>OU612060.1:86986053-87606053 GCA_914767635.1 Melanostoma mellinum
CAGGATGGGGTCTTAATGTTGAGATTTGATGATTGGTTTCTTTTACAGTATAGGATGACAGATCTACAAGTGGAATGAATGGTGAAGAAACGTTTGTTTCCAATGCCATGAAGCTGTAAATCTTTGCAACTTTGGTTTCGAGGATACATTTTTCTACCATTGTTAGTTCTCCAAGTCCTTGAATTTGCATTGCATACACCTGGGGTCCACACACCACATTGATGGATTGTGGAGACAACGTTGAGAAAATCCACTTGTTTGGTTTTTGAAGTTGTATCCAAACTTGTTTTTCACTTATTGTCGTTAACGTGCAACCTGTGTATGGATCGTCAGCATGGTTGAAGAAGTTCAGTTCGCAGGGTGAGTTATTCTCTCTGTAGATATAAACTGGATGTCTGCCTGTACACACGAATGTTAGGTGATCTTCGGATTTAACACAGTTTCTGATGTCGTCTTTACTCAGTTTGATATAGTTGTCCCTCTGTAACGTAACCCCGATGTATTCTGTTGTTGGTTGAACATACGTCAGCTGATTTTTAATGGCTATTGGTAATGGTATAACCTTTTACAAATCATAGACTGTATCGCAGACTAATGGCACCTTTATGTTGAATATAATCCCCTTGCTCATTACTCTTGTAGTGACTTGGGTTAGGGAATATATAATTCTTAGTTCTTCCGAAGGAGGTGCGGTGTTACTTGGCAAGTGCAGTTTGATGAACTGAAGCTGTCGTCGTAGTTCATTTGGTGTTAAAATAACAGGACTTATCTTTCCATGATGAGCATCTGTAATCGCATCTATAATTGCTGTTTGACTTCTGTGAAACCGTACAAAACTCAAGCTTATGATGTTGACCATTGAGTTAAACAATACCATTGCACGTGTTTCATCCAATGTTTTCGTGACCACATTGTACGCCTTTTGAATGTGTATTACCTATGTGTGTATTGATGGATTTGAGTTGCTTCTCTGTGTGCTCTTGACTTTGTTCTAGCATGTTGAGTGTTGAATTCAATACCGTTGTTTGTCGTCTTGTGAGCTCAGCTAGGTGTTCCTGGTTCTGGTGAAGACGTTTTATATCGGCTTCCAATCTCTCTGCATCCTCCTGATCCATTACTCCAAATAGTTTGTTTGCAGCTATTCCGACTCCGTCAAATAGTGATCGACGAGCTCTAGCATGGTTTTGAGAAAGAATGACGTTGTCCATTTCCAAAGCGGTGTTGTATTGGTATTTCAATTCAGCTAGTGTTGTTCTGCAATTTGTTGTGTAGTGTAACGTGTTTTCACATAAAACACCCATGCTGTCCAACGCTACGTTGATCACCTACAGTTCTTGAAGATACGATGTGGTGTTATGGTAAATCACAATATTCCATTGGTCCGTCGTTAGTTTTGTTTGACCTAGTCGTTCGAAGTATATACCAGCCGTTGAGTTGATTGGCTTGGTACTGACCGGAGTAGCAGGGGCTTTCTCTCCTAGAAATATGCAACACAAAGCTACGAGGATAGTCATTAGTGCTTTTCCTGTGGATATTTCCGAACGACGTACCATAGCCAATGGATTTTGAAGCCATCTTGGATTTATTGGACATATTCGGGTTGAAGCAATCCTTTCTGGCTGCACCTGCGTGTTGCGACCTCGTTTAGCTGTTGTTGTTTGTTATTGGGTTGCGTTTTCGTTTTTTTGGCGATGAAGGTTCGGCAGTTGTTGGCATCGGTTTTGTGATTATTCCATCATTAGATGCGTCTTCTTCGTCTTGGCCAGGCAATGGACAGATTCTTGTTATTGCCCGCTTAAATATTCCATTCTTTGTTTTGACATCAACTACTCTTACGATGTTGTCTTAACCAAAATAATTTTTAACTATTTTTCCTAGTGGCCATTGTAAGGGTGATATGTTATCTTCTGCAATGATGACCAAGGTTCCGGGTAAAATATTATGTGTACCCGTCTTCCACTTTCTTCGATTTTGGAGCTGTGTTATGTATTCTGTCGACCATCGTTTCCAAAATGTTTGTTGGATGTGTTGAATTCTTTGGAATCGTCTGAGATGGTCGATATTTTTATCCGAAACATCAGGTTCTGGGAATGAACACAATGGTTCTCCAATCAGGAAGTGACTAGGGGTTAATGCTTCTAAATCGTTCGGATCATTTGTTATTGGGGTTATTGGCCGTGAGTTTAGAATGGCTTCAATCTGTGTCAGAGCAGTATTCAATTCTTCGTATGTGAGTGGTGCCATTCCCGTGCAACGTATAAGAAGCTGTTTGGCAGATTTAACGGCAGCTTCCCAAAGACCTCCAAAGTGGGGAGATCTGGGAGGAATAAATTTCCATTCAATTGACTTGGCTTGGCAATATTGCTGCAGTGACTCTTTCAGTTGCTGGGATTTGAAAAGGTCGCTCAGTCTGCTCAATTCTGACTTTGCACCAACAAAACTGGTTGCATTATCACATGATATGGTAAGACAATATCCTCGCCTTGATATGAAGCGATTTAAAGCATTTAAAAATGCTTCGGATGTCAAGTCACTAACCACTTCTAGATGGATTGCTTTCGTGTTGAAGCACACAAACACGGCTATATACCCCTTCGTCGGTGCTCGTCCTCTTATTCTGGAGTGAATTTTAACTGGGCCTGCAAAATCGACACCAGTGTTGAGGAATGCTCTGGCTGGAGTAACACGTGCTCGTGGTAGATTTTCCCATTAGCTGTTCAATAGGTTGGGGCTTAGCTCGGAAACATTTTATACACTTGTGTACGATCTCTGTCGATGCTCTCTTTACATCCATTATCCAGTATTTCTGTCGCGATAATGCTACAAGTGCTTGTGGACCAGCATGCATATGCTCCTCATGTAGAGCCTTCAATATTATTTGAGTTGCCTGGCTGCGCTTAGGTAGTAGTATTGGGTGTTTCATTCTGACGTCTAGCTCTGAATTTCTTATTCGGCCACCAACCCTCATCAGACCTACTTTATCCATAAATGGCTGCAATGTTAGTAATGTGCTTGAATGATCAATCGATGTTTGCTCTTTCAATTGCTTATACTCCTTGCTAAATGCTACCAGTTGAGTATTCCGAAGAAGTCCTTCTATGCCAGTTTAAGCTCATCATGTGTAAGCATTCCCTTCTGTTTTTGATTTCAGAAGGTTAGTGTATTATTAATGAACCTATAACAATACGCCATTATTCTTTGTAGTTTACGCAGTGAAACAGGACTATGGACTGAGTTGGAAATCTCATATAAAGTAGATCCTTTCCATGTACTTGTAAGGGCTGATTTTGTTGCTCTACGTTCAGGTATTTCATTTATTGGAACAGTTTCCTTGAACTGCCACGACTCTTCAGGATTGCTAAGGAACTCGGGTCCTTTAAACCAAATTGATGCATCAAGTAGCTGAATGGGAGCTAGTCCTCTTGATATAAGATCAGCCGGACTATTTTTTCCAGCGACGTGATGCCAATGTGATATGTTGGTAAGTGATTGAATGCCTGCAACTCTATTAGCGACAAAGGTTTCCCATGTATATGATGGTGACGATATCCATGATAAGACCGTAGTACTGTCAGTTTAATAGTGAACTTGGCTGATTGGTTCAGTGATTATTTTTAACAACCGATCTACTAGTTCTGCCATCAACACTGCAGCACCATTGCATTGCATTGCAGAGAGACGGGCTAGTGTTGTTACTTTCAATGGTGCAATTCTTGATTTTGCACAGAGAAGAGCCACTGTGATGTGTCCTTGCGCATGAACTGTTCGAATGTAGCAACAGGCACCAAACGCAGCCATACTACTATCTGAAAAAGCGTGAAGTTGAATATCGGTTGGTTTCTGTGTTATTGTGCACCTGCTGTTGTTTTTCGATTTAAAAAATGTAAGATGTTCCTCCACTTCCTGGGTCGTATTACCAATGAAAAGAAACGCCTCGTAAGAGCTCTTGACTGTAAATTTGAGTACCATTTTCTTCCCGTCCAGATTTTTTTTTTTTACAGTTTTTTGGGTTTGAATGAGATATGCATGTAGGCACCACATCAACCTCACCGCTGCGTTTTCTATTGGGAGAAAATAATAAAAACATTTACATTTGTTTATAAAACCTATGGAAAAATGATTATAAATTTAAAAAGTATGGGGTCTTAAATAATAAAAACATTTACATTTGTTTATGAAAATTTTATTGGAAAGGAAAGAAAAATGATTATAAATTTAAACAGTATGGGGTCTTAAGAGATGATTAGCCTACCACCATTTACATCTGCTTCTCGAATGCTCTCTAATAAAGCCCGCATTTGCTTGTCCCTTATATTGTTTTCCTGTAAAAGGAAGTCTTTCAATTTAAGGGCTTGTTCGGGCCACCTTGCCACCACCCCTGGGCGATTTCCAAAAAGAACTCCAAAATCTTTGCTGATCTTAAGAAAAATTGGGTAAATATTTTTTTATTTAGGCAATATATACTTACTAATCGATATCCAGTCGGTGATTTGTACTCTGGCCATTTTCTCCAATGATTCTGCAGACTGGATTTCCTGCAGGCGAAGTTGACTGCACGCCTGCCAACAACTGTCGAATTATGCAATCGAGAGGTCCGAGTTTTTCAGAATCTTAACATATTCTTCTGCATTCGATTCGGGAGCTTAATAAAATTTATAAATTAAAAAAATTAGTTCAAGAAATTATAAATCAAAATTTAAAAAAAAGAACTCACAGAATTCCATATTCAGAATTAGTTTTTTTTTCCTTCAGGCTGTTTAGGATCTTCTGGAGTACTGGCCCTTTTCATTACTGAACGCAATGTGTTTTTTGTATTGCAAAATTTGGAATAAATCCTGCCTCTCTTCCCAACTCTATAATATTCTGATTTCTCGCTCGGAAAGCGGTTTAGGATTTCAGCCTCTATTCTGTAGCTCCCCTTTAACGACAAATGTAGGTCGTTGTCAATTAAATGACTACATATTATGTTAATGAGGCTTTGCCGATGTTCCACTAACAGTTTTGAATTCTCATCGTAGAATTTCAGAATCGCAGCCGATTTTTGATTGCTATTTAAAATATCAGCTACCGTTCCCTCAAATGGTTCAGGCGAGTTTGAAGGTGAATGTGTTGGAGGTGTTGATTCCCAAGATTTGGAAACGTTAAGTTCTTCTTTACAAGTATTATAGTTTTTTGCCTTCCGCCATTCAGACAACTTGTGATCAAACAACACTAAGTCTAAAAAGACAACTGCTAAGAAAAAGTACTTAAAAAAGACTCGCACTAGTAAAGAAAAATTCTTAACTCTTATGAAAAAAGTCTTAAAAGGACAGCAGCTAAGAAAAAGTACTTAAAAAAGACGCGCATTAGTAAAGAAAAATTCTTAACTCTTATGAAAAAAGTCTTAAAAGGACAACAGCTAAGAAAAAGTACTTAAAAAAGACGCGCACTAGTAAAGAAAAATTCTTAACTCTTATGAAAAAATTCTTAAAAAGACAACTGCTAAGAAAAGTACTTAAAAAAGACGCGCACTAGTAAAGAAAAATTCTTAACTCTTATGAAAAAATTTTTAAAAGGACAACAGCTAAGAAAAAGTACTTAAAAAAGACGCGCACTAGTAAAGAAAAATCTTAACTTTTATGAAATGAACAATAATATGAACAATTTTTAAATGAAGCAAGCAATTGAAAAAAAGTTCTGTAAGCAGAAATATTCATGGCAAAAATGTTTTATTGCAAATTATTGTATTTTATGTCTATATACTTATGTCTACATACCGAACCTGCAAACAGCAAAACAAATTTTACGAATATTGTGTTTCTTGTTGCATATATCGTATCGCGACAATTCTTATAATCATAAATTTCTAATAAAAATTGACTCTTTCGCATTTTAAGACTCTTAATACACTTTTATTGTTGCTTGTTTCTACTAATATACACTTTTCTTTTTATTAATCAAAACCACACTGTCACGAATCAAATCTGGTCACTACCAAAACTAAACTTGAACTGAACAAATAAAGAATAAACCACGTTGAATGATCACATCATAGCATAGTAGATGCTAAATTCATGATAACTGTGAAATCTTGGCATTTTTTTGCATCTGCAGTTTTCTGAAGTGAAGAAGACGAAACAAGAAGATATATGAATTCCATACTTGTTGGATAGAGAGAGAAGAGAAAAGTAAAGACAAATTCATCTCCTTCTGTTTATAATGCGGCTATGCGGCATTCCGGCATATGCAAGTTATACCACCCACTGTACATTTAAATCAGTAATCAATCCCAAAGGAACAAATACATAAGTTCCTTTTTCTTTGTATCTCCAAGATACTTTGTTGCAAAAGCAACAACCTATTCCTAACGTAAAATGCATTTCAGCATTATGCGAACAAAAGAATAAATACTTCGTGGACACTTTTATTCTTTCTTCGTTGCAAAAGCAACCAGATACCACATCCGTTTAAGCATTAAAGAATGATGATTAATGCAATACCAATATCGCGTAGGCGTTGCTTCTCTAGCTCATCTGAAAATAAGGATTGTATTTGAGAGTCAGTCTACCACCGGCTCAACTGAGGAAAGCATCTCTCGTTACTGTAACACACCAAAGTGAATTAATTGTAACACACCAAAGTGAATTAATTGTAACACATCAAAGTGAATTAATTGTAATACACCAAAGAGATTTAAATGAAATAAAAAATTTTTTTTTAACTAAAACACGTACAAAGAATTTAACTGGCGCCCAACGTGCTTGTAACCTAAATATAATATCTATAAAAGAGTTTCAAAAGTCATAATAAATAAATATAAAATATGACATTCAAATCGGTACTCAAGTGAAGTCACCCGAATGAAACTCTAAAAAATATATAACGTTCAATCGCTGTGTGTAGTGAAAAAAAAGGAATGCTCACAAATGATCATTCCATGAGTAATTGTTAAAACAAAGATCACTAAAGTGAAATATTTAAAAGCCATTAAAATATATGACATTTAAATAATAAATAGTATAAAAAATAATAACAGTGTTAAAGGGCAGAACAAAACAAGTCGAAAGCCCCAACGTGTTCGAAAACAGACGACATACTACATACAGCAAAACGAATATAATACTGGACAAAGGGCAGAACACCAGTCGAAAGCCCCAACGAGTTCCAAAACCAACGCTAACAACAAAACGAGTTTGAAAACTACAGCAATAACAAGATGTTATTGTAAGTGCCATTATAATATGAATATTGTAAGTTAATAATAAAAAATTTTAATAGAAAAGGAAAATCAAATTTTCTAATTTAAAGTTTTTGAGTTAAAGTTTTTAAAGTTTTAAGAAATAATTAAATTTTGAAAAGTCAAGCTAACCTGGAGGCTTTATCGAAAAAATTTAAAGAATTAAGTCTTTCAAACACCATGCAAAACGAATTAACTATTGAGTTGATAACTCAACTCATTGCCAATACAACGGCACCACTAATAAGCGAAATAAAAAAACTTAAACTAGAATTTGAGTCGAAAGACTCACAGGTAACTGAGTACGAAACTCAAATTATCGACGAAGAAATAAAGTGCGATGAAGCACTAGATATAATAAAATCTCTCCCAGAATTTTCTGGAAAACATACTCAATATATAAGTTGGCGAGAAGCCGCTTATAACTGCATGTCCCTATATAAAATAGGAAGCAGAAAATATTTCGCAGCATTGACAATACTGCGCAATAAAATTACACAAAATGCCAACGATGTTTTAACCAACCACGGCACTGTGTTAAATCTTGAAGCTATAGTAGCCCGTTTAGATTTCGCGTACTCCGACAAGAGGCCAATACATATTGTCGAGGAAGAACTTAGTCTTCTTCGTCAGGGCAAGATGTCCGTAATAGATTTCTATAATGCGGTTAACAAAAAGTTAACCTTGCTCATTAACAAAACGATAATGACGCACGGGACGAATAATACGATAACAAAAGAACTGAACACGAAAAACAGAACATATGCTCTGCGCGTGTTTATAACGGGGTTAAATCCTCCATTATCAAACATTATACACTCAATGTCCCCGGTAGATCTGCCCAACGCCTTGGCAAAAGCTCAGGAGTTGGAATCCAATGAGCAAAGAGCCCTATTTACCGAAATATTCTCTTCGTATAGAAATAATAATAAAAACAGAACTTATAACAATAGTAATCATCATAAAAATAATAATGATACAAATATTCCCCAAAATAAAAAAGCTAACCAACATAGCAATACCCTTAGATATCCCAAGCGGGAACCCAACCCAAGACCAATTCACTCTGGTTTTAATCAACAAAAACCAGAACCAATGGAAGTTGATCCTTCCACTCAAATGCATTATCAGCAAACAAATTTTAACCATTCTCAAAATCTAAAGAAAAATCAAAACAATTTTGGGGTTAACCCAAACCAGTTCCAGTCGGAACAAAGGAGAACTTTCCAAAAACGAAATAAAAATAGTACTCAGTTCAATCAACCCCAACCAAAAACTCAAAGAATTAACAATATTACAGAAAATCATTTTTTAGAAGATTGGGGGCAGTCGGATTGCCCTACTTATTTATACAAGGTCGACAGAGAAACAAATAGAGAATTAAAAATTTTAATTGATTCTGGGGCCACCGCATGTTATATTAAAACAGGTGTGTTTCCCAATAAAAAAGAACTAACCAATTATAAGAGGGTTAAGACTGTAAATGGATTTTCCATAATAAAATATTACCATAATTGTCAAATCTTTGGTATAGACCAAATTTTTTACGAGATCGATAATCTAGAATCCGATCTCTTGATAGGATTTAACTTATTGAAAAAAATTAATGCTATTATAAACCTAAAAGATGGGTTTTTAGAATATGCCAATAAAAAAGAAAAAATATTCGACTGTAAAAGTATCGCCTCAAAAGAGGAGGTATATATCAATCACAATAATAAAAATACCGCCTTGGAAAGGAAAATTTCTAATAGGGCCCATACACTACGCATGCATGCATGCACAATCAGAAGATTGCGCAATATTGCTTTCGCCCTACACTACTCATGCAAACTGCGCAATTTTCATTCGTGTTCTTATAGCCGTGTAGACAAGTTGTAAAGATGTCAAGCCAAAACTCCGCTGCTGCTCTTCTCTTCATTCGAATTTTATCACTTGACTGAGCAATTTTGCCGACACACTAACCATGCATCACTTGATTGCGCATGCATGCATGTGTAGTGTATGGGCCCTATAATAGAGAAATAAAAAATAAAAATACCGCCTTTGAAAGGAAAATTCCTAATAGAGAAATAAAAAATAAAAATACCGCCTTGGAAAGGAAAATTTCTAATAGAGAAATAAATAATAAAAACACCGCCTTGGAAAGGAAAATTTCTAATAGAGAAATCTTATATATAAAAATGAATCCCAAAAATATGTTGGTAAGCGCATAACTCAACAACGTAACGCCTGGACCAATTTGGCCAATTCTTTTTTCGTTGTCTTTGTTATTGTCAGGAGAAGGTTCTTATGACATAAAAAATTTAAGAAATTGCGCTGATATTCCCACAGGAACGGGTTTGGGAACTTAAACTTAGTAACTACTGGACAGGTTTCTAAAACGATTCCAGCATTACATTTTCCCCCTCCATCAGTAATTTATATTATATTTCATCTTTATAACCCCACGGGAACAGAAACGGAAACAAGAACCGAAACCATAAAGTTACTTGACCGATTTCAAAAATTCTTTCAACTCTAGGATGTTACATTATCCCTCAGTGACATAGATTTACATTTCACATATTTCGTCGGAAACTTAGAAACTAACAAAAAATAGACAAATTTCAAAAATTCTTTCGTCATTGGAATGCCACATAATCCCAAAGTAAAACGCTTATTTTTCATCCCCAAGTTCCCACTTAAGCGGAAAAACGAGAGCGGGAACCTTAAAACTACAGACCCGAGCAACGCCGGGTGGCTCAGCTAGTAAATAATAAAAATACCGCCTCGGAAAGGAATAATAAAAAAAATGAAACAGCCACCTTGGAAAGGAACTCAACTCATATAGAATATGAAAACAATTTTAAAATTAAAAAATATCTAGAATCAGTTGCTGATGCAACTTGTCATTCAACTTTTAGTGTATTCTCCGAAGAAGAACACAGAAATAATTTTATAGAAAACCCTGAATTATGTGAGGAAAATATATCTCAATTAAGAGAACTTGTTATTAACACTATACAAAAAAGCCACTCCAATATAAACACAAGTTTACCTTTTCGAACTGACGTTCGTGCAAAAATTCGTATTGAAATAGATACTCCTATATGGAGCCGGCAATATCGTTACCCTCATTCTTGCAATGATTTCGTAAATGACGAAATAGAGAGATTACTTAAAGAAGGGATAATAAGGAAAAGTGTAGGACCTTACAATTCTCCCATTTGGATAGTTAACAAAAAAGGTTTTAATCCAGACGGAACTCGAAAAATGCGAATGGTAGTAGATTACAAAAATAAATAATCATACCATAGAAGACACTTACCCCATACCAGAAACAAGTATCATATTGTCAAATTTAGGTAGGTCAAAATACTTCTCAACAATAGACTTAGAATCCGGTTTCCACCAAATTCTGATGGATCCGAACGACATCGACATTGAGAAAACCGCATTTTCAATAAACAACGGGAAATATGAATTCCTACGTTTACCTTTCGGGTTAAAGAATGCTCCTCGAATATTTCAAAGAGCAATGGATGATATACTCAGAAACTACATCGGTAAAATATGTCACGTTTATTGGACGACATAATTTTTTTTTCTGAAGATTTAGATACATACCTTGAAAACTTAAAAACTGTCATCAACATACTTAAAAAAGCACATATGAAAATATCGCTTGAAAAATCTAGATTTTTTGAAACAGAAATTGAATTTTTAGGCTACATTGTAGCGCATAACATCATCAAGACTGATCCCAAAAAGGTCGAAGTGATTGAAAATTATCCAATTCCTACAAATTTACGCGAACTAAGAGGATTCTTAGGTGTCACAGGATATTATAGGAAATTCGTGGAAAACTACGCATTTATAGCGAAACCACTTACTAAACTTTTATCAGGAGAAAATGGAAGGACATCAAAACATAAGTCAAAAAAAGTAAAAATAAATTATAATGAATCTGAAATTGACTCATTTAACAATCTTAAAAAAGCTTTATCAAACCATATACAATTAGTTCAACCTGATTATAAAAAACAATTTACCTTAACCACAGACGCGTCCAATATAGCAATTGGCGCTGTACTGTCTCAAGAAGGCAACCCAATAACCTTCATTTCCAAAACGCTTAATTCAACCGAACGCAATTACGCTACATATGAAAAAGAGCTTTACACTATAGTGTGGGCACTAAAAACCTTGAGAAACTACCTTTATGGGGTTTCCAACTTGTTGATTATGACGGATCATCAGCCCCTATCATTTGCAGTATCGCCAAATAACCCCAATGCCAAAATGAAAAGGTGGCATGCCTTTATTGAGGAATTCTCACCTAAAATACAATATAAGCCCGGTACAACTAATAAGGTGGCCGACGCATTATCAAGAATAACACTACATAATATTTCTGATGTAGACTCTGAATTCGAGACAGAATCTGTTAATATTGACGAAGTAGAAGACAATGAAGTAGATATAGCAAGTACAATGCATTCTGCTGAAAGTCTAGACACAATCACAATTCCTGAAACAAGGAAACCCTTGAACCAGTTCAAGCAACAAATACTTGTTCTTCATAAAGGACTTTCAACTATCCATGAAGCAATACATGTTTTTGGAAACACAAGGCATCTCATAGAATTTGATAACGTAAATAATTTATTAATTATTCTTAAAGAATACTTAAAACCAAATCTTGTTACAGCAATCCACTGTACACCTGAAGATCTTTACCACATGAAAGAATCTCTCCTAAAAACATTTAACATTAAATTTTTCTACACCCGACATTTTGTCACAGATATTACAAATAAAGATGACCAGGCCATGATCATCGAACAAACGCATAATCGGGCACACCGAAATTTTAAGGAAAATATTAAACAGATTAACAAATTTTATTATTGGCCAAACATGGTTAAGCAATTCAAAGAATATTCGAGAAATTGCGAAATTTGTAATAAACACAAATATGATAGACACCCCAAAAAAATTCCTGTCGGCCATGCACCGACCCCTACCAGTGAAGGAGAAAACCTACATATTGATATTTTTTACGCACAAAAACTGAAATTTTTGACGTGTATCGACGCGTACTCAAAATACTTAACTGTAAGACTTTTAGATGATAAATCTGATATTGAAGGAAAAGTCCTAGAACTTCTCCAAATGTTTCCATTTGCTAAGCACATCACACTAGACAATGAGCCCAGTTTTACGTCTGCTCAATTTAAATCATTTATGATGAGACAAAATATTGAAATA
This sequence comes from Melanostoma mellinum, assembly GCA_914767635.1. Classification (NCBI taxonomy): domain Eukaryota; kingdom Metazoa; phylum Arthropoda; class Insecta; order Diptera; family Syrphidae; genus Melanostoma; species Melanostoma mellinum. The sequence continues at coordinate 86,998,523 of OU612060.1, forward strand.
TTTTATTGTGACCCTCGGCATAGAACCACGAACGGTCAAGTAGAACGCGTTCACTCTACTTTAATCGAAATTGTACGATGTATCAAAGAAGAGTTAAAATTAATTAGTGATTTAGAAATAATTCTAAGGGCAACTCAAGAATACAATAGATCAATTCATTCTTCAACTGACCTTAAACCGGTTGATGTATTATTTAACAAAATACATCATAATCATTTACCGGATAAATTATTTACTGTACAAAATAATATGCTTAGAACACATAACCAAAACAGAGTGCAAAAATCCTACCAACCAGGTGAAAAAATATTTGAAAAGAATTTTGGTGAAAGGAATAAATTAAAACACAGATATAAGAAACAAATCGTTCAACAAGATAATAAAAGAAATGTTGTTATCAATAGTAGGGAAAGAAAGGTTCATAAGGACAACATTAAATAATTTTAAGCGCATTATAGGCAACATAATCTTTCAGTAAACTAAAAAACTCCAATATTCAGTTTTTACAACAGTCTCCATGCTTTTATTACATAAACCATTTAATAAAAGAAAAATTTCTCTCAATTTTTTATCTGTATTTCGTTATAAATGCAAAGCTTTTCCAGAAAACAGAGAGAAATAAAAAGAAGCTCTGAACGCAGAATCTATTGTAGTGAACACCCAACATTTATACCAATTTCCTAATCGAAAAACGTTCAACTGAAAAACACAACTGGCAACACTATAATGGAATGGTATAAATGACAGGCGTTGCTTGTAAGCCAGTGTGTGTGAGTGTAGAGACGCTTGACAGCAAATGTGGAAAACATGGAGAAGAAACTGGAACGCTCTAGATGAGTGTTGTTCTATATAAATAGGCCGCTGACGCAACGAGCAGTCAGTTTTTTTTATAGAGTGATAAAGTTAAGAGTAAATACAAGTGATAGTCCAAAAGTCGAGTTGAGATCGAATAAAGTATAGAGACTGAATAAAAGTGGTTGAAATAAATTGAATAGTGAAGTTTTATTTTTCGAACTAAGCGCACGTTACATTGGTGTCAGAAGTGTAAATAAAACTTGAGTGTAAAATAAAAAAAAAAAAAAAAGTAAAAGGAAAAATAAAAACAATATACAGTGAAAATGGGTAAGTTGTTAGAAGAGCTCAACTGCATTGAGCTTAAAAGTGAGTTAGGTAAGCGAAATCTTTCTAGAGCGGGATCGAAAAATGAGCTCGTCCTGCGCTTGCGTAACTATTTGGAACAGCAAGGAGAAGACGTTAACACTTTTGTCTTTGAAGCAGAAGTGGAGGAAGATGAAGGAAATGAAAGTGTAGATTTTTCTAGTATAATGAAGATTTTATTAGAACAAAACAAGCAACAGCAGAATATTCTCGGACGTCTGGAAGAGCAACGAAACGATCAAAAGAAGGAACAGCAGAATGTTCTCGAACGACTCGAAGCACAACAAAAGAATCTGGAAGAACAACGAAATGAGCAAAAGAAGGAACAGCAGAATGTTCTTGAACGACTCGAAGTACAACAAAAGAATCTGGAAGAGCAACGAAACGAGCAAAAGAAGCTGATTGAAGAACAACGAAACGAACAAAAGAAAGAACAACAGAATATTCTCGAAAGACTTGAGGCGCAACAGAATGTTTTAGAAGGTCAGAAAAACATTCTAGAAGGAAAATTGGGTAACATTGAGAAAAATGTATGTGCCCTTGACGAACGAGTTGAAGGTGTGGAAAAACAGCTTTCTGTTGTAGAGAATCGTTTGGAAAGTCGATGCGATAACCAGTTCTCTGTTCTGTCCAAGGAATTGGACCAGATCCGGAAAATGAAAATTCGAGAATCTGCTGGAGAATTTGCAAGGAAAAAGGAGATGAAACCCCCAACATTTGATGGACAGTCATCTTGGCCAGTTTACAAGAGACAATTTGAGGCAGCCGCGACAACAAATGGCTGGGATGACGAAGACAAGTACATTGCACTGACTCTTGCTCTTAGAGGACCAGCAGCTGAATTACTTCAAACAGTTCCAGCTGGTAAGAGCGGCGATTTCTGTTCTCTCGTGGCAGCTATTGATAAACGCTTTGGAGATAGCCACTTGAAAGAAGTCTTCCGAGTCCAACTCAATAACAGAGTCCAGAAAAGGGGTGAAAGTCTACAGCAGCTCCAAGCAGACGTCGAAAGACTGGTTCACCTGGCATATCCGGATGCTGGAGAAGAAATCATCAACCAGCTTGCTGTTGAGTCCTTCGTTCGTGCCATTTCCGATATACATCTTCAGAGGTCTGTGCGAACTGCTAGAACACGTACTCTTTCCGAAACTTTAGCATTCGCATTGACAATTGAAGCAGCAGAACAGGCTTCTCAGGGAGTACATCGACTTAGAGAGGCCATAGTCGAAGAATGCTCGTGCCAAAGAGCTGAAATACAAAAGAACCAGCGGAGCGGACTAGCAAGATGTTGGAACTGCAACAAGACCGGACACTTACAGCGTCAATGCCGACTACCACCAAATAAAACAGGTTGTCAACATTGTGGAAGCAAGAGATCCAACCCAGAGCAAGGTAACAACAACACCAGCGTTGCCTATCAGCCCGTTTCCCATCAGGGAAACGAGTAAGAACCAATTTCGAGGGGCAGAGGCTGGTTTCTTGTATCGATGGCCCCAAAACCACCATCCAGGTCTCCCAGACCAAACGCGACAACAAAAGTCTGACTGTGGAGACTACTATTAACGGGAACAAACATGTGGCTACCATTGACACCGGTGCCACAGCATCCATAGTACGTCGAGAACTGGTAAATATGACGTGGCTCCATAACACCAATAGCTACCGTCTAAGAACCGCAACGGGAGAAGCAGCAAGAGTATTTGGAGAAGTGTGTCTCAAGATTCGACTGGCCGACCTAGTGTTTACTCATCAATTCCTGGTGGCAGATATATGTGACGAGTGCATTATTGGAATCGACTTTATGAAACAACACGGAGTTATTTTGGATATCGGTAATCAAGTTTTGAAATACCAAAATAAAGAAATTCCAATGACCTATTCGAATGAAAATACGTCAACACTGAGAACTGTCATCACGGAAGATCTGATTCTGCCTCCTTCTTCTGAAGTGTTCGTTTGGACAAAACTGGAAGGTGAGTTTGGAAGCCTTCGATACCTCATGGTGGAACCAGACCCAGAGTGTTCCTCCCAAAGCGTCATCATTGGGAAAACACTGGTAGCACCGAAAAACAAAATGGTCCCCGTACGATTACTAAACACCAGACCGTACGATGTAAAGTTGAAGAAAGGAGAAGTCGTTGGACGTTGCGAATCGGTTGCAGCAATTACGAAGATCACAGACGAGGCCCCGAGAAAAACGTTAACTCCGGAGGAGCTCATAACCATCAGAGCTAAAATACTGAGTTCATCCAACCTTGATCACCAACAAACAAGGATGGCTGAAAATCTCCTACAAGAGTACACTGACATCTTCGCATCGAAAAAGGGACAATATGGTAGGACACAGTTGGTGCAGCATCGCATCAACACAGGAGATGCAAGACCGATTCGTCAACCCGCAAGACGCCTTCCACTGGCCAAACAAGGTGAGGTTGAGGACATGATAACAGCAATGAAGAAGGATGGTCTTATCGAAAATTCCAAAAGTCCTTGGGCGTCACCAGTGGTGCTAGTGAAAAAGAAAGATGGAAGCACTCGTTTTTGTGTGGACTACCGAAGGCTGAATGATGTGACTAAGAAGGACAGCTATCCCCTGCCCAGAATCAGTGATACCCTGGATGCCATGGAGGGAGCCCAGTGGTTCTCGACGCTGGACTTGAAGAGCGGATATTGGCAAGTTGACATCCACCCTGATGATCGGGAAAAGACGGCGTTTTCTACAGGTAATGGGCTCTGGCAGTTTAAAGTTATGCCGTTTGGGTTATGTAACGCTCCGGCAACATTCGAGCGTTTGATGGAGTGCGTTCTTCAAGGACTGACGTGGAAAGCTTGCCTAGTCTACTTGGACGATGTCATTGTTTACGGGAAAACATTTGACCAACATTGTAAGAACCTTAAAGCCGTGTTTCAGAGACTTCGAGAGGCTAACCTTAAACTGAATCCAGAAAAATGTGCACTTTTCAAAACCGAAGTCAAGTATTTGGGACACATCATCTCATCCCAAGGAGTAAAGACTGATCCTGAAAAAGTTGACTCCGTCAAAAATTGGCCAACACCACAGGACAAACATCAACTCCGAAGCTTTCTGGGACTTGCCACATATTACCGACGTTTCGTTAAGAACTTCGCTGGAGTTGCAAAGAGTTTGCATCAGCTCACCGAAAAGGGGAAGCAGTTTAAATGGTCAGGTGAGTGTGAGAAATCTTTCCAGGAACTCAAATACCGCCTCTGTAACGCTCCAGTGCTGGCACATCCAACACCTGGCAAAACATTCATCGTCGACGCAGATGCAAGCAACGTTGGAATCGGGGCGGTACTATCCCAAGTGCATGATGGCGAAGAGAAAGTGGTGGCATACTACAGCAAGGTCCTATCGAAACCCGAAAGGAACTACTGCGTGACCAGAAGGGAACTGCTAGCTCTTATCTTGGCAACAAAGCACTTCCATAAGTACATCTATGGACAGAAATTCCTTCTGCGGACAGACCACGGTGCTCTGAGCTGGCTGTTGAACTTCAAAAATCCAGAAGGTCAAGTCGCAAGGTGGATAGAAAGATTGCAGACCTATGACTACCAGATCCAACACCGCAGAGGAAAGCTGCACTCAAACGCCGATGCATTATCACGAAGACCTTGCAAGGTGGATTGCAAGCATTGCAAGCGGCAAGAAGACAAAGAAATCATTACCGCTCAGCGACTAAGAGCTGACCCCATAAGCGGATGGAGCAATGAGGAAGTGAGGACTGCTCAACAGGAGGATCCAGATATCGAACCCATTCTCGCATGGAAAGAAAATGAAGAGAAACCGGAATGGGGAGACATTTCTGACAGGAGTCCAGTTCTCAAAGCCTATTGGGCACAGTGGGACTCACTATATGTGCAAGAAGGTGTCCTCAGGCGAAGATGGGAATCCGCTGACGGTAAGTCATATGTGATGCAGCTGATCGTACCGCAATCGAAAGTCACTGAAGTTCTTCAGGAGATGCACGACGGCCCTTCTGGAGGTCACCTGGGAGTTAATAAAACGCTGGAGAAGGTGCGACATCGGTTCTACTGGCTGCATGCTAGAGATGACGTGGAGAAGTGGTGCCGAACATGTGACAAGTGTGCTGCAACCAAAGGACCTGGTAGGAAGATTCAAGGTAAGATGCATCAGTACAACGTTGGATCGCCTTTTGAGAGGATTGCAGTAGATGTGGCTGGGCCTTTTCCAGAAACCAACGCTGGAAACAAATACATTCTGGTTGTAATGGACTATTTTAGCAAGTGGCCTGAGGCGTATGCCATCCCAAATCAAGAGGCCAAAACGGTGGTCGACCAGATTGTGTTTAACTGGGTGAGTAGGTTTGGCGTGCCTATGGAACTCCATTCCGACCAAGGGAGGAACTTTGAGTCAAACATCTTCCAAGGAGTGTGCGGACTACTTGGCATTAAGAAGACTAGAACCACACCGCTTCATCCACAATCTGATGGGATGGTTGAAAGATTCAACCGGACCTTGAAAGAACACCTCACCAAGGTCGTAGGCGACTACCAAAGAGACTGGGATAGGCACGTACCGCTATTCCTGATGGCCTATAGAAGTGCGGTACATAGCTCGACAGGACAAACACCATCGGACATCCTGTTCGGGAAAACCATGCGGCTGCCCAGCGAACTTAAATTTGGATGCCCCACAGAGGAGCCACAGGACACGAACGAGTATGTGGACGACCTCAAGGAGAGACTCGCTGACATCCATAAAAGAACAAGGAAACGGATGAAAACCTACAGCGACCGGATGAAGACACGGTACGACACAAAAGCGACAACGGCAGGATTCCAAGCAGGAGATCGTGTGTGGCTTTATAATCCTCATCGTCAAAAGGGATTGTCACCGAAACTTCAGCAGAACTGGGAAGGTCCTTATACTGTTGTCACGAGGATTAACGACGTGGTTTACCGCATCCAAAGAGGACTAAGAGGCAAGTTGAAAGTAGTTCATTGTGACCGGCTGCATCGATATAGTGGCGAGGCTGCAGATGGAATTATTCGGGACGAACAATCTTAAGGAGGGGGCAGTGTAGTGAACACCCAACATTTATACCAATTTCCTAATCGAAAAACGTTCAACTGAAAAACACAACTGGCAACACTATAATGGAATGGTATAAATGACAGGCGTTGCTTGTAAGCCAGTGTGTGTGAGTGTAGAGACGCTTGACAGCAAATGTGGAAAACATGGAGAAGAAACTGGAACGCTCTAGATGAGTGTTGTTCTATATAAATAGGCCGCTGACGCAACGAGCAGTCAGTTTTTTTTATAGAGTGATAAAGTTAAGAGTAAATACAAGTGATAGTCCAAAAGTCGAGTTGAGATCGAATAAAGTATAGAGACTGAATAAAAGTGGTTGAAATAAATTGAATAGTGAAGTTTTATTTTTCGAACTAAGCGCACGTTACACTATAAATAGAATAACAATTTTCAATATTTTTTTACAGAAAAATATTACTACACGTCATTCTTGTACAATGGTTTAGTACATCGGCAGAAATAATAGAGTACACCCATGACGACTATGTACTTATAAAAAATGACAATGCCCTTGTTTACAAAGACTTCGGCGAAATTTTTCATGTTTTCAACATTTCATACTATGAAAACATATTAACAGAAGAGAAAGAAAAATTTCTCTCAAATAAAAAGAAAGTTTATTACACTCATGACGAACACCTCGAGCTCGAATCAGAGCTCTCATTAATTGAATCAGTAATGCTTCAATTAAAAATAAATAAAGTAAAAAGAGGCATAAACGAGTTGGGAACGCTATGGAAATGGATAGCGGGTACTCCCGACCATGATGATTTCATAAGGATATCAAATAAAGTAAATGACTTAATAGAAAACGATAATATTCAACTGGTAACAAATACTGAAATTTTTAAAGAAATTAAAAGACTTTCAAGCCTCATCAATGACATAATAGGTGCAAAATCATCTGTCGAAAAAATCATAAGAAAGCAAAGATTACGGCTCGCAGCCAGAGATCTTCAAAACGTTCTGGACACTATTGTCCTTGCCAAAGCAAACATTCTAAATACCAATTTTCTACATATTAAGGAATTGAAAGACATAATTCGTCATGAACACAAATCAGTAACATTAACCGATTTACTGGACGTTTCCAGGTTCAAACTTTTACAAAGAAAAGATTTAATAATTTTGTACATAAGTTATCCCATCATTTTGAATGAATGTTCACTTTATGAAGCCAGAGCCATCGCACATAGCGATGGAAAATTGTTAATAGATGATAAGATTTTAAAATGTAATGATACATACTTTAACTCAAACAATTGTAAAAATGAATTAAACAATAATTTTTGTAAATTAAATCTGAATAGAACTTGTTTTACCGATATCTTTAATAAAATTAAGACTAATTGTACAAAAATCAAAGAAAACAACAAAAATATAGAAGTAATCAAAGATGGTACCCGTGGCCTGATGGTTAGCATGTCCACCTGCTAACCCAGAGGTTCGAGGTTCGAATCCCAGCAGAGGCAAAATGAAAAAATTGTTTTTCCACGGGTATCGCCTTTCGCGAGGAATTGGCAAGTCCTCCGTTAGTAAACTCATTGCCATGAAAAGCGCATTCTCAATTAGCCGTTCGGAACCGGCGAAAAATTGTAGGTCCCCTCCATTCCCTCACAAGGCATGGTTGTGAGAAATGCGCTAGGCCCAGGGGCTCCACGCTCTGTTGCGCCACCCTATTTATTTATTTTTTTTTAATCAAAGATGGAGCTATAATTATTTCAGGAAAAAATATTGTAGGAAAAAAAGTTTAAAATGGCACCTTTTTAATAATTTTTGAAACAAACGTAACTATTAACAATGAATGTTACGACAATCCTACCGGAAAGATTATAGAATTTATAAAAAACTATCATTTTAATGATTACGAAGTAATTGAGTATATTTCATCAAATAATGATGAATTAAAATTTAGGAATATTAATTTTATAAATAAACTTTTTACACAATTTACTAATAGTTCAAAAACAAATAAAACAACAATTTCGTGTACTTTTATATTACTAACATTTGCTATATATAAAATTTTTACTTTGTACGGGCGACGGAAGCATGAAAACACTCTGAAAAAACAGGAAGAAATACTTTCTGCAATGTCTGATAAAATTCGAATTTTACAAACTCAGCTGAATCGGGACGATTCAGTTTAATAGGGGGGAAAGTTATACCACCCACTGTACCTTTAAATCAGTAATCAATCCCAAAGGAACAAATACATAAGTTCCTTTTTCTTTGTATCTCCAAGATACTTTGTTGCAAAAGCAACAACCTATTCCCAACGCAAAATGCATTTCAGCATTATGCGAACAAAAGAATAAATACTTCGTGGACACTTTTATTCTTTCTTCTTTGCAAAAGCAACCAGATACCACATCCGTTTAAGCATTAAAGAATGATGATTAATGCAATACCAATATCGCGTAGGCGTTGCTTCCCTAGCTCATCTGAAAATAAGAATTGTATTTGAGAGTCAGTCTACCACCGGCTCAACTGAGGAAAGCATCTTTCGTTACTGTAACACACCAAAGTGAATTAATTGTAACACTCCAAAGTGAATTAATTGTAAAACACCAAAGTGAATTAATTGTAACACACCAAAGTGAATTAATTGTAATACACCAAAGAGATTTAAATGAAATAAAAATATTTTTTTTAACTAAAACACGTACAAAGAAATTAACTTGCACTGTTCAAAAGCTTTACCAGCATGTAAGAGTGTATTAGTGAAAATAACTCACGTGTGCAGTGTGTGTATGCTGGAAGCAAAATCAAATCGTTTTGATTTTCGTTCAATCATTGAAAAGTGTATATAACTTAATGATGCAATAGTGCAATCGCATCACCGAATTTCCAGAAATGAATTACTTCATGTCGCAGTCGCCAGCTGCAGTTTTCATCATAATTAATTCCTAAGAAATAATCCAAATTGTGTCACCATTCTTATTCTTTGTCTATCCCATTATAAATACATGTGAAGTTAAACTTAAGGTTGAGTTGCTAATCAGTTGTCAATAATAAAGGTTCAGGCAATCTGCCTGATAAAAAAATATTTTTTTAAAGAATAAAGTGTTTTAAATATTAACTTATATGCGAGATTGAATGCTTGCAAAGCGAACATTCGTTGTTACCAAGCGCGAAGTTTAATGGGGAAAACAACAACAACAACAATGATTGAAGACTCAAGCTTGAAGTGTGTTTATCCAAAATCAAATAGTGTTTGTTGTTAGTAATACGCTCTCACGTGCTGGTCAAGCATTTGAACAGTGTATATATGCGCAATAGGATGCATAGATGAAAAATTTAGGTGAATTCACATGAGAACGACCAACCAACGACGAATAAATAAAGAAATGTGGTTTTAAGTACATTACAAGCATAAATTCCACACGATTTTTTTAGCAATCGATGGAAATATAGTTCAATGAATTGAAATATGTATACACTACTCAGAAAAAATTAAAGAATCAATTTTTTTATTTGAAATTCAAGTGGGTTGTATTATGAGGATTGAAATATCTTTTCGAATCTTTACCTAGGATTACAAACAGGATACATACATACTGTAACGTGAACCCAACATTTAATACCAATTTCCTACTCGAAAACGTTCAACCGAAAACACATCTGGGAGCACTGGTGTAAGTGTAGAAATTTTGAAGGAGAGAAAATGTTTGACGGCCAAAATAGTGTAGAGTGGAGACAATGTAGAAGTTACTGGAGAGTTCTAGATGAAATGTCATTCGATATAAATAGCCCGCCCGAGGCAACCAGAGGGCAGTTTTTTGATTATAGAGTGATAAAGTGAAGAGTAAATTGTCTACAAGTGATAGTACAAAAGTCGAGTTGAGATCGAATAAAGTTTAGAAACTGAATAAAAGTGGTTGAAATAAATTGAAAAGTGAAGTTTTATTTTTCGAACTAAGCGCACGTTACATTGGTGTCAGAAGTGTAAATAAAACTTATTTGACTAGTAAAGTGTAAAAAAAAAAGTAAAAAGAGAAATAATAATTTTATACAGTGAAAATGGGTAAGTTGTTAGAAGAGCTCAACTGCATTGAGCTTAAAAGTGAGTTAGGTAAGCGAAATCTTTCTAGAGCGGGATCGAAAAATGAGCTCGTCCTGCGCTTGCGTAACTATTTGGAGCAGCAAGGGGAAGACGTAAACACTTTTGTTTTTGAAACAGAAGTGGAAGAAGAGGAAGTAAGTGAAAAGGTAGATTTTTCTAGTATGATGAGACTTTTGTTAGAACAACGAAACGAGCAAAAGAAGGAACAGCAGAATGTTCTGGAACAGCTTGAAGCACAACGAAACGAACAAAAGAAGCTGATTGAAGAACAACGAAACGAACAAAAGAAGGAACAGCAGAATGTTCTCGAAAGACTCGAAGTACAACAAAAGAATCTGGAAGAGCAACGAAACGAGCAAAAGAAGCTGATTGAAGAACAACGAAACGAGCAAAAGAAAGAACAACAGAATATTCTCGAAAGACTCGAGGCGCAACAGAATGTTTTGGAAGGCCAGAAAAACATTCTAGAAGGCAAATTGGGCAACATTGAGAAAAATGTATGTGCCCTTGGCGAACGAGTTGAAGGTGTAGAAAAACAGCTTTCTGTTGTAGAGAATCGTTTGGAAAGCCGATGCGATAAACAGTTCTCTGTTCTGTCCAAGGAATTAGACCAGATCCGGAAAATCAAAATTCGAGAGTCTGCTGGGGAGTTTGCAAAGAAAAAGGAGATGAAACCCCCAACATTTGATGGACAGTCTTCTTGGCCAGTCTACAAGAGACAATTTGAGGCAGCTGCGACAACAAATGGCTGGGATGACGAAGACAAGTACATAGCACTGACTCTTGCTCTTAGAGGACCAGCAGCTGAATTACTTCAAACAGTTCCAGCTGGTAAGAGCGGCGATTTCAGTTCTCTCGTGGCAGCTATAGATAAACGCTTTGGAGATAGCCACTTGAAAGAAGTCTTCCGAGTCCAACTCAATAACAGAGTCCAGAAAAGGGGTGAAAGTCTACAGCAGCTCCAAGCAGACGTCGAAAGACTGGTTCACCTGGCATACCCGGATGCTGGAGAAGAAATCATCAACCAGCTTGCTGTTGAGTCCTTCGTTCGTGCCATTTCCGATATACATCTTCAGAGGTCTGTGCGAACTGCTAGAACACGTACTCTTTCCGAAACTTTAGCATTCGCATTGACAATTGAAGCAGCAGAACAGGCTTCTCAGGGAGTACATCGACTTAGAGAGGCCATAGTCGAAGAATGCTTGTGCCAAAGAGTTGAAATGCAAAAGAACCGGAGCGGACAAGCAAGATGTTGGAACTGCAACAAGACCGGGCACTTACAGCGTCAATGCCGACTACCACCAAACAAAGCCGGTTGTCAACATTGTGGAAGCAAGAGATCCAACCCAGAGCAAGGTAACAACAACACCAGCGTTGCCCATCAATCCGTTTCCCATCAGGGAAACGAGTAAGAACCAACTTCGAGGGGCAGAGGCTGGTTTCTTGTATCGATGGCCCCAGAACCACCATCCAGGTCTCCCAGACCAAACGAGACAACAGGAGTCTGACTGTGGAGACTACTATTGACGGGAACAAACATCGACACCGGCGCCACAGCGTCCATAGTACGTCGAGACCTGGTAAAGACGACGTGGCTTCATAACACCAATAGCTACCGTCTAAGAACCGCAACGGGAGAAGCAGCAAGAGTATACGGAGAAGTGAGTCTTAAGATCCGACCGGCCGATCTAGTGTTTACTCATCAATTCCTGGTGGCAGATATATGTGACGAGTGCATCATTGGAATCGACTTTATGAAACAGCACGGAGTTATTTTGGACATCGGTAATCAGGTTTTGAAGTACCAAAATAAGGAACTTCCAATGACCTATTCGAACGAAAGTACGTCGACACTGAGGACTGTCATCACGGAAGATCTGATTTTTCCTCCTTCTTCTGAAGTGTTCGTTTGGACAAAACTGGAAGGTGAGTTTGGAAGCCTTCGATACCTCATGGTGGGACCAGACCCAGAGTGTTCCTCCCAAAGCGTCATTATTGGGAAAGCACTGGTAGCACCGAAAAACACATACGATTACTAAACAGCAGACCGTACGATGTAAGGTTGAAGAAAGGAGAAGTCGTTGGACGTTGCGAATCGGTTGCAACAATTACGAAGATCACAGACGAAGCCCCGAGAAGAACTATAACTTCGGAGGAGCTCAAAACCATCAGAGCTAAAATACTGAATTCATCCAACCTTGATCGCCAACAAACAAGGATAGCTGAAAATCTCCTGCAAGAGTACACTGACATCTTTGCATCGCAAAAGGGACAATATGGTAGGACACAGTTCGTGCAGCATCGCATCAACACAGGAGATGCAAGACCGATTCGTCAACCCGCAAGACGTCTTCCACTGGCCAAACAAGGTGAGGTTGAGGAAATGATAACAACGATGAAGAAGGACGGTCTTATCGAAAATTCCAAAAGTCCTTGGGCGTCACCAGTGGTGCTAGTGAAAAAGAAAGACGGAAGCACTCGCTTTTGTGTAGACTACAGAAGGCTGAATGATGTGGCTAAGAAGGACAGCTATCCCCTGCCCAGACTCAGTGATACCCTGGATGCCATGGAGGGAGCCCAGTGGTTCTCGACGCTGGACTTGAAAAGTGGATATTGGCAAGTTGATATCCACCCAGATGATCGGGAAAAGACGGCGTTTTCTACAGGTAATGGGCTCTGGCAGTTCAAAGTTATGCCGTTTGGGCTATGCAACGCTCCGGCAACATTCGAGCGTTTGATGGAGTGCGTTCTTCAAGGACTGACGTGGAAAGCTTGCCTAGTCTACTTGGACGATGTCATTGTTTACGGGAAAACATTTGACCAACACTGCAAGAACCTAAAAGCCGTGTTTCAGAGACTTCGAGAGGCTAACCTTAAACTGAATCCGGAAAAATGTGCACTTTTCAAAACCGAAGTTAAGTATTTGGGACACATCATCTCTTCCCAAGGAGTGAAGACTGATCCTGAAAAAGTTGACTCGGTCAAAAATTGGCCAACACCACAGGACAAACATCAACTCCGAAGCTTTCTTGGTCTTGCCACATATTACCGACGTTTTGTTAAGAACTTTGCTGGAGTTGCAAAGAGTTTACATCAGCTTACCGAAAAAGGGAAGCAGTTTAAATGGTCAGGTGAGTGCGAGAAATCTTTCCAGGAACTCAAATACCGCCTCTGTAACACTCCAGTGCTGGCACATCCAACACCTGGCAAAACGTTCATCATCGACGCTGATGCAAGCAACGTTGGAATCGGGGCGGTACTATCCCAAGTGCATGATGGCGAAGAGAAAGTGGTGGCATACTACAGCAAGGTCCTATCAAAACCCGAAAGAAACTACTGCGTGACCAGAAGGGAACTGCTAGCTCTTATCTTGGCAACAAAGCACTTCCATAAGTACATCTATGGACAGAAATTCCTTCTGCGGACAGACCACGGTGCTCTGAGCTGGCTGTTGAACTTCAAAAATCCAGAAGGTCAAGTCGCAAGGTGGATAGAAAGATTGCAGACCTATGACTACCAGATTCAACACCGCAGAGGAAAGTTGCACTCAAACGCTGACGCATTATCCCGAAGACCTTGCAAAGTGGATTGCAAGCATTGTAGGCGGCAAGAAGAAAAAGAAAATATTACCGCTCAGCGACTAAGAGCTGACCCAATATGCGGATGAAGCAATGAGGAAGTGAGGACTGCTCAACAGGAGGATCCAGATATCGAACCCATTCTCGCATGGAAAGAAAATGAAGAGAAACCTGAATGGGGAGACATTTCTGACAGGAGTCCAGTTCTCAAAGCCTATTGGGCACAGTGGGACTCACTATATGTGCAAGAAGGTGTCCTCAGGCGAAGATGGGAATCCGCTGACGGTAAGTCATATGTGACGCAGCTGATCGTACCACAATCGAAGGTCGGTGAAGTTCTTCGGGAGATGCACGACGGACCTTCTGGAGGCCACCTGGGAGTAAACAAAACACTGGAGAAGGTGCGACATCGGTTCTACTGGTTACATGCTAGAGATGACGTGGAGAAGTGGTGCCGAACATGTGACAAGTGTGCTGCAACCAAAGGACCGGGTAGGAAGATTCAAGGTAAAATGCATCAGTACAACGTTGGATCGCCTTTTGAGAGGATTGCAGTAGATGTGGCTGAGCCTTTTCCAGAGACCAGCGCTGGAAACAAGTACATTCTGGTTGTAATGGACTATTTTAGCAAGTGACCTGAAGCGTATGCCATCCCAAATCAAGAGGCCAAAACGGTGGTCGACCAGATTGTATTTAACTGGGTGAGTAGGTTTGGCGTGCCTATGGAACTCCATTCCGACCAAGGGAGGAACTTTGAGTCAAACATCTTCCAAGGAGTGTGTGGACTACTTGGCATTAAGAGACGAGAACCACACCGCTTCATCCACAATCTGATGGGATGGTTGAAAGATTCAACCGGACCTTGAAAGAACACCTCTTCAAGGTCGTAGGCGACTACCAAAGAGACTGGGATAGGCACGTACCGCTATTCCTGATGGCCTATAGAAGTGCAGTACATAGCTCGACAGGACAAATACCATCTGACATCCTGTTCGGGAAAACCATGCGGCTGCCCAGCGAACTTAAATTTGGATGCCCCACAGAGGAGCCACAGGACACGAACGAGTATGTGGACGACCTCAAGAAGAGGCTCGCTGACATCCATAAAAGAACAAGGGAACGGATGAAAACCTACAGCGACCGGATGAAGACACGGTACGACACTAAAGCGACAACGTAAGGATTCCAAGCAGAAGATCGTGTGTGGCTTTATAATCCGCATCGTCAAAAGGGATTGTCACCGAAACTTCAGCAAAACTGGGAAGGTCCTTATACTGTTGTCACGAGGATTAACGACGTGGTTTACCGCATCCAAAGAGGACTAAGAGGCAAGTTAAAAGTAGTTCATTGTGACCGGCTGCATCGATATAGTGGCGAGGCTGCAGATGGAATTATTCGGGACGAACAATCTTAAGGAGGGGGCAGTGTAACGTGAACCCAACATTTAATACCAATTTCCTAATCGAAAACGTTCAACCGAAAACACATCTGGGAGCACTGGTGTAAGTGTGGAAATTTTGAAGGAGAGAAAATGTTTGACAGCCAAAATAGTGTAGAGTGGAGACAATGTAGAAGTTACTGGAGAGTTCTAGATGAAATGTCATTCGATATAAATATCCCGCCCGAGGCAACCAGAGGGCAGTTTTTTGATTATAGAGTGATAAAATGAAGAGTAAATTGTCTACAAGTGATAGTACAAAAGTCGAGTTGAGATCGAATAAAGTTTAGAAACTGAATAAAAGTGGTTGAAATAAATTGAAAAGTGAAGTTTTATTTTTCGAACTAAGCGCACGTTACAATACCTAAATAATTCAATAAATTGATGTTTTAGAGGCAAAATGGCGCGAGACTTGGATTCTTAAAGCGAAAAAGTTGACAATCTAGAAACAACTCAAAAATACTTCATAAAGTTGATGATGAACATTTATCACCTATTAGTTCATTAGAGTTTTTTGGCAAGTTTTTCAGATGTTGTTCAGCAAAAAAATCAACAAAGAGTTCTACCACAACGTATTGCAGTGTTATGAAAACTTATGATCTTTTCTCCAGTTAACTACACTGGTCAACAAAATTTCACGTTTTCGAATGCCGTCAAAAGCAAACTATAAATTTTTAAGGGTTCTTGGCTCGCTGAACTTAAATCTGGCCTCAGAATTGCTCTGTCACATCACGTTTTCGAGATATGAAGCCTTCAAAATTTAGAAAAATAGGTTTTTGCAATTTTTGAGCTTATTTCTTAACATAAAACAGTGTTAACCCTAAAACAAACCATTGCTTTTCCGATCATTTGCTATCCGCTGAATCCAAATCTGAACTCAAAATGGCTCTACTACATCAAATAAAAAAAAGATATCCTTTTTGAGACTTAAAAAAAAAAAATTAACAGAAGGTACTTTTCATAAAAAACTCATTCATGGAGATGGAGTTAAGAAAAATTCTTAACTTTTAAGAAAAAAGTTCTTAAAGTGGAAACTTTTAAGAAAAAGTTCTTACAACACAAACTATGAAAAAATACTGAGTTTTATGAACAATTTCTTAAAACGGAGATTTTGTAAGAAAAAGTTCTTTAAACAGATGGAGTTAAGAAAAACTCTTAACTTTTAAGAAAAATGTTCTTAAAGTGGAAACTTTTAAGAAAAAGTTCTTACAACACAAACTATGAAAAAATACTGAGTTTTATGAACAATTTCTTAAAACGGAGATTTTGTAAGAAAAAGTTCTTAAAGCAGATGGAGTTAAGAAAAATTCTTAACTTTTAAGAAAAAAGTTCTTAAAGTGGAAACTTTTAAGAAAAAGTTCTTACAACACAAACTATGAAAAAATACTGAGTTTTATGAACAATTTCTTAAAACGGAGATTTTGTAAGAAAAAGTTCTTAAAACAGATGGAGTTAAGAAAAATTCTTAACTTTTAAGAAAAAAGTTCTTAAAGTGAAAACTTTTAAGAAAAAGTTCTTACAACACAAACTATGAAAAAATACTGAGTTCTATGAACAATTTCTTAAAACGGAGATTTTGTAAGAAAAAGTTCTTAAAACAGCTAAGAAAAATTCTTAACTGTTAAGAAAAAAGTTCTTAAAGTCGAAACTTTTAAGAAAAAGTTCTTACAACACAAACTATGAAAAAATACTGAGTTTTATGAACAATTTCTTAAAACGGAGATTTTGTAAGAAAAAGTTCTTAAAACAGATGGAGTTAAGAAAAATTCTTAACTTTTAAGAAAAAAGTTCTTAAAGTGAAAACTTTTAAGAAAAAGTTCTAACAACACAAACTATGAAAAAATACTGAGTTTTATGAACAATTTCTTAAAACGGAGATTTTGTAAGAAAAAGTTCTTAAAACAGATGGAGTTAAGAAAAATTCTTAACTTTTAAGAAAAAAGTTCTTAAAGTGGAAACTTTTAAGAAAAAGTTCTTACAACACAAACTATGAAAAAATACTGAGTTTTATGAACAATTTCTTAAAACGGAGATTTTGTAAGAAAAAGTTCTTAAAAAAGATGGAGCTTAGAAAAATTCTTAACTTTTAAGAAAAAAGTTCTTAAAGTGAAAACTTTTAAGAAAAAGTTCTTACAACACAAACTATGAAAAAATACTGAGTTTTATGAACAGTTTCTTAAAACGGAGTTTTTGTAAGAAAAAGTTCTTAACAGATGGAGTTAAGAAAAATTCTTAACTTTTAAGAAAAAAGTTCTTAAAGTGGAAACTTTTAAGAAAATGTTCTTACAACACAAACTATGAAAAAATACTGAGTTTTATGAACAATTTCTTAAAACGGAGATTTTGTAAGAAAAAGTTCTTAAAACAGATGGAGCTAAGAAAAATTCTTAACTTTTAAGAAAAAATTCTTAAAGTGGAAACTTTTGAGAAAAAGTTCTTATAACACAAACTATGAAAAAATACTGAGTTTTATGAACAATTTCTTAAAACGGAGTTTTTGTAAGAGAAAGTTCTTAAAACAGATGGAGTTAAGAAAAATTCTTAACTTTTAAGAAAAAATTCTTAAAGTGGAAACTTTTGAGAAAAAGTTCTTACAACACAAATGGATAGAACAAATCATAGGTGGAACAATATCACCACGTGCGTGGCAACAAAACGAATATGGCCAGGACTAGATACAAAACGCACAAGACATTTGTTATCTATTACCAGACTGCAAGTTAGCTCCGTAATCATTGTCATCACCGGGCATTGTCTGATAGGAAGACACGCCATAAGACTTGGCGTTCCCTCAAATGACTTCTGCAGAAGTTGCTTAGATGAGGAGGAGGAGGAGACAATCCCACACCTCCTCTGCTCACGTCCTGCACTCTCTTTTAAAATAAAACAGCATCTAGGAAAATATTTTCTTGATGATCCAAGCGATCTGGCGAACACAGATCCCCTACATCTCCTTCGCTTTATTAAAAGCTCCAAATGGTTTTGTTAAGTGAGATACTTCCTCGCATAATTTTATGGTATCACAATGGACCTAATATTGGTCTAAGTGTGTCAATTTGTTTTCCTGACAGCCATGTTAACCTAACTTAACCTAACCTAAGAGTCGATGAGATTAATGCACTTATTCCTAAAGCTAAATGGAGACATGTTGTCTCTAGGCTAAACCCAGCAGATGTAGCATCAAGAGGAATATATGCGAACCAGCTAAGCACACACAAATCGGGCCGGAATGGTTTAAGGAACCTAAAGAAAAGTGGCCCAAACAGTGTGAAGAAACATATCGACCAACTGTATTAATGATGGCTGCAGACAACACCAATAAGCACTTTTTAGATGATCTTATGACGAGATACTCCAGTTTTACAAAATCAAAGAATAGTAGCATTTATCATAAGCTTCATTCGGAAAAAGATGAGAGTAAATGCATTTTTAAACTTTTCTCCAGTAGACGAAGTAGAATACGCTTGGAAACTCATTGTGAAACATCATCAAAAAAGCGAATTTGAAACAGAAATGAAATGTTTACAACAGAAGAAATACATTAATCCAAACAATAGAATTATCAATTTAAATCCGTTCTTGGATAAAGATGATATTCTAAGAGTAGGCGGCAGGTTGCAGTTATCTAACTTACAATACAATCAGAAGCATCCAGTCATTTTAAACAAATCAAATATAACTACAGCAATAGTTGAATTTTTTTTTTAAATTTAAATTTTGGTGGGGCAAAACCCCCATTTATAAAGCTTAATACAAGCTATTAACTTACAAACTAAGAAATTTAATAGCTAAGACTTACTAACTAGTTGGACGGCTTAGGAGACGAAGTTTTAGGCAGGGAGTACTAATATTGAAGTCAAAACAAGAGGAGTGGGAGTTGACATTCCTCAGCATTCGGGAGATGGGTTCATTGGAGCCGGAAGAGGTTCGATGGTTGGGAAGATAAAAGAGACGGGGACTCCGGGTGTTACGAGGGTTAGTATTTAGAAAAATGGATTCGTTAAGGGCTGGACGGTCAATGGTACCTGTGAAGATTCGGTGAATGAAGAGAACGTCAAATATTTCTCTTCGATCTTTCAGCGTATTGAGGTTGAGGAGTTTTATTGGTGCAGGGAATTAACTTCACGGGCACTACCTTCACATGGGAAATAACTTCACGTCATGTGGGAATTAGTTTCACTTTTTTGTTGTGAAGATATTTCCTACTGAAGGTGGGAAATTACCTCACTTTTTCGTGGGAACGAATTTCACTTTTATGTGAAGCTATTTATTGGAAAAAATTTATACATTTCGTTGCAGTGCAGATCTGTTGTTGAAAATATGTATACAGGGTGTCCCGTAATATGTGTTACATACTTCGGGATGTGATTCTTGGTCGTATTCTAAGAAAAAAATTATTTTACAGTAAAGTCCATTTCTCAACTTTGACATCATTTTTTGACATTTAAAAAAAAGCTAACTTTGGTGTACCCTGACCTGTGTTAAACTCGATTTCTCTGTCAATACTGATGGTACTACTGATGGTACTGGTACCACTAGAGACCTAATTTAAGACTTAATTTTTTGGAGAAATGATAATCTTTAAAACTGTATTTAAATTGAACTCCTATAGGCTTAAGGTTGCAAGATCTGTTTTTGAAATATGTTAAATAAATTCATATGTATTTCAAAAGCAAATTTTTCGTTTTTGTGTATTTTGTCGTTTTAGTGCTTTATACAAGGAAATAATGAAAAAGCACTAAAACGACAAAATACAAATACAAATCGTAACACCCGGAATCCCCGTCTCTTTTATCTTCCCAACCATCGAACCTCTTCCGGCTCCAATGAACCCATCTCCCGAATGCTGAGGAATGTCAACTCCCACTCCTCTTGTTTTGACTTCTATATTAGTACTCCCTGCCTAAAACTTCGTCTCCTAAGCCGTCCAACTAGTTAGTAAGTCTAAGCTATTAAATTTCTTAGTTTGTAAGTTAATAGCTTGTATTAAGCTTAATAAATGGGGGTTTTGCCCCACCAAAATTTAAATTTAAAAAAAAAATTCAACTTTTGCTGTAGTTATATTTGATTTGTTTAAAATGACTGGATGCTTCTGATTGTATTGTAAGTTAGATAACTGCAACCTGCCGCCTACTCTTAGAATATCATCTTTATCCAAGAACGGATTTAAATTGATAATTCTATTGTTTGGATTAATGTATTTCTTCTGTTGTAAACATTTCATTTCTGTTTCAAATTCGCTTTTTTGATGATGTTTCACAATGAGTTTCCAAGCGTATTCTACTTCGTCTACTGGAGAAAAGTTTAAAAATGCATTTACTCGCATCTTTTTCCGAATGAAGCTTATGATAAATGCTACTATTCTTTGATTTTGTAAAACTGGAGTATCTCGTCATAAGATCTTCTAAAAAGTGCTTATTGGTGTTGTCTGCACTCATCATTAATACAGTTGGTCGATATGTTTCTTCACACTGTTTGGGCCACTTTTCTTTAGGTTCCTTAAACCATTCCGGCCCGTTTTGTGTGTGCTTAGCTGGTTCGCATATATTCCTCTTGATGCTACATCTGCTGTGTTTTGCTTAGAGACAACATGTCTCCATTTAGCTTTAGGAATAAGTGCATTAATCTCATCGACTCTTAGGTTAGGTTAGGTTAGGTTTACATGGCTGTCAGGAAAACAAATTGACACACTTAGACCAATATTAGGTCCATTGTGATACCATAAAATTATGCGAGGAAGTATCTCACTTAACAAAACCATTTGGAGCTTTTAATAAAGCGAAGGAGATGTAGGGGATCTGTGTTCGCCAGATCGCTTGGATCATCAAGAAAATATTTTCCTAGATGCTATTTCAAAAGCAAATTTTTCGTTTTTGTGTATTTTGTCGTTTTAGTGCTTTATACAAGGAAATAATGAAAAATTCGCGCGATTTGATTTTGTCGTTTTAGTGCTTTATACAAGGAAATAATGAAAAATTCGCGCGAATTTTTCATTATTTCCTTGTATAAAGCACTAAAACGATAAAATACACAAAAACGAAAAATTTGCTTTTGAAATACATATGAATTTATTTGACATATTTCAAAAACAGATCGTTCATTTAATATATATGTAAAATGAGTGCAATAATATACAGTGAAAGATCTGTTTTTGAAAATATGTTTATTATTTTAATTGATGTTTTTAACTACGCATATTCGCTCACAGCTAAGAAGCCTTATGCTGGATTTACAGTGATCTGCTAGTGCAGATGAAAAAAAGAAATAGACACAAGATGTAAAATTCAATCGCACGAATTTTTCACTGTATCCTCGTATAAAGCACTAAAGCGACAAAATGCAAAAAAACGAAAAAATTTGCTTTTGAAAATGTGTCACATAAAATTCTATTTAGCATATTTTTAACTTTCCAAGTCTTCGTTTCAAAGCGCTGTTGTTTTAAAAATATATTTTGACATTATTATATTTTTTCCCAAAATTCAGTTTTTCTATATATTTTTTGAATATACAAACGCGAACTATTTTCATTTTTGTACCTTTGTTTATTTTCTAAAATTTTGTTTATTTGAAATAAATCGCCCAATGTCTATAATCTTCAAACTGCAGGTGTGAAATAACTTCACACAGATTTCAGGTGAAATTTCACCACAAAAAAGTTAAATTGTTTCCCACTTGAAACAATTAGTTAGTTCCCTGCACCGTTTTATTCGGTCTTGATAAGGAGGTAATATCAAAGGATTACTCCAATTAAGACCTCGAAGAGCAAATCGGAGGAAACGGCGTTGAATGCTCTCAATTCTGGCAATGTGCACTTGTTGGAAAGGCGACCAGACTTGACAAGCGTATTCAAGAAGCGGACGGACAAATGAAATGTAAAGGGATCGGGTTACGTAAGGGTCAGCAAATTCTTTGGACCATCGTTTAAGAAAGCCAAGTGCTGAATTAGCCTTAAGGATTATATAGTCGATATGCTTGAGGAAATTCAGCTCACGGTCGCAAATAATCCCAAGGTCCCGGATCACCTCAATGGTGGAAATGATTTGACCGTTTAGAAGATAGAGACGGGGAGGAGATTTAATGCGTTTGCGTGAGAAGGTTATTGATTGGCACTTGGAAACATTTAGCTCCAGGCAGTTTTTGGAGCACCATATTGAAAAATTGTCGAGGTCATGTTGGAGGTGGGAAGAGTCTTCAGAAGAAGAAATGACTCGGTAAAACTTAGTATCGTCCGCATAGAGAGAGATAGAGGAGTGTTTGATGATCATTTCAATGTCGTTAATACTGAGAATGAAGAAGAGGAGAGGGCCTAAATGGCTGCCTTGGGGAACACCGGATGTAGCTTGAAAGCGGCTGGACAAGGCGGATCTGAACCGAACGCTGTAAAAACGGTTTTCTAAATAAGAAGAAATTCATCTCAACAGAATGGGTTCAAAGCCGAGGGTGGAAAGTTTAAAAAGAATAATAGTCTAAGAGCTGGAAGCAAATTTTTGGAGTGGAGTGATAACCGAAAATAATGCACATGTATGTGTAGATAGACGCACCATTATATCAGAATCAACCGTCTGGCAGGTTTCTTTTTCAGCCGGGGGCGGGGGTGGGCGTTCGAAAATGGTAATTTTTCAGATTTTGAGGTTGAAGTGATAACCACATAAATGATACATCAAAAAATCAGAAAAATTCTCCTGATTACAAAAAACTCGGTCCCAGACGATTTGGTTTCAGCCTACTGCTTGCCAGACGCATTTTAACACTTTTCAAGTGCATTTTTCAGCTTAAAGCACTAATAACTTTTTTCCTATTACATTTAACCAAGAAAATGGTACGCCAAAAAACAAGAAAATTTACCCTGATTTGAAAAAAGTGTGTCTTAGACGGTTTGGTTTCAGTCTACTGCTTGCCAGACGCACTTTAACATTTTTATAAACGGATTTTTCAACTTAAAGTACTAATAACTTTTTTCTTATCACATGTAACCAAGAAAATGGTACGCCAAAAAATCACAAAAGTTCCCCTGACAACAAAAAAGTGTGTCCAAAAGGATTTGGTTTCAGCCTTCCGTTTGCCAGACGCATTTCAACATTTTTCAAATGCATTTTTCAATTTAGCTGATAACTTTTTTCTTATCACATTTAACAAAAAAAAGTGGTACGCCAAAAGATCTGAAAAATTCCCCTAATTACAAAAAACTTGGTCTCAGAAGATTTGGATTCAGCCTTCTGCGTGCCAGACGCATTTTAACATTTTCAAGTGCATTTTCAGATGAAAGCACTAATAACTTTTTTCCTATTACATATAACCAAGAAAGTGGTACGCCAAAAAATAAGAAAAGTTACCCTGATTTCAAAAAAGTGTGTCCCAGACGATTTGGTTTCAGTCTACTGCTTGCCAGACGCTCTTTAACATTTTAGTAAAATGCATTTTTATACTTAAAGTACTGATAACTTTTTTCCTATCACATATAACCAAGAAAGTGGTATGCCAAAACATCAGAAAAGTTTCGCATTTTAGCTTAAGCATGTTTATCAAATTGAATGAAAATCAAAAATTTCATTTAAATGAAATACTACAAGCAATTATTCATTCAATTTGATAAACATGCTTAAGCTAAAATGCGTCTGGCATGGAGAAGGCTAAAACCAAACCGTCTTGGACCGACTTTTTTGTAATCAGCGAAACTTTTCTGATGTTTTGGCATACCACTTTCTTGGTTATATGTGATAGGAAAAAAGTTATCAGTACTTTAAGTATAAAAATGCATTTTACTAAAATGTTAAAGAGCGTCTGGCAAGCAGTAGACTGAGACCAAATCGTCTGGGACACACTTTTTTGAAATCAGGGTAACTTTTCTTATTTTTTGGCGTACCACTTTCTTGGTTATATGTAATAGGAAAAAAGTTATTAGTGCTTTCATCTGAAAATGCACTTGAAAATGTTAAAATGCGTCTGGCACGCAGAAGGCTGAATCCAAATCTTCTGAGACCAAGTTTTTTGTAATTATGGGAATTTTTCTGATCTTTTGGCGTACCACTTTTTTTTGTTAAATGTGATAAGAAATTCAAATTGAAAAATGCATTTGAAAAATGTTGAAATGCGTCTGGCAAACGGAAGGCTGAAACCAAATCCTTTTGGACACACTTTTTTGTTGTCAGGGGAACTTTTGTGATTTTTTGGCGTACCATTTTCTTGGTTACATGTGATAAGAAAAAAGTTATTAGTACTTTAAGTTGAAAAATCCGTTTATAAAAATGTTAAAGTGCGTCTGGCAAGCAGTAGACTGAAACCAAACCGTCTAAGACACACTTTTTTCAAATCAGGGTAAATTTTCTTGTTTTTTGGCGTACCATTTTCTTGGTTAAATGTAATAGGAAAAAAGTTATTAGTGCTTTAAGCTGAAAAATGCACTTGAAAAGTGTTAAAATGCGTCTGGCAAGCAGTAGGCTGAAACCAAATCGTCTGGGACCGAGTTTTTTGTAATAAGGAGAATTTTTCTGATTTTTTGATGTATCATTTATGTGGTTATCACTTCAACCTCAAAATCTGAAAAATTACCATTTTCGAACGCCCACCCCCGCCCCCGGCTGAAAAAGAAACCTGCCAGACGGTTGATTCTGATATAATAGTGCGTCTATCTACACATACATGTGCATTATTTTCGGTTATCACTCCACTCCAAAAATTTGCTTCCAGCTCTTGGTCTATAAGTTTGTGAGAGATTTTATCGAAAGCTTTACTAAAGTCAGTTGAAATTACATCGACCTCCTTTCCATTCTCCAAGGCTGAGAGGGAAAATGAGACAAAGTCAACGAGGATGTTGTTGTTGACCTGCCTTTGAGAAACCCGTGTTGTCTAGGGGAAATGAGAGATTTGCAACGAAAACTTAAGTTTTCATACAATATGCTTTCGAAAATTTTGAGTATTTGCGATAGTTTAGGGATGGGACGATAATTTTTCACGTCGCACTCAGGACCTTTCTTGTGTATAGGGGTTATAAACGCCGTTTTCCAAGCTTGGGGGAAAACTCCAAGGGATATGGACAAGCTAAAATTTTGAGAGGGGAAGGGAAAGAGTGGAAGAGCATTTCTTAAGAAATATGGCAGGTATACCATCGGGGCCAGGAACATACTCATCATTTAGATGATTTAACTTTTCTTCACTTAGATAGGAGTCAAAGAAACGTGGAAGGAATGGATCAAAAGAAAAATTCGGTAAAAACGAGAAATAATCTGAATCAGGAACAAATGAATCATTCGTGAAAGACTGTTTGAAGTAATTTGCGAAATAGTTTGCTACGGCGAGTGCATCGGATGAGGTTTCGTTACTGAAGGAAAGGGAGGAAGGGTACCCGTCAGATTTTCTTTTGTGGTTGACAAATTTATAAAAAGACTTAGGGTCATTTATAATGTAAGATTTCATTTCGATTTAATAGCGTTGGTAAAGGGTGTTGAAAAGCTCACAGAAGTGTAGATAAGAACCAAGGTGTAACGAAATGAATAAATTAACTTTATTTTAATAAAATTTTAATCGCGCACGAGAAATTCTTTTCACGACCGACGATCAACAAACAACTTCTATCTGACAATTGAAATCGATGTCATTTTTGACAGGAAGAAAATTTCCTAGAAAGAATTAGGACAAGGTTACAATAGGGAAGTTCTATGTTTTGATTTAGGTTGATGCATAGGATGAACTAAGGCCTGTTTTCACTTAAGCTTTAAAAAGGTTGCTAAAGTAGGAGAAAAATTAACGTCTAAAAGTTGCTAAGAAAAGAAAACGTTAGGGTGTCGTGTATGTGGAAAACGTTAGAGGCTATGTAATTTGAAACAACGGCGAAGGGGAGACTGTATGTTCCTGATACATTTCATTGTGTCTGGAAACTTTAAGCCGTGCAGTTGAGTTTGCTTCTAAATAATTCTAGGAAGTAATATATATATATATACAAAAGTGAAACGTTGGAAAAAGTAGGTGTTTTTAAATATTAAATTGTATTTAAAAGATTAATTTTAACCGGTTAGCAATAGTTTAGTGCAAAATTACAAATACAGCAAAATAAGTGCTCTACTGAAATTTGTGGATGAAGGAGACATAGTTTATATATACATATGTGTGCATCTTTAACAATGTAATTTTTTTTTTTTAATCTCAAACTGAACGTTTGTTTGAATTTTTTGTCTCATGTAGGGCTTGCGTTATATAGAAATTTACTGCGAATTGCAAGGGAAAAGCTGTGAAAAATTCCCATCCAGCCACGGGAATTTTTCGTAGTGTCTCAAAAGACATTTTTACGACATAAATCAAATTTGAACCTCAGCGACGATTGATTTACAGTAGCGCCGTCCGCTAATAAACCTGGGTTCCCGGTTTGAGTGTCAACGGATGCCTATATACCAGCGCTATATCTTTGTGTGAAAAGTTTTGCTTGAGTTTCTTTGTACATACTTAATTTTTTTTTTGTCATAAAGTAAAATAGAGATTTTTAAAATACTGTTAAGTGTTATGTTATTGTTATACAACAACATGAAATTAACCTACTGGTAATAGCCCGTGTAAGGCGAGAACCCTAGTTCTGGTCAGGGGCACCCGACCACCAATGTACATTTGGATCCATACACATGGATCCAAGATTGCTTAATAAAAGGGAAAGGGAAAGGGGAAGGCCAGCGGATAAAGGCACACTGGGGCCAATTAAAATGGGAGGCGACGAGGCCTACTTAGCAGAGATACCATTTGGTATCTCTGAATGCACCTGAGAAATTAAAGATTAGGTTATTCTGTTGTAAAAAGAACTTACTTCTTTATTAGCGGCTGATGGATAAAATATACAAAATAAGTTTACTTGAGTTTACTGATACTATTGGTTACTGAAACTTACTGACGACTTATTACTAATTTCTTAAGCCTATTTATACCAAATTAATTGTCAATGAATTGATATCGATGTTATCGACATCAATTCATTTTTTGCTAAGTCAAGAATTTACTTTAATTGTTTTGCAAGAATTTGTTCTTTGCAAAAACGAATTTCGTCACTGCCCGACTTTCGTCACTGCCCGACTTTCGTCACTGCCCGACTTTCATGAGTGCAATTCAACTCGTCAGCATTAGGTCTTTGACCTGTTGTTGCTTTATCATTATTCTTTTTACCCTTCTGTTTCGGTTTGGCAACAAACCGATGACCGGGCATTTGTGAATTATTAATGGTCTATCAAGCGTGCTCGTTTGTTTGTTTACAAACGAACCGCTTGATGACCTTGATTCGTATATTTTATTTTTGAATCAGTTTGAGGTGGGTTATGGTTTATTGTGTTGTTTGGGTCTTTTATGAAACTCTTAATGCGTTTGCCATACAACACAACACCTCCCCCCTTCAAAACCGCGATTTTTGTTTAGAAGAGACAAAAATTGCCAAGCGAGTGTACCGCCCACATGAGAGTCCGACGAATTTATACAAAAATGTTTACAATTATTATGTTAATATTATCATATGCCAAAATATCTACAGAAGGTATTCTTGACTCAGTATTCCAGACAAAAAATTTGAAAATTCTTAAAGTAATCTTATAAATTAACACGGAAGAAAAAACTATAAAATAATTCTTAATTGTAATCCTCCAGTCAATGTAGTTGTTTCCAGGAGGTCGACATGTAGTGGTTTCTAGATTTTGTTTTCTTCAGGTGTAATGGAACTTGACGCCGTCGGTTCCATTGTGTTTTCCTTCGCTTTTAACGTATAGTTAAATTTATAAAATTTCGGACATATCATTATTTATTCCTATTTTACATATATGTATATATATATATATATATTTTTTTTTTGTTCTTAACTTTTATTAAAAATATTCTTTAAATGTATAACTTTTATTTTACATAAATTTGGTAGGTATTGTATCTCTAATAAAATTCGTTTCATCAATGGGAAAAATATCTTTTAAATGTATAGTTTTCGATTTTACATAAATTTCCATTTATTTTATAAATATTGTATATATAAAAGTATTCGTTTTGTGTATTTTTAGCTTAAATATTATAAGTTTTAAAACAATTTTCTTCTTATAGTAGTAGAAGTCTATTATATTCTTTATTCTTTGATTTCTTTTTATTTAATTTTAGTGTATTTGTAGCTTAAATATTATAATTTTTATTTAAATTAGTTTATTGTATACTTTGCTTTTTTATTTCTTACTAAGTTTCTTAATAGAATCTCTTAATATATATTTAAAGTTACTCAAGATTAAGTTTATTTCATCATAAAACATGGTTTCAAAATATATATATTTTTTTTTCTATTTAAACATGGTTTTTAAGTTTTTTAAATGGGTGTCTCAATATAATTTTAGCAATCGTAATAAATTTTAAATGAGCTTTTATTGTATTATTATTATACTTGTATTTTATGTTTAAAGCATTGACGGGGTGTAAGGGTTTGTTTGTGTATGAAATGTTGTGTGTACTTTATGTTGTATATCGGTTGAGTGTGTTTTGGGGCTCACTATCTCCCATCTTTTAATCTTTTTTTTTTTTTTTTTTTTTTTTTTTTTTTTTTTTTTTTTTTTTTATGTGGCGCTTTAATTCTTATCCTTAAATTTTTTTTTTTTTGTGTATTATATAATTTTTTTTTTTTTTTTATATATATATATTCTTTTTTTTTTTTTTGATAGCGCTTTAATTATTATTATTATTATTATTATTATTATTATTTTTTTTTTTATTATTTTTTTTTCAAAATTTTGTATCGAAATTCGGGATAATCCCGAATCTCTTCCTTCAGCGTTTCTGTGAATTTCTTCACATCGTCCTCTTTGGCTGACAATTTTATTTTCTTCGTCAAGTAGCTGGCCACCATACATGAAATGGTTCCTCTGTCCCATCCCGATAGTAGGTCCGGCACCTTTACGTTGGAGCATTTATACTGTGGAACTTCCGCCGTTGGGTTGCGTATAGTCCATTCCCTTTCTAGGAATGTTTTTATGGCATTCATTGCCATTAGTCCCGATACTCCTATAGTATTATACGTTTTTATAGTTCTGTTGGCGTTGTTTACAACTATCAGGTGCCAATGTAATCCCCGGACCTCTATCGGGAACATCAATAGTTCAAAATTGAATGGGTTCAATTTGTATTTCAGACCAGTAAAAAATGTTTGCAGATTTTATTTTATTTCTGCCTTAAATTCCGTAGTGATTCATTACTCCAAAAAAAAATCATTGGGTTAATAATGGTTACTACAATTACAAGGAAAACAGACAGCAATTGCTGATTTATACAAAAGTTTTGTTTCGTATTTTCGGTTTTCGTTCCAGAGGTTTAGTGGTCGTGAATGTAATTTGATCGTTTATTGAAACTGTTTACTGTTGCGCATTTGGCGTGTGCCGTTGATTTTTATTATGTTAATTTCAATGCGCTCTTTCTTTGATGAATTTAAGCATGTGTTATGGAATGAATGTGAAATTCAAGAAGTGGTTTTAGGTAGTGACCTTAATATTTATTATTGTTATATATATATTTTTTTTTTTTTTCAAATCGACAGCTTTCGATTTTAAGGTAGGTTCAGTTTCTTTTACCTTGCCTTGCCATTTTCACTTTATAAATGGAATGGAAACATGAATACAGACTTTCGTGGGGTTAGTTATATGCATTCGTAGGCATTGTAGTTATATATTTTTGGTTTTAGGGGAGCGTTGCTTAGCAAAAAAAAAATTTTAGTAGGAAAACAAGTAGCTGTTATTCGTAATAATGTTTGAGACGATTATTTTATTATGAATGGTAACCTGTTTTTTCTTAATTAATATTATACTATCTGTGGGGCTCGTAATTTGTACAACAGGATATGGTCCTGTCCATATTTCAGACAATTTGTGTTGTCTATTCTCGTTTTTCAAAAGTACTTTGTCTCCTATAGTTCTTATTTTCTTGTCGTAATAATTTTTTGAATTCTTTTTACTAATAATCAAATTTTTCCTAGCTAAAGAATGTATTTTCTGTAACTTATACCGTAAAGTATAATAGTAATTTTCGTGGTCGTATATTGGTTCGGGTTCTTTTTTAAGGTTTGAAGGTATGTCGGAGGTGAAACCAAAAAGACAGTCCATAGGGGTAAACTTAGTCCCCTCATGAATGCTGTTGTTATAAACAAGCGCGGCGGTTCTAAGGAATTGATCCCAAGATCTTGGGTTTTCATCGCAGATCGTTCTTAAATATTCTACTAGTGGTCTATGTGTCCTTTCCAATGCACCATTCGATTGAGGGTGATAGGCGGTAGTTTGCAGTTTTTCAATTTTAAGTAATTTGCATACTTGTTTAAATAACTTGCTTAAGAAATTTGTCCCTTGGTCTGTAACTAGTTTGTTGGGTATTCTGTATCTTGTTATGATTTGTTCAAAAAATATCTGGGCTATTGTTACGGCTTCCTGATTAGGTATTGCGTAGAAATCTACGTATTTAGTCAAGTTGTCTTGAAACGTCAAAATGTACTTGTTTCCTGAGAATGATTCTTGCAGTGGTCCTACTGGAATTTGACTTGTGTCAGTAATTATCATTGGCATTTTTGTTTCTGGACTTGATTTCATTTTTTGGCATTTTGGGCATTTCCTGATGTATTTAGATATGTCCTGGAACATTTTTGGAAAAACGTAATTCTTTCGGATTCTTTTATATGTGTTTATGACACCTTGGTGTCCGCCAAACGGGGAGTCATGATAATCTCTGAGTACATTCAATATTTCTTCGGGCTTATCGATCTTCTGTCTGTTATATTTGAAGTCTTCGATTTCATTTATTGTCGATGTGCTTTGTTGGGTAATTTTCGCGTTACTGTAAGATTCGTCAGAGTCGTGTCGTTTAATATGTGTCTTCTTTATCTAGTAATTGTGAAGCTCTCTGAGCTCTTGTTACGGCTAAACAAGTTTTCTCACGTTCTTGTTTCTTGTCCTCATCAGATACCATTAGTGGTATTCTACTCAGTGCATCTGCATTGACGTTAGTTTTACCTGCTTTATATTTTAAACAACAGTCATACTCGGATAGTTTGTGGTGGAACCTTATTAACCTTGACGTGGGGTCTCTTACTCTAAAATTACCTGTCAATGGTTCGTGATCTGTATACACTATAAATTTTCTTCCTAACAAGTAACATCTAAAATTTTTAGTCGCCCAAACAACAGCTAACATTTCTTTTTCTATAGTGGAGTAGTTTCTTTCTGCTTTGTTTAATGCACGACTAGCGTATGCAATAGGTTTGTCTTTCCCTACTTCTCCTTGCGAGAGAATTGCCCCTATCGCTTCATTGCTAGCGTCAGTTGTGAGAATGAATGGTTTTTTAAAATCGGGATAGGTTAATAACGGGGGTGTTACTAGCAAGTTCTTTATTGTTTGGAATGCTTCTTGGCATCTGTCTGTCCAAGTGAATTTAACGTCCTTTCGAGTAAGATTTGTCAGTGGTCGAACTATTTTCGAAAAGTTTGGAATAAATTTCCGGTAGTAATTGGCCAAACCAAGGAAGGATTGTGTTTGCTTCATCGTGCGAGGTACAGGGAAGTTTTGCACACAACTAGTTTTTCCTGGATCGGGGAGTGCTCCTTCTGCGGAACATTTGTGTCCTAAATATACTACTTCTCGTCTGAGAAATTGACATTTCTCTACGTTCAATTTTAAGTTATGTTCTCGCATTCTCTCGAAAATTAACTCCAATTTTCTATTATGGTCTACCAGATTTTTTCCATAGACGACTATATCATCTAAATAGACAAAGCATTCTAGTCCTTGTAGACCAGTAAGGATATAGTTCATAAGTCTTTGGAATGTCGCTGGAGCTCCTTTGAGTCCAAAAGGCATTCGCTTAAATTCGTAGTGGCCATAGGCCGTACTGAAAGCTGTTTTTTCCCTATCTTCTGGATGGACAAGAACTTGATGGTAACCACTGGCAAGATCCAGTGTTGTGAAATATCTAGCATGACCAAGTTGGTCAAGTATGTCTTCGATACGAGGTAGCGGGAAAGCATCTCCTATCGTGCATTCGTTCACCTTACGGAAGTCGACTACTACCCTCCAACGTACCTCTCCGTCGGGTCCTGCCTTTATGGGTACCACTAAAAGTGGTGAGTTCCAAGGACTTTTGCTGGGTTGGACTATGTCGTTTTCTAACATTTCAGCAAGTTGTTCATTTATTATTCCCCGTTGTTTCTCAGGGAGCCTATACATTTTGGTGTTTATAGGGGCTTGATCTTGGTTAATTGGGATTTTATGCAGCATGGTTGTAGTGTGAGTGAGTCTGTCACCCGGTAGGAAAAATATGTCATTGTATTTTGAACAAAGGTCTACTATAGATTCTTTTTCTTCTTCGTTTAGGCTATCATCTTTGTTCAATTTGGTTGTTAATTCTTGTATTCTATTGTTTACGATATTATTTTGAGTTGTTGTATGATAACATACTACCTCGTCAGTACCAAAATCTTTTTGGTGGGTATTAATATCTACTATATCGAAATCTTTTAGGGGGGCCATTTCCAGCTCGATATGTGTTATCTTGATTTCATGTTGATGTGTATTTATTATGGGTACTACAACGTGTCTTTTATTGTCTCCTATCAAACAGCTACCCAAGAACACTCCGTCCTCAATTTGTTTGGATAGACAGATCATGGCTTCTTCACTTCTGTACGGTAGTTCTACAGTCATTCTCGATCTAGAGGGAATTTTCAACCCTTCCTTTAGATTGAGTAGAATTGTTTTATTGCTTATTGGTTGGTTTTTTATTACTAAATTTATTTCAGAATTATTCTTTTCAACTATCCTACTGTTTTCGTCTTTGTTTTCTTGGTCAGACTCCCATCTTGGTAAAGATACAAATTTTTGTGTTGGGCCTAATTTGAACTCTAGATCACCTGAGTTAATAACTTTAAGAGTTTTTAGTCCTGATTGCAATATTTGTCGACATTTATTATAGTCTGGTGTCTCATTGTTCTTCAAAGAAGCAACATATTTTGTGAACTCCAGAATTGCATTTGGTGTTTGATTGTGGTATAGTTTTTTCAAACTTATAGTAACATTACCCATAAAGGTTTCTTTTGACTTTTGGACCCTTAAAGGAATTTTAAGAAGATTTTCTTGCTCCCAAGGCAACATCACTCCTGACCACTCGATAAGGTTATATCCAAGGATCTCGAAATCTCCTCGCATGGTGATTACACCTAGGTGAGCATCTCTAGAGGTGTACTCAATTGTACCGTGGTGCTTTTTCTTAGGATTTGGTTTGAAATTTTCTTGGGTGTAGTGACCTGCTAGCCGAAATCTACCAGATACGCTTGAGTGATATTGTCTTTTTCACAACCTAATAAGATGTTTGTTCCTTTTAAATCTGTATGGGCATAGGTTCTGCCGTGAATGTATTCGTACACATCTAATATCTGTAACGCTAAACGGTAGATGGTATGTTCTGGAATTTTTCTTCCGTTTTCAAAGAAAAGTTTCCAGATATTATCTCCATACCGTGGCATGACCAAAAAGCGGTGTAAAACATTATCATAGTCGTGTGATCCGGTACCTACTAGATGGGGTATTCCTAAAGATTTTATATCGTGAAGTTTTTTAAACTGTGTATTGTGTAATGTCCTCTGAATGAGTATTATTCATATAGAAATGCATATCCACAAAGAGTGTCCCACTATCGTGTGGTTCAATCTTCGCGACGTACTTATAGTCAGATGTTTTCTTTTGTGAGTTTGAGGCTTTACATGCTGAGTATACTTGACCAAAACTTCCTAGACCTATTAGTGGTCCTATTTTCCATGTATTTCTAAATAAATCTGTAATAATTTCTCCATTGGGAATCGGGCTTATCTCCGAATTCTTGACTTGTAAGCTGTCCTTATTTTTTATTGGGTGTTTCACTATCTTAATTTTATTATCTAAATTTGACCTAACTAGTTTGTATGCTTGTCCTATTGTATTTATTTCAACATTATTTAAAGCTAATCTTTTTTGATTAATTGTATTTAGTATTCTGCAAACTATCTCTTTTAATATGTCCGAGAGCATTATCATCATAAGAGTTATGAAGTAGAGTAAATATGCTTTAATTGGGTTGAACATTTGCAATTTCAATTTTTCTTTTGTTTGTATATTTTGCAGGTCTTGCTGCTGTGATTCATTTTCGGAGTTAATTTGTGGGCCTGCAGTGTGCAGTGTCATATGATTTGTTTTGCTTTCGGTTGTATACCGAGTTTTATTTTTATTTTTTGGTTTGTTGATATCGGAGATATCGATAGTCATTATTCTATTTACTTCGTTTTGAAAGTTTCTTCCATCATACGCCGGCACGTCTTTTTGCCTGAGAATGTGTTTTTTCTGCTCTTGCGAAGATATGTTTTGCACATTTTCAGTCATTCTTCCTTTTTGTTTTTCTTCTCTCGTTTTCACTTTGCGAGGTGAACTTTGAGATTGCAAAACGGAAGTTGAGTTCCAAACATTTAAATTTTTTGAAGATAAGCCTTCAGAGTCGATGTCTAGGCCGGTCGCGTTACAGCGCCGCAAAATACATTTCTCTTCCGGTGAATTGCTTGCAAAATTTAGTTTGGTTGGTTTTGGCTTCACCTTTTGGTCGTGGTTGTTATGAATTATCTGTTTAATTTCATTCGAGTTGTTCACATGCGAGTGATTCCCCGTGAAACAGCTACCATTGTGTGAAATGGGTGGTTCATAATTTTCGGTCATGTTTGAGTAACTCAGTGGTACACAATATTCCTTCGAATTTTGTCCAAGAATTGTTGGGAATGTTAATAATCTATTAGGACCTTCTACGTTACAGTATTTTCCTAAGAAATTATACCCTAGAATTCCATCACCAGGGATGGCTAGGTCATTCTCTACGACTTGAAATTGACAAGAGGGGAACGAGGGAATTTGTATAGTACCAGTGCATTCTCCTAGAACCTAGAGTATAACCGATACCACAAGGTGTGTTGATGGTAAGTTTTTTATTGGTATTAACAAAAGTCTTACTATCTATCATCCTTCTTTTGAGAAGACTGACTTCTGAGCCCGTATCTATTAGCAGTCGGGTCAGTTTGTTTTCCCCTAACTCAATTTTGATTTCGATTGAGGGTAGGGAAATTTTCCTTTTTGGTTGCCTTGATTTTTTCGTTTCAACGTTTAAAGTCGAGGGAGGGACTTTTCGCCCGACTAACGGGAGTTTCCCAAGTGGTTTGATTGCCACTTATTCCTAAATGTACATTGGTCGATCGAATGGGTGTTCCTTCACACCATTCGCATAAAGCCCCCAAATTGTATACTTTGCGTTCATTATTATTAGTATGAACTGTTGTATTATTTGGAAAATGTTGGTTATTGGTTCTAAATGGGTTGATTCGATTTGATTCCGAACTCACTCCATTATATTGTCGGGGGTAGTTATTTTTATAATACCCGTTTTGGTTACTACCCCTTTGATTTGGGAAAGTTCTAGGTTCGTTGAGATTATCTCTCCTAGGTGCTTCATTTCTACTGAATCGGGGATTTGTATTTGTTCCGCAGGTCGTTGCTTCATGTCTGTACAGTTTACATAATTGACAAACCGGAGTGTTCTGTCTTTTAAGGCAATCACTATATGTGTGTCCCCTGTTTTTACAGAAATTACAAGTGATGTTTAATTTAGTTCTATTTTCTAGGTGTACCGATTCACGTTTTTGGTAAGACGGGGAATTACTTTTTTCGTTTGT
Organism: Melanostoma mellinum; assembly: GCA_914767635.1. NCBI lineage: Eukaryota > Metazoa > Arthropoda > Insecta > Diptera > Syrphidae > Melanostoma > Melanostoma mellinum. The sequence continues at coordinate 87,034,545 of OU612060.1, forward strand.
TGAAAATGTCGAGTTACAAGCCATTTGCGAAAATGGTATCGTTTCTACTCTTTGAACATGCTTCTCCATGCTGAGGGCCGTTCGGACCAGTTCTTCGAAATTTTGAGTTCCCTGGGTGAATAGGTATTGACCCAGCTGTTTGTTTGCAACTCCTGATGCGAGAGCCGATTTTGCAAAATCTGAGAGCTGGGTTTTCACAATCTCAGAGTTATCACCATATTTAATCTCTGCCGCTTCGCGGCATTGGGATAGGGCATGTCTTAGCCTGCTTATAAAAGTATTCAAAGTCTCAAATTGGCTTTGGCGACTAGTTATTAAGCAATTTACTAAGTCGTTATAGTCCTCAATGGGTAAGTAAGCCCGGTTGAGTATATTCTCGAAGTCTTTGCAACCTACTGGCTTAGTAGTTTGGATGAGATCGAGCGCATCTTCTCGCAACTTTGTATCGAGAATTTGGAGGAAAAGCTTCTCGTCCTCAGCAGGTATGTGGTTTATTATCGGGCGAATGCATGTCAAGAATGTTTGTAATTTCTGCGCTACCCTAGCATCGGTTCCTCCTGAAAATTCAGGTATTCCGTGCGACATTTTAAGGAGCTTCTCAAATCCTAACGACATTTTGACTTCCCTTTTCGCGTCTGAGGGTTTGCTAATTTCCAATGGAGGTGTTTCCAATAAGGGTATGTCGGCTTGTACTGAGGTTTGAGTGACTATGGTTTTACGAATGGTTTTATTTTTTCGTAAACCGACAACTTCGTCATTCAATGATTGAATTTGAGATTCGAAAATTTCCTCACGCCTTCTTAATTTTTCTATCCCACTTTGAAACTCTGTCTCCTTATTTTTTAAAACAGCTTGTTTCCGTTTGACTTCCTCTTCTCTTGCCTCAAGGATAGCTATACGCTTGGACAGGTCTGAAATTATTTCTTCAGCCTGGCTGTTCGTATTTTCAGCTTCCTGTTGACTTTTCTCTAATTTTTTGCGAGCTCTTAGGTGGTTGTTTAACTCAAGCTTGAGGTCTCGGATGTCTTTTTCAAGTTTCGATTCGAGGGACTTGACGGATTCTATATACTCAAAGAGTATAGCATCCGTTGCTTCCAGCCTCGTGAGTTGTCCCCACTGTAAGCTTATTTGGTTGTATTTTAGATTAAAAACTTCCTTTCCCACAAGAGCTTTCCACTCTGCTAGTAGGGTACTATTGAAGTTTTTAATCTCTTGACCTTGCTCTTTCTTTTCCTTATTTAACTGCTGGATTTCCTCGAGCAGTACCTCTACCTCAGAGGGTTTAGGATCCATAAACAGTAGTTAGGAAAAGAGGAAAAAAAAAGAAATAAGAAAAAGAAAGTTTTCCAAACAAACGAAACGCGCAACAGGAAAATGGCAAGAGTGAATCAATCGTAGGCAAAGAAAACCCTTCCGAACTAAAAATTGTAAACAAACATTTAAAAATAGAAAAAGAAAAACAGAATCGTACTAGCGGAACCTTTGGTAAAGGTAACTAAGTTCGTAGCATAATACGCTGAAACATGGAGGGTGTTTCATTTAACCAGGTTTATTCTCCAAACTGGTCGTACTATCCTACCGGCTGCGCCATTGTTATGTTATTGTTCTACAACAACATGAAATTAACCTACTGGTAATAGCCCGTGTAAGGCGAGAACCCTAGTTCTGGTCAGGGGCACCCGACCACCAATGTACATTTGGATCCATACACATGGATGATGGATCCAAGATTGCTTAATAAAAGGGAAAGGGAAAGGGGAAGGCCAGCGGATAAAGGCACACTGGGGCCAATTAAAATGGGAGGCGACGAGGCCTACTTAGCAGAGATACCATTTGGTATCTCTGAATGCACCTGAGAAATTAAAGATTAGGTTATTCTGTTGTAAAAAGAACTTACTTCTTTATTAGCGGCTGATGGATAAAATATACAAAATAAGTTTACTTGAGTTTACTGATACTATTGGTTACTGAAACTTACTGACGACTTATTACTAATTTCTTAAGCCTATTTATACCAAATTAATTGTCAATGAATTGATATCGATGTTATCGACATCAATTCATTTTTTGCTAAGTCAAGAATTTACTTTAATTGTTTTGCAAGAATTTGTTCTTTGCAAAAACGAATTTCGTCACTGCCCGACTTTCGTCACTGCCCGACTTTCGTCACTGCCCGACTTTCATGAGTGCAATTCAACTCGTCAGCATTAGGTCTTTGACCTGTTGTTGCTTTATCATTATTCTTTTTACCCTTCTGTTTCGGTTTGGCAACAAACCGATGACCGGGCATTTGTGAATTATTAATGGTCTATCAAGCGTGCTCGTTTGTTTGTTTACAAACGAACCGCTTGATGGCCTAGATTCGTATATTTTATTTTTGAATCAGTTTGAGGTGGGTTATGGTTTATTGTGTTGTTTGGGTCTTTTATGAAACTCTTAATGCGTTTCCCATACAACACAACAAAAGGAAGTGCGAGGTTAATGATAAATACTTTAACGAATGTGCAGAGAATAAATGTTTTTGTTTTGCATATTTATATAATTGTAAATTTTAATAATCAGTCGCGAGAAAGCGCGACCAATTTAGTGCTACAACAGGTGAACCTGCGGAGGAATTGGCTGCTGTGGCCACAACAACCGGATTCTTCTACAAGTTGGTGAGTCATTTCCCTGTTATTTTGATTTAAATTATTAAAGCTTGTACGTGTATAAGTATGCTAAGGGGGGATAAGTGGGGATTTTATTTGAATTATTTTTTTTAGACAAAAGAGGAAGTTAAATCCATTTTTGTTTTGATAATTTAAAGTATTTAAGTTAATTTCGGATTTCTTGGTGTCGTTTAATTTTTTTTTTGTTAATAAAAAAGTAATAGTAAATTCAATCTTAAAGTCAATCAAATTGAACACATTAAAGTCAATCAAATTGAACACAAAGACATATCTAACTTGCGAAGCACAACAAAATACATATATATCAACTCAGCATAAACTAGAAAGTTACTATTCAGTAAAACATACTACATATATACACATTTAGTCACATACAAATCAACCATAGAATAATAAACAATTTTAATTAATACAAACGTATATACATAGTAATATAATGCACAATAAATTGAATTTCTATTGAAGTATCGAAATAACAACATGAGTGTTTAAATCGCGTAGTCTGAAAGGATGAGGAATCTAGGGAAGTGAGTATGATCACGTAGGTAGGGAATTGATGCCATTTAAGGGACTACTTAAGCGAGTAAAGTAGTCAGGTAGGGAGGGTAGAGATAGCGTATCTCGCAGGCTAATACCATCTAGTAGCCAAAGCCTGGCATGGTTTTTTTTGTAACCGGGTTAAGTAAAGGACCAAGAACCACCCCACCGCCGAGCTAAGGAGAGGCACATGCATGCCAGCATGCATCGGTCCAATAGCCAAAACCAGCCCGTTACAAATGGCGCTCATCAACGTGGAGCCCGCTATAGAGTATAGCGTGGCAGTTTTTATGAGTCTGTTTTCTTTTTTTTCATTTTCCTTTAATTTTCTTTCTATCTTTTTTTCTCTATTCTATTCATTTAGCTCATTTTTAGTTCTATCAGTTAGTTTTTTCTTCTTTTCTTTCTTTTTTTTATGGTTTATTTTTTTTGGTCTGAATATTGGTTGGTTTCCCGCATAAGTCCCGGATATTGATGTTTAGCGTCTGATACCGCGTTGCGATGAGGGAAGCATAACCCTTGTTATTCAAACCAGCAGTTTATAGGTGGTGTAGATTTCGAGCCATTGGTTTATTTGTGTACCGAGTGAGACAATGCCTGGAATTCTTAGCACGCACCTATGTTAGCAGCGGAAAGAGACTCGACGATGGTTGGAAAAGCCGTCGTTTTGAAGTCCGTTTTTGCAAGAGTCAATTCCAGAGTCTTTATTGCTGAATATTTGGCGACACATGTCCTGGAATATAAAGTCATTTTGTTATTTAGTTTCAGATTTTAGTTCACTTACTCTTTTTCTTTTCTATCATCTTTTTTCTTTCCTTTTCTTCTTTTGTAAGACTTGCAGGACTATGGCATCTTCCCTGCCACCTGCCAACACAAGTGATTTTACTTTCCATAGATTTCCTCATCCTTAGACGCATTATACATAGATACTAAAACTTGAAAATTTCAATTTAGACAATTCTGTCTGATTTAGCATTGGAAATAGTGTTATATTATATTTAGTTTTGAGTGAGTTTTGTTTGATTTTGAAAAGTTTAATTCTGGTTTTGAAAGTCGTTTTGCGGTGTAAGTTGATAGGTTTAGAGGTGTTTTTTGTTTGTTTTGAAGACGTTCAGGTTGGTTGGTTGATTTTGTTTTGGTGCTCTTCTGATTAGTTTTTGTCTGTTGAGGCGACGTGATTGAGCTTATTTTTGATCGGTTTTAGACGTTTGTTTAGCGATCATCGGCGTTTTATTTTTTTGTGTGCTTTCGAGTTATGAACTCAAATAGTAGATTTTCATTTGCAGACGATTTTGAAAGTTTCCAAGCGCAGTCGAACGAAGAGTTTGAAAGATTTTATCGGAGGTTTCACACCACTATTGATCGGTTCAATTTAGACAACTCGTTTAGCTTTTCAAGTTTAAATTCGACAGTGACCGATCAATCAAGTGAGATGGGAAAACAATAATTCCCCACAAGGAAATCCCAGCAACAATGATGAAAATCATCAAGTAGCGGGAGTAGGAGAGCAATCTCGGGTAAACGAACAAGTTTCAGTTGCTAATTTGGCGTCTCAGATTGATCGGAGTTTGATGACCAATCAAATACGCTTTTTCCAACAAATGGACCAGTTTATGGTAAACATTATTAGTAAAATGGAAGAAGTTAGTAGACCAGGTTCGATTCCAAGTGCCCTTGATACTGCGAGAAGTAGCCAGACCTGCACAGGTGCCGAGGCTAGCACATCTCGCGGTCTCCAACCTACCCCCAGACCCCGAAGTTCATTGTCGAACACGTTTTCCAGTGCCACGAATAAGTGTCGATTAGACCGCTGGAACATTAAGTATGATGGCACCGAAAACGTTAGCGATTTTTTATTTAAGGTGGATCGCCTTCAAATTTCGTGCAACTGGCTTCAAACTGCCATACGCTGTTAAATGGAAGAGCCAACAGTTGGTTTTGGGCCTATTTAAAAAGGAACCCTGAAGTTCAGTTTGTGGAAGTGAAGAGGGCAATGAAAAAGGAGTTTGGGCGGTTGGAGAACGATGTAGATGTGTACATGCGCATACTTACTCGTAGGCAGGGGTGCAAGGAATCGTTTGACGATTTCTACAATTCAGTCGTTGGTCTTAACGACCGTCTTAAGGAGCCGTTTGACGAGAAGAAACTTGTCGATGTTTTACGAAACAATGCCAAGGACAGACTTGGAGAAATCCTGTTGTCAGCGGACTGCAAATGTCTTGAGCAATTGAGGAACAAAGCTCGAGAGGCAGAGAGGTTTCTGGCGAAGCGATATTCTTCCCAAAAGACCGTGCATGAGATCTCCGTCGATGAAGATCAAGATACGGTAGATCTGACTGGTGAGGCCATGAATACTTATAGAAAGCCTAATACTGCCTCCACTTTCGTTTGCTGGAACTGTGATGAAAAAGGGCATAGTTTCCATCTTTGCCCATCACATGTAAGAAGATTGTTTTGTTTCACTTGTGGAGCTAAGGGAGTAAGCACTCCTGAGTGCACGAAACACTCGGGAAACTTCCAGAGGGGCGAAAGGAAGAGCGGGGACTTTCGTCCGTCGAAAGCACCCTCGAATCACCCCGAACCACAATAAATACACTAACACCGTCAGAAAACCTACCAACCGAAATTTTAAAAAGAAAAGAACCTGTAGTTGTAGAATCTAACGCGGCTGATCGGGTTCCGTTGAAATCTCTTCACGAGCGCAAGCTTAATTATTATAAGGTTCGTTCTAGGATTATGGGAACTTATAGTAATGCAGCTAGCTCTCAGATTCAAAAATGTTGTCATCGGTATAGGAATCGTAAAAAAATTCGCAAGGAAATTTTGGACTCAATCATTTCGTCGGACGCAGATGGTAGAATGTACGCTAACGTTCATTTGAACAACGAGTCAGTTTTTGGTGTACTGGACAGCGGAGCTTCTATCTCTGTGCTAGGTAGTGAGTGTTGGGATCTGGTAAAAAGAATTGGAGTTGAACTGAAGTCGTACAAAAATGTTGCACGTACAGCCGATGGGAAGTCCCATGCCATTGTTGGTTACTGCCAAATACAGACCAAGTACAAGGGCGTCACTAAACCCATTTCTTACTATCTGATTCCGAACCTTACTCAAAAGGTCTACCTTGGGATGAATTTTTGGAGAGAGTTCCATCTTATGCCGGAAATAAGCGAAATCCAAACCGATGCTTGGGCAAATGAGGGAGATGGGAATCTGAAGGATGAAGCCGAGTTGATAGCTTTGACTCTAGAACAATCCGCAATATTAGAAGCTACGAAGAAACAATTCCCGAATTCTGTCGTTTTAGGTTTGGGAAAATCGACTTTGGGTGGTCATACCATCGACACAGGTAATGCAGTTCCAATAAAATCTCGCCATTATCCCTTATCGCCAGTGCGACAAGAGGAGGCTTTCAAGGAATTGGACCGCATGTTGGAACTTGGTGTCATCGAAGTGAGTAACTCTCCTTGGTGTTGCCTAGTGGTTTTAGTTAGAAAACCGGGTAAGGTTCGTCTCTGTTTAGACTTTAGGAAGGTAAACGCAGTAACCGTAAAAGACGCGTATCCGTTACCACATATTGAGGGGTTGCTGAGTAGAATAAGCGACACACATTTTATCACTGAACTCGACTTAAAGGACGCGTATTGGCAAATCCCATTGGACGAGAAGTCAAGGGAAAAGACCGCATTTGCTGTACCGGGTAGACCACTCTACCAATTTAAGGTCATGCCATTTGGTCTAAGCAATGCAGGATCCACTATGTCTCGAGTCATTGATAAAATGCTTCCACAGTCCCTTAGAGAAAATGTGTTCGTCTATTTGGACGATCTCCTCATATGTACGGCGGATTTCGAAACCCATATTCGAATCCTTACTGAAGTAGCTGCATGTCTCCGCAAAGCGAACCTTACCATTAACATCGATAAAAGCAAGTTCTGCATGCGGGAGATTAAGTATCTGGGATACATTATCGGCCAAGGCACCTTAAAGACTGATCCTTCCAAGATCGAAGCAATGGTTAATTTTCCCATTCCTAAAACTCAACGACAAGTTCGTAGATTCATAGGTTTAACCGATTGGTATCGACGGTTTATTCAAAATTACTCTGACCTAGCAGCTCCCCTTACTGATTGCCTCAAGAAAAAAAGTAAATTTGAACTTACACCCGAAGCCTTAGAAGGCTTTAACAAACTGAAGAACGCACTTTCCTCGGCTCCAGTGTTGTCGCAACCAGATTTCACAAAGCCATTTACAATTCTGTGTGATGCATCCTCGGAGGGAGTGGGCGGTGTTCTCTTTCAGTTGGATGAGAACTCGAATGAAAAACCAATCGCCTACATGTCTAAGAAACTTAACAAAGCTCAAAACCGAATTGGAATGTCTTGCTGCGATATTGAGTGTAAGGAAGTTCAGAGCGTACGTGGACGGGTTTCCTTTTACAACAATCACCGATCATTCAAGTCTCAAGTGGCTTATGTCAATGAAGTATTTGAGTGGTAGATTGGCAAGGTGGAGTTTGGAGGTTTTGATTTTTCAATCGAACACCGAAAGGGATCCCTAAACGTCGTTCCAGACACTCTATAGCGAATGGATATGGATGAGCTTTCTTTGACACCATTAGGTTTAGAGGTGGACCTCGATTCGGATCAGTTCGATTTGGCGCAATATTCCCACCTAAGAGAAAAAGTCAATTAGGAACAATCTGCACTTCCGGACCTAGTTGTATCGGGAAAATATATATACAAAAGAGTTAGGTTCAGGAATGATGAAGTGAACGATGAGGATTCGTTGTGGCGACTTTGAGTATCGGAAGCACTCACACAAAAATGCATTGAAATGTCTCACAATACCAAGTTGACGTGTCATAGTCAAAACATATGCCCGGATACGTGAGAAATATTATTGGCCGAAAATGGTACTAGATATCAAAACATTTCTGAGTGAGTGTAAAACGTGCAAGTCTGTAAAGGCGCCTAATACAATTCTTCGTCCTCCCATTGTCAAGCAGGTTGTTTCGGAAAGACCGATGCAACGCCTTTTCATTGACCTCTTAGGACCATACCCGCGAACGAAACGAGGAAACGTATATGTGTTCATCGCTTTAGACCATTTTACAAAATTCACGTTCTTGAAAGCTTTACCGAAAGCTACCGCGACCCGAATAGGACAATATTTAGAATGTGAGGTTTTTCATACTTTCGGCACCCCTGAGTTTGTTCATTCCGACAACGGATGTCAATTTGTTTCTAAGGAGTTTAAAAACTTATTAGCAAACTATGGCATTACACATGTCCGTACAGCTTTATATTCGCCGCAAGCAAATAATTCCGAAAGAGCCAACCGTAATCTTCTAAGTAAACTAAGGGTGCTCATATCCAAAGAGCAGAACGATTGGGATATACATCTGTCTAGTATAGCTTGTGCTTTGCGATCCGATGTGCATGAGTCCATAGGATGTCAGCCATACTTTGCACTATTTGGACAAACGATGATATCACATGGTTCTTCCTACCGTTTACTTAGAGAATTACACGCCTTGACTGATCCGGAAGTATTGGTTGTCCCTAACGCGGCTAAGACAGCCATTGCTAGACAAAAGTTGTCGGAGAACCTACTCAGGGCACACGTTAAGTCCCAAAAAACATATAACTTACGTTCTAATCCGGTGTCATTCAAGGTTGGCCAAGAAGTATTCCATAGAAACTTCAGTCAAAGCAGTTTCGAGAAGGGTATAAATTCCAAACTCCTTCCAAAATTTGTTAAATCTCGGGTTCGTCGAGTTATTGGCAGTTGTATGTATGAGCTGGAAACCCTTGGTGGTAAATTAATAGACGTCTATCATGCCAAGGACATTCGAAAGTGATGGAGTCTGTAATTGGAAAACAAAAGCACCACAAAGTACCGAGATCAGGTAAAGAAATAATAAAATGCACTTATCTGACGTTAAAAGATGGCCCGGCTAAATAGGTAGGTTCGGCACCCACGTTAACTTCATGGTATGTACCATTTTCCGTCAGCTGCAGTTGCTTTGTGCAGTTTTGGAAAAAAATTTTTTGCCAAAGTTGAATCTAAATTTTTTTTTTTTGTTTAACAAAATTCAGTATTAAAATCTGCCCGAATATTTTTTACACTCACTGTACCTTGAATTGCAATTGCAGGTTATGGTACTTTAAGCATGTTTTTTCTTTTTTTGTATTTCTAAACATTACTCACTTCATTTTTTTTTTCTATGCTTTCTTTTTCTTTTCATTTTCACACCACACCAATTCCATTTTTCACTATATCTAACACTTTTATCACTAGCCAATGCCATACATATGTAAATTGATTCCTGTCGGCCTTTTTCATTGTGAATACACTGAAAACACTTTCACTTCGCGCCCGGATCGTGGGTTCATTCGCATGTTTTGGATGTTCTTTTCATCCAAAATAAGCGAAGCCCTGTAACGAAATGAATAAATTAACTTTATTTTAATAAAATTTTAATCGCGCACGAGAAATTCTTTTCACGACCGACGATCAACAAACAACTTCTATCTGACAATTGAAATCGATGTCATTTTTGACAGGAAGAAAATTTCCTAGAAAGAATTAGAACAAGGTTACAATAGGGAAGTTCTATGTTTTGATTTAGGTTGATGCATAGGATGAACTAAGGCCTGTTTTCACTTAAGCTTTAAAAAGGTTGCTAAAGTAGGAGAAAAATTAACGTCTAAAAGTTGCTAGGAAAAGATAACGTTAGGGTGTCGTGTATGTGGAAAACGTTAGAGGCTATGTAATTTGAAACAACGGCGAAGGGGAGACTGTATGTTCCTGATACATTTCATTGTGTCTGGAAACTTTAAGCCGTGCAGTTTAGTTTGCTTCTAAATAATTCTAGGAATAAATATATATATATGATACAAACGTGAAACGTTGGAAAAAGTAGGTGTTTTTAAATATTAAATTTTATTTAAAAGATTACTTTTAACCGGTTAGCAATAGTTTAGTGCAAAATTACAAATACAGAAAAATAAATGCTCTACTGAAATTTGTGGATGAAGGAGACATAGTTTATATATATGTGTGCATCTTTGACAAGGTAATTATTTTTTGAATCTCAAACTGAACATTTGAAAAAAAGGGAAAAGCTGTGAAAAGTTCCCATCCAGCCACGGGAATTTTTCTTAGTGTCTCAAAAGACATTTTTACGACATAAATCAAATTTGAACCTCAGCGACGATTGATTTAAAGTAGCGTCGTCCGCTCCTTCCCGACGATCAGTCACCTTGTCGCGGTGGGGGGGCTTAAGTAGTTTATTTGAACCGAGCTCGATGCCGAAAGGTGGTCGAAGGATGGGGAAAATGAATGAAAACCAAGAATTGATCAAAAATAGTATGGAAGATCAACTAAAGGAATTTTATTCTCCAGGTGGCAATCGTCAAAGCGAAAATCCACCCGTAGTCTTCACTACGGCAGGGGCACGGATTCTGGAGGCCCCATCTGACATACAAACGCACACCTTTACTGGTGGATACACGCGAGTCGAAGGTACCGTAACCGATGACTCCTGCAGTTCTCTCCATTAAAAGCTCTTCATGGTCTGAACTGGAAAGATGAAGAAGGCAGCTCGGAGGTATTATCTCCAAAGCTAATCTCTCATCCGGGCTTAGCTGTTGACCAGAGCGGTGCTATCACCGGACTAAGTGAAGCTGAACAAGTGGATCCCACTCCAACGATGGCATCCCCTGGAAAACAGCTTTCCAAGCGCCAACAGAAGCTGGAGAGAAGGCGAGCGGCAAAGACTCAGAGCAAAGAGGACACCAGGGTGGCCGAAGGCACTGAATTAAGCACAAACCTTTGGTGACGGCGGCGAAAAGGGACAGGTCGGAAGAGGTCTCACCCACCAATTCAGGACGGTCTCACGTAACCGAAGTCACCCCAACTTCTGCAACGCGTCAGATCCACAGCGAACTGGGAGGTGCGAACTTGAAAAAGTGTGTGTCAAGGGGAACCCCACAAGGAGGTATCCTCTCACCCCTGCTCTGGATCCTGGTCATGAATGAGATCCTCGTAGCTCTCAAACATGATGGCGTAAAAGTGGTCGCCTATGCCGATGATCTAGCTCTTCTGGCAACGGGGAAATTCCCTTCCACTATTAGCGCACAATTGAACTATACACTAACCAAGGTAAGCGCTTGGACAAAAAGGTGCGGCCTTACAGTGAACCCCCTCAAAACAGAGCTGGTACTTTTTACAAACAGAAGAAAAATACCTACTTTTGAGTTACCAAGACTAAATGGGACCCCTCTTAAGATCTCTGATCAAGCCAGATACCTGGGTGTGATCTTAGATAAAAAACTAAATTGGAGTTCCAATATACAAGAAAGATATAAAAAATCTATGATAGCACTGTACTCGTGCAACAGAATTTTTGGCAAAAACTGGGGACCAAATCCCAAGATCATCCTGTGGATGTATACTGCCATTGTTAGACCTATCCTTTCTTATGGCAATTTGGTGTGGTGGAAGGCGTTGGAAAAATCCACGCATTTAAAAACCCTAACCAAAGTTCAAAGATCTGCCTGTATTTGCGTAACTGGTGCAATGAGGACTACACCGACCGCGAGTTTGGAAGTAATCCTCAACCTTACACCTCTTGATCTCTACGTTCAAGAAGCAGCAGCAAATAGTGCACTTAGACTAAACCAATGCAATGTCTGGAAAACCAGCCAAATAGGACACGCACAGATTTTATCAAGATACGCAGATAACAATATCTGCACGGATTACATAACTCCATACCTGGACTTTAAAAAATCCTTCACAACCAGCCTCCCCAATAGACAAGATTGGGAGAATGAAACACCTTACGAAACGTCTATAGCAATCTATACCGACGGTTCAAAAATGGAAGTTGGAACAAGGGCAGGTTTCTTTTCAGAAAGCCTAAACCTAGCGAGTTCTTTCAGACTTCCAGATCACAGCAGCGTCTTCCAAGCCGAGATCTTGGCAGTCTCACACGCTGCAAAACAGGTGTCCATGATGGCGCTATCACATGATGATATCACCTTTTTCATTGATAGCCAAGCAGCAATAAAAGCGATTTCTGCCACTCTTATCAAATCAAAGCTTGTTTTTTGCTGTCGCGAAGAGCTAAGGGTTCTTGGCACGCAGCATAACGTTAGACTCTGCTGGGTTCCTGGTCATAGTGGTATACCGGGAAACGAAAAAGCGGACGAACTAGCGAGGAAAGGATCAACACTTGACCCTTCTCTCATTGATCAATCAATCAGGATCCCACCCTGTGAAATTAAACAGATAATCGGAAATAAAATAAAGGAAAAATCCAATGAAAGATGGGTAGGCCTAGATTCCTGTGTTACTTCCAGGAAAATATGGCCGAAATATAATAAGAAAGAATCTGAAAAGCTGCTATCACTGAATAGACCTTCATTGCGAATGCTTATCAGTATCACAACTGGACATAACCTACTAGGTTATCACAAAAAGAAAATGGGTCTTTGCACCGATGACCTGTGTAGAGGATGCAATGACGAAGATGAACACGAGGATACAACTCACTTCCTTTGTCATTGCCCAGCACTCTGTCACATTAGGAAAAAATTTCTAGGCAATTATTTTTTCAATGAACTAGAGGAATTATCAGACGCTTCAAAGAGCAGTCTGTTAAACTTCACTAAGGCCACAAAATGGCTAAACACCGAATAGACATAAATTCATAGGTTTCAAGGACGTTACAATACGTCAGGGTATCACAATGGATCTACATTGATCTAAGTGTGGCGGAATTAAGATCAACCGTCAGCCCATTCTACCTAACCTAACCTACCTGCAACGCGAACAGGGTCGAAAGGAAGAAGGTTTCCGGAAGGTCTGCAAAACTTCCTGTTGGTCTAACTGGGAAGTCGGTGAATGAAACTGGAGGAACAGGTCGCACGACTTGCGAATTCGGTCCACGGACACTGGCTGGAAAGGACGAAGCCGGCATGGTTAAAACTCCTGGAGGTCCAACCGAAACGTTGGTGAATGAAACCGAGACTGGTAGTCAGTCTGGTCCACGGACACTGACCGGACGGGATAAAGCCTCGAAAGGAGCAATGATAATAAATCAAATTAACGTTCAACATTCTAAGGCTGCTACTGCACTCCTATGAAGCAGGCTTTCCGTGTTGAATGCAAAAACTCACCTCGTAGCAATCCAAGAGCCATGGGCCTGGAAGGGCCGAGTTCTTGGTCTCGGAGGGCTACGAGGGTTTAATATTCTCTACGACGAACGGTCTGACTTACCCCGGACCTGTCTCATCATACCGAGCTCTTTTGCAGCAACTAAACTTGACCACTTCTGTGGTCAAGACCTGTTTGCGGCTATGATAAACTACGAAACGAACGGTGAGTGGAAAACTTTCGTCGTTGCGTCAGTTTATTTTCCCTGGAACTCCATTCTTCCCCCTCCCTCAAGACAGGTTGTGGATTTGGTGGAGTTTTGTGAAAACCGGAAGTTGGGGCTTATCATGTGTTGTGATGCAAACGCTCAAAACATAGTTTGGGGCAGCGTCAAATGCAACATGAGAGGCAACCATCTTCTTAATTACATTCTGTCTTCTGACTTAGACATTAACAATGTTGGTAATACGCCAACTTTTGTTACGGCTATACGACAGGACTTAATTGACTTGACACTATCTAACAGATATGCCAAGGAGATTACCAACTGGAAAGTATTGCTGAACGTGTCACTCTCAGACCACAGATACATTCAATTACATTTAGCAAATGTGATTCCCACTCCTTTAGTTACAAGAAATCCCAGAAAAACTAACTGGACACTTTTCAACGATGAGCTCGGTAATTTCGTCAAAACTCTACCTAAGCTCTCAACATCACAAAAAGTGGAAGATGCCGTTCTAGAAGTGAATTGTGCCCTTACAAGAAGCTTCGAGCTGGCATGTCCAGCTAGACAATTACCTAGTAGATCTATGGTTCCGTGGTGGAACAATGAACTACAGAAACTTCGCAGGGAAACCAGAAGTATTTTGAATAGGTCCCTCAAGACCAAATCAGATGTCGACTGGAACCTGTATCGATCTAAACAGAAGGACTTTAAAAGGTTAATTCGAAGATCAAAGAATGCCTCTTACAAAGAATTCTGTGAAAGTATAGAAACACTCAGTGAAACTAGTTTACTTACTAAAGCCCTTAAAAGGAGCAAGGTAAACAAACTAGAAACGCTCAGGAAATCAGACGGTTCCTATACCGAGTCCAAAGCAGAGACACTCAGTCTTATGCTGGAAACTCATTTTCCAGGAAACCAGATATCAATCGGACCACAGCAATCTATTTCCCTTAGATCAGGTGAATCCGATAAATCCACTCGACTTATCTGGTACACGTCATCGTTAGTTGTTACCGACGAAGCCATCAAATATGCCGTGGCATCTTTTGACAGTTTCAAGTCACCTGGCACTGACGGTGTTTACCCAGCTATGTTGCAGGAAAGTATAAACCTTTTGCTTCCTACTTTGAAAAATATTTTCACTGGTAGTTTAGCCCTAGCGTATATACCAACTCCATGGCAAAGTGTTAGAGTCGCCTTCATACCAAAAATTGGTAAACAAGACTACTCACTCGCCAAGAGCTTTAGACCCATTAGTCTTACCTCTTTCCTGCTTAAGACGCTAGAAAGAATGGTTGAGATTTACATTCGTAAAACCTCACTCCAATTACACCCTCTGTCTCAGATGCAACATGCTTACCAAAGAGGAAAATCTTGCGAGACCGCACTTCAAAATCTTGTTAGCAGGATTGAATGCGCGCTTGACAGGAAAGAATTTGCGGTAGGTATTTTCATCGACATTCAAGGTGCTTTTGACAATGCTAGCTTCGATGGTATGTGTAATGCTGCCAGAGAACACGGTGTGGACGAGTCATTAGTGTTGTGGATTAAAGCAATGCTAGTAAATAGAACCGTAATCGCTGAGGCTGAGTGTGGACAATATGTTGCAACGGGAGTGAATAAGGGCTGCCCACAAGGTGGCGTTTTATCTCCTCTTCTGTGGTGCATGTTGATCGACTCTCTACTCGTAATGCTCAATGGTTCTAACGTTCATGCCCAAGCATATGCAGACGACGTCGCCAGCCTCCAAGCTGTCTGTTCCCGAGCACAGGCTGCGCTTTATATGATTGACACCTGGTGTGTTAGAAACGGTCTCTTCGTCAATCCTCTTAAAACCGAGGTTGTCCTCTTCACGAGACGTAGAAAATTGACTGGTTTGACCCAACTTACGCTTAAAGACGTCAACATTCCTTTTTCAAATGAAGTCAAACATCTTGGAGTAATCCTGGATAACAAACTTCTTTGGTCAGAACATGTCGAGTCTATTACTACTAAAGCACTGTCAGTTTTCTGGCAATGTAAAGGAGCCTTTGGCAAGACATGGGGTCTTTCACCGAAAAGGGTCCTTTGGATCTATACGGCTATGTTAAGACCAATCATCTCCTATGCGTCAGTTGTTTGGTGGAATAAGCTCTCGCGTAAATAAGTTATTGCCTCGTTTGCCAAACTTCAAAGAGCAATTTGTCTGGGTGTTACGGAAGCCTTCCCCAGCACACCGGCAGCTGCTCTCGACGCACTGTTGAATCTTCCTCCGCTTGATACCTACATCATGGGGTGTACTCTCAAGACCATTTCTCGTTTAAAGCGATGTGGTCTCTGGCACAATTCGCACTGGAGCTTTGAGGAACTCGCAAGCAGCATATCTTTTGACTCACGTCTAATGGATATGCCGTCTGACACGATAATCCCAAGGCTCAAACTGCGTCAAAATTACTCAGTCATTTTTCCTTCGGTTCAGGACTGGTTCACTCCAGAATCTGAGCCTGGAAAGAAATGTTATCGTATCTTCATAGATGGCTCCAAAACCGACGAGGGTTCTGGTGCTGGTGCTTTTGTTGAGAACGACGACATACGACTGCACTCATCTTTGGGATCATACGCATCCGTTTTCCAAGCGGAGGCTTATGCTATCCTAATGGCCTTGAGCCACGTAACGAACAATGGATGAACGGGGAGAAGTATCTTTGTTTGCAGCGACAGCCAAGCTGTGCTTAAGGCCCTTCTCAACCCTCTAACCACTTTGAAAGTGATCCAGGAATGCAAGAGCTCTCTGAATGCGATCGGAAGATTAAATTCCTTGAGTCTCATTTGGGTTCCGGGCCATCACGGCATAACTGGAAATGAGATCGCCGATGAACTCGCTAGGCAGGGATCTCAGACAGCTTTCTCAGGACCTGAACCGTCGCTAGGTTTGCCAGCGTCCTCAGTGAGAGCTTCAATCAACGATTGGATCTGTGAAGAGCAAAATCGTAGATGGCATGCCTCCATTGGATGCAGACAAACCAAGCGTATGCTCCCCAACGTTAGTAAGAAGACTGCAACATTTTTGCTAGCTCGTAGCAGAAAAGACTGTAGAAAGCTTATTGGCGTTGCCAGCGGGCACTTCTCTTTTGCCAAGCATTTAAACGTGTTAGGCTTAAGTGACACCACACTCTGTGAATCTTGTGGAGAAGATGAGGACACCGCAGAGCACTTCCTCTGTGAATGTCCTGCTTTTTCTCGCATGAGGTTACAGATACTCGGCGCAGACATGGTGAGAGCTGGTAACTTAGGCTCCTTATCATGGCAGCGTCTTTTGGCTTTTCTCCGAACATCTGGATAGCTATAACAAATAGAAGGTTGCTATCTGGTAGTACAATGGACCGGTATTTAGGTCTGAGTGCTCCAGTTGGTATTTTAAAAACCTCCAAAAAAAAGCGTCGTCCGCTAATAAACCTGGGTTCCCGGTTTGAAATACAACGGATGCCTATATACCAGCGCTATATCTTTGTGTGAAAAGTTTTGCTTGAGTTTCTTTGTACATACTTAAATTTTTTTTTTTGTCATAAAGTAAAATAGAGATTTTTAAAATACTGTAAAAGAAGTGCGAGGTTAATGATAAATACTTTAACGAATGTGCATAGAGTAAATGTTTTTATTTTGCATATTTATATACATAATTGTAAATTTTAATAATCAGTCGCGAGAAAGCGCGCACCAATTTAGTGCTACAACAGGTGAACCTGCGGAGGAATTGGCTGCTGTGGCCACAACAACCGGATTCTTCTACAAGTTGGTGAGTCATTTCCCTGTTATTTTGATTTAAATTATTAAAGTTTATACGTGTATAAGTATGCTAAGGGGGGATAAGTGGGGATCTTATTTGAATTAGTTTTTTTAGACAAAAGAGGAAGTTAAATCCATTTTTGTTTTGATAATTTAAAGTATTTAAGTTAATTTCGGATTTCTTGGTGTCGTTTAGTTTTTTTTTTGTTAATAAAAAAGTAATAGTAAATTCAATCTTAAAGTCAATCAAATTGAACACATTAAAGTCAATCAAATTGAACACAAAGACATATCTAACTTGCGAAGCACAACAAAATACATATATATCAACTCAGCATAAACTAGAAAGTTACTATTCAGTAAAACATACTACATATATACACATTTAGTCACATACAAATCAACCATAGAATAATAAACAATTTTAATTAATACAAACGTATATACATAGTAATATAATGCACAATAAATTGAATTTCTATTGAAGTATCGAAATAACAACATGAGTGTTTAAATTGGGTAGTCTGAAAGGATGAGGAATCTAGGGAAGTGAATATGATCACGTAGGAAGGGAATTGATGCCATTTAAGGGACTACTTAAGCGAGTAAAGTAGTCAGGTAGGGAGGGTAGAGATAGCGTATCTCGCAGGCTAATACCATCTAGTAGCCAAAGCCTGGCATGGTTTTTTTTTTGTAACCGGGTTAAGTAAAGGACCAAGAACCACCCCACCGACGAGCTAAGGAGAGGCACATGCATGCCAGCATCGGTCCAATAGCCAAAACCAGCCCGTTACAAAGGTAAGTCTGGTGTGCCACAAGGGAGTCACCTTGGTCCTTTGCTTTTCATTATTGCAGCGACATTTTAATTTTTGCTGACGACATGAAGATTTTCAAATCTATAGAATATTCGTCAGATCGCAATTTATTACAAAAAGATATCGACAGTTTTGTAACGTGGTGTTCTAAAAACGGTCTTAGTTTGAACCCTTCCAAGTGTCAAAGTATGACGTTCTCACGTAAAAGGATTCCCTCTATTGCAAATTATTCAATATCTCAGCAATCATTATCTCAAGTCTCGAATTTCCGCGACCTTGGTGTAATTTTTAGTACTAACCTTGAATTCAATGAACACATCAATTTCATAACAAATAAAGCAAATTCAATGCTTGGGTTTATAAAGAGATGGGCAAAAGAATTTAACGACCCCTATGTTACGCTTTCCTTATACAACTGTCATGTTCGTCCCTATCTCGAGTATGCTTCTCAGGTTTGGTCACCTCTATATGAAGTTCATAAATCTCGTATTGAGGCAGTACAACACAGATTTATACGTTTTGCACTGAAAGGTCTTCCCTGGGTAGATCCTTTTAATCTCCCCCCTTATGAAAATCGTATTCGTCTTTTGAATCTTCAATTAACCCTTTTACTTTAGATTTTAATCTTAGTAAAAGTAGTTTAAAATTAAAACTCAAAACCAGTGCTCCACAAGCATGATTTTTGTTTTGTATTTAATTTGTATTTAATTTGTATTTTATTATTAGTTAACTGTAGATTATTTTAATTGTAGTTTTTCTTCTTTTTTTATATACCTTTTCAATAATGTTTTATAGTTTGATTTTGTTTTATCGATGTAGTAAAAGTTAATTATGTTAAATGTTATGTCCTTGTTCGAATACGTTCTTTTGTGCTTGTGTTGGTGTTTTTTACTAACTACTAACACTTGCATTAATGATGAAGAGCGTAGATAAGTGCGTACATATGAGCTTGCTCTAAGCTCAGTACCGCTTAAGACTCTGAGATGCAAAAAGCTGAATAGTCAGTAGGAGATCGAGTACGAAGGAAGATTGTCCACAATTTATTCCATTTATTTCTTAGAGTAGGGAGCCTATGGTTATACCACGGAGGGGAAGTAGAAGAAGTTTTAAGTCTAGAAAGGGGAACGAAGAGGGATATAGCTTTATGTATTTCTCTGTAGAACGCGGATGTGGCATCTTCTACAGTTAAATTTTCAAAATTAGAGTGATTTATATTGAGGTAATCATTAATTTTGCGGAAGTTTGCTTTGTGGAAATCGTATGAAGCTGGAGGTTCAGGTGGGTTAGATGGTTGTGAAGACTGGAGAAAAAATGAGAGAAGGAGAGGAGGGTGTAGGCTATCTATGGTTGAAAGGAGCAGGGGTGAAAGTGAGATTGAAGAATTAATGGGGTCTGTTGTAAATACAAGGTCAAGTTGTCTACCCATGTAGTTTGAAATTCCACTTACTTGGCAAAGGCAAGAGTCTGCAAGGCGATCAACGAACAGACATTCTTTGGCAGAGATGGGGCTTGGAGCAATATAAAAGTGATTATATTGAGGTAAGTGATTATATTGAGGTTATCATTAATTTTGCGGAAGTTTGCTTTGTGGAAATCGTATGAAGCTGGAGGTTCAGGCGGGTTAAATGTTGGGAAGACTGGAGAAAAAATGAGAGAAGGAGAGGAGGGTGTAGGCTATCTATGGTTGAAAGGAGCAGGGGTGAAAGTGAGATTGAAGAATTAATGGGGTCTGTTTTAAATACAAGGTCAAGTTGTCTACCCATGTAGTTTGAAATTCCACTTACTTGGCAGAGGCAAGAGTCTGCAAGGCGATCAACGAACAGACATTCTTTGGCAGAGATGGGGCTTGGAGCAATATAAAACGATTGGTCGTCTGACAAAGTCCAGTTTAGATACGGCAGGTTGAAGTCACCGAAAATAAGGATCTCATCACGGGGTTCACATAAATCTGAAATGTCATCAATCGTTTTGATTGCAAATTCATAAGATTCGAGGGGTTGCGATGGTAAAATGTAAAAGCAGATAATGTATAGCGGTTTATGGGGTAGTGTAATTTTAATTGAGAAAAAGTCAAGGCATGGCGAGGTGGATGTTGAGAGAAGAGATGAGTCAATTGTATTGGAGACAGCTATGAGGACACCACGACAAGGAGAGTCATCAGTGTCGCGGTCTTGATCGTCATCTCGATAAACATTGAAAGTAGAAGGGAACAGTTCCTGGTTGTTAATGCTAGGGATAAGATTAGTTTTAGTCAGAGCATAGACTTCAAAAGGCAAGGAGTGGGATTGTTGAAAGACTGCACTTGTTTTTGAGCGAAGACCTCTTACGTTTTGATAGTAAAAGGTAAGAGGTATGTGGGTGATTCTTATACAACTGTGATTTTTTATGTCTAGTACTGTATTTACTGTTTGGCATGATTCGTTTTATTAAAAAGTGATAATTATGATGAATTTGATAGTATTTTACTGTCGACAATGTATATTGAAGCATAAGTATTGATGGATCACGAATAATTTGCAAAATTATATCAAAAATGTCAGTACCGTGGCATGTCCGCATTTCGTTTTTTTAATTAAATACATAAATTTCTATAAATAGTCGTATTATAATCTAAAGTTTTGCTTTTATAACTAAACTATTGTACATTTCATCAAATTATGCTACAATTGTATCCCAATATTGACTAGTAGAAAGAAATAATGGTCATTGCTTCATGTCCTGGATTTTCTTCAATTTTCAAATTTAAAATATTTCCCGCTTAAACGCCATCTTTTATCCAGTTTCTGTCCCTCGCTCTAGTGGCATTCTGAAGAATGACTATTTGTGTACAATTCATAGCTGTGTGGTTGTTTTTAGACTCGATGTTAAAATAGAAATAATTTGTTGCGTTTTTTAAAAGGTATGTCATAAAATTACCGGTCAGTACCATGGTATTGAAATTCAGGCGTGTTAATAGAATGATTAGGTCAATTATACTGAATAAGTATATAAATTCACGTGTGAATTCAAAATTATATGGCCAATCATTTAAATTACGTGTGAGAATTTTAGTTAGGTTAATTATACATCCACGGTACTGACATTTGTCAGTACCGTGGATGTCAGTACCATGGTAAACAAAGCAAATAATATTTAAATGAGTATTTCCTTGATGTTTTAATTTATCATCATGCTTAATTGATGTAGTGTTATAAAATTTAAATTTTAATTTGTTAAAATCAATATTTTTAATTATTAAAATCAATATTTAACTAATGTTAAACTTTGTTTTATTCTAAGACTTTTAAAAAAAATTTTATTTTAATTCTACTGTTAATAAATTTTAAAGATTGTCAAAATCAAAAAAAAAAAATACCTTAAATGTCTCTGTATAATTATCAAAAACCTATAATTTATCATTTGCTTTATTGTTTTAAGAGATTTAGCGAAATATTCTGAATATTTCATTTTGATGTCAGTACCGTGGTACTTTACTATTGCAGCTGTAGTAGAGCTACGTTACGGGCTTAATTTTGAGTATAATAAAAGACCAATAACACCCAGATCACAAGTTTTAAAACATTTTTGATTTCAAAAAAATTTGAGTTGTAAAAATCACAGCTATATAAGAATCACCCATGTAGATTACTAACGAAAAAACTTATCATGGGATATTCGCTTTGAGTGAACATATTGACCAAAAGCTTCAAGATCATTAGCGACCTTTTCAGGGGACAGATTAAAAAGCTCATGGTGTTTGATGTACAGTTTCTTGAGGGTGGGAACATCAGTGGGGAGACCTTCCTGCTGAATAGAGACAATGACACTGGTTTTAATTTTGCCTTCATAGCAAACTATGTCTGACTTATCATGAAGGTAAGCCAGGAAAATACGGATGTTTTCGTATGTCTTTTTGTCTCTTTGTCTAGACAGGGCGTATCGTGATTCTGTGGAATCAATAGTTTGCTGGGTAAGTTTTACTATGGGAGGCAAAAGAGGTTCAAAACTGGTAGTTGAACTGGAAGGTGGTTCAGGTGTGCTAGGATTAAGTATATGGGAGCTTATAAAATTAGGGTATTTTGCTCCTGAAGTAAGATCGAAGGATGGGAAGGGTGATTCATCCATAGTAGAGGGTGTTGAGGGGGATTGGTTAGGCGGTAAAGAGGTATAGTGAGCTGTGGGAGTTAAATTAAAAGAGACCCTTTGCTGAGACTAAGAAGGAACATGGCTGTTTTTGAAATGATGGGGACGATTTGAAATCAACTTAGGAGCGACTGGAGGTCTTAGCAACGAGTTCGTTATTGGGCCAAAAACTTTTGTTTTAAAAGTCCAATTGGGATTTGAATTTTTATTGGGGATATAAGGTTTTGGAGCCTGGTTGGGGTTTGGTGTTATTTTCGGGATAAAGGGTTTAGGTTGGTGATTAAAATTATTAATAATTGATTTTATCTGTGGTTCTATAGTTAAAGAGTCAATTAAAGATGAAAGCAGCATATCATCCAATTGTATCCCATTTCCGGAACATTCAAACATCTAAGAGAATTAAGTTGGAATACAAATTTTATACCGCCTTGCCGTCATTGAGATACACTTAGTTAAGTTGATCGCATAACGAGACTTGAAGAGAGAGCGGACCCATTTAACTTTGGTTGATTTTGGGGCGTTTGTGAGCAGAAACCACGAGTTGTTAACAGCTTCCATTTTCTTCAGTCTGTTATTCCATTCCGACTCGGTCCAAGTAACCCCAACTTTGTTAAGCCTCTTCATATTAGAACGGACGGGCTCAGAATTGGGAGAACTATTGTTAAGTTGGTTGTTGTCAGTTGGAGGATTTAGGGTTTTGTCCGCGTTCACCAGTTCCTCGAGAATAGAGACATTATTATCTTGTTGTGGGGCAAGTATGGAGCTGTTGAAAGTTGACGTTGTTGGCTGCAGTCGATCTGGGATGTCATCAATTTTTCTGGAGGTCGCTCTCAACTCATCAGAAATCTGTCCAATCGATGATCTAGTCGCGGCTAAGTCATTAGACAAATCATTTAACACATGATTGAGCCCAGCGAGAGTGCTACTAGATGAATGTACGTTGATATCTGATCGGATTGACGATGTTGTACCGAGAATGTTTTTAATAGAGTGGGTCATTTCTTCTAGCAGAGAGTTTATAGATTTCAAAGGGATGGCATAGTTAAGTTTAAGGCAAAGTTCTTCACTCTTTGCTTCACTGGTTTCAATTAGGTCATTTAAAGAATTGGCAATATCGGCGATTTTTTTGCACAGATTATTATCAGAATTATTGTTCAACACACGGGTAATGTTAAGGACCATCGTATGAAGTTCGTCATTCTGCTTAATCAGGTCATCAATTTTAATTAACTCATTATGTATCTGAGCAAATTTAACATTGTTCACGTCAATCGATGACTTAAGGTTTTCGTTGGAATTGGAACACTTAATTGCAAGTAATATATGTGACAACGATAATTTTTCACATTCGTCACAATAAAAAACAAATCGCGAAGTTATGTCAACAATGTGTGAAAACACACATCAAGCAACATTACACGGATCCATTCGCGTCATGGAAACCATAATAAGGCGAAAGTACTGGATCGTTACAAAATGCTGTAAAAAAATGCATCAGACTATGCCCAAAATGCATAAGATATCAACAATGTGTAGCAGGACAGATAATGGGAAATCTACCAGAATATCGAGTTACTGTTTAACATCCATTTGAACATACGGGAATTGATTATGCTGGACCTGTACTGATCAGATGTTCGAAAGGAAGAGGACAGAAATCATTCAAAGGCTACATAAGTGTTTTCGTGTGTATGTCAACAAAGGCAATACACTTAGAAGCAGTGAGCGATATGACAACAGAAGCTTATATGGCAGCTTTAAGACTTTTTTTCGGCAGAAGAGGAAAGAGTGCTCATCTATACTCTGACAATGGAAGCCATTTTGTTGGTGCAAGCAGACAAATGGATAAGTTATTCTTACAAGCAATCAAACAGAATTCAGACATTAGTCAGATGCTAGAATCAGAAAGGATTCAGTGGCATTTTATTCCACCGGCAGCCCCTCACTTTGAAAGAATTTGGGAAGCTGGAGTAAAGGCAGTGAAGCATCATCTAAGGCGAGTAGTAGGGGATTCGAAGTTAACCTTCGAAGAAATGTCAACTCTCTTAGCCCAAATTGAAGGAGTTTTGAATTACCGGCCACTCTGTGCATTCAATAGCAATAATGCTGAGGATTTAGATGTACTGACTCCAGGTCATTTTCTAATTGGAAGCTCCTTGATCGATTGCCCTGAATCAGTAAGTGATCTTACAATTAATTCCACCGACAAATGGAAACTTATTAAAAAAATGAAGAGAGATTTTTGGAACCGGTGGAAAAACGAATATTTACATACGCTTCAACAGAGGAGGAAGTGGAATACACAACAAGAACAAAAGAATGTTAAAGAGAATGATATAGTCATCATCAGAGACGAGAATACACACACATGGTCGTTAGGTAAAATAACGGAAGTGCACACTGGAAATGATGGAAAAGTACGAGTAGTGACTCTAAAAGTTAAAAACGGCACGTTGAAGCGGCCTATACACAAAATTATTGTATGTCCTCAAGATTCGACAGAATCAAAACATACTGACATAAGTAATTCCAATCTAACAATGAAATCAGTAACAAGGATTCCAAAAATGAGCAAAATTGCCATTATGTTAATGCTACTACTAATGACGACCGCTGTTATTGAAGGAGCACCGCTGGCAATAGGCACTAAAGGGTCTTATCTTACAAGGCTTCAGCAAAACTCCGCAATATATTTAGACAATATCGGAAAAATGGATGTTGTAAGATCAAATTGGAAATTAATCGTTTATTACGATCTGGATCCATTCTTCAAAGAGATGCAGAGAATCAATAATCTGACAACACAGTTAGAGAGACATTACCATAAATTGACTTACTTCACAGAATCCCGTGAATCCATGGTTCAATCAATGAGAAGGAAGTTTCGAATATTGGCATCAAACAATGAGCTGTTTATGATGAAGAATAGGAAAAGAAGAGCACCATTGGAATTTGTCGGATCAATCTTACACATACTCTTTGGTACGATAGACGCACACGATAGAGAGGAAATAACGGAAAATATGAAAGCCCTGTTGGATAATCAACAACATTTAAAACAGCTAAGTGAATAACAGACATCTTTAATTGATTCTACAACTAACATATTAAAGAAAACAACTGACTCAACAGCTAAACACATTCTACACGCACTCAGTCCAGTTCCAGAATGTTGAAAAATTGACATTACAATTTCAGTCACTGGCAATACAAGTTAATACTATGATTGAAGAATGTGATAGCATCCAATCAGATATAATAACGTTGCTCATAGACATGAATCATGGTCATGTAAATCCACATTTACTCAAACCATAACCACTCATGAAAGAGATAGACTTCATTGAAAGTAATCTGCCAAGTGATCTCACAATGTTGGGAACTTACAACTCCATGGTGGCTAACCTTGTGTATACACTTATTACGGAACCACAACTAAATACCTGCAAAAGGAGCCTGGAAAGAAGATTCTTATGTCAAAATAATTGGGTATGGAAAGCAGCTACCGAAAGATCCTGTGAAATGTCAGCCTTAAGGAATTCAAAGCATGCTGAATGCCAATTCAAGGAAATTCCTTATCACCCATTTTGGAAAGAGTTGTCTGGAAACAACCGTTGGCTGTTCAAAACATACAACCAATCAACAATGGTCCTAAACTGTAGCGATTATGAACAAGGATTAGTGGAACTGCCTTCTCAAGGTATATTGACTTTAGCACCAGGAGATAAGGCACAAATTGAAGGAATCAAAATAACAACTGGGTATCAATTAGGATCAATTGTGAAGGCTGATCCTCTTGCGATGACATGGACAAAGAATATAGACCTGATAGCAGAGAACCAACTGACTCTAACGAACTCATCGCTAGTAGAAACTAGGAACAGCATCCGACAATTGATATCACAAGTTCGTGACATTTCCCGCATGGGTCAAACATTAAATTAGTTAAGTTTCATCAGATAAGCGGCCATGTATATTACTATTGTAATAATTATTATTGTAATTATTTTGTATTTGAAAAGAAAGAATGAAAAATCTGAGATTGACTTCTCCCTGCCTGCTCTATGAGGCGGGGCAGAATGTTCAAACATTGAACACTAGTGATAAGATAAGTGATATGCATTATGTTTGTTTCGGATATCTTTTCTAGCACAAATTGTGTGTTTTTATTATCTCTTATCGATATCACGAAAACAGTATATATAAGCATAGGTTGAGACTTTATGTTTTAGTTTTGAATAAAACAGCATACCGACAGTACAACTCGGTGTTTTTTTCTTTTAATTCGCGGTTATGAAATTTCCCCCCATCAGAGGTAAGGAATTTATGAACAATGTTTAATTTTCACTAAACTGACACAAATTTATTCGTTAATTATTTTGAATGCAGCCACAGTCAGTTCAAGATTGACGTCTAAATGTGTGTAGCTTTTGTGTCTTGAAAAGGTTCGAGTACTTTTATGAACATTAAGCGCTCTCAGAGAAATTTTACCCCACACCTTAAAATTTTTCTGACGGCCAATTTTGGTGTACAAAGTACTGGAACGTACCTATAATGTCACTCAAAACTTCTAACTCGTCTTCCAGTGACAATATTTCAAGCTTTTTGTTAAAACAAATTTCGTTTCACAATTCTGACGGCCTCTGTTATTTGTTCAACTACTGTGTGTATGAAGGAGTTTTTCCCGAAAGACTGAAAACTGAGGTGGCAGGTGGTTTTAGCATTACTTAAAAAAGGTGATACAGTGTCATTGAATAACTTTCGTCCTATCTCTATTTTATCTACGTTCTCAAAATTTTTTTAAAAAGCAATGAAATCAAGAATGTTTTCATTCTCAGAAAAAACTAGCTTTTTAAGTGAATGTCAGTTTGGGTTTAGAAAGGGCAAATCGACTGAGGTGAGGGTGCTTTGTTGAAATTAACAGGTGAAATTGATAATAGTTTAAACACTTCACATATACCATCCACTTTATTTATTGATACAAGTAAGGCTTTTGATATGGTTAATCATACGTTGCTAATTGATAAACTCTATAAAGCAGGGTTCAGAGGCTCTTTTAACAAATGGTCTTCCTCCTATTTATCAAACCGGAACCAAGTCGCCAAAATTGGTAATGCATATACACTGTCGGACAAAATAAAGTGCAAACCGGAATTAAGATACTAACTCATTTTATTTTGTATTGTTTTCATGAACTTTGCTTCAAAAAGTCATTTGATTTAATTTATTTAAGTTCTTTTACAAACATATCAGTATTCATAAACAAAATATAACCAAAATTAAAATAACAAGAAATATGTATTGCAATAAATCATGAAAAAAGAGAAGACAAAATAAAGTGCAAATTCAAAATATCAACAAAAAAACAAATATTTTCATAGGAAATCAGTAACTGGTGGCTCCCCCTTTATTTTGAATAACAGCTGCAAGTCGCTTTGGTACGCTGCGAACCAGATTCCACCAAAATTTCGAATGGAATCCTCTCACATTCAAATTGGAGGCTTTCCCAAAAAGATCGTATATTTCGTCGACCATCTAACGGAATTCTTTTATCTAATATGGACCAAAGATGCTCTATCGGATTGAGATCTTGGGATTGAGGTGGCCATTCCAATAATTCCACGTTGTTTTGTGAATAAAAACTGCTTTGCCTCTTTGCAAGTATGCTTCGGATCATTATCTTGCTGGAAAATGTATTTGTACAGCGATATTTTTGATGCCGAAAAAGCTAAGTTTTCTCCAATAATGTTGACGTAATGAGACTCGTCATTTTGGTGTCAATTTTAACAATTTTCCTAACGCCACCAAAGGAAAAACATCCCCAAACCATAATAGACCCACCACTATGTTTGACAAATTTTTTAATGCATCTTTGGTCGAGTCTTTCCTTGGGCTTGCACCAAACTCTTTTCCTTGATTTGGAATTTGTTAACTCAAATTTAGACTCATAAAGCCGAATTATGCTTTCCCAAAACGATTACGGTTTTGTTAAATACTTTTTTGCGAAAGCAAGTCTTTTTTTTTATAATTATTTGGCGTAGCAAAAGTTTTCTCTTTGCCAAATAGTTTCGTAGCCCACTTTCATTAAGTCACCTTTGGGCTGTTCTTTGTCTTACGTCTAATTGTAGGTCTTCTTTAATGTTTCTAGCTATGGATAATGGTTTTTTCTGGCCTCTATTGTGATTCTCCGATCACCAGGTGGTGTTGTTTTCCTCTTCCTTCCACTTTGACTTCTAAAACTGGCAGCAGATCCCCGTTCAATGAAGTTCAAATAAACCTTCTTGATTCCAGAAATTGACACACCATATTTTTCTCCAAGTTTACAAAAGGTCAACCCACGTCACGGTCCGAGACTAAAAATTCTTTTAACTCAAGTGAGAGTTGTTCCATGTCAAAGCTTATGAAAATAAAATTCAACTTGAAGCAAAATTTTTGCAAACGGGCATAAGATAACCTCATCTGTTGACAAATTTTGGCTTATGTTTTTATTTTTAATTATTATTAGCTATACTTTGCAACGGTATTAAAAAATTGCACTTTATTTTGTCCAAGCTCAATGTCATTTGGTTGAAAATTAATGCAGTTCATGTTTAATAGAGGTCAAAAATAACGGACTACTTTTAAAGGTTTGATGAAAGATGATAAAATATAACGTAGGAACATGAAATAGAGTGATAAATCTTTCTCATTGTTTATTCTCTGCATTTTTAAAACGAGTCAAGTGCATTTGCACTTTATTTTGTCTGACGGTGTAGTTCTAAAGGATTCTTGAATATGGGCGTTCCTGAAGGATCAGTTCTGGGCCCAATACTGTTTTCAACTTATGTGAACTCACTATTTCTACAATCTTTTAAAGGTTAAATCACTGCATTTGCTTATGACACAAATTTTTTCTTTTCAAACACTAATATAAAACATAGTTTTGCGGATGTAAATTATGACCTTGACTTGATAAGAATGTGGTTCAATTTTCATAAACTTGTAATAAGCAATAAAACGAAGTTCATGTTACATAATATTAAAGGAGATGTCATCAGAAATATTCCCTTACATTATAATACTCCAATGTGTAATCGATTTGTTTTTGGACATTTGATATTCAATAATCACGTTGATTGCCACGAACAATGCTTTCAGATTGAACAAGTTAACAGTTTTAAATATTTGGGTATTGTATTGGACAAGAAATTATGTTGGAAGGATCATTCAATGTATCTGAAACAGTATCTGAAGGGGGTTGTAAGACAATTGTACCATCTTAGTATGTACTGCAATTTGCCAGTCTTAAAACTTGTTTACTGTGCTTTATTTAAATCGATTGGTTTAAAGGTCTTTCGGGGTCTTTCAATACTAGGACAGGGTATTGAAGTGGAGATGGTGGCGGATGAGCTCCTGGCGAGCCAACGGCAGCACTCACACCCCTGCAGCAGGGTACTGACACTGGATATTCCAGCCATTTGTGTCCGAAGGGATCTAAAAGGACCTGGCCCTCCAGGTTGGGGGTTGTGCGTAGGTTTAACTACCCAACCACGTAAAAAAGTCCTTGTTCCGAAACAACAAGCAGCCTCGGATAACGATAATGATTTTAAAGTTGACGACCCAAGCAAACGAATAAAGGACAATGACCTCCGGATCTGCACGTGGAACGTAAGATCTCTATACGGACTAGGTGCAGCTGGAGAATTAGCGGACGCCCTGGACTGCTGCAAAGCAGACATAACCGCCATCCAAGAAGTGCAATGGAGTGGACCGGGCATTAAGAAGATGAAAAACTGTGACATATACTATGGCGACTGCTACAGACAACAGAAACAGCGTTTATTTGGGTGCGGATTTGTCGTTAGAGGAAGACTCAGGGATAAGGTGATTAGCCAAAGTCCAGTCAGTGAGCGTATAATGACCATCCGCATCAGGGCTAAATTCGCCAACATTAGCCTGATATGCGCCCATGCCCCCACAGAAGAAAAAGACGACGATTCCAAAGACTGTTTCTACGAGCTCCTCGAAGAAACATATGAGCAGTGCCCTAGACACGACGTGAAAATCGTTCTTGACGATTTCAACGCAAAACTAGGGAAGGAGGACATCTTTGGAAACACAATCGGTAAGCATAGCCTCCACGACAAAACCTCCGAAAACGGATTGAGGCTAATCGATTTCGCTGCGGGGCTTAATCTTGTTGTAAGTAGTACACGCTTCCCGCATCTCAAAATTCATAAAGGTACATGGTGATCACCAGATCAATTAACCGTCAACCAAATTGACCATGTTGCGATCGACGCAAGGCACTCTTCCAGTGTGTTAGATGTCCGAACTTTCCGAGGGGCCAACTTTGACTCGGACCACAACCTTGTTGTAACCAAGGTACGAATAAGGACATCTTGTTCACGACCAGCACGAACTAACGCAACGCTGTGAAGAGATATGACGTCGGAAAGCTACAATCGCAAGAGATTGCCAATGCCTTTTCCAATCGAGTGTCCCTTCAATTATCATTGAATCCCATGCCGCCAGCATTAAGCATTGAAGACCAGTGGCAGCAATGCCAAGAAGCCATCAGAACCGCTGCCTCTGAGGTTCTGGGTTTCACTCGGCCACCAAAACGAAACCCATGGTTCGATGAAGAATGAAGGCAGGCAAATGCAGCCAAACAAAAAGCACATCAAATGCTGTTGCAACAACGAACAAGGGCTGCTTACCATCAGTATAACGAGATTTACAAGGAGAAAAGAAGGGAAGAACACCGACTTCTCAAAAAGAAAAAGAAGCAGCATGAGAAGCGCTCGTTTGAAGAAAATAGAGAGGTGCCATGACAGGAACGAGATTCGGAAGTCTTACCAAAAGGTAAAAAGATCCTGCCAGGCTGGCAAACCCCGAACTCAAGCCTGTAAAGACCAGCAGGGAAACATAGTTATAGAGTCACAGTCGCTACTGAGGGTCTGGAAAGATCATTTCTGCAGACTGCTTAACGGTGATGAAGACACAAATTCCGCTGTCAGGCAGATTGCCCCATTCAGCTTGGACGATGATCAAGAATGCCGTCCTGCCGACCTAGAGGAGGTTAAGCTTCCCATATGCAAACTTAAATCAAATAAGACTGCAGGTGCAGATGGCCTTGATGCCGAACTTTTCAAGGCAGCTGGAGATCAGTTGGAAAGGAGCATGCACCAGCTGATCTGCATGATATGGTCGGAAGAAAGCATGCCCGATGAATGGAACCTCAGTATCGTATGCCCGATCCTAAAGAAAGAAGACCCTGACAATTGCGCCAATTATAGAGAGATAAGCCTCCTTAACGTCGCTTATAAGATCTTGTCTGCTGCAATATGTGAACGTCTGAAACCCCACGTCAACAACTTGATAGGTCCTTATCAATGTGGTTTTAGACCGGAGAAGTCCACAATAGACCAAATTTTCACATTACGGCAGATCTTGGAAAAAACCCGAGAACACAATATCGATATTCACCATCTTTTTATCGATTTCAAGGCCGCGTATGACAGTATCTACAGAGACGAGCTGTACAGAGCCATGTCTAGTTTCGGCATCCCTACAAAACTCGTACGACTATGCAGGATGACTTTGGAGAATTCACGCTGCTCCGTCAAGGTCGGTAAAGAACTCACCGAGACCTTTGATGTCGAAAAAGGCTTAATAGGCAAGGCGACAAACTGTCATGCGATTTCTTCAACATCATCCTTGAACAGATTGTAAGAAACTCAAACGTCAACACCAGAGGAACAATCTTTCAAAAGTCTGCACAATTACTCGCCTATGCCTATAAACGTAAGCGTGATGTCATAGGTGCTTTTGCAAGTATTGAAACAGAAGAGGCAAAAATGGGTTTGATGGTTAACGAGGGCAAAACGAACTATATGCTGTCATCAAACAGGGACACAGAACATCTACGAATTGGACAAATCGTCACAATAGACAGGTATAACTTCGAGGTAGTACAGGACTTCGTCTACCTAGGATCCGCTGTAGACACGGACAACAACATCAGTGCGGAGATCAAACGGAGAATAACTCTTGCCAACCGTTGCTTCTTTGGGTTAAGACGGCAATTGAGAAACAAAACCCTCTCTAGAAAAACCAAGGTGACCTTGTATAAGACCGTGATCATCCCAGTCCTGCTTTACGGTGCGGAAGCATGGACCTTTTCGAAAGCGGATGAGGAAACCCTTGGTCGTTTCGAAATAAAAATTCTCTGAATGATCTTTGGTCCCGTATGCGAAGACAATGTGTGGAGAAGAAGATACAACAACGAGCTGTATGAGCTGTACCGCGACATGGGCATAGCCAGAAGAGTACGCATCGCGAGGCTACGATGGTTGGGCCATGTAGAGCGGATGGACCCAAACGCTCCGGCTCGTCGGGTGTTCGAAAGCACATTGCAGGGAAATCGTGTCTGTTAAAGACACAAGATTGTATTCAGCTATTTATTTCAGTATCTATTAATTTAAATCATATTTATTGTAGCGACTTTTATAGAAATCGAAAAGATATTGTTATGAAAAATAGAATTAATAAAAAAAAATTAGTCATATCTTGGTAAGCTTAAACCTCGTCTTAGGTGGCGCAATCAAGTGGATGAAGACCTCAACCGACTTGGAGTGCGAAACTGGAGAGAGCTCGCGCGAAATCGAAGTCGTTATAGAAGGATGTTGGTTGAGGCCCAGGTTCACCCCGAACTGTAATGCCTACCTAAGTAAGTAGGTAAGGAATATGGAATTTCTTGTTGGGGAGGTTCTTAATTCAATAAAACAGAACCTTTACTGATAAAACAAAAGCATGCATAAGGTGTGAGAGAGAAAAAACAGTATTTTTAAAATCAATCAAATATTGGTTATTTTCCATTGAACATTCTTAAATTGATGCTTTATTGAATTCAATGATTTAACTTTAAATTTCCAAACATATTTTATATTTGTATTTAAATATTTTCTTTATCATATTTAATTTTCTATTCTATTGTTTTCCCCATCAATAGCTCTACTTGTCATATTTGTAAAATTTATACTATCGCCACTGTCTGTTAAAGACACAAGATTGTATTCAGCTATTTATTTCAGTATCTATTAATTTAAATCATATTTATTGTAGCGACTTTTATAGAAATCGAAAAGATATTGTTATGAAAAATAGAATTAATAAAAAAAAATTAGTCATATCTTGGTAAGCTTAAATCTTTAAACATCGAAAAACTTTTCAAGTAACGAATCCACTTGTTTGCTTGATCTTCAGGGACGTCCCATTCGTCCCATTATAAATCTGTTTTCCATAGCTCCTGAAAGAATATTTTTCTCAGAACTATTACGGGTCCAAGCAGTTCCAAAGGATCAAATAACCTTGCAACTTGCAAGATTAGCTAGTACGGTTCGTTTGCATACTTTCTCGTATTGATTTAATTCATCAAAGTCAAATTTAAATTAGAATGCATTCAAAGAGGGATCCCAGATCAATCCCAACGTTTTGATCACTTCAGATTGATGAAATGCAACTAGTTTTTCTATATGCTTTTCAGGAATGTTCTGCAATATATCAGGATGATTAGACATTGTTGATTGTTGAAATCTGTTAATAGGTTTTTAGCCTCGTCTATAGTCTCAGCACCTGCAAGACAATCGTCTACATAAAAATTGTTTTTTATAATTTGCGACAGGACATTTAACTATAAAAAAGTTTAGTTGCCTGCTTTATTTTGTTTTCTTTAAAAGAACTGTAATATCAATTGATTTTTTTTTGTTGTTTGCGTGGTTGTGTCTTGTGAACTAAAGAACTAAAAAAATGCTCTTTGTCATATGAGTCCAATTGATGAAAGCAAACTGTGCAACACTCATTGTGTAATCCTTCATCACTGTGTTGTAAAACCAGAAAACACATCAACAAAGCTAAGAGTGGAGAGTGGTATTTGATGCATCAGCTAAAAGTACCTCTGGATATTCACTTAATGACATTGAATGGTTGGTCCAACAGTTCAACCAGACTTATTTTCCATTATAACCAAGTTACTAATGCACAAATATGTTTTCACGGGTGACATTAGCAAAATGTACCGACAAGTGTTAGTATATCCTTGTGATAGAATGTTGCAGCTAGTTTTGTGGAGATCGGAACGCAGCAGATCAAGCCACTATAAGAATTTCCTTTTGCATCGCAGATTACTGACCGAGTCGATATTAAACCGTCGTTGTGTTCGTACCTACTTCCTCTTTTTACATTTTAGCGACCGTGGTCCTGTCATATTAATTAAAAAAGTTGTTGCCTGCTTTATTTTGTTTTCTTTAAAATAACTCTAATTTCAAGTGATTTTTTTGCTGTTGTTGTTTGCGTGGTCAAGTGTTGTGTGAACTAAAGAACTAAAAAAAAAAAAAAAAAAAATGAGTCAAGCAGAAAGTGTTAGTGTAATGGACTTGCAGTATTACTCGGAAAACCAAGAAAGGTTGAGAGAAGAAATTTGCCGCATAAGCCGCAATTTATTTTTATTTTTATTTTATTTATTTTATTTATTTGTATTGACTACAGTTTAAAAACTAACAGTCTTGGTTAAACTTAAACTAACTACATAAATGAAATTTAATTTGAAATAATTTAACAAATGTAATTTTGTTAGATCACTAGTTGAAACATCACAAACAGAATAGTAATCATTAAAAAATCTGCAACATCTTGTCAGAGGCTTGTAGGCTAAATAATTATATCTTTGGAAGCTGACGTGCAAAGGTGTGTAGTTTCGAGTCCGACGGGCAGGTACGTTAAATTTGATTAGGGAAAGTAAATATGGTGACGATATTTTTCCATTGATGATTTTTAACGTTGTTAAGTAAATGAAAACCTTCCTCCTGTGTTCTAGTGTGTTCATTTGTAATAACAACAACCTATGACGATATGGTGGAAGCAAAAAGCGATCATTCCAGTTTAAATCGCGAAGTGCAAATAGTAGAAACTGTTTCTGGACTGATTCTATCCTTTGAATATGGGTAGCATATGTTGGTGACCAAATTTGACAAGCGAACTCTAAGCAGCTTCGTACGAGTCCAACATAAAGAGACTTTGTAACATATGGGTCGTTAAGTTCTTTCGACCAACGCTTAATCATCCCCAGTCTTGATTTTGCTTTGTTGACTACGTAGTCAATATGGTCATTGAAAGTAAGCTTTCGATCAAAGAGCACTCCGAGATCATTGAACTTTTCGCATCGTTCAAGTAACTGCCCGTTCAACACAAAATCCACTTGGTGATCCAAAGATTTACGAGAGAAAGTCATAATCTTGCACTTTGAATTGTTCAGTGATAATTTATTAATCGCAGTCCATTTCAGAAGAGCATCGAAGTCGTTTTGTTAGTACGAAGAATCCGTGGGATTTGAATACGATAAAAATATCTTGGCATCGTCGGCGTAGAGGAGAATCTTTGTATGATGGAGCACATCAGGCAAGTCATTTATGTATAATAAAAAAAGGAGAGGTCCTAAATGCCTTCCTTGTGGTACACCTGATGTAACATCTATCGCTGTTGAAAAACAAGTTTTAAATTTTACGTATTGGGTTCGACCATTCAAGTATGAAAAAAACCATTTTTGAAGAGAACCAACACAGCCATGTTGATCCAACTTTTTTATCAGTATACGATGATTCAGTTGATCAAATGCTTTTGAGAAATCAAAGTAACCAACATCAGTTTGTTGGCCATTCGCGAATCCTTTAGAGATGTTTGATGTTAGTTCCATTAAATTTGAAACAATGGATCTTCCACCGAAAAACCCATGTTGATGTGGTGAAATATTTGGTTTTAAATTAAAAAACATAAAGTTTACCATGAGTGATTCAAAAAGCTTTGGAATACAGCTCAGTTTTGCAATCCCCCTATAGTTGGAAGCAATAGATCGAGATCCAGATTTGTAAAGGGGTAAAATGAATGATTTCTTCCAAATATCGGGATAAATTGAATCATGCATGGACTTGTTGAAAAGGGAGCATAAGACTCCACACAAAGATTTGGAACATCTTCGTAGTATGCATCCAGGAATTTCATCATAGCCAGGTAAAAAAGAGTCTTTGACTTTCCGACAAGCAGCTTCTACATCACTTTCAATAAAAGACGGAGCTTGTAAAATATTTGTGTTGATTGTTGTCAGGAAAATATCATCTTCACTGGATTTGTAAACTGTTTTAAAATATTCTGCAAACGTGTTGCAAATCTCGGAGTCACTCGTGGATAATTTGTTTTCATGAGAGAGGGAAGAAGGATCTGATGTCTGCTTTCGTTTCCTTTTAATAAAGTTCCAGAACAATGAGGGATTCGTTTTTAAATTAGATTTAACCGTGCAGATATACCTTTCATAGGCAATCGATGTTTTTCTTGCCAACTCTTTCCTGGCTACTGTGAAGCTATTGTAAGTATTTATACAGAATCTCCTTTTCAATTTTTTATGTAGAGAGGTTTTATAGTTTTTTAGTTTCCGCAATTCAGCTCCGAACCACGGGCTAAAAGAGTATCTTTTCTGTCTAATCCGCTTTTGTGGAATGTGTAAAGCAAAACACTCGAACAAGGTTGAATAAAAGGTATCCACCATGGATTTTAAGTCCATATTTTGGAACTTAACGTTCCAGTCTATGTCAGAAAGTGTATTGTATAACCCAGTGAAGTCAGCTGATTTAAAATCAAATATAAGTTTAAAATTGTTAGTTGTGAAGTCATGCTAAGGAGCTGATATTTCGAACTGAAACTCGAGGGCTGGATGGTATTTAACTTCATTTAGAATTGGATCAGCTCGGTGGACAAGAAGTCCATTTGGATCATCACATAAAATAAGATCCAGGTTTCTTTGAAGTTCGTTCCGAATTCCACTAAACTGAAACAAAGGGAGGGTTGCTACTTTGTCCATAAAGTCGACATAAATTGAGATTAACGAAGTTGGTAAAAAGTATTTTATATTTTCGTCTCCATTTTTCGTCCAGGAGATCTCTGGCATATTGAAATCACCACAAATGATAAATTTATCACATGACTTCGCATGATCCATCACATTTGCAATATTGTTGAAACAGGATTCGTACAATAAAGGATCGGATCTCGGTGGAATATAAACGTTGAATATATATGCATTGATGGACTTGAGATCAACTTCCACACAAACCATCTCAACATTTAAGTCACGCAGCTTGATGTATTTAGCTTCTAGATTAGATCTGAGCGCTATTAAAACCCCACCACCTGATTTCTTATTGCTACTTTCTAACGAACGATCTACTCTGAAAATTTTGTACTCATCATTCATCACTTCAGAGCTAAGAACCGTTGAATCCAGATTAGTTTCAGTGAAAAATATTATATCATAATCCAAAGAAAAACTTAATGTATGCAGAGAAATTAATTTAGTTTTCAATCCTTCAACATTTTGATAGTAGCAATAGAGATGATTTTTGTTAGTGTTCCGCGATTTCACGCTTTCTGGCACGAAAAAACTCATGAACGACTGTGTGCAAAGGCCACAATTTATTATTATTTATGAGTTTGAAGAGCTCCAAATCTCTACCAACTTTGACTTCAAATGATGAATAGTCCTTTTGATGAGCCATTGCAACCTTTCTAATATTTAGACAATTAAGGTCGTGGGACGGAAATTTTTTGAAGATATAATTCTGGATCATACTTTCGGTAGTATTGGGCGAAATACGAGAAAGAAAAAGACTCTTGACAGGAGGTAATGCTACAAGCTCTTCAACAGCATTCGATCCGGTATCAATCCCAACAGTGAAGTCCACTCCCTGGTCAGAAATCCCCTCATCCATAACGGAAGCTATTGGGGAACCTGGAGGCCCGGTAATGGAAACTCCGTTGGATCGATTGGGAAATCGACTAGTCTCTTGAGAAGAAGAAGATGCTATTACCTTTTCGGGTTTTTTAGCGGAACCTGAGCGTAGTTTTCTATTAGACTGCTGTTGCATTGCAGAAGTAATAGACATTTGTTTTTGTTGATTTTCAGAACTTTCTTGCCTTTTTTGTTGTTGTTGGGGCTTTTCTTTAATCTGTTGCTGATTTGTTACCAGGTTTTGGTTTGGTTTTAAGTGTTGCTGCGGAGTCAGCATTATTAAAGGCTGTTGCTGTTGTTTTTGTTGTGAAACATTCAATGGCAGAACTGTACTCTCAATACTATGAAAAGCACAAGTCATTTGAGTTGGTATTTCAAAATCAAAAGTAGCTTGCAATTCTGAAAAGATCGTTGAAACATTTTTGAAGAGCTTTTGCAGTTTAATAATTTTCCAATATAAATAATCAACTGAGAGTTTTTCATGTTTAGTACAGTAAAAACGTAAACCAGAAACTGATATAAACTTGTCAGCGTCTTTGCCTTTAATTCCAATGCATTTAGCATGGAATGACTGCAAGCACACATTTACGAAGCAAAGCTGCCCTAGCAAAAAACAATAATATATGACGTATTGGCAGCATGTTGGCAGGGTTCTACGATAAACTTGTTCCGATTTAGAAGGTACTAAGTTTAATGGGGGCGACAGGGGGCGATACCAGCGCTTTCCCCGCCATGGTGCTACTATAGTTTCCTTATACAATGGTTCGACCTCGTTAATGAATAAGTTTTGGCCGAGTCTCCTGAATAGTTCCAAAACATCGCTCCAACTCCGCTCAATCGACCTGGTCTTTATCTTGCAGTACGCCTCGTTTTGTCCCAGAGCCAGCTCGGTGGAAATTCACTCCAACGTCTTCTCCAGGTTGCTTACGAGCAATAGAAAGATCTCCTTGGTGGTCGTTATGGAAGGCTGATTATTAGTTCCCGCTGCAGATGTTTGTTGGCTTCCTTCTGTGTCAACAGCAGGTGTTTTGGAAACTTTCTGAGTTCGTGCCTTCCCATCAGCAGAAGTTTCCTGAAGTCCGTTATCCATTCCGTCTATAAGAATGTTAAAATCACTTAACATTCGCTCTTTGATCTTTCGTATTGGTTCGTAGTAGTCTTTTTTGAAGTACTGATGGCCAAGCTGTTCAGCGAATTTATCCCCGATAATGCTGTCCGTCTCATCGAAGCTCTGCCAATTTGCTTCTAAATTGGCCCGACGACGCTCCAACAAATAGCTTAAGGTTTTCCTTGTTTCGGAATCCCTTGCATAATTGCGGCTTATGCGGCAAATTTCTTCTCCCAACCTTTCCTGGTTTTCTGAGTAATACTCCAAGTCCATTACACTAACACTTTCTGCTTGACTCATTTTTTTTTTTTTTTTTT
This sequence comes from Melanostoma mellinum, assembly GCA_914767635.1. Classification (NCBI taxonomy): domain Eukaryota; kingdom Metazoa; phylum Arthropoda; class Insecta; order Diptera; family Syrphidae; genus Melanostoma; species Melanostoma mellinum. Next base: position 87,074,088 of record OU612060.1, read on the forward strand.
AGTTCTTTAGTTCACACAACAACAACAACAAAAAAATCAATTGAAACTAGAGTTATTTTAAAGAAAACAAAATAATAATAAATTAGTTGTCTTGTTACGGTCGCTTAAATGTAAAAAGAGGAAGCAAGTACGAACACAACGACGCGACGGTTTAATATCGACTCGATCAGTGAACACATTTTATTTTCCGATTGTCTATACATTTGAGGTTTGGCAATACCTACACAAGAATTGCAAGCCTTCAAAACTGTGTTGCGCGTGCAATACCTCAACTGTGGGACCAGACATTTATAATTGATATTATGGATACACGATATGCGTGAACCTGAATTTATTGAATTGTTCCCACAATTGAGTTAGTAGTAAAATGTGATTTTATTATTTCTTGATAATTTCACAATTAGCATTGGCTTTTGCCATCAGCCGAAGAAAAGAGTTTTTATTCAATATATACAATAAGCTCCAAGTTTGTAATTTGCAATTTCAATCAAAATTAAATAGTTCTTCCACTGTGAGAGTACCTTTTCCCCAGACGGATGCACGTATCTCCTTGAGAATAGGGCTGGACATCTTCGCAAGTTCTAAGATTGCATAAGGAGCACTCTGGGCTTAGATCCGTCCTGTGGGGCATATAGTTGAGGGGTAAAAGTTCACCTCTGGCCTTGAGTATGGTGGAGATTACTTCAATGCTGTTTGTATCGCAGAAATAGTTTTTGCTATCTAGGTTGTGTTTCAGCAACTTATAAGTGGATCTCGTTTGGCTTTCGAGACTCTGCCTCCGAAAATTGTCGCTTGTGACGTCTGCAATCTTCTCGATTAGTTTTTTCTGGTTTCTGTTTAATTCATCAATGTTTGCAACAGTTAGTGAGATATTATGTTCCGTTCCAAGTCTCAACCATTCGTGATAGAAGTGCAAGTTTCTGCTTTGAAGATGTTTGGCTATTTTATATACAAGACGACGGATAGATTGCATCGTAACTTTCCGAATATAAGCGAAGTGTAATCCAAATGTGTAGATTTAAAGTGGTTGAAGACCAGTCTCGAGATGGAGCATGTAGTTTGGGATATTGTTGCGGGAGACGGAAAATTCTATTGAGGAAGTATCTGAGTAGCTTTTCCACTTCTTCAGATTGGAAGATGCCCCAAACTTGAGCCGCATAACACATGATAGATCTCATCACTGCTTCTAAGATTTTGTTCTTTGAGCTTGGTGCAATTTCTTTTTTGCCGAGGACTGCTCTCCAACTGCAGCTTATCGCGCGTTTGGATTCCTTCAGTTTTTCTTGGAAGTGTTTCCTGAAAGATATTTGTGGGGTTAAAATGATTCCTAGGTATTTGTATTGTTTGACTTTTTCCAATTCTTCGTTTTGCCAGGTCCATTTCTCATTTCTAGCATATCTCCCCATACCATTTCGAAAAATCATAATATTTGACTTTGCAGTGTTGAGTTATAAATTCCACATGCTACAGTATCTTTGCAGTTGGTTTATCATCAGTTGCATCCCATTTGGACTTTCTGCTAAAATGAAAATATCATCAGCGTACAGTAGAAGCTTTATTTTCATACCCACATTCGAAGAGTAAACGTTGTGGGGTTCACTCGTGTCGAGAACTTTAATTTATTATTTGTTTCTTTTTACTTGCTCTTTATATTCACAATGTCTTGCATTTGTGGTCTTAAAGTAGAGCGAAATGCCGCAAAAATTCAATGTTATAATTGCAATAATCATTTTCATTTAAAATGTGTTAATTTACAACCAAGTGGCAAAGACTACATGATAAAAAATCATTTAGAATTTCGTTGTCCATTGTGTACCAGAAAAACGACGAGAGTCATTACGCATTTCCCCACCGCAAGACAGTAACTTACACACATCACCTAAGTACGGATCTCAAAATAATTTAAAACAACAAAAACGTCTTGATAAAACACCGTCACCGCCTCAACCTTCACCCCCAAAACCGCCACCAAAAGGGTCATCATCATCAGAGCATCAGAGCTTCATATAACAAGCATCAACAACAGCATCGTCTCTCTGATCATGCGCAGTCATCTCCGCTTCTTCTATCGTCATCGTCACCAGGGTTAAAACCTTCACTTCGATTGAAGCAAATCTACTTCGCTTTTGAGAAAAATCCAAAATCTACTTCGTTGAGATCTACTTCACTTTCTGCACACTGAAAAATTACCCCTTCAAACTTCAATCAGTCTCAATTTTCAATAATTCCCTTGACTTGATTTTCAATTTCCGCTAAAATTTCATCTCTAAAATCTATCTAAATTTTATTTTATTGATACTGTTTTTTATGATTTTCTTTTTTCGAATAAAATCTACTTCGCAATTTCTCGATTTACTTCACTTTTTTTACAATTTCACTTCGAAATTTGATTCTTGAGGTTTTAACCCTGATCGTCACCTACTCAATCACAATCAGCCTCTGCATTGTCCACTGATAGCAGTAACTCTAAGAATATTACGCTTGAAGTTGTGCATAAAGAAATTATGTCTTTAAGTAAAGAAATAATTTTTCTGAAGGAGATTAATTGCAACATGCTCTCACATATAAACACACTTGAAGAAGACAAGCGCTGCTTGACTAAAAAGGTTGATATGCTTCAGCATAAGGTAAATTTTTTGGAGCAAAGAGCATTTAATAAATGCATTTACATTGTGGGTATGCAAAATGTCAACAAAGAAAGTGATTTGACTTCTACTTTGAAGCTATTTGGAGCTATAGAAAAAAGCATCACTGCCGATGACATTAAACATTGTTATGTTAAAACAATTAAAAGGAAGGTTACTACAAATAATAACAACAATAACAACATCGCAGCCTCGTCAACAACAACAAAAGCATATGATATCGTTTATGTCAAGTTTAAAACAAAGGAATGTAAGCAGAAACTTATTGATAGTAAGAAAAAAAAGCATCTAACACCTAGTTTTCTTGGTAAACAACTTGGCATGAAAAACATTTTTACTAATGAAACCTTAACAACTTTTAATGGAGTATTATTTAACAAAGCCAAGATTTTGAAAAAAAAAAAAAAAAACCAATATCTTTGGATGAAGAATGGAATGATTCTAATGAAAAGGCAAGAAGGAGAAACCACGATTCACGTTGCATCAGTTGATGATCTTTTTAAAATTATTTAACTATGGCCAAAGTTTCTATAGTAGATTTATGTGAGGAATCATTGATTCCTCCTACTTGCTTTTTTGATAAAGAATTATATAAAAGTATATTTTTCTCAAGTACGCTTCAGGTGGTACTGCTGTTTTTATTGAAGAAAGTTTAAGTTGTGAATTCTATTGTACAGAGCTAATGAGCTGTAATATGCTAAGGATATCCTTAACTTTAAATTCTGAAAAATTTGTTTTCATGTGTTTTTATAGATTTCATTTTGTTAGTGAAGTGAAGTGAATGCTTAAAAAGTGATAGCATTTTAAAAAGAAAAATGGGCACGACTGGGTCGCACGAACTTGCGATTGTGTTCTAAATACGATATCAAAATCTTAGGGCTGATTAAAAGGTTTTGGTGTTCGCTCTTTATAATATATTTGGTGGTACAGGGGTGCCAACTATACATTAATTAGGAAAATTTTATTAAATCACGAAAAATATTGAAAAAAATTCAATTAAATATTCCAAAGGTCTCAAGCGAAAATCTAAAAACGCCATTCTTTTGCAATTTCTAATACATATAAACGCTAAAAATTTTATCAAAATCGTTGGACCAGTTTTGAAAATAACGGTTTTTTATTTTACATTTTTTTTTAAAAAAAGTTTTGTAAAATTCAAGTATGCAAAATTTAAGATCTTAGCAAAAGTTAATTTGACAAAAAATTTGAGAAAAATCTAAGTTATGGTTTTGAAGTTATTTCAAAAAATCTAAATTTTTTAAATTTTTTTTTAAAAATTTCAAAAATTAAAATTTTTCAAATCTTGTTATGCAGTTTTCCTTAAACAACTTAAAACTTCTAAAATACAAAATTTCGTAAGCATCGTGCAAGCCATTAACGAGAAAGTCGGTTTTGAAAAAAACGGTACTATGGGAGGTACCGTTTTTATACTTTTTCCAAAATTTTTATTTACATCATAAGAAAGACAATCAAAAATTAATTCTTCACACAACATTTTGTCAAAATCGTTGGAGCCGCTATCGAGAAAAGTAAGTATTATCATATCGGTTGTATGGCAGGTACCGTTATTTCAAGACCTAGAGACCCAATTCCAAAAACCCCTCTGTAGGCTGCTCCACAGACCCTAACTGCAAATTTTGAAAAAAATCGGTCAAGTGGTTCAGGCTGTAGATCCATATACAGACAGACATACAGACATACAGACATACAGACATACAGACATACAGACAGACAGACAGAATTGCAGGACCCACTTTTTTCGTATTCTCTATCGTCGTAATGTCGTATTTAATTGTTATCTCAAAATTTTTTTTCTGCACGATTGCAAGACTTGCCTTATAGTACCTATAATCGCAAGTAAAAATGAAAAAACTTGAACCCTGGATTTCAAATGATTTATTAAAAAAAATCGATATAAAAAATCAAATGGGGAAAATCAAGTGCAGGAAACACCCAAATAACATTGCTTTGCGTGATAACTATAAACTTCTATGCAAAGAGATCAGTTATGAAGTTTCTTTATATAAAGAAAGCTTTTATATGGACAAGTTCAATAAAGCTAAAGGGGATTTGAAAAAAGAATGGGGTATAGTAAATGAGCTATTCAACAAAAATTATTCATTCGATACTCCGTCCAATTTAAACATCGGTTCTTCCATCATTGTCGATCATATGGAAATAGCAAACATTTTTAACAAGTTCTTTATATGTACAAGTACTTATTGAAACTATTTTAAAGGTATAAGCCATGTTTCTATTAATTGTCCAGAGTTATGTTTCAATGAATTTTTTCAACACAACACATTTGTTTTTGAGCAGTTTTCTTCCTTTGATGTCTATAAAACAATTATGGCGCTAGATAACCCTTGTTCATCTACTTCAAATAGCTTTTCCAATAGCCTTGTTAAGAAAGTTAGTTTAAATATAGTTGATATTTTAACATATCTCTTCAATAAAAGCATTATGCATGGAATTTTCCCGTACAATTTAAAAACAGCTGAGGCCATTCCCGTTTTCAAAAAAAGTGACAAGAAATTTGTTGAAAATTATAGACCAATATCTCTTTTATCAGTGTTTTCAAAAATCTTTGAAAAAATTATAAAAATTAAAATGTTAAGCTTTCTGGAAAAAATTTCTTTTTTTAGCTCCAAACAGTTCGGTTTTAGAGTTGGTAAATCAACTGAAGATGCGCTTTCAGAACACTGCTGTTATATATTTGAAAGCTTGAATAAAAAAAGGTATACAGCTTCTTTATACATTGATATTACAAAAGCCTTTGACACAGTAGATCATGTTATATTATTAAGAAAATTAGAAAAAGCGGGATTCAGAAACTTCATGCTTGATTATTTTTCATCTTACCTAAGTAATAGAAAACAAATGGTGAAAATAGGTGATACCTTCAGTACAACCAATTATATTAACATAGGTGCTCCTCAAGGATGAGTTCTTGGGCTGATTCTATTTCTAATATATACATTAACTCAATTTTTAGTCTTAATTTGAAAGGAAAAGTATGTGGATTTGCCGATGACATAGCTTGTGTTTACTCTAGTCTTACAATTTTAGAACTGATTGCAGATATTAATCATGACTTGGAGTTATTCAGACATTGGTTTGGCATTCATAAACTTGTTGTTAGCCCTAAAACAAAAGTTATGTTTTTCAATTTACAAGCCTTAGAGCTGAATTTTCCTATTCTTATTCAGCATAGCTTTGACTGTTAGTCCGGGAGGTAGCGTTGCATTTTAGGTAGTGATTTTATGCCGATCGAATATCATATTTTTCAATAGATCTTGGATGGCAAATAAACGAACCAAGCGTCAGCTGGCGCACCCGCGGTGGGTTTGGGTGTGGGAGGTTGCGAAAGTGGTAAAAAAAAAAAAAAAAAAAAAAAAGTCATAGTATGCCGACTGAAACTTTATTCAGGGATAGTTTAGATCATACTGAGTTGACAAATAATCGTCAGCTGCATCGTGGACGGGGGAATATGCGTCAGCTGCTCGCCTGATCTTGTAAAAAAACGCCTAAATTAAAGTAATAGTATGCCGGATGAAATTTTACTGGGTGAAAGTTTGAGTTATTCAAAGTCCGAAAACAATAGTCAGCTGCGTAGGTAGCGGTGGAAAGACCGTCAGCTGAAGCAATAAAGATTTCAAATATTGGAGCGATTATAGGCACTTATAGCCTATTGATTATGTCATTTCTTAAGGCACTCGAAAAAGGGCGGATTTTTATTGCATGAATCGATTAATGGCTTAATTTTGGAGAAAAGCTCCAAAGTGCTATTAAATTAGAGGATGCAAATCGGAGATATGGGTTCTAAACCATCTTCATTCGTTTTTTCAATATATCTCGAAAATGAAGCCAGATTTTGATGCAACTCTAAGAATGTTTTTTGTAGAGAGCAAATTTTCCCATCAAATAGCATATTTCGAGTAATTGTAGAAAAAAGTTTTCTATCCAAAACGTTAAAACTCCCAACAAAAAAAGTCAAGTTATTCCAGTTTTTGAGTTTTTTTAATGGCATTTCTCTGGTTGCAGATAGGTATAGGCAATGCTGGATAGAAAAGAAAGTAAATAAAATTTTCTTTTAAATGCTATATCAGAGAACTTTATGCGTCACTGAAATATAACCACTTAATCATAGACATTGAGCGTTGTTTTTCATCTTTTTATACTGACCGCAGCTTCTTTGTATGGAACAAATTTGGACCAGACCCTGAGCAACTGTCGTTTCGAATATTTTGGGAAATTATTAAAAACTGCAAATTTTTCGCTGTGCAATGTCATGTTCCTCATCCTGTTGAATATTCGCAGCTCGATCTACTGAGCTTTAGAAGCTGCATTTCTTTTGCATTTGAACACTATGAAGATGCCGTTTTTTGATCGGTCTAAAATTTTATAAAACTTTATATACAAAAGAAATAATTTCGACAAACTTGTGCGAAATTTAATTTTCTACAAAAAAGTCCCCACAACTAATATGCTAACATTGTTATTTATTGAGATATTGAGCTTTTAAGTTGGGGAAGTTCCCCCTGACGCATATTCCCCCGTCCACGATGCAGCTGACGATTATTTGTCAACTCAGTATGATCTAAACTAACCCTGAAAAAAGTTTCAGTCGGCATACTATGACTTTTTTTTTTTTTTTTTTACCACTTTCGCAACCTCCCACACCCAAACCCACCGCTACTTGAGCAGCTGACGGCCGGTTCACTAATAAGTCATACAAGATCAACGACTGGTGTAAATATCAGCCGGCATACTATGACTTTTCATTTTGCAACGCTACCTCCCGGACTATGTGTAAAACTCTCTGCTAATAGTTTATCTTGTTGCTATTCTAATGCTGCTGCAAATAATGTTTCGAATGCCGTATGTTCTCCGAAATGCTTCCATATCGAGCAAGTAGCTGAATTCAAATATCTGGAGTTAACTATCTTATATATAAAAATGAATCGCAAAATGTGTTGGTAAGCGCATAACTCAACAACGCCTTGAAATTTGGCCAATTCTTTTTTTGTTGTGTTTGTTATTGTCAGGAGAAGGTTTTTAGGACATAAAAAATTTAGAAATTGATATTCCCACAGGAACGGGTTTGGGAACGGAAACTTAGAAACTACAAAACAGGTTTCTAAAAAGATTCGAGCATTAGGGGTGCTACATAATCCCCCTCCATCAGTAATTTAGACTATATTTCATACCTATAAACCCACGGGAACAGAAACGGGAACGATTGCCGAAACCTTTAAGTAACTTGACCAATTTAAAAAATTCTTTCAACTCTTGGATGTTACATTCATACTTAAGTTACATAGACTTATGAATGATTCCTGTCAAGGGTTGATCCCCATATTCCGACAGGAACGGGTTTGGGAATGGAAACTTAGAAACTACTGGACAGATTTCTATAACATTTCCTGCATTAGGATTGCTACATTATCCCCCTCCATTAGTAATTTAGACTATATTTCATCCCTATAATCCAGCGATAACAGAAAATTCTTTCAACTCTAGGATGTTACATTATCCCTCAGTGACAATGACTTATAAATGGTCCCCGTCAAGGTTTGATCCCCATATTCCCACAGGAACGGGGTTGGAAACGAAAACTTAGAAACTACTAAACAGATTCCTAAAATTCTTTCGGCACTAGGAGTGCTACATTATCCCCCTCCATGAGCAACCTAGCCACGGGAACAGAAACGGGAACGAGAACCGAAAGCTTATTCTTGCTTGACCGATTTCAAAAATTCTTTCATGGCATTATCCCTCAGTCACAATGACTTGTAAATAGTTCCTGTCAAGGTTTGCTCACCATATTCCCACAGGAACGGGATTATAAAAAATTTCGCGGATATTCCTACAGGAACGGGTTTGGGAAAGGAAACTTAGAAACTACTTGACAGATTTCTATAACCCTTCCACTTCCTGCATTAGGATTGCTACATTATCCCCCTCAATTAGTAATTTAGATTTTATTTCATCCCTTTAATCCCATGGGAACAGAAACGGGAACGAGAACGGGAACCTTAAAGTAACTTGACCGTTTTCAAAAATTCTGTCAGCTCTAGGTTCTAGGATGATATATTATCCCTCAGTGAATTAGGCTTATATTTCACATATTTCCACCTTAACGGAAGATTCCCACAGGAACGGGGCTGGGAACGGAAACTATTGTGGCGACGAGGATGGGATAATTTGTTTTTTTTTTTAAGTAAAGAATACGAAGTACGAACTCATTGTGCAATGGATAAAGCACAATTTGGATTATTTCTAAAGAATCAGAAGGATATTTTAGAAAAGCAACAAGAGTTAATGAGGTCATTTTTGGATGGATCATTCAACAACAGCTTAGGCAATACATCCACAACAATTAAATCCTCTGCAGAGAAGATTATGGAGACATTGGCGAATGGGTTGACCAAATTCATTTATGACCCCGAGAACGGGCTGACATTTTCTGAATGGTTTGGTCGCCATGAAGATGTTTTTAATGTGGATGGAAAGGATTTGGATGATGCATCAAAGGTGAGGTTGCTACTAAGAAAATTGGATGAGACAACGTACAATCGATACTCCAACCTGATTCTACCAAAAAAACCACGCGACTTGAATTTTACTAATACAGTAGCAAAGTTAACGGAGATATTTTCCCGTAAGACCTCGCTTTTTGCACTCCGTTATAACTGTCTGAAGATGGAAAAGAAATCATGTGACGATTATCAAGCATACGCTGGCATTATTAATAAGAAATGTGAGGATTTTAAGCTCTCATCAATTACGCCGGATACTTTTAAATGCTTGATGTTTGTGTGTGGTCTGACGAGTGCAAGCGAGATGGATATCAGAACAAGGTTGTTGGCGAAGCTGGAGGCAGATGGAAGTTGGAAGTTGACACTTCAAGATTTGGCTACCGAATGCTATCGAATAATTATGTTGAAACACGATGTGGCACTTGTTGAAGGTCGGTCTGAGAACATCACTCAAGTTCAAGCAGTACACCAAGGAAAGTCGAAGGCCAAAACTTCGCCGAAGAGTGCATGCTGGTTTTGTGGTGGCATGCATTATGCTGAGAAATGCTGGTACAAGTCACATAAGTGCACTGATTGCGGACGTGAAGGTCATAAGGAAGGGTTTTGCGAAAGTGGGAACAGGAATAACAAGAAGAAAACACATTTTAAAAATAAAATTTCTAAGCATTCAAAAACTAAATGCGAATCTAAAAGTATATTTTCAGTTTCCAAAGTAGACCATGCAGGCAGGCGGAAATTTATAGGTTTGCAAATAAATGGGAATGAAGTTCAACTGCAGATCGACACCGCCTCGGACATAACCATACTTTCGGTGGACACATGGAAGAGTATAGGAAGTCCAACTTTCCAGCCAACAAAACATTCTTCTAGGAATGCTAGTGGACAGCAATTGCTATTGACTGGAGAATTGCTGTGTCAGGTCGTTTTTAGAGAAAAGAAGTTCGAGGGTATTGCTTATATAACCAGCATTCCGCAGTTAAACATATTGGGAATAGATTGGATTGATGAGTTAAAGTTATTCGACGTTCCCATAAATGCTGTTTGCAATCAAGTAGTAGGTATAGGCAAAGAAAGACAGGTTTCACCGGGTGTCATAAACCGAGAAGTGAGCTGAAAACGAAATATGCAAATTTATTCGATTGCTCCATGGGCTTGTGTACAAAGGCAGAAGCAGAGTTGCAGCTGAAACAAGGCGCTGTACCATGTTTCCGTCAAAAGCGACCGGTACCGTTTGCTTCACTTCCACTGATAGATGATGAGATCAAACGTCTTGAGGAACTGGGCGTTGTCAAACGAGTTGATTTTTCACATTGGGCTGCCCCGATTGTAGTTGTGAAAAAAGCAAGCGGTGGGGTGAGAATTTGTGCAGATTTTTCTACAGGGCTGAACGATGCGTTGGAGCCACATCAATTTCCACTACCTTTGCCGGAAGAGATTTTCATTACGCTGCAAGGGGGAAAATACTTCTCTACTATTGATCTGTCTTATGCATATTTACAGGTTAAAGTGAGTGAAGAATCGCAAAAGCTTTTGACAGTCAATACGCATCAAGGACTGTTGCAGTATCAAAGATTACCACTTGGAGTGAAGACTGGGCCAGGTACATTTCAACAGATAACAAGCACAATGTTGTCTGGATTGAATGGTGTTGTAGCATTTATTGATGACATCATCATAGCTGCAGAGTCTATTGAGCAACATAGAGACATTCTTGAGCGTGTTTTGCAGCGTATCCAGGACTGGGGTTTCAAGCTCAACTACAATAAATGCAGATTTTTCCAACCACAGGTGAAGTTTCTGGGGTTTGTGATTGACAAAAACGGTCGAAGGCCTCACCCAAGTCGAATAACAGCGATTACAGACATGCCTGAGCCCAAGGACACTACAGAGGTACGTTCATTTTTGGGTATGATAAATTTTTATGCGCAGTTTATCCCAAATATACGTGAAATACGTGGGCCTATGGATAACCTGCTTAAGAAGGATGTAAAATTTTTCTGGTCGGATAAATGCCGCAGTGCGTTTAACAAGGCTAAAGAAGCACTTCAATCGGAATTACTCCTAATTCACTTCGATCCTGCCAAGGATATCATAATCGCAGCGGACGCATCGAAAGATGGTATTGGCGGCGTTATGCTTCATAAATTTCCGGATGGGTCCAAAAAGCCAGTTATGCATGCTTCAAGAGCCTTGACTAAGACCGAGCAGAATTATAGCCAATCTGAAAAAGAGGCTTTGGCACTGGTGTTTTGTGTGAAGAAGTTTCACAGATGGATTTATGGAAGGAGATTCTTACTGCAGACAGATCATCAACCTCTTCTAACTGTTTTCGGATCTAAGAAGGGGGTTCCAGTTTACACTGCTCATCGATTGCAGAGGTGGGCTCTTAAACTGCTTTTATATGATTTTAAAATTGAATATGTAAACACCTTAAAATTTGGATACGCCGATGCATTATCTCGCCTAATAAATCGTCAAGCTGTTGATAAGGAAGAGGATTTCGTGATCGCAGCAATTCAAATTGAAGATGAAGTCAACAAAATTCTATACGATTCTGTCCAAAATTTACCAGTTAAGTTCACTGATCTACAAAGAGAAACGGCAGCTGACCCGATTTTGAAGCAAGTTCGCCAGTTTCTCCTAACTTCATGGCCAAATATTTATACATGATGTAAACCTTAAGTTGTTTTATAATCGCCGAGAAGCTTTGAGCGAAGCAAAAGGTTGTATATTATTACAAAATAAAATTGTAATTCCAATTTCATTGCAGAAGCAAATTCTAAAACAACTGCATACCGGACATCCAGGGATTGTTCGCATGAAGGCGCTCGCTCGCAGTTATGTGTACTGGCCGAATATCGACAAAGACATCATGCAAGTAGTAAAGGAGTGCTATTCGTGTGCAACGGCAGCACCTGCACCAATCAAGGTCCCATTATCTTCCTGGCCGGTGCCGACCAAGCCTTGGTCAAGAATTCATCTTGACTACGCAGATCCTTTTTAGAATTCCATGTTTCTAATAATTGTGGACTCTTATTCAAAGTGGCCTGAAATTTTTCGAATGCAGTCGACAACAACATCTGCCACTATTTCTGTTCTTCGAGAAGTCTTTGCCAGGTTCGGACTCCCCGACATAATTGTGTCAGACAACGGCACGCAGTTTGCGTCTGGAAGTTTTAAGGAGTTTTGTGACAGCGGCGGCATTGAGCACATCCGTACCGCACCATTTCACCCGCAGTCAAATGGACAGGCAGAGAAGTTTGTCGACACATTTAAGCGGACAATGAAGAAGTTAGAAAAGGAGGAGATCACCAGTATGGCTCTACAAACTTTTCTGCAAAGCTATAGGTCAACACCAAATGCACAACTTCTCAACAACATCACACCAGCTGAAGTCATGCTTGGACGAAAGATGAAAATACAGCTTGATTTACTTAAACCATCGGTTGTTGAAGCTGGTCAAAGGAATTACAAGATGGAACAGCAGTTTAATTGTAAACATGGAGTCAAAAGAAAACAATTTCAACCAAATGACTTAGTGTTCGCAAAAAATTACAACAGCAACCAAAATCAGTGGTTACCAGGGGTTATACTTACAAGCATTGGAAAGGTTATGTATGCAGTTCAAGTGGGGAACAAAACTTGGAGACGTCATCTGAATCAATTGAAGTCCAGAAATTCGGTAAATCAGAATCCCAATTCTAACTTTATTTTAAACTTTCAGCAATGCGAGACGCCGGTTTCACAACGCACACCACTCTCAAGAGACGATAGTTTTCCGAGTTCATCAGACAACCCAATTGAATCGACAAGGCAAGAACACCAAGCCAACCTAAGAAGTCCTCCGAAACCTCAATTACACCCAGATGACCAACAAACCAAAAACCTTCGTAATGAGTCCAAGCGTCCAGTGCGAATTCGAGCTCCACCAAAAAGATTTGGATTTCCAGATTTCCATACTTACGTACAGTAATCTTGAGGGGGAGATGTTGAATGCACCCAAAATGCGACACAAAGAACACAGCCACAGCTGTCACTTGCTTAACAGGTGGCAAACGTCATTTGTAGATTCATTCGTCATTCAGCAGCTGAGCAATAAAGTCGTGTTAAGTAAAAAGGTCTTGTTTTAATTATTACATACACAACAGAAACCTAAAAACTACTGGACAGACTTATATATAAAAATGAATCGCAAAATGTGTTGGTAAGCGCATAACTCAACAACGCCTTGACCAATTTGGCCAATTCTTTTTTTGTTGTGTTTGTTATTGTCAGGAGAAGGTTTTTAGGACATAAAAAATTTAGAAATTGATATTCCCACAGGAAGGGGTTGGGGAACGGAAACTTAGAAACTACAAAACAGGTTTCTAAAAAGATTCGAGCATTAGGGGTGCTACATAATCCCCCTCCATCAGTAATTTAGACTATATTTCATACCTTTAAACCCACGGGAACAGAAACGGGAACGATTGCCGAAACCTTTAAGTAACTTGACCAATTTAAAAAATTCTTTCAACTCTTGGATGTTACATTCATACTTAAGTTACATAGACTTATGAATGATTCCTGTCAAGGGTTGATCCCCATATTCCGACAGGAACGGGTTTGGGAATGGAAACTTAGAAACTACTGGACAGATTTCTATAACATTTCCTGCATTAGGATTGCTACATTATCCCCCTCCATTAGTACTTTAGACTATATTTCATCCCTATAATCCAGCGATAACAGAAAATTCTTTCAACTCTAGGATGTTACATTATCCCTCAGTGACAATGACTTATAAATGGTCCCCGTCAAGGTTTGATCCCCCAAATTCCCACAGGAACGGGGTTGGAAACGAAAACTTAGAAACTACTAAACAGATTCCTAAAATTCTTTCGGCACTAGGAGTGCTACATTATCCCCCTCCATGAGCAACCTAGCCACGGGAACAGAAACGGGAACGAGAACCGAAAGCTTATTCTTGCTTGACCGATTTCAAAAATTATTTCATGGCATTATCCCTCAGTCACAATGACTTGTAAATAGTTCCTGTCAAGGTTTGTTCCCCATATTCCCACAGGAACGGGATTATAAAAAATTTCGCGGATATTCCTACAGGAACGGGTTTGGGAAAGGAAACTTAGAAACTACTTGACAGATTTCTATAACCCTTCCACTTCCTGCATTAGGATTGCTACATTATCCCCCTCAATTAGTAATTTAGATTTTATTTCATCCCTTTAATCCCACGGGAACAGAAACGGGAACGAGAACGGGAACCTTAAAGTAACTTGACCGTTTTCAAAAATTCTGTCAGCTCTAGGTTCTAGGATGTTATATTATCCCTCAGTGAATTAGGCTTATATTTCACATATTTCCACCTTAACGGAAGATTCCCACAGGAACGGGGCTGGTTGACAGATTTCAAAAATTCTTTCGGCACTGGGATGCCACATAATCCCTCAGTAACTTAGCGTAGATTTCATCCCAATAATCCCACGGCAACAGAAACAGGAATGAGCACGGGAGCTTTAAAACTACAGGCCCGAGCAACGCCAGGCGGCTCAGCTAATGAAATAACAAATAGTAAGATTATTGGATTGTTTGTTTTTGAGAACTCTTTTAATTTTCACTTGGTAAGAATAAAGATTTAAACTTTTTTTAGTTAAAAGTGTTACTTTTGCAATAATCCAAACTTTTTTTTCATATGAAAAGACCGCTCATTGAATATGGGATATAGGTTTCGAAATGAAGTCGAAGTTCTTTGGTTAATATGTAATCAAGAAGAAACGAGTAAAGTAATAAGGACTCGAAGAAAATTTTAATTTTGGCTCAGACCAAATGAGGGTATTGTAAAACCACTTGGTGGTCTCTGTGACCATGTTGAACGGTGCAGATGCTGACACTTTGATGTACTCAAGAAGTGTCACGAGCTTCAGCATCGGGACGGGAACAACAACATTAGTGGGCACTTAGAAAATATTGGACCAATTCCCGAAAATGTTTGAATGATTCATTGCTCCTGAGTATTAAAGACTATATTTCCTTCCCATATTCTTTCGGGAACGGAAACGGTAATGGCGAAATAACCAAGAAACTGGAAAGTACTACAAAAATTCTTTCACTGTTAGAATGGTTTATTGTCCCTGAGCAATCTAAACAATATTTCATCGCCATTTTCCCACAGGAACGGGAACGGGATTAAAAAAAAAACCACCTACTACCGATTTCAATGCGTATTTCACTTTTACAGTACTGGGCCGATTCCAAAAACTGTGTCATCGTTAGAGTGCTTAACTGCTCCTGAGTAACATAAACTATATTTCATCCCTATTATCCCACTAGAATGGACACTTGGAAACTACTTAACTAAACTTACTTAATTCGATTGACGTAGGGCCTGAGCAACGCCGGGCGGGTCAGCTAGTTGATAATAAAATTAACTGTAAAGCTCATACTATAGCACTGAAAAACTACTTGCTCTCGACTACTTATGTCATGTTTCACTTAAGAAAACTTTGTTGTAGAAAACTTATGGAGACAATGAATTACGGTCTAGTTCAATCGAGAATTCAATATGGAATAATCTGTTGGGGTGGTACTTTCAAAAACACTTTACAACCGTTGCTGGTAACCCAAAAGCACATTTTAAGAATTATATGGCAGAAGAAAAGATTTGAACATAGTTTTTCATTGTTTGTCAGCTCGGGTATTCTTCCAATGAAGCACCTTTACTTTTATAAAGTATTAAAAAATTTTTATTTAAGATGTGGATATCTGGTAAGTCACAAATCACAATACTCCAGCCTATACTCTACGTAGTAGTGACCGTAATCTTACATCGGTTCCTCCGCACAACAGTCAAAACTTTTTAAATTTTTATTCATCAGTAGCACTTAGGTTGTTTAATGCATTACCTATTGAAATTCGATGTATCCGCTTTATTCATCTATTTGTTAAAGGAATTCAAAAATGGCTACTTAGCTTTGATTTCGACACAATTAATGGCATTATTAAAACATTATTTTAATTTTTCTGTTTCAAATTTTAAATTGCAAATTTTAATAACATAAATAAAAAATCAAAAAATAACTTTTTCGACATTTACCTCACAACACTTGTTAAGAAAAAAAAAATATTAATAAATCATTTATGAATTGTCTTAAACACTTTTTTGGTAATTTCGATACCTGTTACTAGACAACAGAAAAAAAAAAAAAAAAAAAAAAAAAAAGGTGAAATGACTAACATTTATGGACAAAAGATGTCTTCTCCATGGTGGTGGTGGTGTGATATCCATTGTGGTAGTAGATGGGAAGAAGCCGTGGTACGAAGCTAAGGCTAAGATCTGACTCAAAGAGGATAATGAGCTTTTTCTATTCGCCTAAGTCCTATTAGTTAGGTCAATCAAAGTAGGATTTAGGGGATGATTTTGGTGAGATAGCTTTGCTGATAAGACTACCTGCTCTTTTTTTGCCTAGTTGCAAGTTTGATGTATACCAGGGTTCAGCTCTTAAGGCTGGAATGGGAGTAGTTTTAAGGCTTGAGGTCTCAGTTCTGGTTTGTAAATTTATTTTTCGAAGACCACAATGTAGCTTGTAAGACCATGTTGAAGGGTACCTTCTACTAAGGTTTTAGTTATTTTTAAGGCTGTTTGTAGGTGAGGTCCTCTTTGTTTAGAGTATATCAATCTCAGCGCATGGTTACGATTTTGAGTTTTTCGAGAGCACACTTTACATGAAGATCCCATTTAAGATTCTTCGTTAAGGTAATTCCGAGAACTCTCATTTCTTTTTTGAGTGTGACCTCAACATCACGGAGTGTGAGCGTAGGTGGGAACACATTTCTTTTTGCGACACAAATGTAGAGCTTTAGTTTAACAAGGAGGGATAATGACTCCAGATTTCTGCATCAACGCCAAAATTTGTGGATTTGAGAATTGAGTTGACCTTTAAAAGGTTTCCAGATGTGTCAAGAAAGGTATTGTCAACGTTTACCCCAACGAAAACAAGAATTATTTAATGTCAAAATTTTTTTTGATTTAGGCCAGGATACTCGACGACAGATCATATATTTGTGCTGAGAAGCATCGCAGAAACATTTTTGAGAAATGGGAAGAAGCTGTACTGTTTTTTTTGTTGATTTTAAGGCAGCGTTTGATGGGGTGGACAGGCATGCCTTAATTTATAAACTCTATACAATAGGAATGTCCAAAAAGTTTGGCAGAGTTCTTGAAAACCTTTATGGCGATACCAAAGCGGCGCGGCGGTAAGGAATGGCGAGGAAATGTCTGAATGGTTTCAAACTGAATCAAGAGTTCGGCAGGGTTGTGCTTTAAGCCCTCTCTTGTTTGCACTTTATATTGAAGACCTTTCTGACTGTCTGTCTGGAGGAATAAAGTACGCAGAAACTGTTATAAAGGCGCTTTTCTACGCTGATGATATAGTCTTGTTCGCTTATTCACCTGAATCGCTACAGTTGATGATTAACCAACTAGATAGGTACTGCAAAGCTTGGAGTTTAAAATTGAACCTGAACAAGTCCAAGTAATGATTTTCAAAAATGGTGGTGGAATAAACTGCTCAAATGAAAGGTGGTCCTTTAACGAGGAAAGTATTGAAGTTGTTAAGGACTATAGTTACCTTGGGGTCTGTTTTACAAAAAACTTTAGTTTGGAAAAGCATTTCAAAGAAAAACTTGTCAAGGCCAAGAATGCCATTGGTGCTACATGGAAGAAATGTTTCGCTAACAAATACATTGCCCATAGTAGTAAGTATCGTGTTTTTGAAGCAGTGTCGGAGTCGATCATGCTTTACGGAGCTCAAGTATGGGGATACAATAAATATGAAACGGTTGAAGCACTTTTGAGCTTTTATGTGAAAAGGATATTTCGTCTTCCTTCGAATACCCCCAACTACATTGTGATGTTGGAAACAGGACTCTCCCCGCTCTTCATTCGCACACTTAAGCTGCACATAGACTATATAATCAAGGTTTTGAACATGTCTAACGAAAGATTACCAAGAAAGGCGGCGCTACAAGTCATTGATCGAAGAACTAGCTGGTATGCGGAGTGGTTGGAGCTGGCGCAATGGTGTGGTATTCAACTAAATCTGAACTTAGAAAACATCAGTGAATGGAAAAGCTCTCTCTACAAACTAATTGAGACTGTGGACGTAAAATATCGCGAAAGATATATAGAAGAAGCTACTAGTTCAGTGCATAGATCGATATACAATAGATTATGCCACAACCTGGGCCCTAAAAACTATTTTCGAGATGAGTACAGTGTGGATCAAATATCAATGATGGTAAGACTACGTGGAGAACTTCTAA
This sequence comes from Melanostoma mellinum, assembly GCA_914767635.1. NCBI lineage: Eukaryota > Metazoa > Arthropoda > Insecta > Diptera > Syrphidae > Melanostoma > Melanostoma mellinum. Next base: position 87,092,596 of record OU612060.1, read on the forward strand.
GTCTCAACTTTGTTCCTCATAGAGATGACCTTCCGGTATTATGTAATTTGTGTAATCAGAGAGAAAGAGAAGACGTGTTCCACTTTCTTGGAAGATGACCAGTGTTGAAAGAAACAAGAAGATTTTATTATGGCTGCAATGTCTTAAACGAAGATGAGATGTTATCATTCTTAAATGTAATGGAAGTCCCAAAGCTCTTCAATTACTGCAAGGATTTCAATCAGGATTTATTTATTTATAGCAATTTCTTACACAATAAGATACAACATCTTTTAAGATAGTGCAAGATTCAGTATAGTATACTATTTATATAAAACAAAAATTGAATGATAATAAGTAAAAAAAAATAATCTGATTACATCTGATTAGAAATCAAAAAAAGAAAATAAGAAAAAAGAAAAAAGAAAGTTGGAAATTACATTTGATTAGAAACTAAAAAAGAAATAATTTTGCATTATATAATTAAACCATTAAGATACCAAAATAAAGTTAAGAAAGTTAAGAATTGTTTATCATCGAAGGGCCGCAAAATATTGTCCAAGTCTCGTCTTGAACCGAGAGCTGCATCCTATCATCCTTATACCCACAGGTAAGGAGTTCCACAACCGAATCGCGTGTACAAAAAATTGACGACTAGAAATAAGGTAAGAGTAGCGTAAAGGAGTTAGATCAAAGGTTCTGTCGGAGCGGGGAAACTGAATTTTGTTGTAAAGATATTGTGGTCTTTTTGTTTGCATAACATTATTAAGCATTACGAGGGTTCTCATTGCAAATAAATTATTAAGAGAGACACCATGTATTACTTTTGAGTATGCAGAGATATGTTCATATCTACGCATACCAAAAACATACCTTGCTACACTATTATAAACAACATTAAGATTCCTTTTATCCCTGAAATTACAATTACTAAAAATTTCACAGCCATATAATAATAAGGGAATGAGAAGTGATTTGGCAAGTATCATTCTTGTTTTGATTGGGGTAATGTGTTGGGTAGTCCATAACATTCGCAAGCCTCCATATACTCTTCCGATGATTATATTTATATGGTTTGTCCAGGTAAGCGTTTTGTTAAATACTACTCCTAGGTTTTTTGCTGATTCAACAAACTGGATAGAAGTATTATTGAGCAGTAATGAGGGAAAATAATCCGTTTCTACTGCATTTCTAGAAATAATCAGACATTTGGTTTTGCTTGGATTTAAACATAGTCCATTAGATTGTGACCACAATTGGACCTTTTTTAAATCTTCGTTTATGTCCCATGCCCCACTTTCGATTAAACCGAGAGGACAGCTATATCGAAGCTGTACGTCGTCCGCATACATATGAAAGGACGAATTGAAACCTAGAGACGGCAGCTCATTTATATACATTGTAAATAGTAGAGGTCCCAAAATCGATCCTTGGGGAACACCACAACTTAGCGGAAGGAAGGTTGACGTTTGATTGTTGGCAACCACTGCTTGATACCTTGAAGATAAATACGAAAAAATAAGTTTCACTGAAGATGAAACAAACTGAAATTTATCCTTCAATTTAGTGCATAAGTTATGGTGGTCCACGGTATCAAATGCCTTTGAAAAGTCTAAGAGTGTGAGGAAAGTAACATAGTTCTTGTCAACACTCTCTCTTATTTCTTCGACAACATTTAAAAGAGCTGTCGTGCAGCTATGGCCAGGGCGAAATCCGGATTGATTTGGACATAGAAAATCATTTTGATCCAAGTAGTGTCTAATCTGTGTGTTGAGGATTTTTTCCAGAACTTTTGATAAGAAAGGTAAAATATCTATTGGTCGGTTCGGTACTCGCTACGATTTTTTGGTATTGGAATGATTTTAGCTCGTTTCCAGTTTGCAGGAAATATTCCAGTCATTAAGACAGTATTGAAGAGGTGGGTAATGGGTTTCAAGGTGTACGGAAGAGTTGCTTTTAAGAAAACCGGATGGACCTCATCGAAGCCAACTGAATTAGATTTAATTGATAGACAGGACTTAAGGACATCCTCTTCAGTTACGTTTGAAAAGCTGAAACCATTAGATGATAGGCTATTGGCTACCGGGTTTAAGAAAAAAGAGTGATCGTTTTGTATACTGGATTGAATGATGAACTTTTCATTCAGTTCATCACAATTAATTTCATGACCTGAACTATTTGTATGTTTCCCAACACCTATATCCCTTAGATTTCTCCAGAGTTTATGACCAGCTAGAGAAGGATTTAGTCGAGAGGAATAATAGCGTTTTTTTGATTCCTTGATCTCAAACACAACTTTATTTCTCAGGTCAGTAAAAACTTTCCGAAGTATTTCAAGTCTAAAACGTTTCCATGTTTTATAAGCCATATTGCGTTGATTGATTAGCATTTTTATATTATTAGTAAACCATGGATGATCCTTGCACCTGATATTTTTCGTTTTGATAGGGACATGAGCATCGAAGAGAAAATTTAGGTTATTCTGAATAAATTCAACTTGGTCATCAACAGATATCATTCTTGACACTTGAGAAAAATCGATTGATTGTAGATCGTGTTCTAAGCGATTGTAATTAATGTTTTTAAAATCCCTGAAGCTGTAACTGTTGCTAGAAACTAAAGGGTCACACTCAAAAGTTATATGCAACAGGTCGTGGCGTGAGAAACACGGTGCAGACAGTTGATCAAAGTGAAGAACTTTATTTAAGTAGCTTACAAAAAATACATCAAGCAGGGTACTTGATTCCTTGGTAAAATGCGTTGGAGTTGATGTATTCACTGGATACAAACTGAGCACTTTAAGGTCATCAACAAGTGTGGATTCCGAAAACAAGTCGCTATTGAAATCCCCTCCCAATATGATATATGGTGATACATTTACCAACTCATCTAACTTAGTTAATAATGATATGGTATTTACATTTTTATTTGGTCTGTATGCACACCCTAATACAATTTTGTTGTCCTTGCAAGTGACTTTAGTAAAGACAAAATCAATATCATCACTAGGTAAAGATTCACATACAAATTCCGGATTTAGCTCACAGCGAACATAAATAGCTACTCCACCCCCTATTCTACCCACTCTGTCCCGCCTAAACAGTTTGAAACCTTTTAAATCATACAAAAGATCATTTATCTCTGAACGAAACCATGTTTCAGTCACATACACAACATCTACCTTAGAATCTTCAAACAAATACCTAAATTCGTCGATTTTCGGAAGTAAACTTTGAGCGTTTATACAACAGACCTGAAGACCAGTACGCTGACTACACAATATATTAATCATACTACGCGAGATTTCATTATTGCCAACAGTTGTGGAGTTCCTATTATTACTTACTATATTAGGGCCAGCCATTAATGGAAACCAAAAACAATTGGCGGCTAATACCGCACACCTTTATACAGGTAATATGGAATGCATCAACGATAGTTAGACTCGACCCAACAAATAACAACGGCTCAAACTCGAAGATAAACAAAAATAAAAGGTATATTCTGCATGAATTAAGAAAAAGCTTAAAAATGGGAAAGAGAAGTTTCATTATTAAATGCATTACAGAAGAAAAAAGTATAAAGTTATAAGAATAATAATTCAATATAATAGAAAAACTATTGCAAGAAAGTAATTAAAGATTTATAGAAAGAAAACTGTTAAAGAGGACGGTGATGATGATTATCGTTTTCTCTACTTAAATTCCGTAATCAGCTTCATTTGTCGTCAGGGCAGCAGCAACAGTAGCCAAATCCTCAGCATTATTAATTAAGATTGGTTTATCATTTTTATTTTTTTTTATATGAACATGTCCACGCATTGTATAAACAGAGAAAAGCTTGTGATCTCTTTTGAGTTTGATTGCAGTTTGCAAAAGAGAGCGATTTTTCAAAGTTAAACATTCATGAATGAATACCACATAGTCGTTGTTGCTGTTGTTGTTGGCATTTGCATTGTCAACAAACCCAAAATCGCGAAGTCGCAGTGGTTGTTTTGATATCATACGGTAATTAGCAATCGATCGAAGAACCGCGCTTTTGTCAGTCGGGGACATAAATTTGATAACAATTGGTGCATGTTGATTGTTTTGTGTTCTTAAGCGGAAAATACTTTTAAGCGGAGGCGGTTGAAAACCAACAGCTTTTTCACACATATGATTGAACATGAATTTTAAATTTTCATTGGGTAAGCAAGGAACACCATGAATCAGTGCGTCACTGTTTATTTCTCTTTGTAGATATTTTTCTTCGGTTTGTTCTAAGCGCGTTAGTATTTTGTTGATGGTTTCGTTGTGCTGGTTTAATTGTTGTTTTAGTTGTTCATTATCCCGTTTTATAGTGTCTATATCACTCAGCTGTGCTTCAATTATATCAATTCTTTTGATCATGCCGTCAATTGAGTATTTAAGAGTGGCGATGTCGTCATCAATTTTTTTGCATAACCTCTGTTCGGACTCCGAAATTTTTAAACTAAGAGAAGATGTAATCAACTCACTATGCTTAAGAAGTGCATTCTCCAGTCCGACCATTATCGCTGTGTTGTCGTCGAGTTTTGATGGCTTAAGTGATGGTGACTGAGACAGATCGCTGCTTTTTGGTGTGCTTAGATTAGCTGTTTTACCAGTACGTTTAGACATATTTATTTTATTGGTGGGTGTGAAGGGGTAATTATTCACTCAATTATCACTGACAAGGGCAACAAAGGAATTGAAATCTCAAATTTTGTTTTAGGCACAGCAAAATTAAAACTTAGAAAAAAGGTATCAGTTTAATGTATTTTCAAGTTCACTGCTATGGATATAGACAGATTCAGTTTATGCTTAAAAGCTGTAACGATTTTTAATACTTGGCACGTAATTTTATGCTAAGAAAAACTACTTTTACTAGCTGCTAACTAACGCACGTCTACTTGTTATCACTCATTTGAACACACAAGGTGGCGCTGGCTTACCGTGAAAGGCTTATTAATAAAATGTTTTAGGACACTCAGGTGTTATCATCCTTTTGTTTTTTGTTGTGGTATTACTTAATATGTGATCAATTTAAATTTATATTTGCTGCAATTTTGAATCGGTTAAATGTAATCAAACTTATATAATTATTTGTCAATCTGGCAGACGGCAATGCCATGCTATATCTGATATTGTATATTATTAATTGTTTTTATAAAATATTGAATAAAAATCACTTAATCTAATCTAATCTAATTATGTTAAACAATTTGAAATAATATTCTTGTATGAAACATTCGTTACCGAGGCAAATTATAATAATTTTATTAAAGTATTTGTAAGTTATAGTTTTGAATGGATACCTGCTATTAAAGTACAAAACCGTCGAAGGGCCAGTGGTGGATGCTACTACGGGTGGCAACTGTTAAATGCAGCGTATAAGCAATCATTTATTTTTAAATTTACAATTTGAGAAAGAGAACTTAAGGATATATCCCGCTTATTTAAACAGCAATGGGAAATCAATAGTTTTCTCCTTTCGCTGTTCCAGTTCGCTTTTATAATGCCCTATCCCAGATGTGTAATTTGTAGCTGTGTACAATTCTAGATTACTCATTATTGTCACTGGAACACCAACTTGCAGCCAATCCTGATAATTCTAAGAAATTGAGTCACTCTATTATAGGTTATGATGTGACTTGCTCAGTGTCCATAGTATTCTCTACTGATAGATATTCGACAACATTCCCCACCAGATCTGATATAATTTACTAGATTATATTCTTAACTATCTCATAAGTCGGTGCCGAAATCGACCATTCGCACAGCCAATCCCGTTTGCCAATATTTTTTTAACGATCAAGAAAGACATATCTCCACAGGTCAACTGTGTAATCGACAATTTGACAGAAATCACCTCACGGTGATAAAACTTTTGAAATCGGTACAGTAGCTTCAAGGTTCGCATTTACGTTCCCGTTCCCGTAGGAATATTGGCATAACAAAGACAGCCCATGTCCTTCTTCAGGCTCAAGACTATCTCTGCCCCAAAATTCATACAAATAGGTTCAATAGTTTGGGCGGTAGATGGTTACAAAGAAAAACAGACAGACGGAGTCTGTAATGTTAGTAGGTATATACTTCCGTTCCCATAAGAATATAGGGATTAATTAAAGTTAATGTTACTTTGAGATAATGTAGCATTCGAACGGGGAAATAATTCTTGAAATCAGTTCAGTAGTTTCTAGGTTTCCGTTTACGATTGCGTTCTTGTGGGAATACATACCAGTGGCGTGGCGTCCATATAACACGATTCCTATCGTCTTACCTATTAAAATTTGTCCCTTGTTCATAGAAAAAACCAGCAACATAAGTCTAAAACTAAGCAGTCAACAGCCCATCTTTGCCCATGCCACCAATGTTCTTCAAGCACTTTTAAATTTGCGAGATACACACACAATACACAAAGCATACACAAAGCATTGAAAATCGCCGCGAGGAACATATTTTATGTTTGTCCCTGTCTTTCCTACGATATACTTCTACCCCGGGGCACCGCGGTGCCACCCTTTTCAATACACGTTCTCTTATTGAAGAAAGTAAGACGATAATGTTCGTCTTACTGGTTACTATGTCTGCTTGGAAAAAATAATACAGTTTTCGCCTTCGAGTAATGTACGGCGAATTCGGTTTTGCTTTACTGTTTTGTTTTGTTCTACTGAACATTGTTTTGGATTGTTTGCAAGTTTAAAATGAATTTTAAGTAATGTGCGTTTGTAAAACTGTGAAAAAAAACTAAAAATTCTGAAAATTGTGAAAAATTAACGTCGAAGAGAACTGTTTTGATTAAATTATTTGAATGGCTTTGCTAAATGTTGAGTGTTGTTTAACCGATTACCTTTTAAAAGAAGAAAACCAATGAAATGAAGTTCTTATTTTTTTTAGTACTAGTTACGTTACTTAAAATTTTATTTTATTTTCTTGCATTTCCACATAGGCTTCTTTTGAAGCCGCTTTTTTTTATGCTTTTAGCTCATTGTGAATTTTAACCTAAATGACCTAAAGTATAGAAAAATTGGCTTCCATTAATCCACGTTTGGAATTTAAGGTACCTTCTATTTATTCCTTATTAATTTGTGTAGGTGATTCATTTTTCTCGACTTACCATTTGAAAATATCCACGCCACGCCACTGATACATACATAGCCTATGTCCATCTTCAGGCTCAAGACTATATCTCTATACCAAAAATTCACATAAATAGGTTTAATAGTTTGGGCGGTTTTGATAACAAATGAAAATAGACAGACAGATTTAATTTCAGACTTATAATATTAGTAAAGGCATTCCCGTGGGAATATAGTGACCGTTCCCGTAGGAATATGGCGATCACTTACAGTTTATGTTACTCAAGGATAGTGTAGCATTCTAAGGGTGGAACAATTTTTGAAATCGGTACTAAAAGTTCCCGTATGCGTTCTCGTTTCCGTGGGATAAAATATATAGCCTATGTCCGTTCTTAAATTTTTAGACTATCTCTATACAAAATTTCATTTAAATCTGTACACTTGTTTGGGCGGGAGATGGTAACATAGAAAGGCGAACAGACAGAGCTACTTTCGCACTTATTATACTAGTAAGGACTCCCGTTCCCGTAGAATTATGGGGATGAATTAATGTTTATGTTACTCGGGGATAGTGTAGCATTCTAACGGTGAAAAAATCTTCGATATCGGTGCTGTAGCTTCTAAGTTCCCGTATACGTTCCCGTTGCAGTAGGAATTCAAGGATAAAATTTATAGCCTATTTCCTTTCTCAGAATCTAAACTATCTCTGTACAAAATTTCATATCAATCAGTTTAGTAGTTTGGGTGGGAGACGGTAACATAGAAAGTCAGACTGACAGAGTTACTTTCACATTTATAAAATTAGTTGGGATTTTTGTTCATAATGTAGGTAAGCAATTAACCTAAATCACTTTTTTCGTAGTTAATTTTTTTTTTCTTTTTTTGCGGTAATGCTCGAAAGCCCATTTTTTTATCTTGGTGTAATTTTATGCACGTTTTTATTTTTCAACATCTTTGTTCAAAGAAAAGCTCCAAAAGTAAAAACAATATTAAATTGTAAATAAAAAAAAGACTAACACGTTCAACTAAAACAAGACTGCGTCGTGTAACCAAATCAATAAAAGAAAACACAAGAGCGTAGGTATACGTCTATTCACTTCTATTTACTGATCTCGAATGAAAATGAATACATTATACATATGTATGGTGCCACAAAGCACAAACCACAATATCATATATACATAGTGAGCAAAATTAGAACCATACGACACAAACACCGAAGATCAACGTCGGCGTCGCCTGTGTAGTACCGTCCTTTGGTTGCTTATAGTGTCCGCTGTCTGGTAATGTACTTTGTACAAGGGATGGATATTCTGCCGTTGCGCAGCTGCTGTCTACGGATTTTATTTTCTTCTTGTGTGTATTCCTTTCGTCGCTTACAAAAGTATTTCGCTTTCCGACCGCCTAGTTCAAAAGATATTTCATGTTTGATTTTGAAGTAACAGACTTACTCAAAGTAAGAACTGGATTCCTGAAATTAAAATTTTTAAAAAACTGTTAAACCTACTTACTCACCTCACCTTAGCCGACCGAGCTAAAATTTGCAATAACCGCTTATATTTGTTTGGAGTTTAGGAAAACGTAAAGTAGTTTTCAATAAAAGTCGAATAATTGGTTGTTTGAGAATAATGTTTTAATTTTCGAACAGTGTTTTAGTGTGTAATAATCGCTTCTGTCTATTCCAGCCAGCGCCAGCGGTTAAGTCAACTTTAATTGTCTTTGGTAATGAAATTATGCAGTGTCAAAATTTATTAGTGATATAAGCCGTTATTGCAAATTCTGTAAGTAATAAGCACTTATGCTATTTTTTCAATTCCATTTATTTCAATAAAAAAAGAGAGCTGGGATTCTTATTTCATATAGAACAACATGTGCAGATGAAGCTGCAAGAAAAATGACAAATTTGTCTTAAGTCTTAAGCGGTAAGTGATTGGGGCCAAAGAATTTTTAGAAAGCGTTCATTGATTGAGCGAATAAAGAACACCAACAGTTCTTCAAGTGAAAAATTAAAAAAAAACAAACAGAAATAATTATAATGCTTAGATCTGGAGACTGCCAATACAGCAGAATTTCATGAATTCTTCCTAGATATCATTTAAATATTACCAACCGTCTCAAACACTAGTTAAGTACCTAAATCTAACTCAAATTGGTATGACGAAAAGAGTTGAAGTATATTTACTAAATTATGTTAACCTAACAACATTACGCATACCTACTTACACCCTCTTTATTGGTAATTAGATATCAATTTTCTGCATAATTACACTTATTCACTTTTAACACGCTTTTAAACAAGAAAAAAGCGCAACACAAAACGAAGAGAGATATTCCTATATATATGCCACGTGCTCATCGAAATAAAGTTTTTGATCACGCCTCAGATTGCACGTGCATTGATATCCACCCATGTGCAAATATTTTCATTTCGTTAGTTCCACACCAGAAAAAAGTAAATTTTCTGTGTCACTGAAAAAGGTTAAATAGAAGAGAGTTTGACGTCTGATTTGCTTTCTTTGTGATTCTGTTTGCAGTCACGTGTCGGACGTATTACACGGTTCAAAACCCTCTCTCAAGCCAATTCCTAAAATACTAGCTCATCTTTGTTTCAAAATTTTATTCGATGGTTAGAAAATAAGCATGAGGTTACTTGAGCTTATTTTTGGGAGAAGTAAATGGCACATAAACATTACAGAGGCAAAAACGAATGAGGGTTAAATTATATTGCTTTTAGCTCCTCTGCCTGCTATAATACAAAAATCATCAAGGGTAAGAGGTTAAGAAAGGTTAACTACTGTTCCGTAATCAGATTTTGTATTGTTAACAGAGGGGGGCCTTCCTGTTTCTGGATTCGTGATTACTTGTGTTTGCATTAGGTATGTGATCACATAATTGTTTGCACATACAACTGTGTTAAAATTTTTGATTAAATTGGTTTTTTTAGTACATCATTTAAATACCTACTTGTATTTAGTATTTACACATATCATCATAATTCCGTTTTACTTGCGATCATAGGTACTATAAGGCAAGTCTTGCAATCGTGCAGAAAAAAATTTGAGATGACAATTGAATATGACATAACGATGATAGAGAATACGAAAAAAGTATGTCCTGCAATTCTGTCTGTGTGTCTCTTTGTCTGTAGGTATATGGATCTACAGCTTGAACTAAAAGACTGATTTTTTTCAAAATTTGCAGTTAGGGTCTGTGGAACAGCCTACAGAGGTGCTTTTGTAATTGAGTTTCTAGGTCTTGAAATAACGGGACCTGCCATACAACCGATATGATAATACTTATTTTTCTCAAAAACGGCTCTAACGATTTCGATAAAATTTTGTGTGAGGAATTTATTTTAGATTGTATTTCTTATGATGTACAAAAAATTTTGGGAAAAAGGCTAAAAACGGTACCCCCATAGTACCGTTTTTTTCAAAACCGACTTTCTCGTTAATGGCTCACACGATCTTGACGAAATTTTTAGTTCAAAAAGTCGTAAACTGTTAAAAAAAGACTGCATATCAATATTCAAAAAAATTTAGTTTCGGAAATTTTTATAATTTTTTTTTTTTAAACTTTGATTTTTGGAAATAACTTTAAAACCATAACTTTGATTTTTTTCTATTTTTTTTTTTTTTTCAAAACAACCTCTAACAAGACCTTAAACTTTGCATACTTGACTTTAAAAAACCAGTTTTTCAAAAAAAGTGAAAAATAAAAAAACGTTTTTTGAAAAAACTGTTCCAACGATTTTGATTGGATTTTTTTGTCATGGATATGTATTAGCAATTTCAGAAGAATGGTGTTTTAAGATTTTTGCTTGAAACCTTTGGAATATTTAATTTATTTTTTTCATTATTTTGCGTGAATAAATTCAATTTCCATAATTAATGTTCAGTTGGCAACCCTGTACCGCAAAATTTATTATGAAGAGCAAATATCAAAACCTTTTACTCAGCCTTAAGATTTTCATATAGTATTTTGAACACAATCGCAAATTCGTGCGATCCAGTCCTGTCGATTTTTTTACTTAAGACACGATCAGAAAAATGAGGCTTCAAATCATATTTATAACTTTTTTTTCCCTATATTCTTAGCAGCAATAGCAGATGTTCAAATAGAGTTGGTAACTTTAAGGCTAGTGGATCTATAGCAATAGATTCTGGAAATTGGGTATTATATGGAGTTTTAGAGTGTCTTTTTAATAAGGGTACCTACTACTTACCTTGACGGGCTTATTTATGACAGATCAGCTCAGATAAATTCTGTCAGCGGAAAGAAGGACAAATTATTATTAAGAATAATACGTGTGCCAGCAGGTTTTTGGGGTTCTTCTTGATTTTGAATTGGACCCTATTGCAAATGAAGAATTGTTTGCAATTAAGGTCGTCATGTAGGGAGACAGTACGTTCGCTCATCGAGATAGTCTAGGCAACACTCTGGGGAATGGCGACTTTGCGCAAATCATACCAGTCATTAGTTGAAAGAACTTGGTTCTGTATGCGCGGGCTCTTTTTTTTATTTTTGTTTAATGATAAATCTATAGCTCATAAGGAACCAGAAGCAAAAGCAGGTGTATGTACAGTACAGAGATATACATATAATGTAGGATAATACATTTTTACAATAGGTAGTGTGATTGGGTCACGACAAGTATGTAACAATTTGTGTTAGATACGTATAATATAGCTTTTTGTTTGTTAGTTTATACATGGAGATCCAAACAATCATAAGGTTACATGTAAGTAAAATAAATAAATATGGTGGCGCAACAGAGCGAGGCCTCCGGAGCCCCTGGGCCTAGCGAGGAATTGGGAAGTCCTCCGTTAGTATTCATTGCCATGTAAAGCGCTTTCTCGATTAGCCGTTCGGAACCGGCAGAAAATGGTAGGTCCCTTCCATTCCCTCACAAGGCATGGTTGTGAGAAATGCGTGGAAAAAACATTTTTGCCTCTGTTGGGATTCGAACTCGAACCTCTGGATTAACAGGCGGACATGTTATCCATCAAACCACGCGTACAACTGTACCACAAGGTAACGTGTAGCAGATCATTAATGTCTTTATTGCTCAAATGTAGAAGCAAAGACTTTATTTTTTAAGAAACATCGATTTATTTCTTATGGTCCTTAGGCAATAAGGTAGACAATTAAATAATGTTGGTGCAGTAGCCGTATAAAAATTAAAGTATATTTGTAAGATAACCAGATCTTGCAAAAAATTCCTAAATTACTTTATAATAGTATAAATAAAGGAAAAGTACTAAACCTTCATAATGACGGTTTTTATTACAAATCTAATAACATGTTTTTGAGAAATAAGCAGTGGATTAAATTTATTGAGGTGCTAGCCTCCCCGTGAAACTATTCCATATTCCAGCTTTGAATGAACTAAACCATAATAAATGCACTTGAGCAGATCAAGTGAGCAATATTGGTTTAAGAATAGGAATTTTCTAGAAGCAGCTATCAGATACTTCTTAAGGGCATCGGTTTGGACAGACCAACTCATTTTCCAGTCTAATAAGACACCAAACTACTTAAACCATTTGACGCTTTCAATATAAAAGCATTTTTCAGAACATAAGCCCGATTCAAAAAATGTTATTTTATTTACTACCGATTTACAGATTTTATTGCTATGCTTCAACTTTCTGCAAATAGTAGAATATAAGGAGAACCGTCCACTATCAACTTCTTTTGAACATAAATTGAAAAACATAATTTTTTTTGTCACTGATTCTATGAATTCGGAAACAATGATTTATAATTTCTACGAGAAAATTATTTAAGTATGTCTGTTTCAAAATGAGATCACTGGAGTCAACGTTAATGCAGTTGACTGATGGGACGCATAACAAATTTTCTTGTGGGTTTTGCATTTTCATTTCGATTTAGAAGATCGTCTTACGAGTTAATCGTAATATAAATATCATTATCCCCTTTTCGCATGAGTACCCTCCCATTATTAACCCAAACATACTTAAACACAATTTCTCCTTTTATGCTTTTTGTGCTTCTTTTAATCGATATCTTGTTGTGCCATTTTAAGAATCATTAATAAAATTTTTACTATTTTCCTTTTAACCAAAAATATTTGAATATAAGTTATTTTTTCTACTTAATTTGTTCTTCATAACAAGGTTTTTTTTAATTTTGAAACAAATTTATCTTAATTTATTTATATTTATTTTTTTATTTTACATATATATATTTTTTATTTATTTATTTTTTCAATGTAGCAATTGTCAATATCATCTTCACACCCATCTTACACATATAGCCTCAGAAAATATTTGTAGAGCACAATCCAGAGCTCTACTGCTGTTGACATCTGGGACACTGGGACACCCACAATTTCTATAATTTTGTCTCTTCTTTCCTGATGCAAGTATTCCACTTCACTTTATAGCTCTCTCATTTTATGCACTAAATGATTTTTTTCTTCTTGTAAAGAGCTAACTAAAGAGAGTGTATATGTATTTTCTGATCACAAAGCAACAACTTCATTGTAGACTAGGGCGTGTCGAAAAAATAAATTTTTTTTACAAGTCACACGGAAAAATAGGTTGCTAGACACTTTTAAGAAATTATCACCAAGCCTGAGCTCTTAATTTTAATAGGAAGATCCTCCGCATTGTAGTTTTGTATTTTCGTTGAAAAAAAGAAAAATTATAAAAGAATTTATTATTTTCTTATGGAGTGTTGATTTTTAAAAATCAAAATGAAAAGTTCAAGTGACCTTCACTCCTTATGCGTTTCGCCCAGGTACAAACAATGGGCTCATCAGTTAGATGTTGTTTGTATCTTTCTAAGACGCAATGTTTGGTCGATGTTTGTCGACACATATATAAAGTTTACAGTGCAAACACACTGTAAACTTTATATTTTTAGGGGAATAGGATTGCATTCTTGCACCTAGAGAAGGTTTGCCCGTGGTCTGGCCGATGTTTATTGAAAAAAAGAAAAAAATATAAAGGAATTGATTATTTTCTTATGGAGTGTTGATTTTTAAAAATCAAAATGAAAAGTTCAAGTGACCTTCACTCCTTATGCGTTTCGCCCAGGTACAAACAATGGGCTCATCAGTTAGATGTTGTTTGTACCTTTCTAAGACGAAATGTTTGGTCGATGTTTGTCGTTACATATATAAAGTTTGCTGTGCAAACAAACTGTACACTTTATATTTCTAGGGGAATGGGATTGCATTCTTGCACCTAGAGAAGGTTTGCCCGTGGTCTGGCCGATGTTTATTGAAAACAAGAAAATTATAAAAGAATTTGAGAAAAAATTGGAAAAAAATCAAAGCTATAGTTTTGAAGTTATTTCCAAAATTCAAAATTAAAAAAAAAATTTATAAAAATTTCCAAAACAAATTTTTTTTTCAATATTGATATGCAGTCTTTCTTTAACAGTTTACGACTTTTTAAATCCAAAATTTCGTCGTCAAGATCGTGTGAGCCATTTACGAGAAAGTCGGTTTTGAAAAAAACGGTAGTATGGAATGGGATGTACCGTTGTTAGGCTTTTTCCAAAAAAAAATTTTGCATCACAAGAAAAACAACCCAAATTTGATTCTTCATACAAAATTTTATCGAAATCGTTGGTTTTTTTTTCGAGAAAAATAAGTATTTGCATATTGGTTGTATGGCAGGTACTGTTATTTCAAGACCTAGAGACTCAATTCCAAAAGCACCTCTGTAGGCTGCTCCACATACCCTAACTGTTTTGGAGAAAACCGGTCTATTGATTCAGACTGTAGATCCATATACACAGACAGACAGACAAACAGACAGAATTGCAGGACCCACTTTTTTCGTATTCTTTATCATCGTAATGCCATGTTTAATTGTTATCTCAAAATTTTTTTCCTGCACGATTGCAAGGCTTGCCTTATAGTACCTATAATCGCAAGTAAAATTTCATAACTCATCATTTATCTATCGATTGAACAGAAAAATGTTCCAAGAGAATTTTTTATGAAACGTAAACCTCACCATTTGAAAGATATTCAGGATTTTATTTTGATTATTTAAAAAAAAAATCTTTTTATTTATGAATTTTATAACTCGACAGTAAATGACTTTTGCAAAATGCGCAATACAAATTTTTGTTGGAAATTAACAAAAATGGTTTCTTATGTTTTGGCGAATAAATTAACCGTTCAAAAGATATTCATCATCAAACTTTCATGTATACGGATTTTAAAAGTTTTTGATTAGATATAGTTTTTGATTAGATGTAGAAATAAATGTATTCAAACCAACGACAACACAAAAAATTCTCACCAAGTCTGAGCTCTTAATTTTAATAGGAAGATCCTTCGCATTGTAATTTTGTATTTTCTTCTCAGACCAATCGAAAAAAATTCATAGCTCATCATTTATCTATCGATTGAACAGAAAAATGTTCCAAGAGAATTTTTTATGGAACTTAATGCTCTACAAAAACGATCTTATATCTTATATTTTTTCCGTAAACCTCGCCATTTGAAAGATATTAAGGATTTAATTTTGATGATTTAAAAAAAAACCATTTAATTTTTATTTATGAATTTTATAACTCGACAATAAATGACTTTTGCAAAATGCGCAATACAAATTTTTTTTGGAAACTGACTGCTCTATAAAAAAGGTTAATTATGTTTTGGCGAATAAATTAACCGTTCAAAAAATATTCATCATCAAACTTTCATGTGAACGGATTTTTAAAGTTTTTGATTAGATATAATTTTTGATTAGATGTAGAAATAAATGTATACAAACCAACAACAACATAACTATAAAGGAAAAAGTAGGAGGTGCTAGTTAACAATTCAAACAGATGAAATAAAATTCAAAACAAAAATTCTCTATAGGAGAACTTTTCTCTAAGATCGTGATTTCTAATGATTGAAAATAAAATGTATACAATTATTGGAGAAAAATTATGATAATTTTGAAAATAGAACTCAAATAATACTTATAGTAATGACAAGAAATAAGATTCATAAGAAATTTATAAATTAAACTAGCTGACTTGCCCAGCGTAGCTCAAGCACTACGTTAATCGAATTGAGTTTGCACTCTAAGTCGGTTGAGGTCTTCATCCACTTGATTGCGCTACCTATGACAAGGTCTTCCCCTTCCGCAATTTCCCTGCAATGTGCTTTCGAAAACCCGTCGAGCCGGAGCGTTTGGGTCCATCCGCTCTACATGTTAAGGGGAGGAAGATTCAGCAGTGCGTCGAGAGCAGCTCCCGGTGTGCTGGGGAAGGCCCAAGTAACACCAAGACAAACTGTTCTTTGAAGTTTGTTAAACGAGGCAATAACGTTTTTACGAGAGAGTTTATTCCACCAAACAACTGACGCATAGGAGATGATTGGTCTTATCATAGCCATTTAGATCCAAAGGACCCTTTTCGGTGAAAGACCCCATGTATTGCCAAAGGCTCCTTTACATTGCCAGAAGACTGACAGTGCTTTAGTAGTCTTAGACTCGACATGTTAAGACCAAAGAAGCTTGTTATCCAGGATCACTCCAAGATGTTTGACTTCATTTGAAAAGGGGATGTTTACGATGCTTCTATCGTAATGAGTTCTAGTTAGATAACCTTTTTCCTTACAAGTGAATTGACGGCCAGACCACAGTTCTTGTACTGTGACTGAGTAAGGTGGCTACAGTCAAACACTATAACAGCTTGTTCACTTCTAATAGAATTGAAAACAGCTTCCAGCAGACTCACTGGAAGAAACTATTTAAAAGTCTTGGTCTCTGCTTCGTAGCTATCTGAAAAGTTTTTAATTGTCACAGATTATTTATACACAAAAAATGCTTATTTCTAATTATTTACAAGTGCGTATTTATGCTGACTGCACAAAAAAAAATTATGAAAATTATTGATAGAGTTCAAAGTTATCGTATTAAGAGGTGAATCTTATATATAAAAATGAATCGCAAAATGTGTTGGTAAGCGCATAACTCAACAACGCCTTGACCAATTTGGCCAATTCTTTTTTTGTTGTGTTTGTTATTGTCAGGAGAAGGTTTTTAGGACATAAAAAATTTAGAAATTGATATTCCCACAGGAACGGGTTTGGGAACGGAAACTTAGAAACTACAAAACAACTTGACCGATTTAAAAAATTCTTTCAACTCTTGGATGTTACATTCATACTTAAGTGACATAGACTTATGAATGATTCCTGTCAAGGGTTGATCCCCATATTCCGACAGGAACGGGTTTGGGAATGGAAACTTAGAAACTACTGGACAGGTTTCTATAACATTTCCTGCATTAGGATTGCTACATTATCCCCCTCCATTAGTAATTTAGACTATATTTCATCCCTATAATCCAGCGATAACAGAAAATTCTTTCAACTCTAGGATGTTACATTATCCCTCAGTGACAATGACCTATAAATGGTCCCCGTCAAGGTTTGATCCCCATATTCCCACAGGAACGGGGTTGGAAACGGAAACTTAGAAACTACTAAACAGATTCCTAAAATTCTTTCGGCACTAGGAATGCTACATTATCCCCCTCCATGAGCAACCTAGCCACGGGAACAGAAACGGGAACGAGAACCGAAAGCTTATTCTTGCTTGACCGATTTCAAAAATTCTTTCATGGCATTATCCCTCAGTCACAATGACTTGTAAATGGTTCCTGTCAAGGTTTGTTCCCCATATTCCCACAGGAGCGGGATTATAAAAAATTTCGCGGATATTCCTACAGGAACGGGTTTGGGAAAGGAAACTTAGAAACTACTTGACAGATTTCTATAACCCTTCCACTTCCTGCATTAGAATTGCTACATTATCCCCCTCAATTAGTAATTTAGATTTTATTTCATCCCTTTAATCCCACGGGAACAGAAACGGGAACGAGAACGGGAACCTTAAAGTAACTTGACCGTTTTCAAAAATTCTGTCAGCTCTAGGTTCTAGGATGTTATATTATCCCTCAGTGAATTAGGCTTATATTTCACATATTTCCACCTTAACGGAAGATTCCCACAGGAACGGGGCTGGGAACGGAAACCTAAAAACTACTGGACAGACTTATATATAAAAATGAATCGCAAAATGTGTTGGTAAGCGCATAACTCAACAACGCCTTGACCAATTTGGCCAATTCTTTTTTTGTTGTGTTTGTTATTGTCAGGAGAAGGTTTTTAGGACATAAAAA
Source organism: Melanostoma mellinum (assembly GCA_914767635.1). NCBI lineage: Eukaryota > Metazoa > Arthropoda > Insecta > Diptera > Syrphidae > Melanostoma > Melanostoma mellinum. The sequence goes on from OU612060.1 coordinate 87,110,822, forward strand.
ATTTAGAAATTACTTGACAGATTTCTATAACCCTTCCACTTCCTGCATTAGAATTGCTACATTATCCCCCTCAATTAGTAATTTAGATTTTATTTCATCCCTTTAATCCCACGGGAACAGAAACGGGAACGAGAACGGGAACCTTAAAGTAACTTGACCGTTTTCAAAAATTCTGTCAGCTCTAGGTTCTAGGATGTTATATTATCCCTCAGTGAATTAGGCTTATTTTTCACATATTTCCACCTTAACGGAAGATTCCCACAGGAACGGGGCTGGGAACGGAAACCTAAAAACTACTGGACAGATTTCAAAAATTCTTTCGGCACTGGGATGCCACAAAATCCCTCAGTAACTTAGCGTAGATTTCATCCCAATAATCCCACGGCAACAGAAACAGGAATGAGCACGGGAGCTTTAAAACTACAGGCCCGAGCAACGCCAGGCGGCTCAGCTAATGAAATAACAAATAGTAAGATTATTGGATTGTTTGTTTTTGAGAACTCTTTTAATTTTCACTTGGTAAGAATAAAGATTTAAACTTTTTTTAGTTAAAAGTGTTACTTTTGCAATAATCCAAACTTTTTTTTCATATGAAAAGACCGCTCATTGAATATGGGATATAGGGTTCGAAATGAAGGCGAAGTTCTTTGGTTATTATGTAATCAAGAAGAAACGAGTAAAGTAATAAGGACTCGAAGAAAATTTTAATTCTGGCTCAGACCAAATGAGGGTATTGTAAAACCACTTGGTGGTCTCTGTGACCATGTTGAACGGTGCAGATGCTGACACTTTGATGTACTCAAGAAGTGTCACGAGCTTCAGCATCGGGACGGGAACAACAACATTAGTGGGCACTTAGAAAATATTGGACCAATTCCCGAAAATGTTTGAATGATTCATTGCTCCTGAGTATTAAAGACTATATTTCCTTCCCATATTCTTTCGGGAACGGAAACGCTAATGGCGAAATAACCAAGAAACTGGAAAGTACTACAAAAATTCTTTCACTGTTAGAATGGTTTATTGTCCCTGAGCAATCTAAACAATATTTCATCGCCATTTTCCCACAGGAACGGGAACGGGATTAAAAAAAAAACCACCTACTACCGATTTCAATGCGTATTTCACTTTTACAGTACTGGGCCGATTCCAAAAACTGTGTCATCGTTAGAGTGCTTAACTGCTCCTGAGTAACATAAACTATATTTCATCCCTATTTTCCCACTAGAATGGACACTTGGAAACTACTTAACTAAACTTACTTAATTCGATTGACGTAGGGCCTGAGCAACGCCGGGCGGGTCAGCTAGTTCATAAATAAATGCTGATTTAATGAAATTTGAAAGTATAGAGCATGTAGTACAGTATGGTTAGCAAGTTTAATGAAATTAATGAATAATAGTATGACAAACAGAAACTTGTTTATTATAATTATGTGGTGATGATTTGTTGATCTTGAACATCCTGCCCCACGCTGATGGTATGATGTGGATTCATCAGAAGCTATTAGACCTGGGAACTGAATTGGCTTGAATACGTTTGAGCTCACATCCCGACAGTTCCGAAGCGTTGTTAAGTAAATTTATTTCGCAGGTGATGAAGATTGATCCTCATCTGTATACTGGATGAGATTGGGGGCACAGATAATGAACCCCGTTCATTATGGTACATGAAGTGAGGTCACCTTCGGTTACAGGGTATTATTCGTCGTGGTGAGAATTCACTGCAAGGAAACTTTTTGATGATTGTATTGCTATGAAGGTTTTGCTGACGACTGCTGGGATTGAAACCACGTAGAACATCGTTAATTCTTCCAATTCGACCAGTGGTAGTTCAATTTTGAAAACTAGGTAGTCCGAAGCTATTTGTCCGGTAATTGACATAAGCTTGTATAGAGTCAATATGTTTTTGGCTTCAATTGGAAGTCGAAGTCCTGATGGTAAATGGTGTTTTATTATGTTAATTTCACCGTTGAGGTGTTGTGGAGATATGAGTAGATGATTTATTCGTCCTTGGTGAGTAGCTGCCAAAACATCAGTAATTGAATTTTGGGTGCGCTGTACGTTCATTATAATCAATGTGGCGTAAATAGACCATGACGAAAAAAGCTCCTTAATCTTAGTCTGGTACACTTCCTCGGTCAAATTGTTGATTCGATGTATTATCTGTTTAAATTGAGTTTCAAGCAAGCTGTGTTTTTTGGACATGGTTTCTTGATTTTGTTTCATTATGTTCACTGTTGATTCTAAATTTGAAGTCTGATTTTTCGCAAGTTTCAGTAATTGATCTTCATTTGAGTGCAACTCTTTGAAGAGACGAGTTACTTCTTCTGAGTATCTAGAGTCAGGAACTCCAAAGAACGAATTTGCTATGTTTCCTACGAAATCTATAGCTTCTCTTTTAATCCTCCCTTGTTTAGTTAAAAGAACTATATTATCTTACGTTACTTAATTACTTAGGTGGGCATTACAGTTCGGGGTGAAGCTGGGCCTCAACCAACATCCTTCTTTAACGGCTTCGATTTCGGGCGAGCTCTCTCCAGTTTCGCACTCCAAGTCGGTTGGGGTCTTCATCCACTTGATTGCGCCCCCTAAGATGAGGTCTTCCCCTTCAGCGATTTCGATGTGCTTTCGAAAACCCATCGAGCTGGAGCGTTTGGGTCCATCCGCTCTACATGACCCAACCATCGTAGGCTATGCCCATGTCGCGGTACAGCTCATCCAGCTCATTGTTGTATCTTCTTCTCCACACATTGATTTCGCATACCGGACCAAAGATCATTCGGAGAATTTTTCTTTCAAAACGACCAAGGGTTTCCAAATCCGCTTTCGATATGGTCCATATCTAGTGTGAGAATGGGGATGAAATATAGTTTATGTTATTCAGGAACAGTTGAGCAATCTAACGATGACAAAGTTTTTTTAACCGGCCCAGTACTGTAAAACTTAAATACGCATTGAAATCGGTTCAGTACTTTCCAGTTTCCTGGTTATTTCGCTATTCCCCGTTTTCGTTCCCGAAAGAATATGGAAAGGAAGTAAGTATAGTATTTAATACTCAGGAGCAATAAAGCACTCTAACATTGAAAACTTTTTGGGAATTGGTCCAATATTTTTCAAGCTCCCGCTAATGTTGTTGTTCCCGTCACGTTGCTGAAGCTCTTGAACACTTATTGAGTACATCAAGGTGTCTGCATCTGCACCGTTCAACATGGTCACAGAGACCACCACGTGGTTTAACAATGCCCTTATTGGGTCTGATGAGCCAAAATTAAAATTTTCTTCGAGCTTTTATTACTTTACTCATTTCTTATTCTTTTTGTCTACATAATAACCAAAGAACTTCCACTTCATTTGCACCCAATATACCTTAGAGATCTTTATTATAATATCACTTTAAATAAATTTCTTCTGCTTTGCGAATATAAATCAATTTCAATGTTAGGTCATTTCATATGAAAAATTGCTTGGATTGTTGTAAAAAAAAAAACACTTTAAACCAAAAAAAAATTTTATCCTTATTCTTACCAGTCGAAAATCAAAAGAGTTCTCAAAAACAAACAATCCAATAATCTTTCTATTTGTTATTTCGGGGGTATATTTAATTGTGAGAGACTGTTGTGAAGATCTAGTCTAAAAAAATTCCAGTCAGTTGACTTAAAACTTCTATAATTAGAAGGCGGTAATAGCAGGGGTATCAGGTTAGCAATTTTTAACTTAATGGAAACCCCATAGCGGTTGGATATCGTAGAAAGTGTTGAGCAAAAGCTGTTGTTGTTGTAGGCAGTACTATTAAGACAAGATGAAACCAGAAAAAAGTCTAATACTGATCCAGAGCTTGGAAAAGTGGCACTGTTTGGGGACATAAGATCAAGGTTTAAAAAGGGGCCAATGAAAAACCAGTTATAGACTTTAAGTCCATTTCCATTTTGGAGTCGATCTCCCCAGTGTTGGTGCTGAGCATTAAAATCCCCCCCGAGAATTGTCGCATCGTAAGTATTCGCTAGAGCATATAGTCTATCAAGTTCTTTTGGCAAGTTTTGACCGGCATTGCATAGAATATAAATACTTCCTAGAAGTATACGCAGGAGACCTCCTTTTTGAGAATGATGGAAGCTAAGCAGACTGAAAAAATATCACTTTGGAATGACACAGGAAAATATTTTAATTTATCATCGAGTATAATTGCTGTTCCTCGTCGAGAGTTATTTCTTATAATACTAAAGCCTTCAAAGTTAAAATGTAGGTTTATGTCTTGCAGTTAGTCTAGTTTCCGAGACGAAGCATATCTGTGGTTTTTTACTTTTTAAAATTGTTAGTAGTTCAAATCTTCTTTCATGCGAAATATTAGAATTGAAATTCATGGATATAATATTTAGGTTTGTTCTAGCCATTTTATACTACAATTGAAGCTACAAACTCTAGGTATGTAAACATTTTTCTTCTTTCGACTGCAGCTGCTGATATTTAGGCCAAAACTGCCTTATTTTCATTAAAAGATCCTTAAAAGGAATGTTAAAAAAATTCTGTGACTCATTTAAAAATCGTTCAAACTGCCAGTTTTCACGGTTTGATTGTTTGTCCGTTTGGGATCTTTTAAATATTTTTCATTGGAAGAAATTTTTGCAATGTCGGCAAACGAAACTTTTGGTCTTATAAACTGATTTACCGTCTCAAGTACTTCTCTTACATAAGATTGGTTATTAACCTTCGCATTGTGAGAGACTATTTCTTTTCTTTCTGTATATCGTAGATAAGATGGGCAGCTTATGTCACTGGCTGAATGGCCTGAAACATATCAAACTTAGAAATAGATACATTTGATAACAACATTCATTCAGCTTTGACTTCTAGCATCAACTCCCATTCGGTAATTTGCCAACCAAAACATTTAAAATATACCTAGCAATATTTCTGCTCTTACATTAAAAATTATTAAAATACGTTCTAACTGGCTTACTATATTAAAGAGAATCTATCATAGACATTTGAATAAAATTAATGATGAGTATCGAGAGCTATCGTCAAGAATAAATCTACTCAGCAAAATAATCAAAGAGAAAATAGATTCAGATTTAAACTCCATATTTAAGACTTGATTGCAGAAAATAAGGCCCTCTCAGCAAGCGTTTAAGGAGATCGATAAAATCACAGGTAGAAAACTGTTTGGTGTGGATATAAATAAGGACACACTGACGTACAACGGCGTGGAGCTAGTTGATACGGAAACAAAACTACAAAAATTCAAAGAATATTTTTCCTCTGTTTACTCCGAAAATATACATTCTTTCGACAGTAATTTAACTTCAGAAGTACTTTCCACTGTTTCGGAATTTTGCGATACCAAGAATATGATACGCATTACACAATTTAGTGAGCTTCAACCCTCGGTCAACCCGAATTCTACTCCGTTTACTACTCCTGACAAAGTACATGACTATCGAACTAGTCTAAATAATAAGCGTTCTTCTGGTATAGACGAGATATCTAATTTTGTGTTAAAAAAATGTTGCCATACTCTTGATTTTGTACTGTCCTCTTTATTCAATCAATGTATAAACAACGGGTACTTTCCCACAGTTGGGAAAAAAGCTAAGCTTTTACCTGTAGCCAAAAAAAAAAAATAGTGCGTGCAGTCCCCCCGCGCGGAAGAAGTGAAACTTCCTAATATGAAAATGAAAATAGGAAGGGGTAGAAATTTATTTTGAGTGAACTCGTATTGTTTCTTTAAAAAAAAAAGAAAAGAGATGGATCGGAGTAAATTTTCACGGGATAGCTACTTAACACCATTTCATAGAACAATTTTTTATTTTTTGGTGGAGATTAGAGGACGAAAACTAGGATTTTAAAGATCTATGTACAGTGTACAGTCACTCACACTCAAAGTGGGACACCTACGAAATAAAATCTTCAATGAACTTCTTTACGAAAAAAAATGCAGAGTTGGTCACTTTTTGAAATAATTGTTATTTTTATTGCTTAATATTGACCTCAAATTATTATAAAATAAAAAAAAAATATCAAAAAACAACCCCGATTTGTTTAAAAAAAAGCTGAAAATAATCTGCCTAGTATTTTTTTTTTAATGCAGGTCACACTCAAAGTGGGACACCTGCTGTTTTCTAAGAAAACTAACTGTAATTGCCACGTTATCTAATTATTTAGTTGCAGTATTTGAAGAGCTTTCATTGTGATAGCATTACAAAAAAAAAAAAATTTAAATGTCAAGGTAAACAACCTTTGAAGAAAGGCAAATTGTGATTTTCAATTACCAAAAAAGAAAATCCGTTCGCAAAATAAGTGAAGTTGTTAAAAAAGTAAATCTACGGTGTTTAGTGTAATAAAACGGTTTCGGGAAGGTCGAATAGAAAATAAACCAAAAAGTTTTGAAAGCACAAAAAAAATTTGCGATAGAGATGTGCGATTTCTTTTAAGAAAAATAAGAAGTGATTCCTTGCTGTCCACCATTGGCCTTTAAAAAAATGTTAAAGGACACTAAAAATGTTGACTAAAGGGCAGAAAGAGTTCGCTGGTTTGTTAGGAGAAACGAATTGAGTGGCTGAGTTGCGCGCAAAAAGCCGTTAATATCAGAAAAGAATAGTCGCTTAAGAATGCAATTCGCCAAAGAAAATGTGACATCAGAATCAAAAAGATTATTAATTTATTAAGTTTATCGAGGCATTCATCAGGACTTCTTGCTTGGATAACGAGATCATCAACAAAGATTCGCAGCCAATCCGAACGTAAAAGCCTTTCAAAAACTGCATTCACAAACCTTTGTAAGACTGATGGCGAATTACAAAGCCCAAAGGGTGCCTTAAGGAACTCATAATGCCCATCCGGTGTTACAAACGCTGTGTATTTTTGACTCTCTTTTTAAACTGGCACGTGAAAAAATCCATTCTTGAAATCAAGAACAACGAAAAACATTCCCTCAGCTAGATCTTATAAGATTTCCTCTATCAACGGCAGTGGATGTCGTCTTTGATAATTTTTGCATTAAGCATTCGATAATCAATACATATTCGATTGTTTCCGTCTTTCTTCTTCACCAACACTATCGAACTAGCGTAATCTGAATAGCTATGGCATATTATTCCTTCCGAAAGCCAAGTATCTATCTGCTTCTTTACGCCTTCCTTTTCTTTTGGGGCTAATCTTCTTGGTTTTTGATAGACTGGGCGGTCATCGGACAACACGATTCGCATTTCAACTAAACACTTCTCTGGTTTACGTGGCTCATATGTGTTTATCATATCTATTATCTGATTTTTGATTTTAGAATCAGATAAATGACTCAGTTTTGTGTCAAGAATTGAATTTAAATCATTCTTTTCTATCAAGTCAACAACTTCAATTTTCGAAATATTGTTCTCTTCTCAATTAAAAGCTTCTGGAATTTTAGAAACAGAAATGAAACCATTTTCAATTTTAACTTTAGCAACGCTTAAGAAATTCTTTCCTAATATCATGCAATCTGATATCCATTCATCTGGAACGATATGGAATCGAATGGAATAACAATGTTCTCCGATGAAAACATCAAGTACGCACGACCCATGCGTACGCTTTGCATTACCATCACCAAATCCGAACAAACTTTCTCCTAGCCCATCGATTTCAACAGCACCATTCCTCCTCCAAACGCATTTTTGTACCAACGACACATCCGCTCCCGTATCCACCAAAACATCGTACATTTCTCCAGCTAACTTTACCTTTACACAACAGTCTAGTCTGTTAATTCTTTTAACATTTTGGTTCGAGTTTTTGACTTCTTTCCTTGGACAAGATGTAGAAATATGCCCAAATTCGCTACATGCAAAACATCTGGCTCCTTTACTTTTGTTTGGATAAACATCTTGGCTATGTGAAAAAGAACCGCAGTTTGTACAACGTCTTTGACTCGCGTTTTTTGAATTATTTGAAGAATTTGTCTTAGAATTTTGAAACTGGTTTTGATTTTGGTTTCTATAACCACTTGTTGTCGCTATCTGACTTTTAATAGTTTCATAAACTAAAAACTTTTTCTTAAGCTCCTCCAAGCTCGTTGCTTCATAGAACACGGTTTTATTTAAAGGGCTATCTGAAATAAAGGTTCGTGTGGTCGAATGATTAAAAAAAACAAAAACTTGAATTTTGACGGAAGATGACTTTATTGTCTGGAAGCTCGCTTAAAACTAAACTTGAAAAAGGTGTTTCTTACATTTCTGTTCTTTTCTGTTTTTCGGGTTCAGGTTACAAAAACTTCACTTTAAATCGCAATGTGCAGAAATGCACAGTAATGCATTCTTTTGATTTACGTGGGAACGGAAATCAAATGAAATATGAACATTATGAAAATATGTATTGTTTGAATTGAATTTGCTTATTGCGTGAATATAGACTTTGTCTGATATGTAACCTCTCCCCCCTTTACATTAAAATTCTCCTGAATTTTCGGAGTTTCTTTAACATTTTCATTTGAGTTTTGGGTACCTTTTTCTTTAATTAAAATAGTAATTTTCTTATATCTTTTTAAGATATTCACAAATATTAAAACTAGTATAATGATAAGTATTATAGTCGTTGAACCAATAACATAATGTATATTTTTATGTATTTTTAGTAATTTTATCGGTTTAAGGTTTACAATGTTTTTAAGGTGCGGGTGCATAACTTCACAGGTCATAACTTCACATGGGTCATAATTTCACCTATAGTGGGTTATAATTTCCCTTTTTTCGGGTGAAGTTATGTCCCACCTTAGGTGAGCAACAATTTCACCTGAAATTTTTGGATGTTGGAACAATGTTGAATGTTCCATCAACCAAGAACCTACTCTGCTCACCAGAAGGAATATTTGAGTTTATTAAGTCCACAATAATTTCTTGTAACTGTAATAAAAAGTGAAATTATGTCCCACCTTGTGTGGGAAATAACTTCACACAGAAGTGAAATTCTGGCCCACAAAAAAGTGAAGCTAATTCCCACCTAAGGTGGGACATAACTTCACCCGAAAAAAGTGAAATTATAACCCACTAGAGGTGAAATTACGACCCATGTGAAGTTATGACCTGTGAAGTTATGCACCCGCACCGTTTTTAAGGATGATTTCTTCAAAATTTAATTCCTTAGTAAAATTATAATTCTCCGTTTCATCATAGTAGAATCTTTCAATAAAATACATATTTTTACTAGTAATTGTTTCATTAAATATCTGGATTGTACAGTTGTTAATAGTTATTAGATAGTTTCCTTCCAGTTTGATATTTCTATCGTCGCATTTGTTAACAATGTTTTCATTTTTAATGTTTTTACAAATAATTGTGCTATCGTCCATTCTTTTAATTTCTGTAGTGTGATTTTCTTTGAGAGTACAATTTTTGTTTGTTATGCAATTATTAACAGTAAGCAAATCCTTTTTATATTGGACATCATTTTGATAATAGTACATTGTTTGGTTAATTTCAATGAAATAGTATTCTTGGAGTACAATTTCTAAGTTTTGTTTGTTTGGAATAGGGGTTATAAGTTTCAAATCAACTTGTTCTTAATTATTTGGAATTTTTATTGCTATGATTAAAGTTTCGCTGTTATACTTAAGAGTTCCAACTTTAATATTTTTTAGTTTCAATAAATCAAGCTTTGTGTTAATAATTTCTGTTGTTGTTAATAAGCTAGGATGTATTAGTCCATGTTTTATTAAAGCTATATTGTCTATGATCTGGTTTATTTTCTCTTCTAACATATAGAGTTTTAGAATTTGATCTAATTTGATTTGTTTGAGTATAAATTTTTTTATCATTTTCTTTTAGTTCGGAGAAGGTTTTAGTTAAATCTATCCTATCCACTTCTATAATGGTTTTTAAATGTCGTATGCTTTCATTAAAACTTTGGTTTATTTCTATTTGTTTATTGACTGTGTTAACTGCGTTTTCAGTGTTTGTTTCTAGTACGCTAATGTGTTCTATTATATCTTTTCTATCGTCGTCGTCCATTGTACCAAAAAGAAAATTGTTTACCTTTCCTACAATATTAATCAATCCTCTTTTGTGTCTAATACTTGATTGTGGTTCTATGGCTTTAACCTTAGCTTTTATTGTATCTAACTGTCTCTTAATTATAAAATCGTTATATAATTTTAAATTTTGAATGTTTCTCTCCATAGCACCGATTGTGTGTTTCAAATGTTGATTATATGAAGTACTAGCTGTGCCCTCGACTTCGTCCGCGTGGAATAGTGACTTTCGGCAGCATTCTTAATTTTTAATGCTACTTATTTTGCAAATAAGACACATTAATGTTATATTATTTTATTTAAGTACATGTTTGCACACGACGTTTTTTTCCATCTTTTGCGAAATAAAAAGGGATTGATACACGTGATTCTGCCACATAAAGTTGTCATGAGATTTTTTTTTTTTCTAAACGAACACCTGCAACTCAAAGCGTCTGAGCCTTATTTATAATGACAAATCAGTGGGAATTAAAGGAAAACGGGGAATCAAAACGTTTTCTCATTTTGTCGTTCCAGTCATTTTTAAAATTTTATAATTTTAAATTATAGTGCCGCATCCCAGATGTGTAATTTGTAGCTGTGTACAATTCTGGATTACTCATTATTGGATTACTGGAACACCAACTTGCTGCCACTCCTTATAATCCTAAGAAATTGAGAAACTCTATAGGGTATGATGTGACTTGCTCAGTGTCCATAATATTGTCTACTGATAGACATTCGACAACATCCCCCAATACGTCAAACATAATTCATTAGTTTATATGGTTAATTATCTCATTAGTCGGCCCCGAAATCGACCTTCGACCACAGCCATTCCCGATTGCCAATTTTTATTTGAGGATCAAGATAGACATTTCTTCTCAGGTCAAATGTATTTTCGAAAGTTTGACAGAAATCAAAGTCAAAGAACTTTTATCGATCCAGCAGTTTCAAGGTTCCTGTTTACGGTGTCGATCCCGTAGAAATATAGGGATTACTTACTAAGCCCATGTCCTTCCTCAGGCTCTAGGCTATCTCTGAATAAAATTCCATTTAAATCGGAACAGTGGTCTGGGTGGGAGATGGTTACAAAGAAACACGAACAGACAGAGTTAATTTTGAATTTGTAATATTATTAAGGATGTCCATCATCGGGTTCTAGACTATCTCTGTACCAAAATTCGTATAAATCGGTTCAATAGTTTGGGCGGTAGATATAAAAAAAGAAAAACAGACAGACAGAGTTAATTTCGGATTTATATTGTTAGTAAAGTCTTCCATTCCCATGAGAATATGAGGGCCGTTTCCGGAGGATGACTTAAAGTATATATTACTCGGGAATAGTGTAGTATTCCAACGGTGTAGGTACATTTTTTGAAATGGGTGCTGTATTTTCCAAGTTCCCGTTCCCATGGGAATACAGGGATAAAACATATTGCATAGCATATATGTCCATCCTCAGGTTCTAGACTGTCTCTGTACCAAAATTCATATAAATAAGTTCAATAGTTTTGGCGGTTAATGATAACAAAGAGAAATAGGCAGACAGATTTAACTTCGGACTTATAATTGGCGAGTTTTATTGGGAATCTATATTCTCTCATATTCACTTGAGCAAAACATCTCAAAACATCGCTCATGGAAAAACAACAACTCTTAAGTGAATATAAGTGAATAGTGTAAGTGAACAAAAATAACTCATTTGCAGAAGTGAACAACAGGGATGGTTGGTAAATGGAGTTTGTGAAAGTGAACTTGGTAAGTTAATATAGCCATATAAAGCGTTTTATTGAGACTCGCAAGTGAAGTGAATATAAGTGAATATAGAAATTCTCAATAAAACACGGCTAATATTAGTAAAGACTCCCGTTCCCGTGGAAACATGGTGACCATTCCCATAAGGAATATGGGGATGAGTTAAAATTTATGTTACTCGGGGATTATGGAGCATTCAAACGGTGGAAGAATTTTTGAAATCGGTGCTGTAGTGTCAAAGTTGCCGCATACGTTCCTGCTCCCGCTGGAATATACTGAAAAAATTTATACACTATGTCCTTCCTCAGGTTCTGAACAATCTTTGTACAAAAACTAATTTTAATCTGTTCATTAGTTTGAGCGGGAGATGGTAACATAGAACGACGGACAGACAGACAGAGCTACTTTGTCACTTATTATATTAGTAAGGACTCCCTTTCCCGTAGGAATATGTGGATTAATTAAAGTTTATGTTACTCAGGGATAGTGTAGCATTCTTACGGTGGAAACATTTTTGAAATCGGTGTTGTAGTTTCTAAGTTCTCGTATACGTTCCCATTCCCGTGGGAATATAGGGATAAAATATAAAGCCTATGTCCTTCCTCAGGTTCTGAACAATCTTTGTACAAAAATGAATTTTAATCTGTTCATTAGTTTGAGCAGGAGATGGTAACATAGAAAGATGAACAGATAGAGCTCCTTTTGCACTTATAATAATAGTGATGACCGGTTCCCGTGGGAATATTCGAATGGCATACAGCCTATGTCCGTCTTTAAGTTCAGAACAATCTTTGTACAAAGTTTCATTTAAATCGGTTCATTAGTTTGGGCGGGAGATGGTAACATAGAACGACGGATAGACAGAGCTTCTTTCACAATTATTATATTAGTAAGGACTCCCGTTCCGGTAGGAATATGTGGATGAATTAAAGTTTATGTTACTCTGGGACAGTGAAGCATTCTATCGGTGGAAAAAATTTTGAGGTCGGTGTTGTAGTTTCTAAGTTCCCGTATACGTTCCTGTTCCCGTTTGAATATATGGATAAAATATGTAGCCTATGTCCTTCTTCAGGTTCTAGACTATCCCTGTACAAAATTTCATTTAAATCAGTTCCGTAGTTTGGGCAGGAGACGGTAACATAGAAAGCCGGACAGACAGAGTGACTTTCACATTTATAATATTAGTTAGGATTATCTTTGTATCTTTAATAATTTCTGTCTCACCCATGTTAATAACAGAATATCCGTTTTCTGTCGTTATTTTATTCACTGTTAGGGTGGGTGTTACTGATGTTGTTAGTACTAGCAACACTAAGATTATCAACTGCAAATAAACGTGGTCGTTTTATATTAATTGGGTGTTCCCTTTCTATTTTTTTTATTCTATATCTGGGCTCGTTTTTGTAATAGTTTCTTTTGTAATTTTTTACTGGTATTACCTGTCTATTTTCAGTATATTCTTACCTATTTCTATTAAGCTTTTCTATTCTTTTTTCTTTTTCTGTTTTAATGCGATTTCTTAAAGTAGCTATGTCAGTGAACATTGCTTCTTCTGGAGACATTCTAATGGTTGAATGGTATCTATTATTATAATTACTGACGGCTCTATGGACTTTTTGGATTATTGTGAGGTCTAAATTCCTCATTGTTACTAATTTTTCCTGCAATGTTGAATGGAATCTTTCAACATCACTGTTACCTGTATGTGTATTAGGTTTTGTTAAGTTAAGGTTCACTCCTTGTGCGTTAAAAAATTCTTTTAAGTTTTCAGCTTTAAACTCGTTGTCCGCAATTATTTTAAAAGGTTTTCCGAATTTTGAAAAATGTTCCTCAAGAGTTTCTATCTTTTTTACCCAGTTTCGATTTGGCAAATAGTATGCATATGCTTTCTTTGTTAACTTATCTACTAGGGTCATAAATGGATTTTTCATAAAGTAATAGAAATCTATGTGCAGGATCTCATTCGGTCTATTCGGAGTTTCGCTTAGTTCGAACTTCTTCTTAATTGGTTTTCTTTCATATTTCGTCTGTAGACATGTTTTGCAATTATTTATAATTTTCGTTATTTCTTTTACTAATTTGGGGTAGTATATTTTATTTTTTAAACTATAATATGTTTCTATAATTCCACTATGGAGACTTTCTTGGGTGTGATATAATGCAATTTGTTTCTGTGCTTCTTCTAAGTTGCTTATTTCTTGTGCTCTCAATGTGGCCTTAATAAATTTGATCTGATTATCATGACCAAACAACTGTATTAACAATTGTTGTATTTTATTGTATTCGTGATACGTTAATTCTGTGTATATTCCTGTGATGCCTGACTTAATAAATCTTCGTAATACGTCTGTCCAATATTCTTCTCCTTTAGTCATATCAATGTAAATAATTCTTCTTCCATGTAAAATTTCAATTTCTTTTTCTGCATTGTTTGTTAGAATTAATTGAGTTTTATAAATATTTACTATTGATTCTTTTATAGAAATCTGATAAATTATTGACTGATTGTTCTACGGCTACCTCGTCTTTATTATTATTCTCTTCTGGAATCCTACTTAGAAAATCTGCGACATTATTTAATTTACCCTTTAGATATTCGATGTCATATTGATATTCCTGTAATTTTAATAACCATCTTTGAGTTCTCTGACTAAACTCTTTTCCCGTGTATTTTTTATTTGAGTATTTAATTAGCAAATGGTCTGTAACTATTGTAAATCGTTTCCCCCATAAATAAGGTCTATAATACGTAACAGCCCAAACAATTGCTAAAAATTCTTTGTCCGTTACTGAATACTTTTTTTCATGGTCATTTAAAGTGCGGGATGCGTAACAGACTGGTTGACCTTCTTGTGTCAACACTGCTCCAATTGCATAGTTACTTGCGTCTGTATAGACAGAAAAGTCTCTTGAGAAGTTAGGGAATTTTAAAATTGGGTGTTTGATAATATTAAATTTTAAAGTTTCAAATGCTTGAATTGTAAGAAACGACTGACTCGCTTTTCAAACAGGTTGGAAAAAAAAATCCATCATCTAACGTTGCCCCATAAGAAAGGAATCCTTTTGTCAGATACGAATCCGACTTTTCGCACCTCACTGTAGCCTATGACAGTTTTCATCGAATTCCCTTGGTTCGGTACGGGCGAAGTAATTTTAATAAAAAAAAAAATTTCAATAAAAACAAGCAAAAGATAAAAACCACCACGAATAAAAACCGTCCAAACGTACCGCTGTACTTCGTAAAGGCATTCTGCTTATAGCCTAAAAGTTCTGCGAATAAATTTCGTAAAACAAACACCCCTGAGTTTCGAAACGAACACGTTGAAATTTTTCGCATTTCCCTTTCTATTTCATTCTCTGCCGTTCCAGTCGAATTAGAATAAGTATCTGACATCATCGCGAGTACATTCATTCCTTTTCTTGTTCGATCGGCCGTAGAGTAAGTAGACACTCTCTTTTCTTGTCGCGTGAATAGAAAAAAAAAATTATTATAACATTCCAACCAAGTGGTGGAAAATCCTAAAGGAAAATTCTAAAATACGTAAAGCCAAGATCTAAGATAAGATAATTATCGGAGGTGAGTGAAAGCAAGTGGTTTCGTTCGGTGGATTGGTAGAGGCGTCAGCTACCATCCACGAAGTGGTTGAGCACGCGAAGCAGATAGATATTGAGCGGCACCCAACTACCTGCTCGTGCCAATAAAAACCAAAAAGAATCCCCCTCGAATCTTTCACGAAATGCATCTTAAGCGACCACCCCCCTAGGAGAAGAAAAAAAAATCAAGAAAAAAACAGCAGGCAGTAAGCGTAGTTCCAACAGTCCAAAGGTAAGATTTTTTTTTTGGAGATAGAATTTAGTAATGGCAGTGCAATAAAAGTTTCTTTGGTTGGACGTGTATAGGTCCCGGGTTAATTACGACATCGTAATGTCAACTAGCCGTCGACAGCAAGAAAAAAACAACAAAATAAAACAGCCGGCAGTAATCGTAGCTCCAACAGTCTGAAGGTGAGATTTGTTTATTTTTTTTGAGACGAGATTTAGCAAGGAGGGCATAGAGCTAATAGTTTTTTTCTGTTGGTACGCGCATAGGTTTATGGCTCGGGAATAGTTACGACGTTGTAACTACAGCACGACCGCAACGAGAAAAAAAAGAAGACGACACCAGGCAACAGGCGAAAGGAGCGGCGAATAGTGTAGTGTTGGGTTTTTTTTTGTGCTGGTTAGAATAAGCGATTCGTAAGGGGGTAGGTTAAGATCAAAGAGAAGGTAGAACTGGAATTTTCAAGAAGAAATAGAAAAAAAAAAGGAGAAGTAAGAAAGAAATTAATGTCAGAAAAATTTTGAAAATAAAGATAAGCGATGCGTAAGGGGGTGAGAAGAAGAACTAAAAATGTTTTTTTGTTGATCAGCTCTGGTAGATCGAGTAGAGTTGTTGATAGGGTAGCGATCCAAGTAGATGTAGGGATTAGGATTGAATTTTAAAGAAAAAAATAGAAAGAAGTTGAAGCAGATACCATGATACACACGTATAGTTGCAGCGCTCCTAGTAGTAAATAGTCAGGGCGGATCAATTTTTGTTTTGAGAGTACTAAGAGGTAAAAGTAAAAAAGAAAAAAAAACAGAAAAGAGCAAGAAGCGAGGAGAAGATTTTGTTTTTTGGGAGCAGTAGAACAAAAAAAAAAAAAGGTATATTAGCCTCTTAAGTTCCTTTGATTAGAGAAGGAAGTAGGGGTAGTTTTTTTTTGGGAGTTAGAAGAATGATATGTAACATCACGTTCATTGAGGAGGGGTCGAGTAACGTTAAAGTAGTTTTTTTTGGGTTGTGTTGAAAGGAATGGTTAATCACCGTCGTCGAGCATCATCGTTACCACCGCTTACATCCAAAGAAAAAAAAAAGAAAGATTAAGAAGAACTCAATGACAAGGGCCATATATCATTTAATTGCATCCATATCCAATTCATCTTTACCTAAAACAATCTATATAGATCCATCGACCATCCTGCTGTGCACACCAGAGATCGCGGTAAGTCATTTTTACTTTGTTTTGAAAATTTTTATTGAAATGGTGGGAGATTTCCCAACCATAGATTGATTCTATATATATATGGGATGGGAATTAAAGGGATAAGGACGGGTCATTGAAGGTATATTTTTTTTGTGTGTAACGACGGAATCGAGCTCGTTGGAGTCTCGAGAAAGTGATAAACTATAGCCATCTAAAGACTCACAGAACAATGATTTTTTTTTCTTCTCAATGAATGTAGATGAGAATGAATTGAACTATAAGAGATAAAATGTAAACGCTAGTTAAGTAAGACAAAAAGAAGACCAATGTTGGTATTTTCTAGAGTTAAGGTTAAGTTTTTTTTTTTTGAATAAACTGAATGTACTCAGACTTTGAAAGAGCACAATTAGTTTTTTTTTTGTAAATTGGTGGCTGATGGACTAAGAAGTTCTTTCGTGGGTTGCTAAAGGCATGTGTTGTCCTAAGAGGAACATGTCGCTTTGTGAGATGAACAACAGGTCTATCATGCAGTTTTAAGGGGGTCGATATTGGGAGAGTGGAGGAAGGGAGGAAAGTGAGTGGGGTTTAAGAGTCTCAATGGGATAAAATGGGGGAAGTTTTTTTTAACTTTCTCCTCTTCCAAAAGTGGGCTGTTGCACAAAGAGAATATAATTTTTTTTAGGAGCCAAAAGCAATAGCAAAGGAAAACCATCAAAAGAAAAATAAATTTATGTTTTTTTTTCATGGTTTTTGATAAGGGTGGGTACAGATAGCTCTGGGGGACACGACCAACTATGTCCCCTCCCCCTCTCCTTCAGTATGGATACGAGGATAGAAGAGAAGTCGATAATTTTCGGGCCCCTCCATTCAAAGATGGAAAATAAGTTTTAGTCGAATTTCATCAGAGACTTAGGCCTGTAAAAAAAAAAAAGTAACATAGTCCTAATGTGCGCAACAAGATCCCCCCCCATCGGCGAGCTAAGCATGGCAGTCATCAGGCCTTCGGTTGCAAACACGTTCGGACTAACCTTGCGACACCTGCCTGGACGGGCCAATGGGTCTGTAAACATTGGTCCTAAAGGTGGAGGAGGAAGTCGTAGGGGGAAATAAAGTCGTATGTATGAAAATACTACAGCCATGTTGGGGTTTTTTTTTCTAATTTTTTTTATAAACCACTAAAGAGTAAATTACGTTACAGATGGCGCCCAACGTGGGGCCCGAAGTTATCGACAGACCTTTCTTGTTAGAAAAAGTAATATATAAAAAAAAAAAAAAAAAAAAAAAAAAAAAAAAAAAAAAAAAAAAAAAAAAAAAAAAAAAAAAATTTTTTGGATTTTTTTTTTGAAAATTTTTTTTTGTAGGGTGTTAGAACTTTTGTTTCCTAGTGTTATGGTCACCTAGACATAACAAGTAGCCAGTGTTGTCCGGAGTATTAGGAGTAGTATTTCCAGATACTTGTCAGTTGCAACCCGGTAAGCGGTTATGTCGTACACCTCGACCTTGCGTTCGTCATTGTCCGTGCTTAGATTGATAGGATTTTTGAGTAGCTGATAGCAGTGAAGAATAGCAAGATTTTAGGAACGCGATTTTTGAGAGAAAAGTATCTCGTTTTTTTTTATGGGGGTCAAGATTTTTGTCCGGCAGATTAGGTGTGAGAAATTATCTGATCGGTGACTGTTGCAAGAACTTGAAACTTATTGGATGGGAACTATACTTTCTCAATTTCATTTCAAGTATTGACATTTTCTTTTACTAAGCTCTAACATTTTTTGTAATTAAATCCCGTTCAAAGACTAAGTCGAAATCTTTTCGTTATCCAGTGAGCTAAGGACTTAATGAGATTCTGGCTGTGACTAGTTGTATCGTTAAGATAGAGTCTAGGATTTTTGGAGACGGTGATTTGATTGTGATAAGGATACATACTGAAGGTTATAAGGAGAGAATCGTGATCAGATATGATTTTCGGTTTTAATCTTAATTTTTTTTTGGAAGGAAGAATATTAATGAAAGTTTTTTTTTGATTGAGACTCACTTCACTCCCTGACTTCACTCCCCAAATGAGTTAAGGAAATAAAGTTAGAAACGATTTTGATTATCAGTGATAGAATCTTTTGGTTGTTTTAAGCAAAATTAGAAGGTAGAAAGTTTTTATTTTTTTTTAGGTTAATTTTTTTTGGTTTAGTTACGTTCGAGTACGTTTTTTTTCCAGCAGGAAATTTTTTTTTAGGGATCAGTTCCGATCAAGGATATTTTTTTTTGAATTTAGCTATATCTTTGAAAGATAAAAGTAGTACCGGATACGAGTTCTTGTTGAAAGCACAGGGGGAAACTACGTGTTTAACGATCATCATTAGAAGTAAACATTTATAAGTAAGTTATTTACATAGGAGGTTAAGTTGAAACCTTGGAAGTGTCGTTAAAAGTTTTTTTTTGATATCATGGAGGGTAGAGGACGTCGCAAGAACGTTCGCGGGAAAGGAGCGAGGGGGAGATCATTCTCAGATAACGATGAGAGGGAAGACGTAGTAGTAGGGGAAGAGTTACCGACGGGTTCAGCCCCTAATGCTGCAGGGGTTCAAAACCAGTCTCTTAACCAGGATACGACGAATAACAGGACAGCACCTAGTCCCAAAAACGGTAATACCTCTAAGGATGCCGAGCATTTTGAGGCATATATACAGGAAGTAGTTACAGCTACTGTAGGTCTGAATCGTACTGAGGACCTACGTTTTATACGAGAAGAGTTGAACAGAGCCAATAGGGAGTTAATACAGGCTGTAGTAAGGGAAACTTTGGGTAATGTCGGTCCCGTTCCTCCGCCTAACACTCTAAACCCTAGGAATTTGTGTGAGGCGACCACGCCTATAGGGCAACTCATTAGAGGTCAGTCCGAACAACAAAATACAAATAACCAGGCTTCCAACCCAGCCTATTTAAGAGAAGAACTAGAGGTTCATCCAGTAGATATGGCTCGCGGCTCAAATGTCGACAATTTTTTGGCTCAATTGAGCAATCTGAATTTGAACGTTTCACCTCTAGATTCAAACCAAACCAACCCACCACCGGTAGCGGCACCTTCTCCATCGGGTTCAGTATTGCGTTTCCCACATTATCACAAATGGGGTATCAAATTTGATCACAAAAATATGTCCATCGACGACTTCTTATTCCGTCTGGAAAGGGTTAAAGACAGTTACAATGTAACTTGGGTCGACGTGGTACAAAATTTTCACCATTTCGTTACTGGCCGTGTGGAAACGTGGTACTGGATGTTCTTGAAGAACAACCCTCGTACTAATTGGTCAACTTTACGTTTAGCTCTTATTGAGCAGTACCGCAGTTTAGAGACAGATAGCGAGCTGTCGCGGAAAATGATCGATCGGAAACATCTGCCGAATGAAAGTTTCGACGATTTCTACGACGATCTTATAAAGTTCAATTCAAGATTAAGAGTACCAAAACCGGTAAAAGAGATAATAGAGCTAATCAAACAGAATGTGCGGCGAAGGATGGGTGAATTATTAGTAACTTTCAGTACCCACAGTTTACCTGAGATGGTATACGTTTGCCGTACGATCGAAAAATTCTTAAACGGGAATGAACCAACTAAACCGAAGTACCCATTTAGTAATAACGCGCCGCAACCTTCTCGACGACAAGTAAGCGAAATTGAAAATTCATTGGAAGACTCTGACCAGGCGATTCCCGCGATAGTTGAGGCCTACCATAGGGAAGCCAATATACTAAAATGTTGGAATTGCAAGGCAGAGGGACATACCTTCCGTGAGTGCGATAGTCCTAAACGGAACCTGTTTTGCTACAGATGCGGTCGTGAGAACGTCATAACACCTCGGTGTGAGAGATGTTCGGGAAACCGGTCAGCGGGCAATCCATCTACCGGGGAGATTCGCCCGAGGGTAACGAACCCGGAAAATTAAGCGACCCAAAACCAAGTACACCTAAGATAACCATATTACAACCATCTCCTGAGGAGATAAAATGTAGACTAGATCTGCAAAACCAACCCAAGAATATAGACAAAGACAAACCCAACATTTCGAATAAGCCAATTCACCAGCGCATTAAAGAGTATTATGAGGCAAGAAAAAGAATTTTGACATATCCGTCTACATCAGAGAAAATTTTAAAGTTAAGAGGAAGGATGAAGGAAAAGAAAGTTTTATATAAATCAGTAGCATCCACGACATTAGATTGTTCAGAGGACGATCCTCGACCTTATTTAACAGTCGAAGTCTTTGGTAGAAAGATTCGGGGATTACTTGATTCGGGAGCAAGTATAAGTTGCTTGGGGACCGGAGCTCTGGAATTCCTAGAGGAAAGTAAAATACAATATAAACGTTTTTCATCTTCAAGTACAACCGCGGACGGTCAGAAACAGTCTATTGTCGGGACGATTACTGCCCAAATTAAGTACAAGGGCAAAGTCAATGAGTTGAATTTGTTCATAGTACCTTCCTTGACCCAACAATTGTATTTAGGCGTAGATTTCTGGAGGATCTTCCAGTTAGCTCCACATATCATATCGGAGATTCCGCCGAATAACGGATCATCTGACCAAATAAAGAGAGCGATTGAATGCGATCTAAACGATCAACAACGAGAGACATTGTTAAAAATAATCGACCAATTCCCATCGTTTACAAAGAAAGGCTTAGGGAAAACTCATCTGATAGAACACATAATTGATACGGGAGAGGCGCAACCAATAAAGCAACGTCACTATCCCATTTCTCCGGCGATACAAGCCCTGGTGTATGAGGAATTGGATCGCATGCTTGCTTTGGGGGTCATCGAAGAAAGTTCCAGCGCATGGTCTTCTCCGGTCGTACTCGTACGAAAACCGGGAAAGAACCGCTTGTGCTTGGACTTTCGAAAGGTGAACCAGGTAACTAAGAAGAATGCGAGCCCAATTGCTCATATAGAGGGACTGTTAGCACGACTTTCGGAAACACACTTCATTTCAAGTGTGGATCTGAAAGATGCGTACTGGCAGGTACCGCTGGAGAAAAGCTCGAGGGAGAAGACGGCTTTCACGGTCCCGGGTAGGCCACTTTACCAGTTCAAAGTGATGCCTTTTGGTTTATCTAATGCTGCCCAAAGTCTCACGTATCTAATGAATCTAGTAGTACCTTCTGAACTACGGGAACAGGTTTTCGTCTATTTAGACGATTTACTGGTCATATCACGAAATTTTGAGGAACATATGCGAATGCTAGACACTATCAGTAAGAGGTTACTTGAAGCAGGCTTGACGATAAACGTCGAGAAATCGAAGTTCTGCTTCAAGGAACTCCAGTACCTCGGGTATGTGGTGGGGCAAGGTTGTTTAATGCCCGACCCAGCGAAAGTAGCTGCCATTCTCGAATTCCCTGTTCCAAAAACACCGAAACAGGTGAGAAGATTTCTCGGTATGGCGGGGTGGTACCGCAGATTCGTAGGCAATTTTTCGACCCTGGCTGGTCCAATGACAGACACGTTAAAGAAAAACAAAAAGTTTGATTTCGGGAAAGAAGCCAAAGAATCTTTCGAGGCGATTAAATCAGCTTTGACTTCAGATTTAGTTCTCGTCAACCCTGATTTTAGTAAAGAATTCATGATTTTGTGTGACGCATCCGCATCGGGCATTGGGTGTGTATTGTGTCAAAGAGACGAAAATGGCGCGGAGCGCCCAATTTATTATTTCTCTCAGAAATTGAATGCGGCCCAGCGTAACTATTCAGTTACAGAGCGCGAATGCTTAGCTGCGGTAAAAGGGATACAAAAGTTTCGACCTTATGTCGAAGGATATAGGTTCACGGTAATAACGGACCACTCAAGTCTGAAGTGGTTAATGAGTCTGCGAGACCCAACGGGAAGGTTAGCGCGCTGGAGTCTCAAACTACAAGGTTTCGACTTTAACATCGAACATCGGAAGGGTACCTTGAATGTAGTACCAGATGCTCTATCCCGAGTTTATGAGGTGGAGGGACTACATTCAACGGTATGGCCACCGAAGACGATGTCAACGAACCCTGACGTACTTCACATCGATTGGGAGGATCGGAGTTTTAACTCGGAGGAATATCTCCAAATTATTGAGCATATCAGACAAAATGAAGACCAACTTCCTGATTTACAAATCTCGGAAGGTTATGTGTACAAGAAGGTCAAACATTGTAGGGGAAATCCGCTCCAAGACGATTTAGTTTGGAAGTTGTGGGTTCCAGCAGCGCTGACCGATCGTTTGGTCTCATTGGCTCATTGCCCACCCAGAGCTTCACATGGAGGAGTTGCTAAAACTCTCTACAAGTTGCAACAACAATTCTTTTGGCCAAATATGGCGACCCACGTGAAAGACTTTATCGGAAGATGTGAAATCTGCAAAACGACCAAACCCTCGAATAGTATACTCAGAGCCGAGATGGGAAAATCTTTTTCCGTTGAAAGACCGTTCCAACATATATATATTGATTTTTTGGGGCCTTACCCAACTTCAAAAAAAGGCAATACCCAGATTGTTATAGCTCTCGATCAATTGACCAAGTTCGTCTTGATTAAACCTCTTCGTAAAGCTACGGCCCAAACGGTAATCCAATTTTTAGAGGAAGACATCTTTTTCATTTTCGGAGTGCCTGAAAGCATTTTATCTGATAATGGCAGCCAATTTGTGAGCCAAGAGTTTGCTAAAATGATAAAAAACTTCGGCATTACTCACTACCGGACTGCGGTATACTCCCCACAGGCTAATGCGAGCGAACGAGTAAATCGTTCAATTCTCGCGGCTATACGAGCTTATATAGATCCGAAGCAATCCAATTGGGACCTTCACTTACCTGCAATAGGAAGTGCATTGCGTTCAACAGTACATTCCGCTATCGGAATGTCACCTTTCGAAGCTCTGTTCGGCCATCGCATCATCGAACATGCTGCAGATTACAGATTACTTCGCGGTTTAGGAGGGTTGAATCACTCAGAGATTGATTGGCTCCCTAAAAGCGCTAAAATGAATGTGTTGCATAACTATCTAAAAACAGCCCTAGAGCAGACCCATGAGTCGTATAGGCAAGGATATAACTTGAGAAGTAGGTTGATTTCATACGAAGTAGGCGACGTCGTATACAAAAGGAATTTCGTTTTGAGTAATGCAGCTAAACATTTTAGTGCAAAACTATGCCCAAAATTCGTTAAGGCAACCGTTTGCAAAAAGATAGGTAATAACCTGTATGAAGTTGTGGACGGCAAAGGCCACAAGTCCGTAGCACATTCCAAAGACCTAAAAAAATAAAGATAGGTGGTAGTAACTCGCCAAATTTCAATGCCCGGCTGACTCAGCTGTGCATGAGACTCTACCTGACGCGATCAGAATTAGTAGTAAGAAAGCGTTTCGTTTTCATGTTCTTTGTAAAAAGGTAGGCCTTTTGTAAAAAGAACATGATGTGTAAGAAACGACTGACTCGCTTTTCAAACAGGTTGGAAAAAAAAATCCATCATCTAACGTTGCCCATAAGAAAGGAATCCTTTTGTCAGATACGAATCCGACTTTTCGCACCTCACTGTAGCCTATGACAGTTTTCATCGAATTCCCTTGGTTCGGTACGGGCGAAGTAATTTTAATAAAAAAAAAAATTTCAATAAAAACAAGCAAAAGATAAAAACCACCACGAATAAAAACCGTCCAAACGTACCGCTGTACTTCGTAAAGGCATTCTGCTTATAGCCTAAAAGTTCTGCGAATAAATTTCGTAAAACAAACACCCCTGAGTTTCGAAACGAACACGTTGAAATTTTTCGCATTTCCCTTTCTATTTCATTCTCTGCCGTTCCAGTCGAATTAGAATAAGTATCTGACATCATCGCGAGTACATTCATTCCTTTTCTTGTTCGATCGGCCGTAGAGTAAGTAGACACTCTCTTTTCTTGTCGCGTGAATAGAAAAAAAAAATTATTATAACATTCCAACCAAGTGGTGGAAAATCCTAAAGGAAAATTCTAAAATACGTAAAGCCAAGATCTAAGATAAGATAATTATCGGAGGTGAGTGAAAGCAAGTGGTTTCGTTCGGTGGATTGGTAGAGGCGTCAGCTACCATCCACGAAGTGGTTGAGCACGCGAAGCAGATAGATATTGAGCGGCACCCAACTACCTGCTCGTGCCAATAAAAACCAAAAAGAATCCCCCTCGAATCTTTCACGAAATGCATCTTAAGCGACCACCCCCCTAGGAGAAGAAAAAAAAATCAAGAAAAAAACAGCAGGCAGTAAGCGTAGTTCCAACAGTCCAAAGGTAAGATTTTTTTTTGGAGATAGAATTTAGTAATGGCAGTGCAATAAAAGTTTCTTTGGTTGGACGTGTATAGGTCCCGGGTTAATTACGACATCGTAATGTCAACTAGCCGTCGACAGTAAGAAAAAAACAACAAAATAAAACAGCCGGCAGTAATCGTAGCTCCAACAGTCTGAAGGTGAGATTTGTTTATTTTTTTTGAGACGAGATTTAGCAAGGAGGGCATAGAGCTAATAGTTTTTTTCTGTTGGTACGCGCATAGGTTTATGGCTCGGGAATAGTTACGACGTTGTAACTACAGCACGACCGCAACGAGAAAAAAAACAAGACGACACCAGGCAACAGGCGAAAGGAGCGGCGAATAGTGTAGTGTTGGGTTTTTTTTTTGTGCTGGTTAGAATAAGCGATTCGTAAGGGGGTAGGTTAAGATCAAAGAGAAGGTAGAACTGGAATTTTCAAGAAGAAATAGAAAAAAAAAGGAGAAGTAAGAAAGAAATTAATGTCAGAAAAATTTTGAAAATAAAGATAAGCGATGCGTAAGGGGGTGAGAAGAAGAACTAAAAATGTTTTTTTGTTGATCAGCTCTGGTAGATCGAGTAGAGTTGTTGATAGGGTAGCGATCCAAGTAGATGTAGGGATTAGGATTGAATTTTAAAGAAAAAAATAGAAAGAAGTTGAAGCAGATACCATGATACACACGTATAGTTGCAGCGCTCCTAGTAGTAAATAGTCAGGGCGGATCAATTTTTGTTTTGAGAGTACTAAGAGGTAAAAGTAAAAAAGAAAAAAAAAACAGAAAAGAGCAAGAAGCGAGGAGAAGATTTTGTTTTTTGGGAGCAGTAGAACAAAAAAAAAAAAAGGTATATTAGCCTCTTAAGTTCCTTTGATTAGAGAAGGAAGTAGGGGTAGTTTTTTTTTGGGAGTTAGAAGAATGATATGTAACATCACGTTCATTGAGGAGGGGTCGAGTAACGTTAAAGTAGTTTTTTTTGGGTTGTGTTGAAAGGAATGGTTAATCACCGTCGTCGAGCATCATCGTTACCACCGCTTACATCCAAAGAAAAAAAAAAGAAAGATTAAGAAGAACTCAATGACAAGGGCCATATATCATTTAATTGCATCCATATCCAATTCATCTTTACCTAAAACAGTCTATATAGATCCATCGACCATCCTGCTGTGCACACCAGAGATCGCGGTAAGTCATTTTTACTTTGTTTTGAAAATTTTTATTGAAATGGTGGGAGATTTCCCAACCATAGATTGATTCTATATATATATGGGATGGGAATTAAAGGGATAAGGACGGGTCATTGAAGGTATATTTTTTTTGTGTGTAACGACGGAATCGAGCTCGTTGGAGTCTCGAGAAAGTGATAAACTATAGCCATCTAAAGACTCACAGAACAATGATTTTTTTTTCTTCTCAATGAATGTAGATGAGAATGAATTGAACTATAAGAGATAAAATGTAAACGCTAGTTAAGTAAGACAAAAAGAAGACCAATGTTGGTATTTTCTAGAGTTAAGGTTAAGTTTTTTTTTTTTGAATAAACTGAATGTACTCAGACTTTGAAAGAGCACAATTAGTTTTTTTTTGTAAATTGGTGGCTGATGGACTAAGAAGTTCTTTCGTGGGTTGCTAAAGGCATGTGTTGTCCTAAGAGGAACATGTCGCTTTGTGAGATGAACAACAGGTCTATCATGCAGTTTTAAGGGGGTCGATATTGGGAGAGTGGAGGAAGGGAGGAAAGTGAGTGGGGTTTAAGAGTCTCAATGGGATAAAAAGGGGGAAGTTTTTTTTAACTTTCTCCTCTTCCAAATGTGGGCTGTTGCGCAAAAAAGGAATATAATTTTTTTTAAGGAGCCAAAAGCAATAGCAAAGGAAAACCATCAAAAAAAAAATAAATTTATGTTTTTTTTCATGGTTTTTGATAAGGGTGGGTACAGATAGCTCTGGGGGACACGACCAACTATGTCCCCCCCCTCTCCTTCAGTATGGATACGAGGATAGAAGAGAAGTCGATAATTTTCGGGCCCCTCCATTCAAAGATGGAAAATAAGTTTTAGTCGAATTTCATCCGAGACTTAGGCCTGTAAAAAAAAAAGTAACATAGTCCTAATGTGCGCAACAAGATCCCCCCCCATCGGCGAGCTAAGCATGGCAGTTATCAGGCCTTCGGTTGCAAACACGTTCGGACTACCCTTGCGACACCTGCCTGGACGGGCCAATGGGTCTGTAAACATTGGTCCTAAAGGTGGAGGAGGAAGTCGTAGGGGGAAATAAAGTCGTATGTATGAAAATACTACAGCCATGTTGGGGTTTTTTTTTTCTAATTTTTTTTATAAACCACTAAAGAGTAAAATACGTTACAGAATATATTCCGGATCATGTACGTTGATTTTGGAATCTTTTTTCAAATACTTGGATATGCTATTTTGGCATAATCCTTGACAAATTTTCGATAAAAACCTGTAGCTCCTAGAAACGATCTTCTTTGTTTCTCGGTTTTTGGAATCTGATATTCTTCGATACACTTAGTTTTCTTCGGATTTGGTTTCATGCCTTCTGCTGTGAGGACATGACCTAAGAATTCAGTGTTCTTTTTCATGAAAGATCACTTGTCAAACTGAATTTTTAAGTTATGTTCGGATAATTTTTTAAAAATTAAATTTAAAGCGTGAATATGTTCCTTGAGGCTGGTTGAGAAAATTAGGATGTCATCTAAATAGACGACACAAATTTTGTTAATGTATTCTCGAAGAATGTTGTTCATTAGCCTTTGAAATGTGGCTGGGGCATTCTTGAGTCCAAAAGGCATTCTAAGATATTCATAGAGGCCATTGGGTGTCACAAATGCTGTTTTTTTTTAATATCGGCGGGATGAACTTTAATTTGGTGGTAACCTTTCGCAAGGTCAATTGATGAAAAATATTGTGCTCTGCCAAGCTTATCGAGGATACTATCGATGTTCGGGAGTGGATATTTATCATCGATAGTTATTTCGTTCAATTTCCTGTAATCTACACAAAGGCGAAACTTTTGCTCTCCTGAATTGTCTAACTTTTTCGCTACTACAACAATGGGGGATGAATACCGTCTATTAGATTTCCTAATAATACCTTGATTTTCCATCTCCTCAACTTGTCTTTTAACTTCCTCCTCATGTTTATGTGGTAGCCTATAGATTTTTGAATGTATGGATTGATCTATAGTAGTTTTTATCTCATGCGTGATCGTATCTGTATTAGTCAGTTGATCACCGTCATGATAAACTAATTTTTGGAATTTTCTTAACAATGCTGCTATTTCTTTCTTTTCTTTTTCGTTTAAATAACTTAGATCCAGTTCTTTCCCTTCTCCAATAAGTTCAAAACAATCGAAAGTTGTAATGTCTTTTTCAGAGTATAAAGGAATTAAGGTTTTATTTTTTAATACGAGAGTTTTATTGTCGAAATCGAGAGTTTGGACAATTTTACCTAGTAAGTCCATGCCTATTAAAATATCCTATGGCTTTGGACCTAGGTCTCTCTTATACCACCTTGTGGCGATTTTACTGTCTTCTTTGAATTCTTCGGGAATGCTCGTGATTACTCTTTCTACTACCTCGTTTGTTATGTTGTTTATTGTTTGCAATTGCATGTTGATTTTGTCGTATACTCGAAACTTACTACAATCAACTGCACTAGAATTTATTATACTCATTGTTGACCCAGTGTCAATGAGTGCTCTATAAATATTTTTATCTATTGTTAAGTCTACAAATATTTTGTTCCCAAGGCATATAATATATTAGAAAAAACTCTAAATTATGAATTTCTTCTTCTCGGTTTTCAGTTTGATTCACCGACATCGGTGCCGGATTTTGTATCGCATTTCTCAATTGTCCAGAGGGGTTAAAAACGGGTTGGACGTTCTGCCTATACTGACCTGATGTATTATGTCTGTGGAAATTTCTGCTATCGTACCTTTGTCTGTTATAGTTTGGATTGAAATTATTATTGTTTTCCCTAGAATAATTATTATTTTGTCTGTTAGAATTGTTGTTGAAATGGTTGTTAATCTGCCTATTATTATTTTGATTTGACTCATAATTATTTTTTCTGAAGGGATTATAACTATTGTTTCTCACATTCCTATTATAATTTGAATTCTGAGTACTACGCCTATCCTGACTGTTGTTATCATATCCTACATAGGAGTATAAGATGTCTTTTATCACATGTAAGTTATAAAGATCTTTGATTTCTCTTGATAAATTTCCTGACACTAACTGCTTTATTCTATTGATTAACACTGTATAAAAAGTTTCTTTTGCTTCTGTAGGGTTGGATTCATAAGTCACAAATTGATTTATTTCTTGTATTAATTTTTCAATTTTATCAGTTAAATCTTGAATTGAACTTACTCTAATATTACAAATTTTCGTTGATATGTCCTTGTAGCTGCATATTGGTCTGAAGTGCTGTTTCAGGAGTGGTTTCGTCGCTTCCCATCCTTCAGGTCTGTTGTTCAGTAGTAATTCTTTTGCTCGTCCTATTATTTTCGAATTATAAATAGCCTGCCATATTTCTCCTCTCATTCCTTCATCTATTGAGTTTAAGTGAGTTTCCACGCTTGCAAAAAACTGGCTTAGTGTTTCGCTTTTTCCCTCGAACGTTGGTATGTGTTGGATTTCTTTCATTAAATAGAATACTCTACTAGGTCTTTGGGCGTGAGGTGCGGCCAATGCTTCCAATACGGCCCCTAACCGGTTCATGATCTCTTCGTTCATCATTTCTTGAATTTCTCTCTGCCAAAATCCGAGTGCTATGTTCCGACGAATAGTTGCTTTTTGTTATGTCAATGTTAGTTTGACTTTGCACACACTACACACACTGATTTTATGTTTGTATCTATAATTTTTTTTTCCTACCGGCAATAGTTAAAAATTTAGTCGCGTTTGGGTTCAAACAATATTCGTTTGCTTGATACACATTAACACTAGTTTGTATCTATAATTTTTTTTGGGTTCAAACAATATTCGTTTGCCTGATACACACTAACACTATTTATTAAAATTTTTTTTTTTCGAGTAGATTCGTTCTCGTATGGATTTCTACAGTTTATAGGAATCCTACCGACTGTGCCAAATAAAGGTTCGTGTGGTCGAATGATTAAAAAAAAAAACAAAAACTTGAATTTTGACGGAAGATAACTTTATTGTCTGGAAGCTCGCTTAAAACTAAACTTGAAAAAGGTGTGTTTTGACGAGCCACATTCATTGGTCTAATATTCAAACTTCGCGCCCTCCCGGCCATATTTAAATACTCGTTATTTTGTTCATCAAAAGTAGTAAGAAGAAGAAGAACAATAACAATGAAATATACACTTCGTTTTGCAAATTTGAACCGCACGGTCTTTTTATTTTTCGCCTCTTTTTCGCTCCTCTTTTTCGAAGTTTTAAAACTTAATTTAGCTCGAAACAAGAGCTCGTTTATAAAAATTATTATAAATTTTCATGGCGCCCGAGCAGGGACAAATTTAAGCTAATAATTTGTTTTCTTTCTTTAAAGTAAATAACTAAAACTAATAGGTAGTGTTTACGATCAACATAAACAGTAGAACTTTTCATACTTATAACAATTCTTCTTGCTCACAATATTGTAAAACATTAATTTTATTAACGTAACTTGCTTGCCATACTGTACATTCCCGTGTATACTTGACGATTCAGCATTAGTCTCTAATACACGTTCTGTGTAATTCAATTCTTCTAAATTGCAAGATACATTCTTTTGCATGTCCAGCAAACTATACCTTTGTAAATAATTGTAGATTAAGCATTTTTTGTGTATAAATAGGTTGGGAAAAATAAATATATTTTAGATAGCTACGAAACAGGGTACAAGACTTATCGTTTATCTCTTCCAGTGAGTCTGCTGGGAGCTGTTTCCAAACTTTATTTCTCATAGTGAACAAGGTGTTATAGTGCTTCACTGTAGTCACTTTATCCAGTCATAGTACAGGTACTGTGGTCTGGTCAACAACTCACTTGCGATAGAAGCATCGTTAACATTTGGTGACCCCGACGTGATCATTGCTTCCCTCACCAGCAGTAAGAAGCAATTTTCATCAGCATAAGCGTTGCCAGGGCTTAAACATTGGCATCTACACTGAACATAAGCGTTGCCAGGGCTGAAACACTGGCATCTTCATTGAACTCATCATCATATCTATAAACTTCAGAGATCCAGAGACGACGACCCAAATTTAAACTTTGGAAGAATTAGATGTCTACAAAATAGTGGCCAGGCAGAAGGCCATCACCGATGAATTGCTGCGATTGCAAACCAACATTTCAAAGGATGGACCGGGAAGGAAGACGAGAGAATATGCAAAGAAGAAGCTAGAGCAGGTAGAAGTTCTTTGGAGTGAGTTCGAGAGGAATCATGAAGAAGTGAAAAATTTTGTGAAGAAAGATACTCCGTACATGCAAAATAATACAGCTGGGAAGGTGCAACAGATATATCAAGGCTTAAGCCAATACCTCCGATCGTTAGCTGATGGAACTCCAGGAGAAGAAGAAGAAAGGGAACAGGTCGGAGAAGACGAACCAGGTCCAGGAGCAGCAATGCTTCCACCACCTGCAGCAGCAGAATCAAAACATAAATCAGACAACAGAATGACGGAACAACAGTTAAATGCAACAAAACTGATCCGCAGAGAGAAGATGATCGCGCAGACCATGAAACATTTACTAAACAGCGTAGAAGGGATTTCTTCTGAAAATTGGTCCGCCACATGGTGCCGCCTAAAGATCGACCGGATCCAGAGCGTTTGGGCACAGATGGAGGAAATTCACTATCAAATAGCTGAAGTTTTGGACGATTCAATGGAAGGAGGGTACAACATTGAAGAGTACCTTGAGTTTGAAGACAGAGTACAGAACTGTCTCCTCACTTTGACAGTTAAGCTAGAAGAGAAACCTGCTCCAACTCAACCCGACATATCAAAGCCAACAGTCAAGTAACCAAAATTAACACTGCCGAAGTTTGATGGGGACTACCTCAAATGGAAGCAATTCAGTGACTTGTTCATGGAACTAGTACATAAGCAACCGATAGCCGACTGCCAAAAACTGTTCTACCTAAAGACAACACTCTGCGGGGAAGCCGAGAAACTAGTACGACACTTCACCACTTCTGACAGCAACTACAGTGCTGCGTGGAAGGTGATAACCGACCGATTCGATAATCCTCGGCTACTGGTGGCAGCTCAGTTAAACAAGCTGTGTGCACAACCAGTCATTCAAACAAGAGTTCTAACGCCATCAAGGCTCTCCATGACACAACACAAGAATGTCTGCTAGGTCTGAAAGGCCTGCAGATTGACACCAACAACTGGGACCCATTGGTGATGAATATCCTGCTCAAATAACTCGACAGAAATAATTTAACACTATGGGAGCAGTCATTAAAACAACCAAAGGCACTCCCTGCCCTAAGTGACTTTTTAACGTTCCTCGAGACGCGCTTCCAATCGTTAGAAACATTGGGGGCAAGGACATACAGTAAACCATACTCTGACGATTCAAAACGCCCAAGAAAATTTGCCTTGTCTGCCACAAACGACGACAGATGCGTTATCTGTAACCAGGAAAGTCATCCACTGTTCAAGTGTCTCAAATTTAACTGCATGACAACAAGGGACAGAATAACACAAATCAAAGCCTTCAAACGATGTTTTAATTGCCTACGGTCTGGTCATCAAACCACAGATTGCAAATCTGGTCATTGTACGAAATGCAACAAGTATCACCATACGTTACTTCACACATCAACCGAAGACAAAAAACAACAGTGTTCAACGATAGCCAGTCGAAGCATTCTTTCGTCTGCAGTGAAGATGACAGCCAAACCAAATGAAAACGCCCCAATGCCACCAAACAATGCAACATTAGCAGCATTCAACAGCACCCAGGAGGCGTACGTTTTTCTCAGCACCGTTAATGTCCAATTGATGACCCAAAATGGTACGTCCATCAACTGTCGAGCGATTTTAGATTCCGGATCTCAAGTCAATCTTATAACTGAAAACATGATACGGAAATTGGGATTACCTCTCACGTATTACCCCATGAGAGTCCAAGGAATCGGAGAAATCAAAAGGGAGTCACATCGCCGAGCCAACATCAGCATTAAATCAAATGTGACCAACTTCAACACAAGACTAGAAGCAATTGTTCTACGTCAGATTGTGTCTCCTCAACCATCACAGACTTTCGACATCTCCAAATGGAAAATACCGGGAAACATACAACTAGCAGACCCCTTGTTCAATACGCCAAAGCCAGTTGACCTACTTATTGGAGCAGAGTTCTTCCACCAACTTCTCTGCGTTGGACAAATCAAACTAGGAGAGCAGCTCCCGCTTTTACAAAATACATTGCTGGGATGGGTAGTCACAGGCAAAATGTGTGGTGAACCGTCTTCATCAACAAACATCTGCGGAGTTTATGCAGAAGAGAAAGCTCTTGAAAAAGCAATCAGCAAATTTTGGGAAACCGAGGACGTATCTAGCTCCACATCAAACCGCACTCTGGCCGAAGAAAAATGCGAAGAACTTTTCAACCAAACAATTACCAGAGACAGTAAAGGAAGATTTGTGGCCCGTTTGCCATTTTCTGATGCCCCTGAAAAGCTAGGCTGCTCAAGTGATATAGCATTAAGCCGTTTCTATGCTATAGAACGCAAACTGACTAGAAATCCAGAATTGAAGAGCGAATATTCTAGTTTCATGAACGAATATCTCGATTTGGGTCATATGAAGGAAATCAATTACAAAACAATTAAAATACCACACTACTTTTTACCGCACCATTGCGTACTCAAACCAGAAAGCAGCACCACCAAATTGCGAGTCGTTTTTGACGCATCTGCGAAAACATCGTCTAATATATCCTTAAACGACATTTTGTACACCGGACCAAAAACTCAAGACGATCTGTTTACCATATTGTTGCGTTTTAGGCTTCCTAAATACGTCATGAAGGCCGACATTCAAAAAATGTACCGACAAATACGCATAACAGAAGAAGACCAAACGTTTCAATTAATCTGGTGGAGATCAGATCCAACTAAACCGTTGAAATGCTATAAGCTCTCTACCGTAACTTATGGAACAACCTCAGCCCCATACTTGGCCACGAAATGTCTCCAGTTGTTAGCCAAGGAATATGAATCAAAATATCCATTAGGCTCACAAGTGCTGCAGAGAGACTTTTACGTTGATGACGCAATGACAGGTGCAGACAGTTTAATCGAAGCAAAGATTATCCAAAAGCAATTATCATCCTTGCTTTGGGAGGGAGGATTTCAATTAAAAAGATGGTGTTCAAACAATGAAAACCTCCTTTCAAATGTGCCGTTAGAAGATCAGGAAGTTCCGCTTACAGAAGACGATGATGAAGGAGCCGTAAAAACTCTTGGATTGATCTGACGACCCAAATCAGATGTTTTCTGCATCAAAACAAACTGTTCAACATCAACAAAGTTTACCAAGAGATCAGTGGCCTCAGATATAGCTCGTCTGTTTGATCCACTTGGAATAGTAGCACCTGTAGTTATTGTGGCAAAATTGTTTCTTCAAGAACTATGGGAGCTTAAGTACGACTGGGATGCAGCGCTACCAGAAGAGATGTACACCAGGTGGAAGAAGTTCTATCAGGGACTGCAAGAACTAGACAAGTTCAACATTTCCCGACACGTCTTCAGCGATACGATCCCTTCATCAGTTCAAATACACACATTTGCTGATGCTTCAGAAAAGGCTTATGGCGCAGCGGTATATGTCAGATCTATTAACAAATATGGTACGATCATAGTACGATTACTATGCTCCAAATCTCGAGTCGCCCCAACCACTAAAACAGCATCAGGGGCTAAGTCAATGACAATACCTCGTTTAGAATTATGCGCAGCTCTACTAGCCGCTGAATTGTCAAACCGTGTGAAGCTTGACCTCCAATTGAAAGACGCAAACCGATTCTTTTGGACAGACTCTCAGATTGTAGTGAGTTGGATAAATTCCAATGCGGAATCATTCCAATCTTTTGTTGGACGTCGGATTGCAAGCATCCAAAGACTCACGGACCCCATTCAGTGGCGACATGTCAGCTCCAACGACAATCCTGCAGATGTCCTATCAAGGGGGATCTCACCAGACAAACTTCAAGACCATCTCTTATGGAAATATGGTCCAAGATTTCTTCATGGCACTGAAGCCATATGGCCACCCCCATATAAGAAGGTTGTAGCCTTAATCACTAGTAATCAATCAACAAACATATTTGAAGGAATGAAACACTCTAATTCATTTCTTAAGATGCAAAGAATAACAGCCTACTGCCTGCGATTCATTCAGTCAACCAGAACAAGAAACCTCAAGGGAAGATGCACTAGCCAAACCATCAAACAAGATAAAGGGAAGCCCATAAAAGATATCTGCCCGTTATCCACTATAGAGCTAGATAACGCACTACATTGTATTTTGAAAGAAATGCAGGAGCAAGAATTTATAAGAGACATCCGTGCACTCAAAGCTCATCAAGAGCTTCACAAGGCGAGCCCGTTGATAGGTCTTGCGGTATTCTTAGATGACAAAGGACTATTACGAGTCGGAGGCAGACTAGAAAAATCGGAGCTGCCATATGACACCAAGCATCCAATACTCCTACCCCACAAGCATCCATTTGTCAAAATGATAATGTCAGATCTACATATTGAGAATAATCATATTGGACCTCAAGGACTTCTTGCCATCACCAGACAAAAATTTTGGCCAATCAAAGGGAAGAATGTTGCACGTTCTATCACACAAAACTGTATATCATGCATCAAGGCCAAACCCACTATGTATTCTCAACTTATGGGAAATTTACCAGCTCATAGAGTGCAACCAGCACGTCCCTTCATCAATGCCGGTGTAGACTTTTGTGGTCCGTTATGGGTTCATTACCGAACGAGAGGAAGTAGGCCACAAAAGTGCTATTTATCAATATTCTGCTGCTTTGCTACGAAGGCAGTTCATATTGAAGTCGTAAGCGAATTAACCACAGAAGCATTCATTGGAGCACTGAAAAGGTTCATGAGCCGACGAGGCCATGTCAGAAACTTGTACTGCGATAACGCTACGAACTTCGTAGGTGCAAGAAACCAACTAGATGAGCTGAAAACAAGCATATATTCAAAACATGCCCAATATCAAATAACCACCAACTGCAGCTCTAAAGGCATTGACTTTCATTTTATTCCACCACGTGCTCCTCACTTCGGAGGACTATGGGAAGCAGCGGTCAAGTCGGCGAAACAACTACTACTATGTAAAGTTTCGAAGGCGTCACTCACCTACGAGGAGCTCGGAACCGTTACTGCAGAAGTCGAGGCCATTCTAAACTCCAGACCACTAACCGCAATGTCAGATAATCCAAATGACCTGGCTGTACTAACGCCGGGTCACTTTTTAATAGGCGAGCCCCTGAAGGCAGTGGTCGACCAACATGCAGAACCTCAGAGAGGGAACCTTGCTACAAGATGGAAGCTGGTGTCAACCATCAAAAAGGAGTTCTGGGATCGATGGTCCAAGGAATACTTAAACGAACTGCAACAACGTACTAAGTGGAAAACACAATCAAAAAACGTTCAACCAGGCACCGTGGTCATTATTAAGGAAGAAAATACCCCCGTAATGAAATGGCCACTAGGAAGAATTGAAAAGGTAATTGTTGGAAATGATGGACATGTTAGGGTTGCAGAAGTACGAACAAAGTCTGGAGTACTCTGTCGACCGATACACAAATTAGCTCCGCTTGTAGCAGACAACGAAACCTCGTTAGGAACTAGGACAAATGCGTCTTCACCAAATCGAAAACGCAAGCTTACTGATCAAGAAGACAATGACGAACCCAGCTCATCATCCAAATCATCAAAGCAAGCGATAAGATGCTCACCCAGATCAGGATTGCGTACATTGCTGTTGATAGCCTTACTACTACCAATAGTAGCAGCAAGCGATGTAGAAGTTATCAACCTTAACAACTCGGCACCAGGTATACATTTTCAAAAACAAGGTACTATAAGCTTGGTTCACAGCAAATGGAACTTGGTAGTGTACTACAATCTCGCCGCATACCATAAAGAATTTCAGATGCTGGAAAACAGCACCAAGGCTCTCGAACATCTCTGCGATCAAATGTCTTTCAAAGCCGTCAGATTATTCAACAAATTGATATTACTAAGCACGACGTTATAGAAGAAGACGCTTTGCTCTCAACTGAACAATTCAAAAGGCGTTTTAAACGAGGAGCAATTGATGTGGTGGGGAATATTGCAAGTGCACTCTTTGGAGTTCTTGACTCCAAATATGCCGACGAAGTCTCTCATCGCTTGGAAGAAATACACTCAAATGAGGAACATTTAATAAAACTTTCCAAAAATCACACTTCAATTTTTGACTCAACAGTCAATATCATGAAAAGGAGTCAAGAAGATGTATCCAAAAGACACCAGATACTTGAAATTCAGTTTAAGCAAATAGCTAACCGTATCAACAACTTCACCGATGACCTCTACCAAAGTAAAGTCAGAGAACTTTTTACGTCATGGTCTATATACACAACACTCGTTATAATGAATATACAACGTACTCAAACAGCAATCACTGACGTATTGGCAGATAGTCATCAAGGAAGAATAAACCACCTATTAATATCTCCTCAACAATTGAACCATGAAGTAGCCAAAATTAAGAATCATCTTCCACAAGGAATTCGCTTTCCAGTTGAGCCGGATGACATGTTGAATCTATATAAGCTTATGTCAATTGAAGGACAATTAACAACGAACTACATACTTTTCAAAATTGAGCTGCCATTAATAAAAGTAAACGAATTCACGATGTTCAAAATCATTCCAATTCCAGCAGTTGTAAACGAAACACTAATAGCAATACAACCTTCAATTAAATTCTTAGCAGTCAGTTCTCATCATGATGAATATTATCCTGTAAGCGAAGGCGAATTAACCTCATGTACCGTAATGAACGGAGAACATTACCTATGTACCCAAGCTCATCCAGTATACCGATCTGGAGCAAACCTAAGCATATGTGAAATAAACTTACTTAACAACATTCCAAACCTATCGATATGTCAGCTCAAAATTATTCAAGCCGAGTCTGTGTGGACCAAACTCCCCGAATTAAATCAATGGATATTCGCCGTAAAGGACGAAACAACTCTGAATGTTGTTTGTAATCACCAAAACAGTTTCATCACAATACACGGAAGTGGCTACTTGAAAATGCAATCATATTGTGTAGCAAAGCATCAACATTTAACTCTGCAAGGCCAACAAATTCACTCAAAGAACATACGAGCATCGTATACCAGACAAAGTGATGCTATAACTGCTGAAAGCATCAATCGGCTTTCACCACTCCAGTACTACGAACAAAACCTCAGTCTATTCAACAATGACCTGCAAGAACTTCAAAGACAAATAAAATCTCAACAGTTAGAGCTTCCAAGTCAAATTCATTACCACAACGTTCCACACACAATCATGAGCTCTCTTGGATTGCTCATTACAAGCACGCTCATAATATACCTAGCAATCAGGTTTTGCATTACTAGATACAACCAAAGATCACCACCAACACCAGCCCCAAGAAGTGAACCAATATCCAGCTGCGATTTCCAAGTCTAAGATGTCTTCTGATGAACCAAAGACGCATCATCAGCGGGGGGCAGGATGTTTACGATCAACATAAACAGTAAAACTTTTCATACTTATAACAATTCTTCTTGCTCACAATATTGTAAAACATTAATTTTATTAACGTAACTTGCTTGCCATACTGTACATTCCCGTGTATACTTGACGATTCAGCATTAGTCTCTAATACACGTTTTGTGTAATTCAATTCTTCTAAATTGCAAGATACATTCTTTTGCATGTCCAGCAAACTATACCTTTGTAAATAATTGTAGATTAAGCATTTTTTGTGTATAAATAGGTTGGGAAAAATAAATATATTTTAGATAGCTACGAAACAGGGTACAAGACTTATCATTTATCTCTTCCAGTGAGTCTGCTGGGAGCTGTTTCCAAACTCTATTTCTCATAGTGAACAAGGTGTTATAGTGCTTCACTGTAGTCACTTTATCCAGTCATAGTACAGGTACTGTGGTCTGGTCAACAACTCACTTGCGATAGAAGCATCGTAAACAGGTAGTGTATTAAACGTACACATATATATATACATATATTATATATATACGCGCCGCGAAATAAGGAGTTCGTGATTATTGATCAAAATTCAATACCGCTTAATAAACAACTAATTGAATATTACGCCGCGTAAATTGCATATTCAGTGGAATCAACTGTGCTAATCCTCGTTGCACCAGCAACCTCTATCAGCAACCACCATCAGCCAGAGCCATTGTCAGAGCCAGAGGAGTACCTAACCTACCACCCAACACACCAAATCGTAGCGTTTGCGAGTAGTGTCACTGGACAGGAGGAAAGTTTAAGAAATCAAAACAATAAAGACAGGTATTCACAAAAACTGAAAGTGTCTATGAAATAATTGCCTATTAATTGCGGCCTTTGACCTTCAGTTTTTGTCCCTTTGCATTTACACATATATTTGATGGTGAAACAATAAAAAAAAAGTGCGTGGTTCATTAAACATTTACAATAAATTAATTTATTATTTCAATTGTTTTATTCGACATTCAAGATTCAAAGCTTAAACTACTTATTCGAACACATAGTACATAATATATAAGCATATAAATTACAAAGTGGTAAGCTACTGCGTTTTTTTTTTGTCACCGCGCCGCCGCCGTCATCGTCACATATCGCATACCACTCACACACTCAAGATAATTTCGCGATTCGTTTTAAGCAATAATAATTCAATTATTTAATATAAAATCCGAATTTAATTACTTAAATCGTAAAAAGAAAAAAGCCGATCAATTTACAAATTGGAAATTGTTTACATTTATTTGACGTTTCAAATTTAATGTTTTTTGACAGTTCACTCACTCGCTGAATTTTCGCTGAGTTTCCAGCTGTCAAAAGTGATCGTGTTCAGTGATCAAAAATTACTTTGAAATTTTTCGTGCGAAGAGTGTGTTCAGCGATTAAATTTTGATTAGTAAATTTTTTTGTTTACGTTAAACTTTTTTCGCTTTGCAAATAATTAGAAACTTTTTTGAAGCAGTTTATTGAAATTTATTTTCGTTTTCGTGGAATTCTCGTATGAAAATAAATTAATTTTTCAACGACTTCCAAATATTTAATTCATAAACTGTGGTAAATCGAACAATTTCCAGATAAACTAATTCTTGGAAAGAAATTTATTTCGAAAGTTTTTAAACGAAGTTTAACAAAAAGTTTATCAAAATGACGAGCAAGAAACGGCAGGCTTCACCTAAACAAAACGCAGACTTAGAACAATTAAGACATCAGCGTCAAGTTCTTAAAAATAATATTGTGCGAATTAGAACGGCCTTAGAGGAAAAAACGATGTCACTTAATCCAATAGAATTGGAATGTCGGTTAGATATTTTGAATTCATACGTCGATCAGATCATGGTTTGTCAAACTGAGATTGAATCAGCTGATCATAGCGACGTATTCCGCGGAGAGTTAGAAGACATTTGCGTCAGTGCAAAAGCTTTACTTGTATCTAAAGTAAATAAGGGTCGTAAGCCAAGTGGAATTGAATATTCTTTTAGTAATCCACATCACTCGCGCCTTCCAAAAATGTCTCTCCCGAAATTCAGTGGGAAATATTCCGAATACAAAAATTTTATTAGCCTTTTTGAGAGTTTAGTAGACAATGATCCAATGCTTCCAGTTATTGAAAAATTCAATCATTTAATATCTTGTTTATCGGGTGAAGCTTTAGGAACAGTTAAAGCGTTCCAAATAACGGAACAAAACTATCCAAAAGCTTTAGCAAGTTCAAAAAAGGTTTATGACAATAATTGCCTCATATTTTTCGACAATGTGTCTACTCTTTTCGAACTAAAAGAAATTCAAAAGCCATCAGCTTCTGCATTGCGCAGCATGATAGACACTGTTTCCGCAATTTATGATTCGCTTCTTTCACTTGGTGATGAAAAGAATATCACAAACGCGATCATAATTCATTTAGTAATGTCAAAGGTTGATTCGACGACAAGATCAAAGTGGGATGTGGGAAGAGCAACTAGATTTCAGTACACTTCCTTTATGGAGTGACTGTGAAGCCGCGCTGAATAAGCGATATCAGCATCTTTCTGCTGAAGAAGCATCGTCTTCAAAGAATAAAATTTCTGATAGGTCATCAAAACCAAAACATGAGATGAACCATAACAGAAACCAAAGGGCTTCGTTTGCTTGTGTAAACCAACAAGCAAATAAATCGAAATGCTTATACTGCAATTCAAACGATCATTTTATTACGACATGCCAAACCTATGCTTCAATACCTGTGATGCAACGATTTGAGTTCGCGAAAAGTGTGCCTGTTTGCATAAACTGCCTTCGAAAAGGACACACAGTTTCAAAGTGCAAATTAACTCGGTGCAGTGTTTGCAATAAATCGCATCACACATTATTGCACCAATATTAAAGTACGTTTAATAGCACACCGTCACAAGGAGCTTCGAGCTTTCAAGCTATGCATGCCTCAGTTTCAAAAGATCAAGTTATTCTCGCTACTGCTTTTGTTCAAATTAAAGGCAGTAGTGGTGAATATACGCTAGCTCGAGCGTTACTTGATTCAGGCTCGCAAATCGATTTTGTAACTGAAGAGCTTGCACAAAAATTGAAGTTGCGAAAGGAACAAAAAACTTTAAATCTTCTCGGCATCGGTAAAGCAAATACTATAGTTAACAAAAAGGTTCATGCAGAAGTAAAATCAAGATTTAACGATCATTCGTTTTCTGCTGACTATTGGGTAATGAACTCAATATCGTCATATCAGCCGGATCAAGCAATAAATATTACGAATTGGAATATACCTTCCAACATTCAATTAGCTGATCCTTACTTCAATAAGCCTCAAAAAATTGACTAACTAATAGGAGCGGAAACATTTTTCGAATTATTGTCGGTCGGTCAAATTAAACAAGGCCCTGAATATCCCACCATTCAAAAAACACTTTTGGGTTGGATTATATCCGGAAAATACCCCAAAGGTACAAATTCAAATACCAAACAATGTAATTTGGTATGTCAGTCTGAAGAGCTACCAGACTTAGACAAAATTGTGCAAAAATTTTGGTTACTGGAAGGAATTCCTGGAGAAACGAAAAAGTTTCTAACGTCAGAACAACAGTGATGCGAAAAACACTTTGTTGATAATACAAAACTTTTGCCTTCCAGTCGTTTCGAGGTTAAGCTACCGTTTAAATCGTCTCCAAACTCGCTTGGATCATCGTTTGAAACTGCCAAACGAAGGTTTCTCGCACTGGAGCGAAAACTATCCAAAGATAGCGAGTTAAATGCTATGTATATGGATTTCATGAAAGAGTATCTTTTGTTAGGACATATATGTCGCCGACAAATAATGAAATCCCGAAAAGCCCGCACTATTTCATTCCACATCAGTGTGTTTTGCGCCTGCAAAGCACAAGTACTAAGCTGTGAGTTGTTTTCGACGCTTCAAGTCGAACTTCATCTCAATTATCTTTGAATGACATCTTAATGGTTGGGCCAACCATTCAAGAGGAGCTATTTTCGACGTTGCTCCGTTTTCGAATACACCAATACGCCATTACGGCTGATATTACGAAAATGTACCGGCAAGTATGCATTGCTGAAGAGCACTCGATTTATCAGCTCATAGTGTGAAGGCAGCATCCGTCCCAACCACTACAACATTTTCGACTAAACACTGTAACATATGGCACGTCTCCAGCGCCATTTTTAGCAATACGGTGTTTAAAGATGTTGGGCGATGCTAATGAGAAAATATACCCTACTGGTTCAAATATAATTCGAAGAGATTTTTATGTAGATGATCTCTTAAGCGGTGCCAATGATCTTGAAACTCTAAAAATAATAA
The DNA here is from genome assembly GCA_914767635.1 of Melanostoma mellinum. Taxonomy (NCBI): domain Eukaryota; kingdom Metazoa; phylum Arthropoda; class Insecta; order Diptera; family Syrphidae; genus Melanostoma; species Melanostoma mellinum. Next base: position 87,153,956 of record OU612060.1, read on the forward strand.
AGTTTGAAATTCAAGAAGTCCTTAAAAAAGAGATCCAGAGTTTTATAACACTACGAGTACTGAAAAATCAATCAAATTTAATGATTCAGACTCTACCAAAACTCTAGGAACTTGTTGGCATCCAAAAGAAGATACTTTCAGCTTCAATTTGGAAAATAATTTTCATGATCTACGAGCTACCAAGCGAAACATACTATCAGTTTCCGCTCGTCTTTTCGATCCTCTTGGTTTGTTATGCCCCATAGTCACCAAAGCAAAAATCTTACTGCAAGAGCTTTGGATTGCAAAAATTGATTGGGATGAGTCGATTCCATTGCGCCTTGATACAAGTTGGCAAAATTTCAAAACCAATTTATCTCAACTTGGCGAGATAAAAATTCCAAGGTTTGTCGAAACTCATTCGAACGCAAAAATACAAGTTCATGGGTTTGCCGATGCTTCGATAAGAGCTTACGGTTGTTGCATTTACATTCGCAGCCAAAGCTCAGACGGTATCAAGTCGACGCTCCTAACAGCAAAGTCTAAGGTGGCCCCTTTGAAAACAAAATCGCTCCCGCGATTAGAACTTTGCGCAGCGCATACTCTTGCTAAATTATAGACAAGAGCAAAGGCGATGTTGAATCTTGACGTTGAAGAAGTTATTTTCTGGACGGATTCAGAAATAACACTGCATTGGATAAAAACACATCCAACTGCCCTTGCAACCTTTGTTGCAAATCGAGTGTCCGACATCCAAGAGTTGACCCAAAAAGTATCATGGAAACATGTACCGACAAAACAAAATCCAGCAGAGGCTGTAATGTGGATGAACTAAATGCGTCTATTTGGTTCAACGGTCCAAAGTTCTTATTGCAAGAACCATCATCGTGGCCGGTCAATGCGCATTTTGAGTTGTCTCCCGAAGATAAAGCCCTTGAAAAACGGAAAACAAACATAGCTCTACTAGCAGTAGAAAAACCTCGAACCAAACTTTTAGAAGTTATTGAAGAAGAATCTTCATATATAGACTTGGTAAATACATTTGCGTATGCAATGCGATTCATAAAAAGATTAAAAAACAAAACAGAAGTTCTCGAAGAATCGCCAACGGCAAAAGAGTTAAATCTGGCGTTTCTTAAAAAAGTCGAAACTATCCAAAATTATGAATTTGCAGATGAAATTCAAAAACTTAGGAAGAAAGTTTCATTACAACCCAGTATTCAAAAATTAAATCCATTCATTCACAATTATAGTGAAGAGAATTTTTCGTTTTCGTTAATTCGAGTTGGCGGTCGTTTGTTAAACGCACCGATTGAATATGATGCCAAATTCCCACTTCTACTGACCAAAAATTCGCCGTTTGCAAAAACATACTTAACGTATCTCCATCGAAAGAATTACCACGCTGGATCTCAAGCGATGGTGGCATTGCTTCGAGAAAAGATTTGGCTAATAAATGCCAAAGAAGCTTGTCAAAAGGTTGTACGACAGTGCATACATTGTTTTAAGTACAAACCAAAACTTTTAACCCAAATAATGGGCAATTTACCAGCGGATCGATTGCGAGCACAACGACCGTTCTTAACTTGTGGAGTAGATTTCTGTGGTCCGGTATATACCACGCTAAAAATTCGTGGCCGGCCGCCGAACAAAACGTATATAGTTGTTTTTGTTTGTTTCGCATCAAAGGCAGTACATTTTGAATTAGCTACTAATCTGTCTTCTGATTGCTTTATTCTCGCCCTTAAAAGGTTCATATGTCGCCGAGGACTTCCAAGGACGCTGTACTGCGACAACGGGACGAACTTCGTGGGAGCCCAACGGATTCTGAAGGAAGTCCAGGAAGAGGTCGAGCGAGGGAGGGAACAAGTCCAACAGTTCGCAGCAGAGGAAGGCTTCAGCTTCGCCTTGATACCGCCCAGGGCACCGCATTTCGGAGGCCTGTGGGAAGCGGCGGTGAAGGCGGCGAAAACGCTGTTACAGCGTACCGTGGGCAACGCTATGCTCACAACCGAAGAGCTACTGACGGTCCTCATCGAGGTCGAGGCCATCCTAAACTCAAGGCCAATCGGACCATTAAGCGCCGATCCCAGCGACGGCGAAGCGCTTACTCCAGCGCACCTGTTGATCGGCAGCAGTTTACGGTCGCTGCCCCCAGAACCAGTGCCGGAACAGAAAACGGGTTGCTTGAAAAGATGGCAGCATCTATGCTGGCTCAAGCAGCAGTTCTGGCAGAAGTGGTCCAAGGAGTATCTGCTTGGCCTTCAAGCCAGATCCAAATGGGTGCTGGACCAACACAATCTCACTGTGGGCAAGCTGGTTCTCATCCACGAGGACAATACGCCTCCCCAGCAGTGGAAAACCGGACGAGTCGTGGCGGTCGTCGAAGGGCAGGACGGCAAGGTCAGGGTCGCCAACGTCAGAACCTCCAGAGGGATCCTGAGACGTCCAATAGAAAAACTGGCCGTACTCCCAAGTGAAGACTATTGAAGCCTTGGAGCCTTTCAACGTGGCCGGTGTTTTGACGAGCCACATTCATTCGTCTAATATTCAAACTTCGCGCCCTCCCGGCCATATTTAATTACTCGTTATTTTGTTCATCAAAAGTAATAAGAAGAAGAAGAACAATAACAATGAAATATACACTTCGTTTTGCAAATTTGAACCGCACGGTCTTTTTATTTTTCGCCTCTTTTTCGCTCCTCTTTTTCGAAGTTTAAAAACTTAATGTAGCTCGAAACAAGAGCTCGTTTATAAAAATTATTATAAATTTTCAAGGTGTTTCTTACATTTCTGTTCTTTTCTGTTTTTCGGTTTCAGGTTACAAAGACTTCACTTTGAATCGCAATGTGCAGAAATGCACAGTAATGCATTCTTTTGATTTACGTGGGAACGGAAATCAAATGAAATATGAACATTATGAAAATATGTATTGTTTGAATTGAATTTGCTTATTGCGTGAATATAGACTTTGTCTGATATGTAACCTCTGAAATGCCTTCAATAATATAGGCTATTTAAGATGTGTCATCGAAATTTCCCTTCATCGCTACATATTTCATTGTATACATATACTCTAAAAAGGTTTCATTAGATTTCTTCTTCCTAGACTGGAGCTCTTTATGAATACTTATACAAGACGGTACATCATTAAACTCTTGCAACAAAAATTTCTTTAACTCTTCCCAACTGCAAATACCACTCTTCGCTTCAACTGCCAGTTTAGCAGCTCCTTTTAACAAACGCCTGGCATAGAGATATCTTTGTATAGGATTCCATTTACATACATTTGAAATGTCTTCAAAATCTTTTAACCAAAGCACAACGTTTTTTCCAGCTTCACCAGAAAATCTCTCCAACGATTCCTCGACATCTTTAAAGACAAAATTATTATTCTCCGACATCTTTGCAATTTCTTTTAAATTTTCTTCAACTTCCTCTTTATTAATGTCATCAGTTAGTTTAATATTACTTGTATCGTCGATTTCTTTTTCCGTTTCTTTTTTGGCCAATTCTTCCATAAAATTGCTAACTTGCATACCTTCTCCTAATATAGCATTATATAACCTCTGGACTAACTCGATTTTCAAATTATATCGATATGATAAATTCTTTTCTTTTAAAATAAATTGTAGCTGTTTCGTAGTTAAGTTATTTAACTCTTCCATTCGGAATTCTAAAATTTCCTTTCCATCCTTACATTACACTTGCGTTATCATAGCAAAAAAAAAAAAAAAGCTTTTGTCTTAGTAATTTGTTTTGATATTTCTTCACCAAACAAAATTATTCGCATGCGATAAATAGCTTTTTTACTTGCGATTATAGGTACTATAAGGCAAGTCTTGCAATCGTGCAGAAAAAAAAATTTGAGATAACAATTAAATATGACATTACGATGATAGAGAATACGAAAAAAGTGGGTCCTGCAATTCTGTCTGTCTGTCTGTGTGTCTGTGTGTCTGTCTGTCTGTCTGTCTGTATATGGATCTACAGCCTGAACTAATAGACCGATTTTCTTCAAAATTTGCAGTTAGGGTCTGTGGAGCAGCCTACAGAGGGGTTTTTGGAATTGAGTCTCTAGGTCCTGAAATAACGGTACCTGCCATACAACCGATATGATAATACTTATTTTTCTCGAAAACGGCTCCAACGATTTCGATAAAATTTTGTGTGAAGGATTAATTTTGGATTGTTTTTCTTATGATGTAAAAAAAATTTTTGGAAAAAGCCTAAAAACGGTACCTCCCATAGTACCGTTTTTTTCAAAACCGACTTTCTCGTTAATGGTTTACACGATCTTGGCCAAATTTTGGATTTAAGAAGTCGGAAGCTTTGAAAGAAAGACTGCATATCAATATTAAAAAAAATTTTGTTTTGGAAATTTTTATAAATTTTTTTAAAAATTTTTGATTTTTGAAAATAACCTCGAAACTATAACTATGATTTTTTTCAAATTTTTTGTCGAATCAACTCTTATTAAGATCAAAAACTTTGCATACTCGGCTTTTAAAAAACATTTTTTTAAAAAAAGTGAAAAATAAAAAACCGTTTTTTGGAAAAACTGCTCCAACGATTTTGATTAAATTTTCATCATTCATATGTATTAGCGATTGCAAAAGAATGGCGTTTCTAGATTTTTGCTTGAAACCTTTGGAATATTTAATTTAATTTTTTCATTATTTTGCGTGATTTAATTCAATTTTCATAATTAATGTGTAGTTGGCAACCCTGTACCACAAAATATATTATGAAGAGCTAATACCAAAACTTTTAACTCAGCCTTAACATTTTGATATCGTATATAGAACACAATCGCAAGTTCGTGCGACCCAGTCGTGCCCATTTTTTTCTTAAGCTTTCCAAATATTTATATAGCATGCAATAGTCTTAGCTTGAGCACATGCACATTTTCGAACCAAATTTCACTCAATGTAAGTATGCCTCAAAGCTTTAAGTGCAATTCATCTCGATAGAGAGGAAAAAAAAATATGTTCTAATCTAAACATGCAAGAGAAAAGTAAAAGTATGAAACTATGAAACGATCTCACCAGTTTGAAAACTATGCACGCATGAGACGACTGTCTGCATTTCATTTGCAATTTCTGATGTAATTTCTCTTAAATGTCGCTCTCTTATTTTCTGTTCTTATTTTCTGTTCTTAACTTTGCACTTTTTTTTTTCATTTATTCCTATGTACTACAATCTCACTTGGTTGAATTTAATGCATGCACTTTTCAGATTTTTGTTTCAATATTATTTCTTAGCTTTTAAATCTTTTAAACTTTTCGCTTTGTCACTTTGCACAAGTTTATTTTCGTTTTATTTTTTCTTCTTCTTTACGCGGCACTCGTCCAACACTTCTGACACCAATTGTAGGGGGAGGGAAAGGATTAAAGTTAAATCGCTAAAGATTATAGTTTGAATAAAGTTTTAATTCACTTTAAAGGTTTAAATTAGTTTTGATTTTAAGTTAAATATAAGAATATATAAAAAGAGTAATTTCAATTTGATTTGACATTCACTTGACTTTGCTTCTTTTCTTGTCTTTTACTTTACTGTTCATAACCGAATTCTTTTACCGACTAATCCTTAGTTACTTTACATTTATAGTTTTAGTTCTAACCTTAAGTCTTTACATACAAAAGGAATGATTAGGAATTAAATAGTGTAAATGCCCAAATGTTTGGCTGTAATTTAGGTTGTTTTCGTATTTGATAAATGTAGTCATCCTACATGTATATATGCTGTTTTTAAGTCTCAATAAAGAGAATTGTAATTGTAAATTGTCTATTTGTTATTTAATTAGCTGAGCCGCCTGGCGTTGCTCGGGTCTGTACTTTTAAGGCTCCCGTGCTCATTCCTGTTTCCGTTCCCGTGGGATTATAGGGATGAAATCTACGCTATTAGATTATAGGGATAAAATCTACGTTAAGTTACTGAGGGATTATGTGGTATCCCAGTGATGAAAGAATTTTTAAAATCTGTCCAGTTGTTTCTAAGTTTCCATTTTAAACCCTGCTCCTGAGGGAATCTTCCATTACCGTAGAAATATGTGAATGAAATATAAGTCTATGTCACTGAGGGATAATATAACATCCTAGAATTGAAAGAGTATTTGAAATCTGTCGAGTAACTTTAAGGTTCCCGTTCTCGTTCCTTTTTCTGTTCCCGTGGGATTATGGACATGAAATCTACGTTAAGTTAGGTTAGGTTAGGTTAGGTAAAATGGGCTGACGGTTGGTCTTATTTCCGTCACACTTAGATCAATGTAGATCCGTTGTGATACCCTGACGTATTGTAACGTCCCAGAAACCTATGATTTTATGTCTGTTCGGTATTTAACCATTTAGTGGCCTTGGTGAAGTTTAACAGGCTGCTTTTTGGAGCGTCTGATAATTCTTCTAGTTCATTTAAAAAGTAATTTCCTAGAAATTTTTTCCTAGTATGACAGAGTGCTGGGCATTGACAAAGGAAGTGACTTGTGTCTTCGTGTTCGTCTTCGTCATTGCATCCTCTGCATAGGTCTTCGGTGCAAAGACCCATTTTCTTTTTGTGATAACCTAGTAGGTTATGTCCAGTTATGATACTGACAAGCATTCGCAGTGAAGGTCTATTCAATGATAGCAGCTTTCCAGATTCTTTCTTATCATATTTCGGCCATAGTTTCCTGGAAGTAACACAGGAGTCTAGGCATTCCCATCTTTCATTGGATTTTTGCTTTATTTTGTTACCAATGATCTGTTTCATTTCACAGGGTGGAATCCTGATCGATTTATCAATGAGAGAAGGGTCAAGTGTTGATCCTTTTCTCGCTAGTTCGTCCGCTTTTTCGTTTCCCGGTATACCACTATGACCGGGAACCCAGCAGAGTCTAACGTTATGCTGCGTGCCAAGAACCTTTAGCTCTTCGCGACAGCAAGAGACAAGCTTCGATTTGACAAGAGTGGCAGAAATCGCTTTTATTGCTGCTTGGCTATCAATGAAAAAAGTGATATCAGCATGTGATAGCGCCATCATGGACACCTGTTTAGCAGCGTTTGTAACTGCCAAGATCTCGGCTTGGAAGACGCTGCTGTGATTTGGAATCTAAATGAACTGGCAAGTTTTAGGCTTTCTGAGAAGAAACCTGCCCCTGTTCCAGCTTCCATTTTTGAACCGTCGGTATAGATTGATATAGACGTCTCGTTCAAGTAAGGTGTTTCATTCTCCCAATCCTGTCTATTAGGGAAGCTAGTTGTGAAGGATTTTATAAAGTCCATATATGGAGTTATGTAATCCGTGCAGATGTTGTTTTCTGCGTATCGCGATAAGATCTGTGCGTGTCCTGTTTGGCTAGTTTTCCAGACATTACACTGGTTTAGTCTAAGTGCACTGTTTGCTGCCGCTTCTTGAACATAGAGATCAAGAGGTGTGAGATTGAGGATTACTTCCAAGCTCGCGGTTGGTGTAGTTCTCATTGCACCAGTTACGCAAATACAGGCTGATCTTTGTACTTTGGTTAGGGTTTTTAAGTGCGTGGATTTTTCCAGCGCTTTCCACCAGACCAAGTTGCCATAAGAAAGGATAGGTCTTACAATGGCAGTATACATCCACAGGATGATTTTGGGATTTGGTCCCCATTTTTTGCCAAAAATCCTGTTGCACGAATACAGTGCTATCATAGATTTATTGTATCTTTCTTGTATATTGGGACCCCAATTTAGTTTTTTGTCTAAGATCACTCCCAGGTATCTGGCTTGATCAGAGATCTTAAGGGGGATCTTGTTTAGTCTTGGTAGCTCAAAAGTAGGTATTTTTCTTCTATTTGTAAAGAGTACCAGCTCTGTTTTCAGGGGGTTAACTGCAAGGCCGCATCTTTTTGTCCAAGCGCTTACCTTGGTTAGTGTATAATTCAATTGTGCGCTAATAGTGGAAGGGAATTTCCCTGTTGCCAGAAGAGCTAAATCATCGGCATAGGCAACCACTTTCACGCCGTCATGCTTGAGAGCTACGAGGATCTCATTCATGACTAGGATCCAGAGCAGGGGTGAGAGAATACCTCCTTGTGGGGTTCCTCGTGTCACACACTTTTTCAAGCTTGCACCTCCCAGTTCGCTGTGGATCTGACGTTTTGTTAGCATGCACATAATCCAATTTGTGATTGTTTCTTCTACTTCTAGATCATTTAGGGCTTTCTCAATTGCACTGTTTTGTACATTGTTGAAGGCTCCTTCAATGTCCAGGAAAGCTGCCAGTGTGTATTCTTTGTCTAGCAGCGTTTTTTCTATGGTTCTTACTACACAGTGAAGTGCTGTTTCCACACTTCGTCCTTTTGTGTAGGCATGTTGAAAGGTAGATATTACCTCCGGTTTCAGGAAACTACGGATGTGTAAATCAAGTAGCCTTTCAAACGTTTTCAGTATAAAAGAGGTCAGACTTATAGGTCTGAAGTCTTTTGCTTCTATATGGCTGGGTTTGCCGGCTTTCGGTATGAAAACGACTTTAACTTCCCGCCATATTTTGGGAATGTAGCCCCATATGAGGCTATTTTCAAAAATGTTCTTTAGATGTGGGATGACTTTCCTGCTGCTTTTTTGCAGCATCATAGGGAAAATACCATCGTGACCCGGAGATTTAAAAGGTGAAAAGGAGTTGATAGCCCATTCCAACTTCTCTTCCGTTACGATATCTGCCGGGATTTCGTGTCTAGAAAACCTAGTGTTTTCTATTTCACTGTTCTCTATAGGGCTGCATCCAGGGAAGTGCAAATCAAACAGATGTTCCAGACTCTCGACCGGGGATTCAGTCCAGTGGTTATCCGGTTTTCTCAGAGAACCAAGTGGTATGGTCTCCTTGGAGAGGATTTTCCGTAGTCTGGCCGATTTGTTCGTACACTCGATTTCACTGCAAAAATTTCTCCATGAGCAGCGTTTTGCTCGTTGAGTTTCATTTTTGAATTTCCTTTGGCTGGATTTGTAATGTTCCCAGTCAATTTCGGAGCCGGTCCGTTTGGCAGCATTGAAAAGTCTTCTAGTTTCTTTCCTAATGCTGCTCAGCTCATTATTCCACCAAATTGGTTTTTTGTTCTTTTTTACCGTTGTGATCAGAGGACAGCTTTTATCCAGGGCATTTCTCAGAATCCCTGTGAGTTCTGCAGTCAACTTATCAAGGCTTTGCGGTTCAAGGTTCCTATTTGTATTAAGGGAATCTATGTTATCGTCCACCTCCCTACTAAAGGTAGCCCAATCAGTACGTCTGTTATTACGAAATGGTTTGATTGGGCGATCTGTAGTGGGAGTGATAAAATTTATCAGACGATGGTCTGAGAAAGAGAGTTCTTCTAGTACTTTCCACTGTTCTACTGGACAAGTGTCCGAGTTATTAGTGAGGGTAATGTCAAGTACTTCTTTACGGTTTTTTGTAACAAAGGTAGGTGAGTTACCTCTATTGATAACCAAAAGATTGTTTCTTAAAATAAATTCAAATAAGAGTTCCCCCCTAGAATTTGTGTCAGTGCTTCCCCATTGCACATGGTGTGCGTTGGCGTCGCAGCCCATAATAATATCTAGTCTACTCTTACTTGTGTATTCTACCAGTTGGTAAGTGATCTCCGCTGGTGGTCCTTCAATTCCATCATGTGGCATGTAGATGGAAGCCAAAATTAGTGATGGAAGTCCTACGCGTTCCATCTTTACCGCGGTCTGGTCTATTGTGCTATAAGTAGTTAGAAGAAAGAGATTTAACTGTTTTCTAGCTACTATGCATGTTCTATGGTTACTGTCTGGGCTGACAAAATTGGATTTGTACAGCGTGAGTTCTTTGGAGTGTAGGCCCTTAATTTTTCCTCTTGCGATCCAAGGTTCTTGTATAAGGGCTACATCAATTTGTCTACTCTCCATGAGGTAGACCAGGTTGGCGGAGGCGGCTTTACTGTGTTGGAGATTTATTTGTATTATTTTCAAATCCATGACATATTTTGTTTTATATACAACGCCTTACTAACCTGTTTTTTGCTTCTAGCTATCAGCTTGAGCTTGCATCGGGTAATGCCAACGCGAACTTTAAAGCTGACTCGTCTTAGAAGTGGTATGGAGTTGTGGTTCAATCTCACAATCACTTCAGTGCCTGTCTCCGTTTTCTCCACCTTCATGATCTTCCATTGGTCGCTCAGAAGTTCGGCATTTAATGAAAGGATGTACCTTTCCAGCCGATCGCGGGGAATAGCGGGGCCTCTGACCAACAGTTTACCTATTGGTCGGTTTAGGTCTTTTATCTCACTGGCAGTCACAAGCCGTAAATCGGCATTCTGCCAGGGAGCTGCCGTCTTTTTCACAAATTCCTGGAGCCATTGAAGGGTCCATTCATTCTCGCAGTTCATCATCTTGAAACCATGGACGGTAGTGAGGTCCCCGAAGAGTGGCGGTTGCCTACTCTTAACGATCGACTCGTTTACCTCTTCCAGGATTCTAAGTTCAAGTAACTGCCATTCGTCTTCACTCAGTTTGCGGTCGGGTTTCCCAAAGTCGGCGATAGCGACCTGGTGGCCCTTTGTAGCAGGGACTGAGGAGGTCTTCATCCTCTTAGATATTCTGTTGGGTGAGGAGTTATTTGGGGAGGAGCTGGCATTTCTTGCTCTTTTTGAGCAGCTCGGTATACCGGTCTTGACAAGGGGCAGGGAGGCCACCTCGCCAGTCCCAGTATTTGCTTCGCAGCCAGCTTGTTTTTTGTCTGTTGGGTATTGTCCAGCTCGTTTTGTTATGTCTGTTGGTGTCACTGTCCGTAGTCTTTGTTCGGACCTGACCAGCGCCCTTTTTGCCTTTACCGTCAAAGATTCGGGATTCTTCTTCGATAGGCGTCTGACGGTCTTTTCCTCGTTGCGTCTTTGTCTCCGTAGTAATTCGTTGTTGCTGAGGACCCTAGCTCGTCGTTGTCCAGCATTTCTGTCGATGACAGTTGCCAGACTGTCCGTCGTTTTGTTTAGTGCTGGGTTTTCGGGGTTGGATTCCCCGGTCACGTTCAGGTCTTGCGGAGGGCTATGGCCTTCTACACTACCTTCACGCATCCGTTCTTCCTTCCCCTCAGCAAAGACTTCGTTACCCATCACTGGGTTAGAAGTTCCGCTGTGCTTCCATACTTTAGGGTCTGTCTGTCTGTCCTTCGTGTTGTGTCCTGTAAATGTTTTAGTCTCCGCATCAGCCGTCGATGGGGTTGGCCTTTTCTTCGGCTGAATTTTATCAACGTATGGAGCAGGCGGACCCATCGAAGTCTTAACACTCTTACCAAGAAGGGGGAGAGGGTTCGGTGCTGGATTAGCAGTTGGCCCATCCTTTCCCAAGCCCTCCCTATCCAAAAAGGCTCGTGTGTCGTGCGTTTTGTCAGTTTTGTCGGTCATGCCTTGCAGGGGGCTTGGTGCTAGACTAGCAGTAGGCCCGTCTTTTCCCAAGTTCTCCCTGTCCGAAAAGGCTCGTGTGTCGTGCGTCTTGTCAGTTTTGTCGGTCATACCTTGCAGGGGGCTTGGTGCTAGACTAGCAGTAGGCCCGTCTTTTCCCAAGTTCTCCCTGTCTAAAAAGGCTCGTGCGTTGTGGAGTCTTTTCCGTTCAATGTCAGTCATGTCGTTCAAGTCAACTTTCCCCAGCCTTTTGACCGTGCGCTTGCAGTTGGTGATTTTACTCCGCCTGGACACGCACGATAGGTTTGAGGTGTCGGAGTCCGCTATGGAGCTGGCATCACTGATGTCATCAACAATGATTGCCTCACCACTGGCTCCATCTTCCATACCCAAGCCGGAGAATGGGTCAAGGAGGAGATTTTCCTCTTCCTCGGTCATCTTGGAAACATTACCGTTCTTCTGGTTGTTCATTTTAGAATCAGCTTTTACTTTTTTGTTGTGTTGAACTTCGATTACTTTATAAGTAGGATCTATAAGAAAATGGGAAAAGAAAAAGAAAAAGAAAAGAACGAAAAAAGAAAAAGAAAAAAGAAAAAGATCCAAAATTATAAGTAAGATCGTCAAACAAACCAAAGAAAAAATGAAAAAAGAAAAGTTAGTCACTGGCGACTTCTCCTTACGATATTGAGATCGTAAGGCAAAGCCCAAGCCAGCAGCCGTGACATCTGCTGAGATTTTAGCGTATATCCCCGCTATTTTTTTGTTGCTTTTTTGTGTTCTTTCCATAAATTTTCATAGGGGTGGGTCTCACTTAGTTTGCCCGAAACCCTCGCTGGTAGCTGATTTTCCGCTCAAGAGCATCTAACCGTAGCCGTCCTGCTTGAGGTTTCCAGCGTAAGCCTCCTCACCACGGCAAGGTGGAGACCCGTTGAGGAGGCTACGTTAAGTTACTGAGGGATTAAGTAGCATCCCAGTGATGAAAGAATTTTTGAAATCTGTCCAGTAGTTTCTAAGTTTCCATTTCCAGCCCAGTTCCTGAGGGAATCTTCGGTTCGCGTGGAAATATGTGAAATATAAGTCTACACCCAGAGAAAAAACAGTGTTAAAATTACCTGAATCAGGGTGTAGCTTACGCTAGCGCTAGTGTAATAAGCCCTACTTTTGGGATATTATAAAGGCTTCCCAAGCCGAAAACGGATGATGGCTAATGAGCCTATCTGAATATAAATGCCAAAATAAAGACGGCTAAGAAGCCAAACTAGTTTTTTCGATTCTGGAATAATAATGAACTTTATTAATTCAACTTAGCCTATTTATACATAATAATCAACTTACACACTAACATCTTAAATCAATATCAAATATACATATTATAACTTAAGTGGCGAAGCGTCCATATAAGTCGATTATTTCCGACTTACCTTTTGAATTCACATCCGAAACATCTTAGACTTCTGGCAACATGAATCAAACTTTATCATACACATGAACTCGCTGCCAACATTTTTTTAACAACTACCACTCTGCTTTCCGTTTTATTCTACACACATGTTGGCTCTTCAATTCACTTCATAAACAAACACAAAACTTTAGCAACATACAAGGTAACCCCAAATATTACGTCTTATAAAACTTGTTGCTGGATAGAACAAATTTGTGTTCTCTCCTCTTTTTTCTTTTACCAAAAAATATGACGGTAGAACATCGTCTTATTTTCTTCCATAAGAAAGCATGTATTGAACAGAGAAGAGCTTAGCGCTAGGCACCTCTCTGTTCAATACATGCTTTTTTATGGAAGAAAATAACCCGGTGTTCTAGCGTCATATTTTTTGGTAAATCTGTTGTTTGTTATCCCTTTGTGCTCTGAGCACGTGAATATAGCGCCGGCGCAGTAGCCCAGTACTCATTTGCAGCATTGCTTCTGCACACTTCGGTGTTTGCATGATATTGGTTTTATAAAAGAAAAAAACGCTTTCCTTCGTATTTCTTCCCATGGACACATGCTTATAAACAAAAATGTATGTTGCAGCTTGCAGCTTGAGGTAGGTCTCTACTTGAAGAACAAGAAAATAACACGCTGCTCTCCGACTTATTTTATGAATTTGTATGTGTCTCTGCACTGGACTCATGTGTCAAAGCTCAAAGGTTGCCACTTTGATAACAAATATGCGTGGATATTGGATCTCATAGCATAAAGCATTTTTTTGGGAGAAAATGCAAAAAATAATGGGAATTTTTCTAAAGTGGCACAAGTGGCCTAAATCAATTCAGTTCCCAATGAGCCGTATTTTATTTGAAAAACGCTGTTTACCAGCAGAACGCAGTGCAATACTTATTTAAATTGATTTAGTGCTTTTGGTGATTTTTTTAAATATTACAAATTTAGGCTTTAAAAATTGAAAAGTGCAAAAAGTCTGAAAAGTTTTCCGATAGTAAGTTTCAGTGGTTTGATTATGACCTTAATATCTGTTGACTGTTGCTTAACTGATTTTCACTTAGAGGAAACAAATAGTTTTAATAATTAGCTTAGTTTTATAAAAAAAAAAAAGTAATGAAGCTATACCTTATAGCAAAGTTGGTTTGAAATACTTGACTTTTTGGCTTGATGCCAAGACAAACATTCCACAAAAAAAATTTCAAGTAAACTTTTTTTGTTGGTGACTAAGTTTCCTTCGAGTTACCATTTGGAATTATTCACCCCTCGCCACTGTAACTTACACATAGAAATATTTGGTATTCCGAATTCTGTGGGAAATAAACGAACAACGGAACCCGGTAGCATACTTGCTATGTCATCAAATTAATAGCACATGCCAATATGCATAGCCCGTCTAATACCATGCACAAATGTATCCAAATACGTCCAGCCATATGCACTACACAGTATGCAGTACATTGAACCTTAGTGAGTAGGTAGATACACTTGACAAAAGTAATCTGAAGCGTCGCGTCCCGTCATCGTCAGTGGCATTGAAATTATTACTTAATAATTTAGTGCATGAGGTTGATACTCATGACCATGAATGAAATACGAGTTCAAGGTTGGCTATCGTGAAGCGTAATGTGGATTAACGTCAATGACCGGAATTTAATGTATAATGACGTGGTCGCTAGTGTGATCCCTTCACACTAGCACCCGTTTGAGCCTACTTATCTAAGGTAGACTAGCCTATTTTGCTAGCGTAAATCTGAAAAAACTCTGCATTTGTTAAATTGCCTTATATCTATGTTATTTTGTGTTAGTCTGCTTAGGTAATTTAACCCTAGCTAAGTATGTACTAAGTGCTAAAATTTATTAGTACTTCTTACCAATATAGTTAAAAATGCCTAAGCAGCTAAGGAAAAATAACCAAAAGTTTGCCTCATCCCTAGCGTAGTTTATGCCTGTTCGCATAGGTAATTTTGCCTTTCAATAGTGTGGTTTTTTACCAATTTTTACATTAGCAATAGGTAAAAATACCTAAGCAGCTAAGGTAATACACCAAAAGCTTACCTTATCCCTTGCGTAGTTTATGCCTGTTCGCTTAGATAATTTTGCCTTTCAATAGGGTGTTTTTTTTACCAATTTTTACCTTAGCAATAGGTAAAAATACCTAAGCAGCTTAGGTAATACACCAAAAGCTTACCTTATCCCTTGCGTAGTTTATGCCTGTTTGCATAGGTAATTTTGCCTTTCAATAGGGTGTTTTTTTTTACCAATTTTTACCTTAGCAATAGGTAAAAATACCTAAGCAGCTAAGGTAATATACCAAAAGTTTACCTTATCCCTAGCGTAATTTATGCCTGTTCGTTGTTTTAACCAATTCAAGATGCTTTGCATTTGTTAAACTAATATAATTTCAAAATTTATCTTCAAACGCGTATTGAATTGGTAAAGCGGATGGACATAAATTACTCTAGATTTAAGGCAAACTTACAAAGTAAGCCTCGTCAAAAGTTGCGTGGCCCCCTAAATTTAGTAAAAAGAAACGTTTTAAAAAAAGCATTATATCACCATCAAGAATTTCAAAAAATATATATGTACTAGCTGACCCGCCCGGCGTTGCTCAGGCCCTACGTCAATCGAATTAAGTAAGTTTAGTTAAGTAGTTTCCAAGTGTCCATTCTAGTGGGATAATAGGGATGAAATATAGTTTATGTTACTCAGGAGCAGTTAAGCACTCTAACGATGACACAGTTTTTGGAATCGGCCCAGTACTGTAAAAGTGAAATACGCATTGAAATCGGTAGTAGGTGGTTTTTTTTTAATCCCGTTCCCGTTCCTGTGGGAAAATGGCGATGAAATATTGTTTAGATTGCTCAGGGACAATAAACCATTCTAACAGTGAAAGAATTTTTGTAGTACTTTCCAGTTTCTTGGTTATTTCGCCATTACCGTTTCCGTTCCCGAAAGAATATGGGAAGGAAATATAGTCTTTAATACTCAGGAGCAATGAATCATTCAAACATTTTCGGGAATTGGTCCAATATTTTCTAAGTGCCCACTAATGTTGTTGTTCCCGTCCCGATGCTGAAGCTCGTGACACTTCTTGAGTACATCAAAGTGTCAGCATCTGCACCGTTCAACATGGTCACAGAGACCACCAAGTGGTTTTACAATACCCTCATTTGGTCTGAGCCAAAATTAAAATTTTCTTCGAGTCCTTATTACTTTACTCGTTTCTTCTTGATTACATATTAACCAAAGAACTTCGACTTCATTTCGAAACCTATATCCCATATTCAATGAGCGGTCTTTTCATATGAAAAAAAAGTTTGGATTATTGCAAAAGTAACACTTTTAACTAAAAAAAGTTTAAATCTTTATTCTTACCAAGTGAAAATTAAAAGAGTTCTCAAAAACAAACAATCCAATAATCTTACTATTTGTTATTTCATTAGCTGAGCCGCCTGGCGTTGCTCGGGCCTGTAGTTTTAAAGCTCCCGTGCTCATTCCTGTTTCTGTTGCCGTGGGATTATTGGGATGAAATCTACGCTAAGTTACTGAGGGATTATGTGGCATCCCAGTGCCGAAAGAATTTTTGAAATCTGTCAACCAGCCCCGTTCCTGTGGGAATCTTCCGTTAAGGTGGAAATATGTGAAATATAAGCCTAATTCACTGAGGGATAATATAACATCCTAGAACCTAGAGCTGACAGAATTTTTGAAAACGGTCAAGTTACTTTAAGGTTCCCGTTCTCGTTCCCGTTTCTGTTCCCGTGGGATTAAAGGGATGAAATAAAATCTAAATTACTAATTGAGGGGGATAATGTAGCAATCCTAATGCAGGAAGTGGAAGGGTTATAGAAATCTGTCAAGTAGTTTCTAAGTTTCCTTTCCCAAACCCGTTCCTGTAGGAATATCCGCGAAATTTTTTATAATCCCGTTCCTGTGGGAATATGGGGAACAAACCTTGACAGGAACTATTTACAAGTCATTGTGACTGAGGGATAATGCCATGAAATAATTTTTGAAATCGGTCAAGCAAGAATAAGCTTTCGGTTCTCGTTCCCGTTTCTGTTCCCGTGGCTAGGTTGCTCATGGAGGGGGATAATGTAGCACTCCTAGTGCCGAAAGAATTTTAGGAATCTGTTTAGTAGTTTCTAAGTTTTCGTTTCCAACCCCGTTCCTGTGGGAATATGGGGATCAAACCTTGACGGGGACCATTTATAAGTCATTGTCACTGAGGGATAATGTAACATCCTAGAGTTGAAAGAATTTTCTGTTATCGCTGGATTATAGGGATGAAATATAGTCTAAAGTACTAATGGAGGGGGATAATGTAGCAATCCTAATGCAGGAAATGTTATAGAAATCTGTCCAGTAGTTTCTAAGTTTCCATTCCCAAACCCGTTCCTGTCGGAATATGGGGATCAACCCTTGACAAGAATCATTCATAAGTCTATGTAACTTAAGTATGAATGTAACATCCAAGAGTTGAAAGAATTTTTTAAATTGGTCAAGTTACTTAAAGGTTTCGGCAATCGTTCCCGTTTCTGTTCCCGTGGGTTTAAAGGTATGAAATATAGTCTAAATTACTGATGGAGGGGGATTATGTAGCACCCCTAATGCTCGAATCTTTTTAGAAATCTGTTTTGTAGTTTCTAAGTTTCCGTTCCCCAACCCCTTCCTGTGGGAATATCAATTTCTAAATTTTTTATGTCCTAAAAACCTTCTCCTGACAATAACAAACACAACAAAAAAAGAATTGGCCAAATTGGTCAAGGCGTTGTTGAGTTATGCGCTTACCAACACATTTTGCGATTCATTTTTATATATAAGTCTGTCCAGTAGTTTTTAGGTTTCTGTTGTGTATGTAATAATTAAAACAAGACCTTTTTACTTAACACGACTTTATTGCTCAGCTGCTGAATGACGAATGAATCTACAAATGACGTTTGCCACCTGTTAAGCAAGTGACAGCTGTGGCTGTGTTCTTTGTGTCGCATTTTGGGTGCATTCAACATCTCCCCCTCAAGATTACTGTACGTAAGTATGGAAATCTGGAAATCCAAATCTTTTTGGTGGAGCTCGAATTCGCACTGGACGCTTGGACTCATTACGAAGGTTTTTGGTTTGTTGGTCATCTGGGTGTAATTGAGGTTTCGGAGGACTTCTTAGGTTGGCTTGGTGTTCTTGCCTTGTCGATTCAATTGGGTTGTCTGATGAACTCGGAAAACTATCGTCTCTTGAGAGTGGTGTGCGTTGTGAAACCGGCGTCTCGCATTGCTGAAAGTTTAAAATAAAGTTAGAATTGGGATTCTGATTTACCGAATTTCTGGACTTCAATTGATTCAGATGACGTCTCCAAGTTTTGTTCCCCACTTGAACTGCATACATAACCTTTCCAATGCTTGTAAGTATAACCCCTGGTAACCACTGATTTTGGTTGCTGTTGTAATTTTTTGCGAACACTAAGTCATTTGGTTGAAATTGTTTTCTTTTGACTCCATGTTTACAATTAAACTGCTGTTCCATCTTGTAATTCCTTTGACCAGCTTCAACAACCGATGGTTTAAGTAAATCAAGCTGTATTTTCATCTTTCGTCCAAGCATGACTTCAGCTGGTGTGATGTTGTTGAGAAGTTGTGCATTTGGTGTTGACCTATAGCTTTGCAGAAAAGTTTGTAGAGCCATACTGGTGATCTCCTCCTTTTCTAACTTCTTCATTGTCCGCTTAAATGTGTCGACAAACTTCTCTGCCTGTCCATTTGACTGCGGGTGAAATGGTGCGGTACGGATGTGCTCAATGCCGCCGCTGTCACAAAACTCCTTAAAACTTCCAGACGCAAACTGCGTGCCGTTGTCTGACACAATTATGTCGGGGAGTCCGAACCTGGCAAAGACTTCTCGAAGAACAGAAATAGTGGCAGATGTTGTTGTCGACTGCATTCGAAAAATTTCAGGCCACTTTGAATAAGAGTCCACAATTATTAGAAACATGGAATTCTAAAAAGGATCTGCGTAGTCAAGATGAATTCTTGACCAAGGCTTGGTCGGCACCGGCCAGGAAGATAATGGGACCTTGATTGGTGCAGGTGCTGCCGTTGCACACGAATAGCACTCCTTTACTACTTGCATGATGTCTTTGTCGATATTCGGCCAGTACACATAACTGCGAGCGAGCGCCTTCATGCGAACAATCCCTGGATGTCCGGTATGCAGTTGTTTTAGAATTTGCTTCTGCAATGAAATTGGAATTACAATTTTATTTTGTAATAATATACAACCTTTTGCTTCGCTCAAAGCTTCTCGGCGATTATAAAACAACTTAAGGTTTACATCATGTATAAATATTTGGCCATGAAGTTAGGAGAAACTGGCGAACTTGCTTCAAAATCGGGTCAGCTGCCGTTTCTCTTTGTAGATCAGTGAACTTAACTGGTAAATTTTGGACAGAATCGTATAGAATTTTGTTGACTTCATCTTCAATTTGAATTGCTGCGATCACGAAATCCTCTTCCTTATCAACAGCTTGACGATTTATTAGGCGAGATAATGCATCGGCGTATCCAAATTTTAAGGTGTTTACATATTCAATTTTAAAATCATATAAAAGCAGTTTAAGAGCCCACCTCTGCAATCGATGAGCAGTGTAAACTGGAACCCCCTTCTTAGATCCGAAAACAGTTAGAAGAGGTTGATGATCTGTCTGCAGTAAGAATCTCCTTCCATAAATCCATCTGTGAAACTTCTTCACACAAAACACCAGTGCCAAAGCCTCTTTTTCAGATTGGCTATAATTCTGCTCGGTCTTAGTCAAGGCTCTTGAAGCATGCATAACTGGCTTTTTGGACCCATCCGGAAATTTATGAAGCATAACGCCGCCAATACCATCTTTCGATGCGTCCGCTGCGATTATGATATCCTTGGCAGGATCGAAGTGAATTAGGAGTAATTCCGATTGAAGTGCTTCTTTAGCCTTGTTAAACGCACTGCGGCATTTATCCGACCAGAAAAATTTTACATCCTTCTTAAGCAGGTTATCCATAGGCCCACGTATTTCACGTATATTTGGGATAAACTGCGCATAAAAATTTATCATACCCAAAAATGAACGTACCTCTGTAGTGTCCTTGGGCTCAGGCATGTCTGTAATCGCTGTTATTCGACTTGGGTGAGGCCTTCGACCGTTTTTGTCAATCACAAACCCCAGAAACTTCACCTGTGGTTGGAAAAATCTGCATTTATTGTAGTTGAGCTTGAAACCCCAGTCCTGGATACGCTGCAAAACACGCTCAAGAATGTCTCTATGTTGCTCAATAGACTCTGCAGCTATGATGATGTCATCAATAAATGCTACAACACCATTCAATCCAGACAACATTGTGCTTGTTATCTGTTGAAATGTACCTGGCCCAGTCTTCACTCCAAGTGGTAATCTTTGATACTGCAACAGTCCTTGATGCGTATTGACTGTCAAAAGCTTTTGCGATTCTTCACTCACTTTAACCTGTAAATATGCATAAGACAGATCAATAGTAGAGAAGTATTTTCCCCCTTGCAGCGTAATGAAAATCTCTTCCGGCAAAGGTAGTGGAAATTGATGTGGCTCCAACGCATCGTTCAGCCCTGCAGAAAAATCTGCACAAATTCTCACCCCGCCGCTTGCTTTTTTCACAACTACAATCGGGGCAGCCCAATGTGAAAAATCAACTCGTTTGACAACGCCCAGTTCCTCAAGACGTTTGATCTCATCATCTATCAGTGGAAGTGAAGCAAACGGTACCGGTCGCTTTTGACGGAAACATGGTACAGCGCCTTGTTTCAGCTGCAACTCTGCTTCTGCCTTTGTACACAAGCCCATGGAGCCATCGAATAAATTTGCATATTTCGTTTTCAGCTCACTTCTCGGTTTATGACACCCGGTGAAACCTGTGTTTCTTTGCCTATACCTACTACTTGATTGCAAACAGCATTTATGGGAACGTCGAATAACTTTAACTCATCAATCCAATCTATTCCCAATATGTTTAACTGCGGAATGCTGGTTATATAAGCAATACCCTCGAACTTCTTTTCTCTAAAAACGACCTGACACAGCAATTCTCCAGTCAATAGCAATTGCTGTCCACTAGCATTCCTAGAAGAATGTTTTGTTGGCTGGAAAGTTGGACTTCCTATACTCTTCCATGTGTCCACCGAAAGTATGGTTATGTCCGAGGCGGTGTCGATCTGCAGTTGAACTTCATTCCCATTTATTTGCAAACCTATAAATTTCCGCCTGCCTGCATGGTCTACTTTGGAAACTGAAAATATACTTTTAGATTCGCATTTAGTTTTTGAATGCTTAGAAATTTTATTTTTAAAATGTGTTTTCTTCTTGTTATTCCTGTTCCCACTTTCGCAAAACCCTTCCTTATGACCTTCACGTCCGCAATCAGTGCACTTATGTGACTTGTACCAGCATTTCTCAGCATAATGCATGCCACCACAAAACCAGCATGCACTCTTCGGCGAAGTTTTGGCCTTCGACTTTCCTTGGTGTACTGCTTGAACTTGAGTGATGTTCTCAGACCGACCTTCAACAAGTGCCACATCGTGTTTCAACATAATTATTCGATAGCATTCGGTAGCCAAATCTTGAAGTGTCAACTTCCAACTTCCATCTGCCTCCAGCTTCGCCAACAACCTTGTTCTGATATCCATCTCGCTTGCACTCGTCAGACCACACACAAACATCAAGCATTTAAAAGTATCCGGCGTAATTGATGAGAGCTTAAAATCCTCACATTTCTTATTAATAATGCCAGCGTATGCTTGATAATCGTCACATGATTTCTTTTCCATCTTCAGACAGTTATAACGGAGTGCAAAAAGCGAGGTCTTACGGGAAAATATCTCCGTTAACTTTGCTACTGTATTAGTAAAATTCAAGTCGCGTGGTTTTTTTGGTAGAATCAGGTTGGAGTATCGATTGTACGTTGTCTCATCCAATTTTCTTAGTAGCAACCTCACCTTTGATGCATCATCCAAATCCTTTCCATCCACATTAAAAACATCTTCATGGCGACCAAACCATTCAGAAAATGTCAGCCCGTTCTCGGGGTCATAAATGAATTTGGTCAACCCATTCGCCAATGTCTCCATAATCTTCTCTGCAGAGGATTTAATTGTTGTGGATGTATTGCCTAAGCTGTTGTTGAATGATCCATCCAAAAATGACCTCATTAACTCTTGTTGCTTTTCTAAAATATCCTTCTGATTCTTTAGAAATAATTCAAATTGTGCTTTATCCATTGCACAATGAGTTCGTACTTCGTATTCTTTACTTAAAAAAAAAAAACAAATTATCCCATCCTCGTCGCCACAATAGTTTCCGTTCCCAGCCCCGTTCCTGTGGGAATCTTCCGTTAAGGTGGAAATATGTGAAATATAAGCCTAATTCACTGAGGGATAATATATCATCCTAGAACCTAGAGCTGACAGAATTTTTGAAAACGGTCAAGTTACTTTAAGGTTCCCGTTCTCGTTCCCGTTTCTGTTCCCATGGGATTAAAGGGATGAAATAAAATCTAAATTACTAATTGAGGGGGATAATGTAGCAATCCTAATGCAGGAAGTGGAAGGGTTATAGAAATCTGTCAAGTAGTTTCTAAGTTTCCTTTCCCAAACCCGTTCCTGTAGGAATATCCGCGAAATTTTTTATAATCCCGTTCCTGTGGGAATATGGGGAGCAAACCTTGACAGGAACTATTTACAAGTCATTGTGACTGAGGGATAATGCCATGAAAGAATTTTTGAAATCGGTCAAGCAAGAATAAGCTTTCGGTTCTCGTTCCCGTTTCTGTTCCCGTGGCTAGGTTGCTCATGGAGGGGGATAATGTAGCACTCCTAGTGCCGAAAGAATTTTAGGAATCTGTTTAGTAGTTTCTAAGTTTTCGTTTCCAACCCCGTTCCTGTGGGAATATGGGGATCAAACCTTGACGGGGACCATTTATAAGTCATTGTCACTGAGGGATAATGTAACATCCTAGAGTTGAAAGAATTTTCTGTTATCGCTGGATTATAGGGATGAAATATAGTCTAAATTACTAATGGAGGGGGATAATGTAGCAATCCTAATGCAGGAAATGTTATAGAAATCTGTCCAGTAGTTTCTAAGTTTCCATTCCCAAACCCGTTCCTGTCGGAATATGGGGATCAACCCTTGACAGGAATCATTCATAAGTCTATGTAACTTAAGTATGAATGTAACATCCAAGAGTTGAAAGAATTTTTTAAATTGGTCAAGTTACTTAAAGGTTTCGGCAATCGTTCCCGTTTCTGTTCCCGTGGGTTTATAGGTATGAAATATAGTCTAAATTACTGATGGAGGGGGATTATGTAGCACCCCTAATGCTCGAATCTTTTTAGAAACCTGTTTTGTAGTTTCTAAGTTTCCGTTCCCAAACCCGTTCCTGTGGAAATATCAATTTCTAAATTTTTTATGTCCTAAAAACCTTCTCCTGACAATAACAAACACAACAAAAAAAGAATTGGCCAAATTGGTCAAGGCGTTGTTGAGTTATGCGCTTACCAACACATTTTGCGATTCATTTTTATATATAAGATAGAAATAGATACATAAATATCCACATCAAAGGACGTTGTGGAGGATATTGAATGTTTAGAACGTAAGTCTGTTTTAAATAAAAATCGATGCTTTCTAAACAGGACTGCATTTTATACTTTACGTTGTCTATTGAAACATAAAAATCTTTATAACGGAACGTTTCGCCCACAAAAATAAGAGGCTGAAGTCTTATTTTTTTGTGGATGCACTCTTCTCTTTTTTGGTTCAAAAAACTGTCTAAAGTAGTGTCCGCATATGCTAAAAAGTATTGAGTTTATCTTTTTGTCAGTAAACTGCCTGGTTCACACGAATCTAGTGTGAACACTGCCATTCCCCAGCAAACTAGAGTTGGCACCATTCATGGTTCGCCCTCTGGAACTAATTACTACATGAACAGAATTTTCATATAATCTACTACATTTTTTGAAGTGAAAACTTCTTTAGGCCACGGTTGCCGTTGTCAAGAAAAAAAAACTACCAAACTTTTTGAAAAAACCTACCAACTCAATGAAAAACCTACCAAGTTTCATTTTAGAGTTTATTTTTCGAAAAAAATATTTAAACAACATAAAAAACTTGTTTTCGCATTAAACCATAATTATTTTTCATAAAGCACACAAGTTTAAGTTTAAGACATAGGTACCGTTGTTGTCAGCGGCCAAGTCTTTTGCTAACATTAGGTTTGTTCGTTGAAGCCCGGGGGTTTCCCTAGGGTCGCCACAAAGCGTTTTTTGGGAACCCTAAATTCGCCCTGAATGTCAAATTGGATGTTTTGAGCCATAGGTTTGCCATAGGTTTTCCCCCAACTCGCCCTAGCTTTTTGCTGTGGCGATTTGAGGGCTGTCAAATGACATGTTTTTTTTATAAAATGACAGGGATGTGTGGTGATTTTGTTTAGCGTTTTTTGAGGAGTGGAAAACCCAAGTTTTTTTGACAACTCATACGGTTTTCAAGAAAACCTGGTTCTACCCTGGGGAAAGTTCAACGAACGGACCTATTATACTGTTTATTACATTAAATCCCAATTTGTTTCTTAGTTTGGTTTTTATTAGGAACAGGTAGGGTCAGTAAATTAAAAACGAAATTTGTTAAATCCTTATGTTTCGAAGTGCCAACGAATAACTTAAATTTCGACAACCGAATGCTCGCATTCAACGCACCGGGAGTTTGAAAATAGACGGGGAAAACAGTCTGAAAATTCTTAAGATAAGATTTAGTTGTCAAAACAAGAAAACAACCTACATATTTCACAATCGGACTTTACTTGATATTCTTGGGTTAGTTTTTTGTTTTACTAGTTTTAGCTTACTTGTTGAATTGAAATTGATTATTATTGATGTTTTAACATTGAAATATATTTTTGAGGTTCCACAGATGATTTTAATTTTTTTCATCAAAATTGAATAAAACGAATTTTATGTGAATACTACTGTACAAAAATACTTGGAAATCGAACTCCTGAATTTCAAACTGGGAAAATCTGTTTACTTTTACAACTAACTACATAAATGAAGAATCGAAAGGTGAATCATAGTTCAGACGATTATCGTTCAATCGTCTATCGTAGATTGTGTCGTCAAAAGATTGTTTCATACAATTTTGCTTTCAGTGGTTGGTGGAGAGCGATTTTACTATCGTCTTACATATTTTGGCAGTTTTTTCAGGGTCTTAAAAGCTTAGTTTTGCTACCTAAAATTCAGACGATAGTCGTCTAAAATGTTACAGAATCCGACCACTGCACTGGTTAGATTAATTTGTGTACTTTTTTTGAGAAATTAATTAGAGATAATTTTATTTTTTGTAAAAGAGTTGTTTAGGATGTTCTAGTAAGAAAAACCTACCAAATTGAATTGAAACCTACCAACCTATCTAAGCTGAAAAAACCTACCAATTTTGGTAGGATCCTACCAAAACGGCAACCGTGCTTTAGGCGCGTTTGGCACTTTTGCGATGGGGGTAAAGCAATGAATTCGCGACCGACACCATTTTTTGGCTCATCGTATTTCGTATGTAAAGTCGTCATAGTCCAGCGTCTCAGGTTCGATTCCCAGCCATGACTTACATTTTTTTTATTTATTTAAAGTGAAAACATAAATAAAAATTGTCGCCACGGCTAGGATTCGAACCTGAGACCCTGAGTTTAATAGCCAACGACTCGACCATTGAGCCAAGAAACATCTTAAATTCGATGCTGCTAAATGACTTAAAACAATGTAATAGCAACATTACCTATTAGTATTACCGACTCGGAGAAATTCAGAGAAGAAAGAAAGGAATTGAAGGACAGAGAAAAATTTATGCAACGCAGAAAAAATAAAAAGCACCAAATATTTTACTATCATTACAATGAAGTGGATGAGTGAAGCTGGAAATTTAATCATGGCAGAGTAGGAGACGCACTGGTCGATGATTCGAACTTTACAACAAATTAAAAGAGACAGGCCCGCCGCTAGGGGTTTGAACGCCCGTGTGCAATTCCGATTATGCCGCCCCCGTTTAACTATGTCTACCTTACACGATCTAGGTTAAAAAAACTAGGTTAAGGATGTGAAAAAAATAAGAAATACTTTACAACGAAAAACTATTCATTTATTTAATTTACAGTAATTTTACCTTTCTTGCCTTTATGTTGGCGAAATCTGTTATCAATTTTTTTGTGTCTAAGCTTTCTAATATCTCATGTTCAATTGAAACTATGGCTAAATTACTTAGTCTTTGCTGGTGCATTGTTGATCTCAAATAGTTTTTTATAATTTTTAACTTTGAAAAGGACCTTTCACCAGATGCAACTGAAACCGGCAACGTGGTGCAACCGGCAACGTAGTGCTATTGCTGAATTCGGAAATGTTGACATTAAATCATTTGCAAAAATATATTGCAATAGGGTTTGTGGATCATTGGACTGGTGTTCAGTAAAATGCAACTTTAAAGCATTGATTTCATTAAACAAATCTATACCGTCAATATCTGTGTCACTATTTGAACTGTCTTTTAGCTTCAAATTCAAATCCTTGCAATATTTCATTAAATCATCTTTAGAGTAACTAAATAAGTTATTATTGGTGAAAAAGCCAAATACGTCGGCAAAAGTTTCCAACTCCTCGAATCTATCCTTTAAAGAAGTTAACGTTTGATCTAGGATTCTAAAAAAAACCTCTACTTTGTATTTGGTTTTGTGATCAAGTAAAACTTCGTCACTCTGTTCATATGGAAATTGAGTTGGTTTTCTTCGTGGACGAACTGTGTTTATAGGCGGAAAATCTGTTTCTACATTAAGGTCCCGAGCCACATTGGTAGCTTCTTCTAACACCCTTTTGAAGTGCTCATCCGTGCGATATTCGGTGAATTTATCAATCAATTTATTTAACAAATTTATGCAGATTTGAGTATTTATTGTTGGGTTTTGCATCATTTTGCTGAGAGCATTAATTTCATTTAAAATATCGAACCAAATTACAACCGAAAAAATAAATCTATAATTTTGAATGTTTAAAGCAAGCGAATGAGCTTTGTGAGATGTTGTACATTCCCATTCCGACGAATTGTTATCTGATATTTCTAGCAAAGCATCAAATATTTTTTCGAGGTGATACCGTAAAGGTTTGACTACATCGATTCTGCTAGACCATAGCGTGGCACTTAATGCTTTTAATTTTAAATCTGGTAAATATTTGCAAATTATTGACCACCTTTTTGTAGATGACGAAAAGAAAACGTAAATTTCTTGAATTATATTGAAAAAATTGACGGTGTCGTGCGTAATATTTGCCGCATCGTTAACGACCAAATTGAGACTATGCGCAGAGCATGGAACGTAAAATGCGCGATTATTAATTTCCAATACTTTTTTTTTTGCAATCCGTTGTGTTTTCCACGCATATTAGAACCATTGTCATAACCTTGACCACGTAAGTACCTAATATCCGGGTTTAATTGCGAAAATAAATCTTAATTATATTAAATATCTTGATTATATTAAATATTTTTGACAGTAGCTATTGGTGTGAGATGATTTTTTTTTAATTCTTGTTTTTGCTATTAACCATGTATGCAATTACGTTGAGGACACTAATTGGAACTCAAAACCATTTAAGATATTCAAATAGAGTAAGTAGTGTTCATAGTAAGAGCTCTTATGTCTTCCAGTTTCGAAAGTTTCATATCATATTTAATGAAAACTACTAAACTGGACAACATAAGAGCTGTTACTCAACACTACTACCTCTATTTGCATATCTTAAATGGTTTGAGTTCCAATTAGTGTCCTTTATGTAATTGCACACATTGTTCTTAACACAATCAAGAATTCAAAAAAAACTTATCTTAGAACAGAACAACACACTCGTTTAAAAGTGAAATATTGATTATATTAAATACTAGCTGTGCCCGCGACTTCGTCTGCGTGGAATAGTGACTTTCGGCAGCATTTTTAATTTTTAGGCTACTTATTTTGCAAATAAGACACGTGCACTTTGAGAAACTATTGCTTAATTATTTTATTTCAATACATTTTTGCACACGACGTTCTTACTTTTTCCATTTTTTGTCAAATAAAAAGGTTTTGCGAGTTTGATACACTCTTTTAAACTAAAATAACAAATCAGTGGGAATTAAAGAAATACGGGGAATTAATAGTTTTCTCCTTTCGCTGTTTCAGTTATTATTAAATCTTTTATAATGCCGCATCCCAGATGTGTAATTTGAAACTGTGTACAATTCTAGATTACCTACTCATTATTGGCACTGGAACAGAAACTTGCAGCCACTTCTGATAATTCGAATAAATTTAAGAAACTCTAAAGGGTATGATGTGACTTGCTCAGTGTCTATAATATAGTCTACTGATAGATATTCGACAACATCCCCCAATACTTCAAACATAACTTATAAGCTCATATGGTTAACTATCTCATTAGTCGTCGCCGAAATCGACTTTTCACACAGTCATTACCGATAGCCAGTATTTATTTGAAGATCAAGATAGACATTTCTTCTCAGGTGTGTTAACGACAGAAATCACCTCACGGTGACAGAACTTTTGTAATCGGTCCAGTGGCTTCAAAGTTCCCGTTTACGTCGCCGTTCCCGTAGGAATATTGGAATAACAAATACAGCCCATATCCTTCTTCAGGGTCAAAACTATCTCTGCACCAAAATTCATACAAATAGGTTCAATAGTTTGGGGGTCTGGGCGGTAGATGGTAACAAAGAAAAACAGACAAACGGAGTTGATTTCGGATCTATACTATAATGTTAGTAAGTACTTCCGTTCCCATGGGAATATGGGGATAAATTAAAGCTTATGTTACTTTGAGATAGTGTAGCATACTAACCGGGAAATAGTTTTTGCAATCAGTTCAGTAGTTTCTAGGTTCCCTTTTACGTTTGCGTTCTTATGGGAATACAGGGATAACATAAATAGCCTATGTCCATCTTCAGGCTCAAGACTATATCTCTGTACCAAAACTCAAATAAATAGGTTTAAAAGTTTGGGCGGTTTTTGGAAACAAATAAAAATAGACAGACACATTTTATTTCAGACTTATGACATTAGTAACGACTCCCATTCCCGTGGGAATATGGTGACCGTTTCCGTAGTAATATGGGGATGAATTAATGTTTATGTTACTCGGGGATAGTGTAGCATTCTACCGGTGGAAGAATTTTCGAAATCGGTGCTGTAGCTTCTAATTTCCCGTATACGTTCCCGCTCGCGTGGAAATTTAGGGATAAAATATATAGCCTATGTCCTCCTTCAGGAGGACTATACAAAATTTCATATATCAATCAGTTTAGTAGTTTTGGGCGGGAGACGGTAACATAGAATGTCGAACAGACAGAGTTACTTTCACATTTATAATATTAGTAAGGATAGGATTAAGAGCATTAAACATTTTTTTGAAACTTCTAGCCTTAAAAATGGCGGTATTTAAAAAAAAAAACATTCATCCCCTATTTCAACACCTTGTGGCCCTGTTAAAACTACTTTTGAGACCGTAGTTTTTGAATTCCCATTTCCGTTCCCGTGGGAATATAAGGATAGATATATAGCCTTTATCCTTCCGCATGTTCTAGACCATCTCTGTAGCTAATTTAATAAAAATCTGTTTAGCAGTTTGAACGGGAGACATTCGAAAAACATACCGATATAGCTACATTCGCATTTTCAAAATTAGTAAAGACTCCCGTTCCCGTGTGAATAGGGTGACCGTTTTCGTGGGAATATGTGGGTGAGTTGAAGTTAATGCTACTCCGGGGCTATGGAGCATTCCAACTGTGGAAGAATTTTTGAAATCGGTGCTGTAGTGTCAAAGTTCCCGTATACGTTCCTGCTCCCGTGGGAATATAGGGAAAAAATATATAGCCTATGTCCTTCCTCAGGTTCTGAACAATCTTTGTACAAAATTTCATTTAAATCGGTTTATTAGTTTGGGAGGGAGATGGTAACATAGAACGACGCTTTCACACTTATTATATTTGTAAGGACTCCCATTCCTGTAGGAATATGTGGATGAATTAAAGTTTATGTTACTCTGGGATAGTGTAGCATTCTAACGATGGAAAAATTTTTGAAATCGGTGTTGTAGTTTCTAAGTTCCCGTATACGCTCCCGTTCCCGTAGGAATATAGGGATTAAATATATAGCCTATGTCCTTCCTCAGGGTCTGAACAATCTTAGTACAAAAATTCATTTTAATCTGTTCATTAGTTTGAGCGGGAGATGGTAACATAGAAAGGTGAACAGACAGAGCTACTTTTGCATTTATAATAATAGTGAGGACCGGTTCCCGAGGGAATATTCGAATGAAATAAAGTCTTTGTTCGTCCGTAAGCTTAGAACAATCATTATACAAAATTTCTTTTAAATCGGTTTATTAGTTTGGGCGGGAGATGGTAACATAGAACGACGAACAGACAGAGCTACTTTCACACATATAATATAAGTAAGGACTTCCGTTCCCGTAGGAATATGTGGATGAGTTAAAGTTTATGTTACTCTGGGTTAGTGAAGCATTCTATCGGTGGAAAAAATTTTTGAAATCTGTGTTGTAGATTCTAAATTCCTGTATACGTTCCCATTCCCGTGGGAATTTAGGGATAAAATATATAGCCTATGTCTTTCCTCAAGTCTTAGACTATCTCTGTATCAAATTTTATTTAAATCGGTTCAGTAGTTTCGGCGGGAAATGGTAACATAGAAAGCCGGACAGACAGAGTGACTTTCACATTTATAATATTAGTTAGGATTTTTGACAGTAGCTATTGGTCTGAGATGATTTTTTTTTGAAATTCTTGATTTTGTTAGGAAGTATGTGTGCATTTTAAACGAATAGTACCAAAACTATCTACTGTAAAAGTATGAAATAAAATACACTTACATTTGGTTCTCCTGATTTTGTTTGTTGACAACTTTGGGAACTTGAACTTGTTGAAGGCAGGTCGTCACATGAGGCATTACGTCTGCAACTCCAACAACCCCAGCTTCAAAATTTTTAGCAGGTTGAGCTGGACCTGGGTACAAATCCTGCACCGGGACTTGGTTTGAAGAATCCACATTTGGATTCACTGTAGCTGAAGCTTCAGCCGAATCTTTTTTTTTGAAACTTTTTTTTACTCTAAAACTAAAACACTTTTGAAATCTGAACAAATCAACTACTAGAACTCTCGTCTCTCGATTTCTTTTCAAAAGAAGCCAACTTTGAACTCTTTTAATCATGGCGGTTCACGGTTTGATTGGTTTGAAAAAAAAAGAACAGTAAATTTCGATGTTTTTGTTTTACTTTTATTTTTCTCGTCTTGTCTGATTTTACCTTTTAAAAGTTTAAATATCTACCTAGTGCGAACGAGATGAACACCCAAAAAGATTTTCTTACTCTTTTCAACAGACCTAACAAAAAGTAAGATTCTAATGGCACTTTCCATTGGACGAAAAGAACCGTCCAGGAGCGTCCAGAAGCATTCTCAAACCGTTCCATTGGTGCAAAAAGATCGCTTCTCATGATTCTGAGGAGTGACAGCCGATTCTCGATTTGAAATGAGAATCGACTCAGAAGCACTAACACATGTTACTCAAATGTCAAAAAGAAAAGTTTCTTCAAGGAAAATTTTTTTTAAGAGCCATAGGTGTTTCACTCACACAAAGGAAATTACGTTAAACTGAGTAGAAACAATTTTGGGTGTTCCATTGGTTTTTAAAATGAGTGCTTCCCTGAGTGAAACCAATGGAAAGTGCCATAAGGAAACTTAAAAACGTTTAAGAACAAGACAACAATGAGAATGTATTGTCGTTCACTTTGGAGCATTAGTTTATGCTAGAAGTAGAACGTAGAACGTAGAAGAAAATGGAATTCAGAGTAAGTGAACATTTAGATAGGCAGATTTTGTGCTAACGATAAGGTAGTTTGATTTTCAGATAAATTTATTTAAGGTGCTCGGCTAGTTTCTCGAGCTCAAATGGAGGTGATTTTTTGAAGGCGTGTAAAAAAAAACTATAGCTTCAAATGTTCTGTAATTTTAAGAATTTATTATTCATATATTCATGTAAATTGTCGCGAAATTTCGAGTTAAAATATTGAAATCCAAGAGAGATATGGACCATTTCTTGAACTTCTTGAAATTAGAAGACGTCAATTTGCCGCATTTTTATGAATTTTTCGGGTACTTGGAACAAGAAAATAAAAACATGGCGTTAAAGTAGACCCTTTTTCCCATACAGCCATCTATAATTATAGTGAAGAATTGAAAACTGACAAAATGGCAGCAATTTAAAAAAAAAAAGTCCAAATTTCGCCAAAAAATCGTTTTTCGATGGCTGCCAAAACTACAATTTTCATCCGATCGTAAAAGTTGTAGATGGCTGTATGTTAAAACATATGGAGAGTATGCAGTTAAAATTTCAAGACGATTCGTCAACATTTGCGTGAGTTACAGCTGCGGCAAATTTGAAAAATGCAGTTTTGAGAAAAACGCGTTTAAAGTTTTCAGAGCAGGAGTTCTAGCGCCCGAGATGCTTCTCTTCTATACTCTGCCATTTCAAAAATATCCAAGATATCATTCCAATATTTTAGGACATCATTTTTGAGATATTTACCTATCGAAAAATGAAAAAAAAAATCGATTTTTTGAAAATGAGAAACTAGCTGAGCCCCTTAAACTTTATGCAACACATCATTGAATTTCTGAAAATCTGGATTCCAGATCTGGAATGGCTCTCCGTCGTTGATTGCTTGATTTGCCGCCCCCCTGGATGCGCCGCCCGCGTGTTTTGCACGCCTTGCACGCCCGCTTACGGCGGGCCTGAAAAGAGATCAACAACTCATCGCGATGATTTATCGATGGAGTTGAAATGGTTGCATGAAAATAGTTTGAAAACCATTACTCAAATATTAATTAATTTCGTTTCTAAACTCAATGTATTGTCCTTTTTTCATTTTATTGTCAAAGTTTACGAGCGCAGTTACAAGATCTGTAGACACTATCGTTAAAAAATTGAATGTATTGATTTTAACATAATTTCACAAGGGTGACGAAGAAATATAGATACGATATTCCAGATTTTAATTTAGTTGCAAGTTTCTGAAGGCAGGATCGTCCAGCAGCAGGAGTAGCTATCTATAAAAGGTTGTCTGATACAAATGCCATATTTTGCTCAAATCATATGGATTTGCATACGAGGTACCTACACTAAAATGTTTAGTACTAATGTTTTTGATATCGGCGATTTGTGTGTTTGTCGTTGCCACTCTGGAAATGGACAGCAAGTTATAAAAGTAGGCGTTTTTAATTCACCGAATACGTGTTCAAGTGTAATACGACAGTTTTTATATAAAAATTTATTTATTTAGTCTAAAGACGCTTCTGCATATCTTCACGATAAAATTGGGTAGAGATTTGATGATTTCCTAACGATTTTGAGTGGTGATTTTAACATCAACTTCGCCGATGCTACAAATTTGCCACTTTTTCAATTTTTAAAAGAAGAATACTATTTTACAATGACGAATGACCGCAGCCTTATTACAACGAAATATAAAGCGACAATTGATGCAGTCTTTGCGATATATTTAAATAGATTTGAGACAAAATTGTTCGTTTCCTATTTAAGTTACCATAGACCTATTATTTCAGTATTAGAATACGATGATTGTAGAGACGATAATAGAAGATATGAAATTGTGAATGAAAACTCATAAGTTTCATTGATGTTCTACATAATATATTATAAAAGATTTTCCTATACATTAAAATATTTACTGAAAATTCAATTCTGTTTTCACTTCTGTCGGCACTCCCGGAGTGCTTCTTTTTTTTGTAAGTGGTTCGTCGCATAGCGATGACCTCATTAACATCTCGACAGCCAACCAACCAATTTTTTCGCTTGGGCCTTCTGCCATTTTTCTTTTCTCCTTGCTGAAATGTTTTTTTTGAAAAGGTGTGCAATTAGCAGCACCAACTAACTTTATAATTTATATACATGTAAAGTAAAACCAAAGTAAAACAAAATAAATCAAAATCACTACGTGCTACAATTTTAAAAGGAAAAGGCGTGTTTAATTTTTTACTTGGACCATTGGAAATTGGGCATTTGAGCGTAAGTGTGGTGTATACGAACATTTGGTCCATCAACCAGATTTTTTGGCGCCATCGCCTGTCGACCACGCTGCATACGCTGCCACAAGGAGGCACAATCTTTTGCCTTGTGCTCCAACCACGCTGCTTGCGCTCCACACTACGCTGCTTTGCGCTTCACATTGCGCTGACCAGCGCTCGAAAGCACGCTGCTTTGCGCTCCTAATCACGCTGCATTGCGCTCCAGATCACGCGCACACATTGCGCTTCACACCACGCTGCTTTGCGCTCCACAGCTCGCTGCTTTGCGCTCCACATCACGCTGCTTTGCGCTCCTAACCACGCTGCTTTGTGCTCCACATCGCGCTGACCAGCGCTCGACATCACGCTGCTTTGCGCTCCTAGCCACGCTGCTTTGCGCTCTACATTGCGCTGACCAGCGCTCGACATCACGCTGCTTTGCGCTCCTAATCACGCTGCATTGCGCTCCAGATCACGCGCACACATTGCGCTTCACACCACGCTGCTTTGCGCTCCACAGCACGCTGCTTTGCGCTCCACATCACGCTGCTTTGCGCTCCTAACCACGCTGCTTTGTGCTCCACATCACGCTGCTTTGCGCTCCACATCACGCCGCCTTGCGCTCCTAACCACGCTGCTTTGCGCTCCACACCACGCGCACACCAGCGCTCCAGACCACACGCTGCGCACAATTTTGCCTGGCGCTAGAGGGCACGATCTTTGCCTGCAACGCTGTCGAATAGTGCCACGTGGAAGTGTGCCCATCGTCATCGTGGGACCAGCCTGAAGCGGAGATATCCTGTTATTTTTGCATCCTAACTGCTATTGTAAAGGGTAAGTGAAATTTCATTAATTGGCAATTTTAAAGAATTCTATAAAAAATTTTTTGTGTTGCACCCTGACCGCCGAATGCGTCATTTTTTCCTTTTATTACAAGCAAATATATATATATATTTATATACGAATTATCGGTAGTCTTTTGTGTTGAAGTGGTTTTTTGAGCATTCGCTTTCCATCGCGGTAGTGGTAGTTTTTTTTGTATCTTCGATATTGGCGAGTGGTTTTGTTCCCCAGCCTATCCTCTGGTTTGTGAATTTTAATAGACTGTCTTCCTCTTTGAAGGAGTCTGCGTTTTCTATAGCGTTTTCACTTTTGAAATTTTTTCTTTCGCTCGTGCCGCACACATCGTTCGTAACGGTGTCTCCAAGCTGGGGTGGTTGGCCCCCAGTAGAATCCTTCAAGCCTTTTGAAGATCCTTGCGCTTTAAAATTTTAATTTTTCTTGAAATTTTAGAATCTTTCAAGCCTTTTGAAGATTCTTGCGCTTTAAAATTTTAATTTTTTTTGGAATTTTTAGAATCTTTCAAGCCTTTTGAAGATTCTTGCGCTGTATATTTTGACTTTTGAAATTTTTCTCTCGTTCGTGTCGCACACACCGTTCGTAACGGTGTAACCAAGCCGGTAGAATTTTTCAAGCCTTTTGAAGATTCCAGTGCTTTAAAATTGTAATTTTTTTAAATTCTTAGAATCCTTCAAGTCTTTTGAAGATTCTTGCGCTGTTGAACGCTATCATCGATTGGATGTCATCCCTTAGGCTGTACACGTTCACCCATATTCAATATTGAACGTAAACATAAACAACTTCCAATGACTTTGAAGATTATGTCACAAACTAGGAAGGTTAAATAAAGGTCTTGACTTGAAGTTTTATTACCGAAAGTTTTGGTTGTGTTTTATTTTATGAGATTGAGTTTTGAGATATTTTATGCGAGTTTTAAGAGAAGAGTTAGAAATCGAGGGGAATTTTTAAAAGAACGTTTTAAACGATAAACATTTTGGTCCTTCTGCGCCAAAAATTGCTAACCAGCAAAAATAAACAAGTGATTTACACCCACCCATAAAGAATAAGACATTGTGCCGACATTTTGTCGTGATTTTTTTGCATTTATTGTTGAAAATCAGAAAAAGAAAACGTATAGAAAAAGTGAGTTGCAGATACAACACGAAAACAACACTATACAACACGAAAACGGAGAAAAACATTATTGGAAAACGAAAAAAAGCTGCTGATATACAAAAAGAAAACGAGTGAGTAGATTCTACCTTACAACTACTAATATATATATATACACACCTTAATACTAATCGCTTATCATAATTTAAAATCAAATTTAAAAACTAATTAACTAAATGAATAGCAATAAATTATTTTTTAAAAATTGTAAGCAAGTGAGCAAAGACTTCGACAATTTTAAAAAGACTGGGTTGGCTCGTCGGACAAAGAATTATGCGAGCGGGAGGCTCGATATGTTGGAGACGAGCATGTCAGAGGTCAATGCAGGCTACAATGATATCGTCTGTAAAGATTTAAAAGAAGACGAGTTCAAACCATTCAACACACTGTTTGAACAAATCAAAGAAGTGTACCTTGAATATAAGGAGCAATTGTTAGACGTATTGGAGAAGTTCTCGGTACCCACGACATCAAATGTGTCTAATGAAAGTACAAATGTTCAACCGAAACGTGATGTTCGCCTTCCAAAAATACAACCACCCACGTTTACAGGTGAATACGAAAATTGGCGTTCATTCCATGACCAATTCGTGTCACTCGTGCACAGCAACACCTAGCTATCTAAAATTGAAAAATTACATTATTTAAAATCATGTTGTAAGGAAAGCGCAGGCAACTTACTTGATCACGTCAATGTAGATGATGTGAGCTACGACCAGGCGTGGGAACTT
This sequence comes from Melanostoma mellinum, assembly GCA_914767635.1. Classification (NCBI taxonomy): domain Eukaryota; kingdom Metazoa; phylum Arthropoda; class Insecta; order Diptera; family Syrphidae; genus Melanostoma; species Melanostoma mellinum. The sequence goes on from OU612060.1 coordinate 87,190,672, forward strand.
CCTAAGTCTCGGTATGATTTTAAGAGAATTTTAGTAAATCATGAACTGAAGTTATTTTACGATCTACCCGTAGTTCATGAAGAAAATGCAAATAACATCCGTGAGCTGCTAGACGGTTCGACAAAAATTTTGCATGCATTACGCAATTTAGATGTGCCAGTGCAACATTGGGATGCTATGGTTATTTTTCTGTTGTTGAAAAAACTCCCAACAAAGGTGCAATCTCTGTGGGAAACTTCTCTGGGAACCAAGAAAGAAACACCTACATTTAAGGAATTCTCGGAGTTTTTAGAAACAAAATTTAGAACCCTGGAGATGGTTGATCAGCAGCAGAGTAGAAAATCAGCATCAACGACACAGAAAAAATCCCCGAAGAACGTTTTCCATGTTAATTCGGAAGCAACCGAAAGCTTCACATGTAAAGTTTGCCATAAAGGCGTTCATTCATTGCGCACATGTGCTAAATTTTTAAAAATGGACGTGAATGGAAGGCAACGTGTAGTAAAACAATTTGGCAATTGTTTTAATTGTCTGGCCTATAGTCACAGGACAAATAGTTGCCCTAGTAACAAAACGTGCCATTTTTGTCAAAGGCCACACAATTCATTGCTGCATTTTGGCAACAATAACAACACAAAACCCAATAACTCACGCTCACAATCATTCGCTCATTCTAATTCATTAGCACACAATACTAACTCACAAAAATCATTCTCGCATTCAAACCAATTTTCATCCAACCCAAACAACACTAGTACTTATGGTTGCAATCATATAGCACACCCAAGTAACCATATTCACTCAAACACAAACCAAAGCTCATGTACTCACTCAAACCCAAGCACACGTAATCAGTTACAATCACAAACAAATCATATAACAACACAAATAAACCCCTATGCACAGCCATTTCAACCCTCTGAAGAGCGAAATGGCATACACCCATGCGCAAATTGCTTTCACGCAAACAATCAGCAATCTGACGCTCAGATATTGCTCGCAACAGCCATCATTAAAGTAAAATCCGCTAGTGGAGAATACTTCAACATGAGAGCGCTTGTTGATCCTGGATCACAAGCTACTTTCATAAAAGAATCAGCCGCACAGATTTTAAATTTAAAGAAACATCGCACATCCCTTGACATATCAGTTTTAGGACAAGTAAAGAATGGTTCTTGTCAAAACTATGTCGAATTGCACCTCGGTTCAAAATATTCAAACTTTGAAACATCAACACGAGGTTATGTTTTTAAAACATTGACAGGAATTTTGCCAAACCACCAAGTATTTCCAAACAAGTGGAAACACATTCAAGGGTTGAAGTTGGCAGATCCTACCTTTCATCAACCGTCAGGAATAGATCTGTTACTAGGTAACGACTTTTTTTGTGAGATGGTTTTACCTCACATAATTAGGGGTGAGGATCCGATTTCTCCTATTGCACAAAAAACCCAATTTGGATGGTTAATACTTGGCAAAATTCCTAAGGAAATACCACAAAAGATACAAGTATACACCCAGTTTGTTGATGTGGAAACACAACTTAGGAAATTTTGGGAGATCGAGGAGTTACTTTATCAAAATCAAGAAGATGAGGAAGATGTCGCGTGTGAACAACACTTTTTACAAAACACCAAGCGAGTGCCGGGAGGGCGTTTTGAAGTGTCACTTCCTTTCAAAGGAAATAAACGCCCAGCAATGCCATCTGCAAAAGAAAATGTTTTAAAAATGTATTATAAACAGGAAAGGAGGTTACTTACCAACCCAGCACTGCATAAAGAATACAATGCGTGTATAGCGGAGTATCTGGAACTTGACCAGATGGAAGAAATCGATGTCCATCAAGATAGAACACTTATGTCACCATTTCACTACGTCGTACCTCATCACGCCGTCATAAAAGAATCCAGTACAACCACCAAACTGCGAGTAGTCTTTAATGCTGCCTTTAAGACTTCAGACGGTAGATCTCTAAACGACCACTTAATGACTGGGCCAAAAACTCAAACGGACATTACGTCAATAGTGTTGAGATGGAGGGCCAATAAAATCACTTTCACGGCCGATATTGCTAAAATGTACCGTCAAATACAAATACATCCCCAAGACGCGTACTACCAACTTCTCTTTTGGCGAGAAAACCCGATGGCACCCATTAAACTTTATAAAGTTAAAGTTTTGATGTTCGGTACAGCTCCTGCACCATACCTGGCAAACCGAACGTTGAAGATGCTGGCCGGCGATGAGGAAGCAACTTACCCACTCGCTGCACAAATGGTTCGCAACGACATGTACGTCGATGACCTGGTGTCTGGTGCAGACTCACTCGAAATCGCTATGCAAAAATATGATGAGATAACAAAGTTATTATCTTCGGCTGGTTTTCATCTTCGGAAATGGATGAGCAACTCCGAAGAATTTTTAAACCCAATACCGATGGAAGATCGGGAAACAAGTGTGTCGCTTACATTTGGAGCATCAGAGCAACTAGAACACACGAAAACATTAGGTATCAGCTGGTATCCATCGGCTGATTCATTTTCGTTTAAACGAATTGAAATTGAAAAAGTAGTATCAAAACGCACAATACTTTCGACGATCGCACGGCTCTTCGACCCTTTGGGATGGATTTCACCCTGCACAGTAAAGGCAAAAATAATTATGCAGCAATTATGGCTGCGTGGTCTATCATGGGACGAAACGATTCCAACGGAATTACAACTGGAATGGTCATCGTTCCAAGAAGAACTAACTAATTTAGGAGATATTCGCATACCTAGATGGATAAACAATCATGGAGAAGAACAACAATTCAGCGATGCTTCCATCAAGGCTTACGGAGCTGTAGTATACCTTAGGGTTTTAGATAACAACGGCTGCATTAACACTCATTTGCTGATGTCCAAAACCCGAGTAGCTCCACTCAATACAATCTCATTGCCAAGGTTAGAGTTATGCGGAGCAGTGATACTCTCGAACCTATTGAAATACATAAATTCCGTACTGCCCTGTAAGATTACCAAAATTTATGCTTGGACCGACTCTACAATTACGCTTTGTTGGATAAAGGCATCACCATACCGATGGAAAACCTTTGTATCAAACAGAGTGGCTGAAATACAAAGGTCAGCAAATACACCTTGGAAACATATTCCAACAAAATTAAACCCAGCGGACCTAGCATCTCGTGGGGCTTTACCATCAATGCTGATTAAAAATGTTCTTTGGTGGGAGGGTCCAGATTTTCTTCGAGAGAAATGGGATTTCTCTATACCAACACAACCACATTTGACTTTTCAAGTGTAAAGTGTTATACATGTAGTGTTGTGAGATGATGTTAACAGAGTTGTTCAATGTAAAGACAAGAACTAAATGGAACACTCAATTGATAGTATTTATTACAACATTTTAGACCTTCTATATTTATGTGCTTGCCTGATAATATTTTAAACATATAAATATTAGAAGTATCAAACAAGAATATAAAAGATCTTGAATTTGTCTTACCTTTTAAAAAAATATAAAGTTCGTCACATAAATTAAAAGATTTTAAGAGACTGGCTAGCTCATCATTCTGCTTTTCTTCTGATATTACAAGAATACCATCGTTTGTTTCTTGAATGTTTTGTGGATTCATATCAACTTGATTTAGACCTCCAGTTTCATCATTCACATAAACTGTTTGCTGGTTGATTACTAGCTCAGTACCATTGCTTGAATCTAAATCATTTTGCTCTTTTATATTTTGAAGGGATGCGTTCGGGACACTTGCACATGGATTAGGGCCTTGAAATGAGATTATATTATCCTCAGATTGTGAATTCATTATGTCTAAAGGATGTGAACTATTGTTTTAATTGTTAAAAAAAGTGTTTTCTACGAATAAACTTGATGAGACAGGAATGGGGTGATTTGAATATTTTTTAAGATTTTACTTTTTTGTGCCGGTATGTTCTCGTAGGTGGTGGCAGCTGCTTGTCGCGTAGCTGTTGTTAGGTTTTTTTTTGTTTTTGTTTTGGTTTTGTCTGGGTTTCTTGAATTTTAGTTTGTAAAACTTTTAGTGTTCTTTACTTTTTATTACTTTAAGTTTGTCTAAGTATTTTGAGTTTCGTTTCACTTGTACCTAATTTAAATTTTTACTTTTCACTTTAGCGAACTTGTGCCAATGAGAGTGCAACATGTAATGAAAAATGAATCGAAATGAAACGTGTGATGTGCTTTAGTTTCCCAGCCGGGGTAAAACTCACGGCTGTCCAGGGTCGGCGAATAAAACACTAAACTTCGCAACAAGGTCAGAAACTATTTATTTTTAGCGAACTTTTCTAGTTTAACAAAGGACAAATCAGTTTTCTTTTATAATGTTTATATATGTTGGTAACTCTGGTATGGTGGTGGTCGTGGGTACGACTTACGATACCTGGTACGGTAGCCGGTAACGGGTACGTCTGTTGGGATCTCTGGGCATGCGCGGCAGTAGCGACGGTATTTGCTTCTTCGTTCGTTTCCTTCAGGTCGGCATCAATTGGTAAGAGTACCTGTGAGGAGTAGAAGAGGGGTTAGCAGTGACAAAAATTATTGAACGCCTCTGCGGGGCGAGGACATGGCAAGGGCTTTCTCAGACCCAAGGTGAAGTTTTAGAGTCGGCAGAAATTATTAAATGCCTCTGAGGGGCATGGACACGGCAAGGGCTTTTCAGACCCAAGGTGAGATCTAAGGTGGACAGAAACTATTAAATGCCTCTGCGGGGCAAGGACACGGCAAGGGCTTTTCAGACCCAAGGTGAATTCAAGCAGTTATACCCTTGGTGTGTGTTCCAAGATTTTATTAGATGCCTCTGTGAGCAAAGACACGGCAGGAGACTCACTGGTCCCTGGTTGGCTGGTTCTCTGGTCCACGGAATGGGCGACTTCGGTGGTGTAGTCTGGTTCGGCGGTGGTGCACAAGGAGTCTTTAGGTTCCGTTGTTGTTATTGTCTGTGGAGTAGATCTAAATACTGACGTGATTATTCGGTTCTTAACTTTAGTTCGGCGCTCGCGGCGGCCTTTAGCTGTGGAAGAACGTGATCTTATGAGTGCAAGGATTAGAACGCTCCTGCGGGCTAATGACGCACAGACTCTAGGTCTGACAGATCGAGCTGGTATTTGATCGGCCCCAAGTGGCACTAAATGTTATTTAATATTTGCTTTATAATGGTTTACTTACCCTACCAGAGGTTGTTGCTTACTTGGCCGGAGCCGACGGACTGATGATCTCCATGGCGCAGCCTGCTCTATTTATACCACTGCCCGACAGTGGTTGTTGTTGCATCGCCATGCCATTGTGATGGCATGCGATTCGCGTCGTACTGCTGGTATATGGCCAATTCCATACTATAATTAATTGGCCCACCGTCCACGTAGGCAAATCGTGTGTTGATCATTTTTCATATTTTCATCGCTGCTGCCTTGTGTTGTTTGTTTACAGCCAGCTCTGCTTCGTGTTGACTTCGGCTTTATTCGTGTTGACTTCGGCTTTATTGTGAGTTAATATTGTTGGCTCCTCCCCTTTTCACTTTTGCGTAGTTATAGGGTGCCCTCTTATTTGCACTATTATTTCGCTTAAATTGTGTTGCATACTTCGAGGCGTTTTTCTCGGCTTATGCTGGCAACTAGTTTAGGTTGTCGGAACATGTAACTTGGAAGCGTAAAACGCTTCGTTACTTACCACCCCCCTTTTGGAGACGAGAACCTTCTCGTCTAACACGAGATATTCATCCTCTCCTTTTTTTTTGGTTGTCTTTCGATCTGTTTTTTTTTTTTTTTTTTTTTTTTTGTCTTTCGACTTTTTTTCTTCTCAAGGGTAACAATAATTCAACTAAACAGATGCGTGCTTCGCTAAAACAAAAATAATACTTCAACTCTAAGTAATAAACTCAAAAAAAATCCTCAAAAATGAGTCATAATAAATAATACTCAAACTCTAAGTAATAAAGTAAAAAAAAAAATCCTCAAAAATGAGTCATAAAAAAAATAATACTCAAACTCTAAGTAGACGAAAAAAATCCTCAAAAATGAGTCATAAAAAAATTTGCAGCGCCGCTGGGTGCTCGGGGTCCTCATCTTCTCTATGGGTCGAACTCAACTCGTTTCTTTGCCTTAGTTGCTTCATGGATTAGGAGGGCCAGACCCCTCACGATTATTCGACAGACCACCTTTCCGTGACGTCTTGTAAAGGTGAACTTCTGCCGTCGAAACTTAGGGTTGTACATACGGTGGCCAGTAATGTTGATACCCGCGAAGGGGTCCCGTTCGGCTACCGGGGGTGCAATGTTGATTCCCGCGGAGGGGTCCCGTTCGGCTTCCAGGGGTATGTACCCTACGCAGTTGAAGCGGCTCGGGTTAGCTGGTGGTTTAGCGTCCGGTTGCGGGCGGTGCAGTGCAATGGTGTTGGGTTGGACTACCTAAGGAGCTGTGGTAGGTAGTACAACTATTGGCGAAGTCTTTTGCAGCAATCGTTTTCTTAGCTGCAGGGCCTGGCTTATTTTTCTGCCTGCAGATTCGGCGGCGGTAGCCCTGGGCTTTCTTGCCCTACTCGAGCAGGGTTGCATTCTGGGTGCAGTAGTTACGTCTCGTATCGGCAGTGCTGGGGGTATTATCTTCGGAGTATGCGCGATCCTTTTCTTGGGTGCAAGTACTGGTACGTGACCCTCATCGATTCGGTCGGTCGTGCGGAGCGTCGGCCTTGGCAGTTCTTCCTAGAAAATGGTGCTGCGCGGTCCGGTTGGCAACTTCATCGGCATAGTATGCAGTCTTTTCCACGGTTGCGCTATCTCCGGATCTTCTATGGTCTCGTCGTCTAGGTAGTTGTTCATCCTGCGGTGGTCGATGACTAACTGATTAATTTTTGGTGTGGCGACCGATTTTATACTGGCTGCTGTGGAATCACTCAATGATGTATAACCCTTTAGGTCTTTTATATGGGCGCGAATAATTCCTCTATTCCCTTTGGTTGTGTTTAGCGGTCTCAGTACGACAATTACAGGGGAGTCGAAACGTACTACCTCGTATGGCCCTTCATATCGTGGTGCTAGTTTTTCTTTGAAATGCTTTGCAGCGGAGGAGAGTATTCGTGCTCTATATATATAAAGATTTATAGGGTCTTCTCGTCTTTTAATTAAATTTTAACTTTTTAATTAAAAAATAAAATTTTATTATAATTTTAAATGAAACAGTTAATATTTCGTCCAACCATTCATTCCAGCCTTCAATTAAAAGACTAATGATTATGCTACCTTTGCACAGTTAAAATACTGCGGCCATTAAAAAAATCATTGGGCAGGTTAGACTTTAAATTAAATTCTAAAAGACATGTTTTTGTTAAACAGGCGAATATTATTGTCGGAGAGTACGATGCGTGGCACTCCAAAATGAGCAATGATCCGCTCTCTAAGGGCCTTCACTACTGCTTGGCTCGTGGCTGCTCTCAGTGGTATTACTTCTACCCACTTAGTAAAACGGTCGACTATTACGAGTGCCATTGCATCACCTTTCATAGAGCGGGGTAAGGGTCCGATAAAATCCATACAGACGGTGTCCCAAGGTTCGCGGGTTATACTCGTGTGCATCAGTCCTCCGGGCTTCTGTTGCGATACTTTATACGCTTTACATACGGTGCAGCTGCTTATGTACCGGCCTATATCCCGATACATTCCCGGCCAATAAAAATTATTCATTACTCTGGCGGCGGTTTTGGCCATACCCAGGTGACCAGCGGTCGGCGCGTCATGGTTCTCGAAAAGTATTTTGCTCCTGTCGACGGTGGGGACGCATAACTTCCAATCTTCTTCTTGGTTTGCGAGGGGATGGGCGGTAAATCGACGGTACAGTTTGGCATTTATAATCCTGTAGTCGGGGTAATGGTCAGGGTTGAGTTGTACTTGTCGGATGCGACGTTCTGTCCAGTCCTCAGCTGGACTACAGATAATGGACAGGTCGCTTGGTTCAAACGGCAGGGGTCTCTAGATAACGCGTCAGCGACGACGTTCATCGCCCCTTTTCTGTATTTAATCTCAAAATCGTATTGTTGTAATTCTATAGCCCAACGAGCTAGACGCCCAGACGGATTGTCGAGTGAGTGGAGCCACTTCAACGAATGATGGTCGGTGACTACGGAAAAGTGGTAACCCTCGAGGTACGGCCTCATTTTGCGTATTCCGAAAAGTATGGCCAGGCACTCTTTTTCGGTGACCGAATACTTTTTTTCTAGATCTGTGAGAGTGCGACTAGCGTAAGCGATTACTCTTTCTTGCTTGTTGGAGTGCTGAGACAGGATGACCCCCAGCCCGTAGTCGCTGGCGTCGGTCTGTAAAACAAAAGGTAGGTCAAAATCAGGGCACATTAGAACTGGTGCCTCAGTCAGGCGTTTCTTTAATTCGGCGAATGCCTCTTCTTGAGCAGCTCCCCATAACCATGCCTGGTTTTTCTTAAGCAATTTAGTCAAAGGGGTTGCCACTTGTGAAAAATTTTTAATGAACCGGCGGTACCACGATGTAATTCCCATTACGCATCTTAATTCTTTGACGTTGCGAGGTTGATTCAATTCTTGGACGGCTGCTACTTTATCCGGGTCGGTACTGATACCACGTTCGCTTACCACGTGTCCTAAATATTTTAATTGGCTTTTGCAAAACTCGCATTTTTCTCTATTGATGCGCAGGTTTGCTGTTTGTAGCCTCTTGAACACCTCTTTCAAGTGTTGTATGTGTTCTACAAAGGTACCGCTGACAACGATGATGTCATCGAGATAAGCAAACGCGTAATCGTCCATTTCCGGACCGATGATGCCATCTAACATACGCTGAAAGGTAGCGGCCGCGGAATTTAGCCCACAAGGCATTACTTTCCATTGGAATAGCCCGCGTACGGGTACGGTAAAGGCGGTGGATGCTCGAGAATCTGGGTGTAGGGGGATCTGCCAATACCCTTGCTTAAGGTCGATGGTGGATATGTAGTTTGCTCGTTTCAACTTGTCTAAAATCGCCACTATCTGTGGGAGTGGATATGCGTCCATAACGGTAATGCTATTGAGCTGTCGGTAATCCACGCATACTCTCCATGAACCGGTCTTCTTCTTTACGAGAACTATGGGCGAACTGTATGGGCTTTTAGAAGGCTCAATCTTATCGTCCCGGAGTAGTTCATCAATTTTGTCATCTATGACCTTTTGCATATCGGGGTTTCTCGGAAAATACCTCTGCTTAAAGGGCTGATCGGTTTTTAACTGAATCCGGTGTACGGCGGCATTTGTTACTTTCGGTAATTTGTCAAATTTTGGTAGCTCGGTATCTAATAATATGGTTAATGTTTCTTCTTGCTCAGCTCTTAATGGTTTACCTCCTAGCATACAGAGGCTATCCTGGCATGTTTCCCCATCGGTAGTAGACCATGGTATTTCTTTACCTCGTAGGGTCATGCGGAAATCGGCACTCCGTAACATGTCTATGCCAATCACCATGTTTTCGGTTAGCTGTTTCATATAGGTCAAGTCACCTCGAATGCTTTGCTCTGCGATAGTCATTGTGAGTGGATAATGTTCGCGATTAACCACTACTTCACCATTGGCTAGGTACGTTAGGTGACGGAGGTAGTATACCGAGGCCTTGTGTTGGCGTAATAACTGTCGTGTTTCGGTATTGATGAAAGACTTCGTAGCCCCGGTGTCTATCAATGCTTTTACTGGATGACCATAGATTCGTACAGTCACGTAACATTGGGGATCCGTACTGCTCGATGAATGTACTCTCTGTTTTGCTCTCTCGCCCTGTTTTACGTGGGCAAAGGTTCTCCTCTGCTCGGTTGCTATTGGTTTCGGAGGTGACGGTGTACTGACGACTTGTACTAGTGCATTTGCGCTCCGATTTTCTGGTTGTTTGGGTCAGGTGCGCCAGCCTCTCGTACGGCTTGTTTGACCGCTCATGACTGCGGCCCTGTGCGTATGGCAGTCACAGTCGTCGGTCAGTCGTCCGTCTTCTCCACAATAGGAGCAAAAGAGTCTGAATGGTCGACGGCAGTTACTTTTATTATGTCCCCGCTGTTTACAGTTCCAGCAGTGTGTGGAGCGGTCATATTGGCTGGCGGGGAGTATCGGTTGAAGCGGGGTAGGACGGCTAAAGTTTGGCCGTTGTGTTTGGAACGCCGCGCCGGTCGGTTGTCTGGTAAGGGGCGGTACGGCGGTGCGTTTCGGTTTAGAGCCGGAGCGATACGAGGTATTGACTGGCGGGAAGTTCGATCTTCCCCCTGTATATGTTCGTATTCTTCGGCCAGCTCCATAAGTTTTTCGAGCGTCGAGAATTCTCGCCGCTTTATGTAGAGGTGGTACTCTGCACGTAAGCTGTCGTATATGCGGTCAATGTTGTCGAGTAGTCTTATGCGCGGATGTCTATGGATCAAATACTGTGTGCCTCGTATAAACTCTTTTGCCTTCTCCCGAGGGCCTTGTTTTCGTCGCATAATTTCTTCTTCTAGCTTGCACAGGTATCGCGCTGGCAAGAAATGTTGGAGAAACGCGCTACGAAAGCTACTCCATGTTTGGACACGTTCACGGTTAATACGGAACCACTCCAGCGCGGTACCTCGCAAGAACTCGGGTAATGCCTTGACTACGTCATCGAGGCTCATGTCGTAACAGTTGGTTAGTTCTTCGAGGCGGTCTATAAATTCCACGGCGTTACCAGACGAGTCGAATTTCAGTCCCCATTTCCGGACTGTATTCATGACCTCGGCCTCGTAACTGAGTACGATCTTACCGGGGGTTCTCATTGTTGTTCGGTTTCTCGAATGGTCGTGTACTTTTGATGTACTGGCGTGGTTTGGTTGACTTTCCAAAGTTTGGCAACCTTCGGTTGTATCAGTGTTTTCAGGCGATGCTTGTTTATATGAAGGTACCTCGAAGCGTATTTCAGTGTAGCCGGGTGACTTGGGGACTGGTTCGGTATCGACTTCGTTTGCCGATGTGTCGGTGTATTCCCTGGTGGTTGCGACCTTCTCCAAGTCTTCACATAGACTTTGCGTAGATTTTCTCAGTCTGGCTCCCTTGATGTGAGCGCTGAATCTAGTACGGAGAGTGGCAATCGTCCCATCTGTATCAAGTCCTTGTTGACTCATTCGGGATTTAAGTTCTTCTTTACTGAGCAAATAAATGGCCCCGATGCTTGCAAACACGTCGAAGCTTTCTTCGGAGTCCGACATAGTAAGCTAATTGCGTTTTCTATTTATAGTTCGCTAAAAGAGTTTCTGTTCTGACGGAATGGACCTATAGTCCCTGCTCGGGCGCCAAATTGTGATGTGCTTTAGTTTCCCAGCCGGGGTAAAACTCACGGCTGTCCAGGGTCGGCGAATAAAACACTAAACTTCGCAACAAGGTCAGAAACTATTTATTTTTAGCGAACTTTTCTAGTTTAACAAAAGACAAATCAGTTTTCTTTTATAATGTTTATAAATGTTGGTAACTCTGGTATGGTGGTGGTCGTGGGTACGACTTACGATACCTGGTACGGTAGCCGGTAACGGGTACGTCTGTTTGGATCTCTGGGCATGCGCGGCAGTAGCGACGGTATTTGCTTCTTCGTTCGTTTCCTTCAGGTCGGCATCAATTGGTAAGAGTACCTGTGAGGAGTAGAAGAGGGGTTAGCAGTGACAAAAATTATTGAACGCCTCTGCGGGGCGAGGACACGGCAAGGGCTTTCTCAGACCCCAGGTGAAGTTTTAGAGTCGGCAGAAATTATTTAATGCCTCTGAGAGGCATGGACACGGCAAGGGCTTTTCAGACCCAAGGTGAGATCTAAGGTGGACAGAAACTATTAAATGCCTCTGCGGGGCAAGGACACGGCAAGGGCTTTTCAGACCCAAGGTGAATTCAAGCAGTTATACCCTTGGTGGGTGTTCCAAGATTTTATTAGATGCCTCTGTGAGCAAAGACACGGCAGGAGACTCACTGGTCCCTGGTTGGCTGGTTCTCTGGTCCACGGAATGGGCGACTTCGGCTGTGTAGTCTGGTTCGGCGGTGGTGCACAAGGAGTCTTTAGGTTCCGTTGTTGTTATTGTCTGTGGAGTAGATCTAAATACTGACGTGATTATTCGGTTCTTAACTTTAGTTCGGCGCTCGCGGCGGCCTTTAGCTGTGGAAGAACGTGATCGTATGAGTGCAAGAGTGCTCCTGCGGGCTAATGACGCACAGACTCTAGGTCTGACAGATCGAGCTGGTATTTGATCGGCCCCAAGTGGCACTAAATGTTATTTAATATTTGCTTTATAATGGTTTACTTACCCTACCAGAGGTTGTTGCTTACTTGGCCGGAGCCGACGGACTGATGATCTCCATGGCGCAGCCTGCTCTATTTATACCACTGCCCGACAGTGGTTGTTGTTGCATCGCCATGCTATTGTGATGGCATGCGATTCGCGTCGTACTGCTGGTATATGGCCAATTCAATACTATAATTAATTGGCCCACCGTCCACGTAGGCAAATCGTGTGTTGATCATTTTTCATATTTTCATCGCTGCTGCCTTGTGTTGTTTGTTTACAGCCAGCTCTGCTTCGTGTTGACTTCGGCTTTATTCGTGTTGACTTCGGCTTTATTGTGAGTTAATATTGTTGGCTCCTCCACTTTTCACTTTTGCGTAGTTATAGGGTGCCCTCTTATTTGCACTATTATTTGGCTTAAATTGTGTTGCATACTTCGAGTTTTTCTCGGCTTATGCTGGCAACTAGTTTAGGTTGTCGGAACATGTAACTTGGAAGCGTAAAACGCTTCGTTACAAACGGTAAATTCATACCAGCACATAAATTAAGCAAAGTTGTCTTAGCTTAGGCATTTTTACAACGTAAAGTTGCCTTAGCTTAGGAAAAATTACCTAGGGTAATTTAACACATTCGAAATATGGAATTGCAGGAAATCACGATAAATTTAAGGCAGATTTACATAAGCTTGGGTACAATCACACACACAAGCTTTATATACATATACATATATCAAGATATCTGCCGAAAACTACTCAACAATGGGCGGGAAAACAAAATAAGGCACTTTTACCTAATTGCTAGCTCAAAGTTACACAGGTCTAGACAAAATCACCTTGTATTTAAGGTTGATTTACCCAAGAGCTTGCGTAAAATTACACCGACTAAATGAACCAACTTGATCAAACGAAAAATTTTTGACTTTTCAAGTCAAAATTAAAAAAAAAAAAACAAATATTTTTTTGTTCAATATGCAATTATATGCAATAAAAACAATGTGACAGGAGAGGGTGGTTTAAATATATATATATATATATATATAAGGGTGTTCCGTACTTCGTGTATTATCCTTTGGGGTGTGATTCTTGGTCATATTCTAAGAAATTTGAGGTTTGTTTGAATAAAACAATAATATGGGCACTTTTAATAGTTTTTTATGTATTTTATACAAATACAGTTATAGCAAGTGCTCAAAGTGCCCTATTTCGTTTTGAATGCATGCCAGAGCCCGTTTTTGAATTTCATTGTAGCTTGTAGGTGTTTGTTCTCGATAACTCTTGTCTTACTTGTAGTCTTGTAATCTTTGAAACTGTATTTCAATTAGATTCCTATAGGCTTAGGGTTTGCCAGATGTTCAGTAAGGATAAAGTTCCTGGTATATTCGTTGTGCTCTTCTTGAATTTCCATTGTAAAACTCATATAAGAAAAAAATGTCTGCGTAGGCACTTTGAGCACTTGTTTTAATTGTATTTGTTTAAATACATAAAAAAACTACTTAAAGTGCCCATATTATTGTTTTATTCCAACAAACCTCATATTTAAAATTCTTCTTTTTTTTTTATTTTACCCATTTTGTATTTTTTCAAATATCATAAAATCTATGGGTTTTTGAGTGCACTTATTCACAAGTTTTTTTTTTATTATTGTTTAGTTCATCTTTAAAAAATAAAGAAACTCCAAGTTTACCAGGCATTATCTGCAAAAAAAATGACCTCAAAGTCAAAACTTTGTTTCGGGAAGAAAATTTGAACAGCACTTAAAATTGAAAATCTGGCAACCCTTAACCTGTGAAAGCTAAACTTAAATACAGTCTTAAAGGTTGTTATTTAAAAAAAAAATTAAGACTATGATTAGGTCTCTACCATTAGTATTGACAGAGATATCGAATTTAACATAGGTCATAGTACACCAAAGTTAGCCTTTTCTTAAATTGTCAAAAAGTGATGTCAAAGTTGAGAATTGAGCTTTACTGTATAACATTTTTTTTCTTAGAATATGACCAAGAATCACACCCCAAAGGATAATACACGAAGTACGGAACACCCTGTATATAAATATATTTAAATTATATTTATCCTTATCCTTATATATATAAAATTTCGCTGTCACAATGTTAGTTACCGTACTCCTCCGAAACGGCTTTACCGATTTTTACCAAATTTTATGTGCGTATTCAGTAGGTCTGAGAATAGGCTACTTATTATTTTCCATACCTCCAAGTGATAAGAGCCATCTACCCTTAACATTGTTTCTTTAATTTACACTGTGACACGAGAATTTCATATTTTAGATTTTACAGTCTCAGAGTAAATGTCATATTTATCAATTTAATTTGCTTAATATTAAATTCTGAAATAATATCCACCTAAAACTACACTCACTGCATTTTTTGAATAGTACGGATGATTTTGGTGCCTTTGCAATAACATTACTCTATTCACAAGTACCACGCTATTTCACATGGGCGCAAACAAAAAATGGATGCCCTGCAAGCAAGGCTCACCAGTTGATGCATGTCTCAATTTATTTAAATCGAATGCTTTGGGGCGATTATTTACAGTCAGTCCAAGACACACTGAGTGCTTTAATCTTCGACTGTTGTTGGTTAATGTTACTGGCCCGTTATCATTTCAAGATACACGCAAAGTGAATGGGCAAAAGTATCCAACATATTATAAAGATGCATGCCTTGCAATCGGCAACAGCACTACAAATTCGTCTACTTTTTGCTATAGTGTTGACTAGATGTCTCCCAGCTCGAGCAAACATTTTGTGGGATAAGCACAAAAAGATCCAATGACTGATGATATATTGCATCAACATCGTACAATGTGCAACGATCTAACGATAACATTCAGTGACGCTATGTACATTCTACAATGAAGCATTGATTGCTATTGAGGATCTTTGCATTGTCATTACAAAGTTATCACTCACTCGACCTGCATCTGATTTAATTAACACTGAAATGAATCGTGAACTGCAGTACAGCACTGTAGAAATGGCAGCGATTGTTACTCGCAATGTCCCACATTGACTGCATTTTACTCGCAGTTTCAGCAGGACAAGGTGGGTTCTTCTTTTTGGGTGCACCGAGGGGAACTGGCAAATCATTCCTTATTTCACTAATTCTTGCTAAAATACGATCAAATTATGGCATCGCATTGGCCGTTGCATCATCGGGCATTGCGGCAACTTTATTGGATGGAAGCAGAACAGCTCATTCAGTATTTAAGCTGGCACTTAATATTCAAAATAACCTCCGCGCAGTGTGTAACATTAAAAAACAATCGTCCATGGCCACCGTGCTAAAACAGTGTAAAATTTATCATCTGGGATGAATGTACTATGGCACACAAACATTCAATTGAGGCGTTGAACAGGACATTGAAAGATATTTTATAAACAACGACAAACTATTTGGCGGTACTCTCTCTGTTGGTGCTTTCAGGTGATTTCAGACAAACACTTCCCGTCATTCCCGTTCAACATACGCTGATGAGATCAACGCTTGCTTTAAATCTTCTGTGTTGTGGCATCATGTTGAAAAAGTACAGCTGAATGTAAACATGTGCGTTCAAATGCTTCACGATCCATCCGCCGAAATATTCTCAAAACAACTTTAGCAGCAAAAAATGCAGACGTTGACAATTTAAATTTGAAGATTCAACAGTTGTTGCCATGGAACTTAGTATCATACAAATCAATTGATACAGTGTGCAATTTAAACCCGCCACGGCTGTGCAACGGTACGCGATTAGTAATTCGAAAATTAATGAAAAACGTTATAGAAGCCAGCATTGTAAATGGCAAGTTCAAAGGTGAAAAGATACTAATACAACTTATTGCTATCATACCAACAGATGTGCCAATTCAATTCAAACGAATTTAGTTTCGCATATATACGCATATACCATATACTTATACACTTATAATAAGTAAGTTACTTTGTGTCTACACTAGAATTTATCTAGAAACTAGAATTAATTTATAGGCAAAACAACGTTTGACGGGTCAGCTAGTATATATATATTTAAAGAACTTACTTTTTTTGTTGGTAAATGGTGGGCAAAAGCTACTCTCGTCGCTGTCTGTAGGGTTTTTTTCTTTTAGTTTTTTGTTTTTGATTGATTGTTTTTTTTCTTAACTGTTTATTTTGTTTTCATAGTTCTTACTCTTTTAACTTTATATTTAAGTTTTTATTTAGGTTTCAATTTTTTTTTCATAATTTCACTTTACCACACGAAACACGGACGACCCACGGTAAAACACGGACGATGGTAGAACACGAAATGACAAATTAATAAGAAGGCGGCGGCGGCGGCGGCGGCGCACGCAGTAAATTTACACACTGTGCTCACATTGGCATCAGTGCTGTCGAACATGATACTACACTACTACAGTAGTATGATGATAATATAGAAAAGGAAGAATTTGGTATAAATAAATTGGGGGGGTCTAGATTTATCAAAGCGAAATATTTTAGAGAATTATATTTGTTTAGTAGCAGAACAATTTAAGCCAATCTATTACTTTGTTCTCTTGCATTGCCTAGTTTGCAGTTTTGTGCACAAATCGGATCAGAACAGAAATGACTCTTTTCATAATTTTTACCTAATGGGCTAAAATAAATTTACACAGATCTAGGGTGGGAAAATTTACATTAGCTTAGGAAGAATGACCTAATGGACTAAAGTAAGGTTACACAGATCTAAGTAATGGGCGGGAAAATTTACCTTAGCTTGGGAAGAATTACGTAATTTCACACATCAGATTTTTGGAAAACTTGAAGATTTTGATGTACTAAACTTTTTTTAAAGTAAAATCTAGACTTTTTATTTTGAATTAAATATTATATATGTACTATGCATTTTATAAAATAAACAAAAATCAAATACTTCAAAAATAGTTGAAGACACGCAAAAAGACACGTTTTTTTACCTATCACTACTTTTTAGGTGAAATCCAAAAATCTGTAGAATTTAACCTTAAACTTTTGTTTGTTAATTCTAAAGTTCTATCACAGTATTCAAATTATTATGAAATAATAATATTTGTTCATTATGTATTTTCCAAAAAAATATGAGTTCAAAGTTGAAAAATATTGCAGACAGAAATAAGTAGGTTCACAAAATATCCTATTTATCAATGCTTGGTGAAAGTTTTACTATGTGAAAAAATAAATGAAACAAATCCATATTCAAAATTTCAGTTGAAGTATTTATTTTGGCAAAAACAGCACTGTGTGTACATATTGGACTTTAGCCACATACATTATACTAGGTTTTATAAGTTCCTTTTCTTCTTTTTAAAGCGTATAATTCAAAGGTGAAGCAATCAGCGCTATCATGAGTTTCGCCAAGAAAAATTTCAAGTGAATTTCAAGTCAAATTTTTATAAGTTATTAAGAGCTTCACCATAATATTTCGTCGAATTTGATTGCAACCAAATACCAAAAATTATTAAATCTAATTTTTTTTTTTCTCGAAACTCCTAGAAAGGAAAAAAGTACTTTTCCGGGCGGAATATTTCCCTGACTTTTCCACTTCGACTACGAAGTAGTGACGAAAATACAAATGAAAACTTTCAAGATGTATTTTGTCAAATTTCAAACTGGAATAAAAAGCAACCGGTAGAAAAACTCGAAAAAATCTTTTAAAATTATAATAAAACTATAAACAACTGAAACTCTGCTGTTGAAATTGAATCCATTTTTGCTAAGGAAAAGTTTCTCACAACATATTTTTTTTATTAAACATGTTTGAGCTATACCTACTTAAACTGCAAATATTATCCTTATATATCAAAGTATCTACTGATTAAGATTTGAATTCATAACAATTCATAATATTACCCTTTTTGTGGGTTTATAAAAAAAATTTTAAAATGGAGTTATCATAAAACTTGAAAATAAACGATTCAATTATCAAAACGACAGCACTGATTGGACGCTAAGGAAGAATTATATTATTGGATATATTTCCTAAGAGATAGGGTAGAGTTAACTCGAAACTTAGGTAAGGTTTCATAAATTAAGGCAGAGGGACTGAAAATAGCATTACATTTTAGACAAGATTATATAATTCTTGATGGAGGAGTGGCAACACTGGTGCGAAAGTGTCAAAACGTATATTTTTTCTCGCTATAAATTCTAAAATTTTAAATATCAATCAAATCATATTAAACGTTTATTTATTTGATAAGTTCAACAAATTAAATAAATCGTTAAAGAACTCGTTAGCAAACTAATCAATAAAAGTAAATGACAATCCAAATTTTTCCTCAATTTCCATCTATCGATTGCTCGCCTTTGTTTAAATGAAAGATATCTCCCCTGTCAAAACGACCAAGAGACATATAAAAGAAACCTCACCAGAAATGCCCCAAGAAACAAAAAAATCCTCTGGCACGAAATTATCGGAGCTAACATTAGCCGATCTGGAAAATATCTTCGATAGAAAACAGTCTGACCTTGCCAAAAAAACCGACATCGACGAGATTCGAGTAGATTTGGGAGCGCTCAAAACAGAAAACGATGAGCTTAAACAAAGCGTATCTGGACTTCAAAAAAATTGCGAATTTCTTGAAAAACAAATCGAATTAATGCGTTTCGCCCAGGTATAACAGTGGGCTCATCAGTTAGATGCTGTTGTACCCTTCTAATACGCAATGTTTTGGTCGATGTTTACCGACACCTATATAAAGTTTACAGTGCAAACACACTGTAAACTTTATACTTTTAGGGGAATGTGATTACATTCATGCATTCATTCATTACATTCATTATATGTTTGCCCGTGGTCTGGCTAATGTTTATATACAAAAATTAAATAATAAAAGAATTTTATTATTTTTATTTGGAGTATTGTGATTTAAAAATCAAAAAAGAAAGTTTTTTGTGACCTTCACTCCATTTATGCGTTTCGCCCAGGTATAACAGTGGGCTCATCAGTTTGATGCTGCTGTACCCTTCTAATAAGCAATGTTTTGGTCGATGTTTACCGACACCTATATAAAGTTTACAGTACAAATCGAATTAATTCAAAAACAAAACACAGAGAATAACTTATTTATCAGAATGGAAACAAATAAAACATCAAATTCTAAACAGCAAGTAGCTAATTTTTGCAGCAACCTGACAGGCGGACAAGTCTCTGTACAAACGGGGCAGGTGCATGAGCTGGGTAAAGCCAACAACTTTTTGGTGAAGTTGGATAGCAAAGATAAAGTGCATATCGTACTTAAAAACTCCAAAAAGCTGCGAAACAGTGGAGTATCAATCCAGAAAGACTACCCAATTCCAGTGAGGCAAAGAAGAGGCTTCCTTCTGAAAGTACGACGCATTGTGAAAACCAAGAGTCGTACTGCAAAGGTCTCTCTTCGTGATGATCGGCTATACGTGAACGATGTTGAATTCTTCTGGTCAATTCAATATGGGCTTATGCATAAAAAAACCTGTGGCTTTTCCGTTTTAAATAAAATGCTCGGTTTTGATGAAAATACTTGGTTGGATATTATTACTAACAATAACAAATCATTACAAAATCAGGTGGATGAAATGACAGATACAGATCTTGACAGCACAATTCGACCAGCAGTTCAAAATGAAGTTGGCTGCAGTTCAAAGTCGTCTAGAGGAAGGGATGTGTTCACAAACAATCCAAAAAACCCACTATAGGTCTGTCTGTCGTGGGCTTAACAACTTTTCTTATATAAAAATATTATCATATAACATGTGGATATCTGCTTTCAGAAATAATTCGAGAGCAAAAGAAGGCTGCATTGTAGGTTTTAGAGATGTTAATCTGAAAGATAGATGCAAGATAGTAGATTTTGAAGGTACCTTCATTATTGCTGCTTTTGAACAAAAAATTTCACATACTACCGCAATATTTAAACTGTACCAATTGGCAGCTAGATTTTGAAAAACTTTTTAATTTACTTTTTCAAAAATCATTTCAAAATGTTCTTATTCTGGGTGACTTAAATGCGAGAATTGGCAATAAAGAAAGTGAATTCAAATTTAATCAAGCACAAAGACAATCTAAAGATTCCAATATAAACGTCCAAGGGAAAAAGATTTTGTCCTTAAGTAACGCTTTCGGACTAAGTATTGTGCACGGATGTGCAGAAGGAGATCGAGAAAGTGAATTCACATTTGTAGGAGGACAAGGTAGCTCGGTAGTTGACTACTGTCTGGCCGGCGGGCGGTGACTGGCTCAACACCCTTTCAGATTTTGCAGTAATTCCAGCCATCTATTCGGACCATCTCCTGGTTGAATGTAAAATCAGGATTGATGGGACCCGTAACGAGAAATCTCCATTCAAATCAGCCGAAATCTCAAACCGTTTGAAATGGAAAGAGATCAGTTGAAAACTATCAACGCCGTTTAAGCACCATGCTACAAGAAAAACAAAGAACAACGATGGCGAGCTTCATTCCTTTGGGGGATTTGGAAGAATTAATCCTTAAATGTTAAAATTCTATGAGAAACCAACGCCAAAGACCGTTAGCGAGAAATTAAGAGTGGTTCGATTTGGATTGTGAGAACTTACGGAAAAGAACTATGGCATGGCTTAATCTATTCAGAAAACATAGCTGCGAATCCTTTAGAAGAGAATATTTGCTGAAAAGTAAAGAATACAAAGCCCTCTGTAAAAATAAGAAGACATTATTCTACGAAGGCTTAGCATCGGGACAATGCATGGACTCTGCCGAAATCTGGAAGTCAACAAAAAAAATTAATGGAAACGAAAACGCATTTAAAACTAATCTCCCTCTAGAACGTCTAAGACTCTATTTTGAAAACATTTCAAAAGTTATCGAAAATGTTTGCCAAATCTCGTACGCAGCACCAATGAATTTTGTTTCAGAAATGGACCAAGAATTCTCAACTGAAGAAATTAATAATGCCCTTTCGCATATGAAAACCAACAAAGCCCCTGAAGCAACCGAATCCCTACAAATTTTATAAAAACGCACCTGAAAATTTCAAAAAAGCTTTAAAAGATGCACTTAATATTATATAGATCTTTGGCACTGTACCTGATTATTTTAAAGAGGGATTAACTATATTACGTTCTTCAAAAAAGGGGACCCGAACGATCCTGCAAACTATAGAGGCATTACACTTTTGAATACAGCAATGAAAATCTACGCTAAGATCCTCTCGGATAGACTGAGTAATTGGTTAAACACAAATAATAAACTAAGCGAATTTCAATCGGGTTTTAGTGCAGGATACTCCACGGTTGATAATATATTTTCGTTGTCTAACATTGTTCAGCTACGTTTGATGAAAAAGAAAACTACATATGTCTTTTTTGTAGATTTTAAAGCAGCATTTGACTTCATTAACAGAAAGCTACTCTTTCATAAGCTGCACAATCTTGGAGGTTTCATAAAAATTTGTGCAATTGCTAAACGTTCTCTACGATGATACAGTGTCTGCAATATACGAGGGGAAAAATCTATCTGATCATTACAAAGTTGAACTTGGCTTACGCCAAGGATGTAATCTAAGCCCAATCCTTTTCAACTGTTTTCTTAATGACATAACAGAAAATCTACCCTGCGGTGTGCAATTAGGAGAGGAAAATATAAAAGTACTATTATTCGCTGATGACGCTGTATTTTTCGCAGAATCTCCCGAGTCATTGCAGCTGATGATTAATAAAATTGAAGCTTACTGTATACGCACTGGATGTTAGAGGTAAACGCCCAGATATCAAAATTGTTAATCTTCAAAAATGGCTCAGGACAGCCAGCACTAAATGAGAAATGGAAATTTAAACTACAACCATTGGAAATAGTAAAAGATTGTACTTATCAGTGGCGTGGCGTCCATATAACACGATTCGTATCGTCTTACCTTTTAAAATTTGCCCCTTGTTCATAGAAAAAACCAGCAACATAAGTCTACAACTAAGCAGTCAACAGCCTATCTTTGCCCATTCACACAATGTTCTTCAAGCACTTTTAAATTTGCGAGATACACAAACAATACACAAAGCATACACAAAGCATTGAAAATCGCCGCGCAGAACATATTTTGTGTTTGTCCCTGTCTTTCCTACGATATATTTCTACCCCGGTGCACCGCGGTGCTTCCTTTTTCAATACACGTTCTCTTATTGAAGAAAGTAAGACGATAATTTTCGTCTTACTGCAATGTCTGCTTGGAAAAAATAATACAGTGTTCGCCTTCGAGTAATGTACGGCGACTTCGGTTTTGTTTTACTGTTTTGTTTTGTTATACTGATCATTGTTTTGGATTATTTGCAAGTTTAAAATGAATTTTAAGTAACGTGCATTTGTAAAAACTGTGAAAAAAAAAAATTTCTGAAAATTGTGAAAAGTTAATGTCGAAGAGAACTGTTTTTATTTAACCCTCTGCGACTTACGTGGTGGTCTGACAGACACCACAAAGTGTAAAAGCTGTTATATCGCCCTTATTTTTTGAGATTTGACCGGTGCACTATCAGTACCTTACAATTGTACGTTCGAGCATGCGTAAGTGTATAATCAGCTGTCGTTGCGTGCTCAGAGTGTGTTTTATAAGGTAGGGTGTCTACGAGACCACCACGTCAGCATTAAGGTAGGTGTCTGTGAGACACCTACCTTATTGATTATTTTCATAGTGTCTCCCAGACCACACGTCAGTTAAACTGATTGGTAGAGTATAATTTATGTGTTTTCTTTTTTAAATGGCTCACTTAAATATCAATAATGAGTCGCAATGGTTAAAAATGATTGCTGTGATTGTTTGAAGCTTATCTGTCTTCAATGCTCGAAGCCAATTTGTGAAAACTGCCAAAAAAATTTGTGATTTTAGTTTTTAATTTTAATTTTTTTCAACCGATGATTCAAATTTTTTTTTTATTATTATTATTATTATAAGTGTTAACTTTGAGAATTTAATAATTTGAATAAAGAAAATATTTATTTTGATATTTTAAATTTTTTTTTATAAAAGCGGTACGTTACGAAAAGATTTTTATGTTATAAATAAAAATTATTACCTTACATGTGGTTTTTTACTTAACATAATATGAGCTATTAAATTTAGTAAAGAATACTCTAAGCTTCAAAATGGAATGATTAAAAATATAGTTATAAGTCTAGTTTTTGAAATACAAGCTTTCCAAATGGTGTCTGGTGGACTACCACGTCAGTGGAATTGCAACAAAAAAATCACGTCAGTCGCAGAGGGTTAATTATTTGACTGGCTTAGCTAAATGTTGAGTGTTGCTTAACCGATTACCTTTTAGAAGAGGAAAACCAATGAAATGAAGTTCATATTTATTTTTAATACTAGTTAGGTACGTTACTTAAAATTTGATTTTATTTTCTTGCATTTCCACACAGGCTTCTTTTGAATGTGCTTTTTTATGCTTTAAGCTCATTGTGAATTTTAACCTTAGTGACTTAAAGTATAGAAAAATTGGCTTCCATTAATCCACGTTTGGAATTTGAGGTACCTACCTTTTTCTCGACCTACCATTGGAAAATATCCCCACCACGCCACTGATACTTATCTAGGCATAAAGCTAACTCATAATTTAAACATGGAAAAACATATAACCAGTAAGTTAGAAAAGGCCAAAGCTGCTATCGCAGTTAACTGGAAACGAGTTTTTAACAAGAATTGCATACCACATCAAGCTAAATACAAAGTTTTCCAAGGAACTATTATGTTTTATGGTGCGCAGTGTTGGGGCTATAAAAAATACGAGTCAGTAGAATCCTAGCTGAGGTACCACGTTAAGAAAATGTTTAAGCTACCTAGCACAGTACCAAATTATATGATCAATCTAGAGACTGGTCTGTCTGAGCTCTTCATGACTACCCTCAAACTATACAAATTGATTATCTGTTAAGAGTTGTAGAAATGGATGATAATCGGCTTTCAAAAAGGACTGCTGTACAAGTCATCAGAAGCAACTCAATTTGGTTTGCAGAATGGCACAATCTAGCTAGGGATTGTGGATGTGAGCTTTCTTTGGACCTTGCGAACCTCAATTCTTGGACGCCACAACTTTACCAACTGATGCAGAAATTGGATGATGCGAAAAGGCAAAACTTTATTGAACAGGCACAGAATTCCTCAGCTAGAGTCATGTATGGGACATTAAACCACAACCTCTGCGAGAAAAACTACTTCAGCAGCTCATTCACCGTAAGTGAAATATCTACAATTTTTAAAGCTAGGGGTGAACTGCTAAGCCTTAATTATCGCCCACATAGAGCCGATCTGGAACAACTATGCAGTTTGTGCAACTTAAGAGAGCGTGAAGATATCAGCCACTTCCTAGGAAGATGTCCTATACTCCAAGAAATTAGAAGGGTGTTTTGGAACAAATCAACTTTGGAAGACGAAGAAATAAGACTGATACTCAATGGCAGTCAATGGAAAAGGCTCTGAGGGTTTTGTAATGAAGCACGTGTATACAGAACTAATGTTATAAATGAGTTATTTTAAGTTGTTGTAAAGGCAGGCATTTTGTTTACTGTATCTTCTTTCTTTTGATTACCTAGTCCACGTAAACTAATTATTATTATCATTATTTTTATATCACTTATCCTTATTGTTATTATTATCACTAAATGTTAATAAATGTAAATTAAGTTGTCTAAACTTGGCTCTACATTTTTTATTTATTTATTTCATTTATTTATTTCATGTATCTACAAGCAGTCTTACAGCCAACAGATATAGTGCTCCAAGAATAAAATATTAAAATATAAATAAGTACAATAAATCAGTCTTGAATTTATTTCTACTAAGAATTGAAAAATCAATTTCTGAAGGCACTTCATTGAAATCAGCTATACATCTTGATAACGTTTCATTACATCCATAAACTGTTCTATGTATTTTTTGAAATAGGAAAATCCTTGTTCTCGTGGACCTGGCTGGTACATGTATAGGTAATAGAGCAAGGAGTGTTGGACACTTTATGTGGTAGCATAGTAAGTCTCTTATAAGCATTACACCATGAATTTTTCTTCTTGATTCTAAGGATTTTATTCCAAGCAATAGGCACCTAGCTTTGTAATCAGGACAGAAACCCCAGCTCATTTTGTTGAATATGTATTTTGTAAATCTTCTTTGAACTGATTCTACCCTGTCAGAATTAACTTTAAACGCGGGACTCCAGATTACATCAGCGTATCGTATTCCAAACGCGATCTAACAAGAGATGTATACAATGTTAATAAAACATAAGGATCTCGAAAATCTTTGCCATTACGTTTTATGAATCCAACTAACGAGTTAGCTTTTGGTACTAAGAAATTAATGTGGTTCCTAAAATTTAATGAGGAATCAAGAATAACACCTAAGTCCTTAATGTTTGAGACACGATCTAAGACATTAGAATCAATTGTGTAATTGAACCGAATACTGGTACATTTTCGAGTAAATGCAATAATGTTACACTTTTTTATATTAAGTTTCAAGCAATTTTCGTGACACCAGTGTGTAAGAGAATCAAGGTCAGATTGAATCAATTGACAATCACCTAAGCTGTTAACTGTCAAGAATAGCTTGAGATCATCCGCATATAACAAACACCTACAATATTTGAATGCAGATATAATGTCATTGATAAAAATTATGAAGAACAATGGACCGAGGTGGCTACCTTGGGGTACACCCGATGTACACTGAATTTCCCTTGAAAAAATTTTCAATTTGAACCTGTTGTTTTCTACAAGAAAGATACGAGGATATCCAACGAAGGATTTGGGAATGAAATCCAAACATCTCTAGTTTAGCAAGGAGTATTTGGTGGTTTACAGAATCGAACGCCTTACTAAAGTCCGTGTATACCGCATCAACTTGAAAACCACTTTCCATAGCATTAGTTACAAAAGAAGTAAAATATGCCAGATTTGTTATAGTGGATCTACCAGATACAAAACCATGCTGTACTTCCGATAAATGTTCGCTTGTGAAGAAATCTAGTTTATTTTTCAGGATACTTTCAAACAATTTGGGAATTGCAGAGAGTTTGCAAATACCCTTATATTTTTGAATATCACTTTTTGAGCCTGATTTATGGATCGGAACTAAATAAGAAAGTTTCCATTCTTCGATGAAGATTCCATCTTGAAGAGACTTATTAAATATCATAAGTAAGGGAGTGCAAATAGAGTTACAACATTCCTTAAGCACTGTGGCAGGAATGCCGTCGGGGCCAGAGCTAGTACTAGTTTTGAGAGATAAAAGTGCTGTATTAACTTCTTCGAAACTGAACTGAATGGATCCAATATTAATGCTACTGTTCAATTGTGTGAGTGAACTTTTATTAAAACTAGATACGGAATAAACCGATTCAAAGAAGTTAGCAAATAATTCGACTGTGGAATCTAAGTCCGAGGATTCGACGCCACTGTAATGCATAGTTCTTGGAAACCCTATTGATTTTCTTTTGGAATTTATAAAAGACCAGAATGATTTAGAATTGTTTTTGATATTGCTTTCAATATTTAGAATATAAGCTCTATAAAGAAACTTGCTAAGAACCACAAAATCTTTGCGTAACTTACTAAAGTGTTCGTAATCAGGTTGACTTTTAGATTTACTATATTTTACGTATGCTTTTGGTTTTTGTTTTTTTAAGTCGCTTAGTTGTTTATTAATCCAAGGTGAATTCAAGGACTTCTTTTTTGCAAAAACCGGTATATAGTTATCAAAACCCAAAAACATGATTTCAGTGAAGCGATGATACATATTTTCTAGATCAAGACATACAAATTCAGTTCGCCAATCGATATTGCAGAAATAGTCATTTAGACCGGTAAAATTAGCTTTAGAGAAATTATACGATTTTAAATCCTGTTTTACATTTTTTGATACATATGTATAAAACTCTATTTCGAAGAACAATTCCGTGTGATGAATAGAATCATTCAGCAAGGAAAAAGGAACATTATATAACTTAACTCTTAGATTTTCACAACATATGAACACTAAATCCAATATCTTTCCTAAAGAATTGGGGATATGATTAAATTGCATCAAATTTAAAGAATAAAGATAATCTATAAAAATAATTTCACAAGTTTGTTTCATGTTAAACGGCAGTAGCATTTTCTCAGATTCTGAATATTTCCACTTTAATTCTGATAAGTTAAAGTCACCTAAGACACAAATATTGTCTGAGTCAATGCAAATACTGTTGATAAAATCAATATTGGATATATGTTTTTCATACAATTCTATAGAGCTACTTGGAGGCACATAACTTACAATAAAGAATAGATTTGACTTATGTGGCATGTTTACTTTGAGAGAGATGCAAACCTGTTCAATGTCTACAGATGGCAAGGTTACTTCTGTACAGCACAAATGCAAGCGCACAGCAACAATTATCCCACCTCCTCTATCACTAGCTGATTGACAACGATCACGACGATAAATATTGTAAAGTCTACAATCAAAAAGTTCTGTGGATGCGATTCCATTGTACAGCCAGGACTCGACTATGAAGATTATATCATAATAAATATTGCTCGTATTTTTAAAAAGATCAGATACTTTAGTTCTGAGACCACTAGCGTTATGATAATATATCTTTAACGATGATAAGCGAAGATTTTGAGTAGACGGTTCAAATGAATCCGCATGTAGAGCATCGTATGATTCCCCTTCAGTTAACGTGGGGTCTTCGTTTCTTGCCACGAAAAAAATCGTGGACAACCGTATGTAAGGCCAAAGCGAGCTGTTATTAAGCATATTATATAAATCGAGATCCCTTCCAACTTTAATTTCGAAAGAGGAATAATCCTTATCAGGAGACATGTTAAACTTCCTTATGCTGATGTTTGATAAATTTGCAGTTGATGGAAGCTTTTTTGAAATATAATTTTTTATCAGTTCTACTGAAGTGGTTTGGGAAAGCCGAGAAATAAAAATGCTCTTGGCAGGTGGCAAGGCAATGAGTTCTTCCATGCAGGATACGTTCAACGCTGGATTTCTATCAGTGGGTGGTATTGCAAACGTGTTAGAACGTGTTATCTACAGAGTTTTTGGACGTTCCAGATCTTAGGACTCTGGGTTCAAAAGTAGTTTGTTGTTTTCGTTGACGTTGTTTTTGCATTTGTTGTTGTTGTTGATGATGCTGTTGCTGTTGCTGTTGCTGTTGCTGTAGCTGTAGCTGTAGCTGTTGCTGTTGCTGTTGCTGTTGCTGTTGCTGTTGCTGTTGCTGTTGCTGTTGCTGTTGCTGTTGCTGTTGCTGTTGCTGTTGCTGTTGCTGTTGCTGTTGCTGTTGCTGTTGCTGTTGCTGTTGCTGTTGCTGTTGCTGTTGCTGTTGCTGTTGCTGTTGCTGTTGCTGTTGCTGTTGCTGTTGCTGTTGCTGTTGCTGTTGCTGTTGCTGTTGCTGTTGCTGTTGCTGTTGCTGTTGCTGTTGCTGTTGCTGTTGCTGTTGCTGTTGCTGTTGCTGTTGCTGTTGCTGTTGCTGATGCTGTTGCTGTTGCTGTTGCTGTTGCTGTTGCTGTTGCTGTTGCTGTTGCTGTTGCTGTTGCTGTTGCTGTTGCTGTTGCTGTTGCTGTTGCTGTTGCTGTTGCTGTTGCTGTTGCTGTTGCTGTTGCTGTTGCTGTTGCTGTTGCTGTTGCTGTTGCTGTTGCTGTTGCTGTTGCTGTTGCTGTTCCTGTTCCTGTTGCTGTTGCTGTTGCTGTTGCTGTTGTTGTTGCTGTTGCTGTTGCCGTTGCTTTTGCCGTTGCTGCGGCTCTAGTTGTTGCTGTTGCTGTTGCTGTTGCTGTTTCTCCTGTTGTTGTTGTTGTTGTTGGTGTTGGTGTTGTTGTTGTTGTTGCTGCTCCTGCATCGATTGTTGTTGTTGTTGCTGCTCCTGCAGCGATTGTTGTTGTTGTTGTTGTTGTTGTTGTTGTTGTTGTTGTTGTTGTTGTTGTTGTTGTTGTTGTTGTTGTTGTTGTTGTTGTTGTTGTTGTTGTTGTTGTTGTTGTTGTTGTTGTTGTTGTTGTTGTTGTTGTTGTTGTTGTTGTTGTTGTTGTTGTTGTTGTTGTTGTTGTTGTTGTTGTTGTTGTTGTTGTTGTTGTTGTTGTTGTTGTTGTTGTTGTTGTTGTTGTTGTTGTTGTTGTTGTTGTTGTTGTTGTTGTTGTTGTTGTTGTTGTTGTTGTTGTTGTTGTTGTTGTTGTTGTTGTTGTTGTTGTTGTTGTTGTTGTTGTTGTTGTTGTTGTTGTTGTTGTTGTTGTTGTTGTTGTTGTTGTTGTTGTTGTTGTTGTTGTTGTTGTTGTTGTTGTTGTTGTTGTTGTTGTTGTTGTTGTTGTTGTTGTTGTTGTTGTTGTTGTTGTTGTTGTTGTTGTTGTTGTTGTTGTTGTTGTTGTTGTTGTTGTTGTTGTTGTTGTTGTTGTTGTTGTTGTTGTTGTTGTTGTTGTTGTTGTTGTTGTTGTTGTTGTTGTTGTTGTTGTTGTTGTTGTTGTTGTTGTTGTTGTTGTTGTTGTTGTTGTTGTTGTTGTTGTTGTTGTTGTTGTTGTTGTTGTTGTTGTTGTTGTTGTTGTTGTTGTTGTTGTTGTTGTTGTTGTTGTTGTTGTTGTTGTTGTTGTTGTTGTTGTTGTTGTTGTTGTTGTTGTTGTTGTTGTTGTTGTTGTTGTTGTTGTTGTTGTTGTTGTTGTTGTTGTTGTTGTTGTTGTTGTTGTTGTTGTTGTTGTTGTTGTTGTTGTTGTTGTTGTTGTTGTTGTTGTTGTTGTTGTTGTTGTTGTTGTTGTTGTTGTTGTTGTTGTTGTTGTTGTTGTTGTTGTTGTTGTTGTTGTTGTTGTTGTTGTTGTTGTTGTTGTTGTTGTTGTTGTTGTTGTTGTTGTTGTTGTTGTTGTTGTTGTTGTTGTTGTTGTTGTTGTTGTTGTTGTTGTTGTTGTTGTTGTTGTTGTTGTTGTTGTTGTTGTTGTTGTTGTTGTTGTTGTTGTTGTTGTTGTTGTTGTTGTTGTTGTTGTTGTTGTTGTTGTTGTTGTTGTTGTTGTTGTTGTTGTTGTTGTTGTTGTTGTTGTTGTTGTTGTTGTTGTTGTTGTTGTTGTTGTTGTTGTTGTTGTTGTTGTTGTTGTTGTTGTTGTTGTTGTTGTTGTTGTTGTTGTTGTTGTTGTTGTTGTTGTTGTTGTTGTTGTTGTTGTTGTTGTTGTTGTTGTTGTTGTTGTTGTTGTTGTTGTTGTTGTTGTTGTTGTTGTTGTTGTTGTTGTTGTTGTTGTTGTTGTTGTTGTTGTTGTTGTTGTTGTTGTTGTTGTTGTTGTTGTTGTTGTTGTTGTTGTTGTTGTTGTTGTTGTTGTTGTTGTTGTTGTTGTTGTTGTTGTTGTTGTTGTTGTTGTTGTTGTTGTTGTTGTTGTTGTTGTTGTTGTTGTTGTTGTTGTTGTTGTTGTTGTTGTTGTTGTTGTTGTTGTTGTTGTTGTTGTTGTTGTTGTTGTTGTTGTTGTTGTTGTTGTTGTTGTTGTTGTTGTTGTTGTTGTTGTTGTTGTTGTTGTTGTTGTTGTTGTTGTTGTTGTTGTTGTTGTTGTTGTTGTTGTTGTTGTTGTTGTTGTTGTTGTTGTTGTTGTTGTTGTTGTTGTTGTTGTTGTTGTTGTTGTTGTTGTTGTTGTTGTTGTTGTTGTTGTTGTTGTTGTTGTTGTTGTTGTTGTTGTTGTTGTTGTTGTTGTTGTTGTTGTTGTTGTTGTTGTTGTTGTTGTTGTTGTTGTTGTTGTTGTTGTTGTTGTTGTTGTTGTTGTTGTTGTTGTTGTTGTTGTTGTTGTTGTTGTTGTTGTTGTTGTTGTTGTTGTTGTTGTTGTTGTTGTTGTTGTTGTTGTTGTTGTTGTTGTTGTTGTTGTTGTTGTTGTTGTTGTTGTTGTTGTTGTTGTTGTTGTTGTTGTTGTTGTTGTTGTTGTTGTTGTTGTTGTTGTTGTTGTTGTTGTTGTTGTTGTTGTTGTTGTTGTTGTTGTTGTTGTTGTTGTTGTTGTTGTTGTTGTTGTTGTTGTTGTTGTTGTTGTTGTTGTTGTTGTTGTTGTTGTTGTTGTTGTTGTTGTTGTTGTTGTTGTTGTTGTTGTTGTTGTTGTTGTTGTTGTTGTTGTTGTTGTTGTTGTTGTTGTTGTTGTTGTTGTTGTTGTTGTTGTTGTTGTTGTTGTTGTTGTTGTTGTTGTTGTTGTTGTTGTTGTTGTTGTTGTTGTTGTTGTTGTTGTTGTTGTTGTTGTTGTTGTTGTTGTTGTTGTTGTTGTTGTTGTTGTTGTTGTTGTTGTTGTTGTTGTTGTTGTTGTTGTTGTTGTTGTTGTTGTTGTTGTTGTTGTTGTTGTTGTTGTTGTTGTTGTTGTTGTTGTTGTTGTTGTTGTTGTTGTTGTTGTTGTTGTTGTTGTTGTTGTTGTTGTTGTTGTTGTTGTTGTTGTTGTTGTTGTTGTTGTTGTTGTTGTTGTTGTTGTTGTTGTTGTTGTTGTTGTTGTTGTTGTTGTTGTTGTTGTTGTTGTTGTTGTTGTTGTTGTTGTTGTTGTTGTTGTTGTTGTTGTTGTTGTTGTTGTTGTTGTTGTTGTTGTTGTTGTTGTTGTTGTTGTTGTTGTTGTTGTTGTTGTTGTTGTTGTTGTTGTTGTTGTTGTTGTTGTTGTTGTTGTTGTTGTTGTTGTTGTTGTTGTTGTTGTTGTTGTTGTTGTTGTTGTTGTTGTTGTTGTTGTTGTTGTTGTTGTTGTTGTTGTTGTTGTTGTTGTTGTTGTTGTTGTTGTTGTTGTTGTTGTTGTTGTTGTTGTTGTTGTTGTTGTTGTTGTTGTTGTTGTTGTTGTTGTTGTTGTTGTTGTTGTTGTTGTTGTTGTTGTTGTTGTTGTTGTTGTTGTTGTTGTTGTTGTTGTTGTTGTTGTTGTTGTTGTTGTTGTTGTTGTTGTTGTTGTTGTTGTTGTTGTTGTTGTTGTTGTTGTTGTTGTTGTTGTTGTTGTTGTTGTTGTTGTTGTTGTTGTTGTTGTTGTTGTTGTTGTTGTTGTTGTTGTTGTTGTTGTTGTTGTTGTTGTTGTTGTTGTTGTTGTTGTTGTTGTTGTTGTTGTTGTTGTTGTTGTTGTTGTTGTTGTTGTTGTTGTTGTTGTTGTTGTTGTTGTTGTTGTTGTTGTTGTTGTTGTTGTTGTTGTTGTTGTTGTTGTTGTTGTTGTTGTTGTTGTTGTTGTTGTTGTTGTTGTTGTTGTTGTTGTTGTTGTTGTTGTTGTTGTTGTTGTTGTTGTTGTTGTTGTTGTTGTTGTTGTTGTTGTTGTTGTTGTTGTTGTTGTTGTTGTTGTTGTTGTTGTTGTTGTTGTTGTTGTTGTTGTTGTTGTTGTTGTTGTTGTTGTTGTTGTTGTTGTTGTTGTTGTTGTTGTTGTTGTTGTTGTTGTTGT
Organism: Melanostoma mellinum; assembly: GCA_914767635.1. Taxonomy (NCBI): domain Eukaryota; kingdom Metazoa; phylum Arthropoda; class Insecta; order Diptera; family Syrphidae; genus Melanostoma; species Melanostoma mellinum. The sequence continues at coordinate 87,223,270 of OU612060.1, forward strand.
TGTTGTTGTTGTTGTTGTTGTTGTTGTTGTTGTTGTTGTTGTTGTTGTTGTTGTTGTTGTTGTTGTTGTTGTTGTTGTTGTTGTTGTTGTTGTTGTTGTTGTTGTTGTTGTTGTTGTTGTTGTTGTTGTTGTTGTTGTTGTTGTTGTTGTTGTTGTTGTTGTTGTTGTTGTTGTTGTTGTTGTTGTTGTTGTTGTTGTTGTTGTTGTTGTTGTTGTTGTTGTTGTTGTTGTTGTTGTTGTTGTTGTTGTTGTTGTTGTTGTTGTTGTTGTTGTTGTTGTTGTTGTTGTTGTTGTTGTTGTTGTTGTTGTTGTTGTTGTTGTTGTTGTTGTTGTTGTTGTTGTTGTTGTTGTTGTTGTTGTTGTTGTTGTTGTTGTTGTTGTTGTTGTTGTTGTTGTTGTTGTTGTTGTTGTTGTTGTTGTTGTTGTTGTTGTTGTTGTTGTTGTTGTTGTTGTTGTTGTTGTTGTTGTTGTTGTTGTTGTTGTTGTTGTTGTTGTTGTTGTTGTTGTTGTTGTTGTTGTTGTTGTTGTTGTTGTTGTTGTTGTTGTTGTTGTTGTTGTTGTTGTTGTTGTTGTTGTTGTTGTTGTTGTTGTTGTTGTTGTTGTTGTTGTTGTTGTTGTTGTTGTTGTTGTTGTTGTTGTTGTTGTTGTTGTTGTTGTTGTTGTTGTTGTTGTTGTTGTTGTTGTTGTTGTTGTTGTTGTTGTTGTTGTTGTTGTTGTTGTTGTTGTTGTTGTTGTTGTTGTTGTTGTTGTTGTTGTTGTTGTTGTTGTTGTTGTTGTTGTTGTTGTTGTTGTTGTTGTTGTTGTTGTTGTTGTTGTTGTTGTTGTTGTTGTTGTTGTTGTTGTTGTTGTTGTTGTTGTTGTTGTTGTTGTTGTTGTTGTTGTTGTTGTTGTTGTTGTTGTTGTTGTTGTTGTTGTTGTTGTTGTTGTTGTTGTTGTTGTTGTTGTTGTTGTTGTTGTTGTTGTTGTTGTTGTTGTTGTTGTTGTTGTTGTTGTTGTTGTTGTTGTTGTTGTTGTTGTTGTTGTTGTTGTTGTTGTTGTTGTTGTTGTTGTTGTTGTTGTTGTTGTTGTTGTTGTTGTTGTTGTTGTTGTTGTTGTTGTTGTTGTTGTTGTTGTTGTTGTTGTTGTTGTTGTTGTTGTTGTTGTTGTTGTTGTTGTTGTTGTTGTTGTTGTTGTTGTTGTTGTTGTTGTTGTTGTTGTTGTTGTTGTTGTTGTTGTTGTTGTTGTTGTTGTTGTTGTTGTTGTTGTTGTTGTTGTAACTGTAGCTGTTGATTTGGCCATAGATGTTGTTGTGGCTGCTGCTGATACAGCTGATGCTGTTGTTCCTGTTGTTGTTGTTGTTGTTTTTGTGAATGTTGAAGATGTTGTTTTTGGAAAGTAGGTTTGGGTGACGGATTCAAAAGTATTAATGGTTGTTGAACAAATTTACTTGGAGACACAATATCAGGTTCAATGACATTAAAAGAATTCACCATAACTTCATTGTTTAAGACATCAAAATCAAAGACATCTTTGAGGTCGCCAAAAATCACCTGAGCACTATTGAAAAGCTTTTTCAACTTCACTATCTTCCAATAAATCTTATCTACCGAAATTTTTTCATGGGCTTTACAATAAAACTTGAGACCCGGAACAGAAATGAATTTATCAACATCCTTCCCCTTCATACCAATGCATTTTGCATGTACTTGTTGCAGACATATGGCACAGTACACCGATAAGTCACTGGAGTCCTTTTTACACACTAAGCAATTCAGCTCAGACATTTTCACAAAAAAGATTATGGGTGGGCGTTTAACGTGAGCGACATAAAAAAAAAATTATATTTGGTTTAAATTTTCACTCAAAAAGATGTAATGGCAACCCTTTACTTTGGGCTGTCAATAAACAAAAAGCTACAGATTTTATTTAAATTGCAATAACTTTGGATGTATGTGTCCCACAGTTAACTATAACCACTTTTTTTGCAGCTTTAAATAAGTCTTACAATGAACAGTGCAAATTGGCACTATAAAATGCTAAGTTCTTTAAAAGAATATTTGCACCAGAAATAAATAAAAGTTACGGTACAAGTGAGATGTATTTAATATTCACTTTGATTCAAGTTGTATTATTGAAATCACCACACTAGCACAAAAATCCAGTACACTTTTAATGTTTTGCGGTGCCTAAGCAATTCATAAATATATTACGCGACTTTAAACGCAAACAGATGTGTATTATTATGAGAAAACCGATGGAAAATCGGGAGCAAAATCAGAGGACTTAATGATATAAAAGGGTTACCGCCAACAACGAGCGAACAGGGGCGCTCGGGCGCTCTGAGCAAATCAAACCCCCTTCGTCCTGGATTCATTAAATCCCATTCCTGTTAAATGTAAAGTCCATGTTAAGTCAACATTAAATGTTCTAATATTGTGATATTTGTATAAATTTGTCATAGAAAAACAAAATACTGTTGCCACTCAGACAGACGGCACTCGGCCATGCCTTTATTATGTAGGTATGTAAAACCAAATTTGTAAGAAAATCGTTTTGAAAGACAAAGCATTTTAATAATAAAAAAAAAAATTCTTGATGTAAAGGTATAGCCTGTTTCGACTAATGATATAATTTCACAAATTGTCTCATCTCGGATGTCAAAATGTCGAATGTAAAGGAAATTAAGCATTTGTAAGCTTATTTGATCGAAATTATCTCATTTGCCCTAGTCGAGACAGGTTATTTAACACACAAATGAGTTATTTAAAACATATCATGCTAAGGTAAACCTAAGTTTTGAGGAAACTACGTAATCGAAGAAAAAAAAACACCCTTTGTATTTTAAGGCAGTTTACCCTAGCCTTTTCTTCTTAAGCTTTACTTAAAATGTTTTATTTCCTGTGTAAATTTACCCTTGGCTAGCAAGTTTTAAAAAAAGAAATAACCCTAGAATTTTAAGGCAATTTACCCTAGCTTCCACTTCCCAAGCTTACATAAAATGTTTTATTTCCTGTGTAAATTTACCCTTGGCTACCAAGTTAAAAAAAAAAGAAATTACCCTAGCATTTTAAGGCAATTTATTCTAGCTATCACTTCCCAAGCTTACATAAAATGTGTTATTTCCTGTGTTAATTTACGCTTTGCTAGCAAGTTCTAAAAAAATAAAATACCTTAGCATTTTAAGTCAATTTATCCTAGCTATTACTTCCCAAGCCTTACTTAAAATGTGTTATTTCCTGTGTAAATTTTCGCTTTGCTAGCAAGTTCTAAAAAAAAAAAATTGCCCTAGCATTTTAAGTCAATTTACACTAGCTTCCACTTCCCAAGCTTACATAAAATGTGTTATTTCCTGTGTAAATTTACGCTTTGCTAGGAAATTCTAAAAAAAATTAATTGCCCTGGCATTTTAAAGCAATTTACCCTGGCTTTCACTTCCCAAGCTTACATAAAATGTGTTATTTCCTGTGTAAATTAACGCTTGGCTAGCAAATTCTCGAAAAAAAATTGCCCTAGCATTTTAAGCCAATTTACCTTAGCTTTCATTTCCCAAGCCGTACATAAATTGTCTTATTTCTAGGGTAGATTTGGCATTTTCCATACAAAAAAATCTACCTTGGCAAATTAAGGCAGTCTAGCTTAGCTTGCACTTCCTGTAAACTATGCTATTTCTAGCGTAGATTTACGCTTGGCACGCATTTTCGATACAAAAAATTCTACGCTAGCAAGTTTAGGCAATTTTACACCGATTTTTTCTCTGAGTGATGTCACTGAGGGATAATGTAACATCTTATAGTTGAAAAACTTTTTGGAATCTGTCAAGCAACTCTAAGTTTCCGTTCTCGTTCCTGTTTCTGTTCCCGTGGGATTATAAAAATGAAATAAAAGCTCTTAAACCTTCCCCAGACCTACAAAAATATTTAAAGATCAAGGTTAAATAAATCCGTTCAGCCGTTCTCGAGTTTTAGCCAGAGAGAGAGAACTTCGTCACGACAGCTGTGCGAATTAAGTGCTCTACGTATTTATTATTTTTAAATTTGTTTTAAGGCATTGGCAACAATAAAAAAATAGTGCAAAGTGACAATAAGTGGACAATTACACTAATTAATTGATTGTTTTAAAAGCAAATCATTGTTTTCAAGTGTTAAAACTAAAAAATAAAACGTTAAAAATTACTGATCTTGAGTGGAAAATTAAACAAACAAACAAAAAATCTTATTTACTTATTTACATACATAATGAGTTCTATTGAGTGCAAAATGTGCAATAAGCATATAAAAAAAGATTAGGATGGCATTTCATGCAGTGGTGTGTGTAATGGAGTACATATTCCACTTGTCTTGCTTTAACATTAGCGAGTATGAGAAACGCGCAACAGTGCAAAATGAGTGTATGCTTTTTCAATGTGTTGAATGTTAAAAATTTTCTAGAGATCTGTTGAAAAGTTTAAATAAAATAAAAAATCTAATGTGTAATAATAGTCAAATGGTAAAAAATATTGAAAAAAAAAAAATTACAATTTTGTCCCGTGCACCTCAATGTCTGATTCCCAGAATTATAAACCATCTGTTTCTAATGCCTTGGTAAATGAGCCCCAAGTTATTATTGCACAGTTATTATTTTAAAGCGATTAAAGAAAATATTGATCCTCAATCGTTATCTTTAAAAGTGAAGAGTGTATCCAACCGTAAAGATGGTGCAATAGCAATTAAGTGTGCAGATACCAATTCGAGGGAAACTATTGAGTGTTAGGTTTCGGATAAAATGGGAAACGATTACAATGTAATCACTACAAAATTAAAAAAAAAGCAAATGTGATAATTTGTGGTTTAAATGAAGAGTGGGAAAAAGAAACATTGAGTAAAAGCATTAAAATCTCAAAACGATATTTCTAATAACATTAAATGTTTAAGGTTATTTAAAAACCATCGGAGAAATAATTTTAATGCGATTTTTGAAGTTGATTGTGATATATATAAAAAAATGATTGAAATGCAAATGGTCAACGTCGGTTGGGACCAATGTGCCGTGTATGAGTATATAAACCTCAAAAGATGTTATCAATGTTGGGGAAATCATCATGAAGCGAAAAGATGCAAAAATGAATCTGTTTCATTATTATTTCTTACCGTCAAGGGGGAAAAATGGTCGTCTGTCAAGTTGCGATTTCTGATCCAATTGCTTAGCCTTGCACTTGGAACAAATGACTTTGTTATAATAGTCTTTAAATTTAAATGACCATTAATTATCCTTGTATCAATTTTAAGGGAGCATATGTTGTTAAAGCCAATCATTCCAGTGCCTGATAGAGAAATGCTTCTTGTTTTAATATGCTAAATAAAATGTTCTTGAAGCGTTCCCTTGATAAATGTAAGTCTAAAGAACTACAATGTATATTAAATGATTTAATTGCCCTAGAAATTGGCTCATTAGATCCATAATTTGTTCTATGCCATTGCTGAAAAAGAAAATGTCTTTCCCTCAGTGGTCTAGCTGGAGTATAGATAGGTATAAGCGACAAAAGGGTGGGGCTGTTAATATGACCACACAACAAATCTCTAACAAACATAATGTCATGCGAGCTCCGTCTGGTGACAAGAGGCAATATTCCCAGTAACTGACATCTAGCCGCATAAGAAGGAGAGAAGTCCCATCTTAATTTCCGGAATATGTATTTTGTAAAACGCCTCTGCACACTTTCTAGGCGATCAGAATGAACTTTATAGACCGGATTCCAGATTACATCAGCATACTCCAAGATAGACCTTACCAGAGATATAAAAAGAGTTAGGAAAGTGTGAGGATCAGTAAATTCCTTACAATTTCTTTTAATGAAACCAACAATTGCATTGGCCTTAGCTGTTACATAATCAATATGAGCGCTGAATGTTAACTTAATATCAATAATGTCTCCAAGGTATTTTATTTGATCAACTCTACTGAGGTGATTTTGACCAAGACAATAATCATACTTTAACATCGAATAACATCTGTTAAAAGTGATGACACTGCATTTTTTAGTGTTTAAACTAAGGTTATTTTCAAAACACCAATTTGAGAGTTTGTTTAGGTCATGTTGTATGTTAAGACAATCACTAGGTTGTTTTATTTGCAGAAACAGTTTGAGGTCGTCAGCGTACATTAAACATCTACAGAATTGAATAGTTGACACAATGTCATCAATAAAAATTATAAATAAGAGCGGGCCCAGGTGGCTTCCCTGAGGAACACCCGATGTACAATGAATAGATCTTGAGTATCTATCGTCAATTAAAACTTTTTGTGTTCTACCAATTAAGTAAGACTCAATCCATTTCAACATAGATGAATGAAAACCAAATTTCTTCAGTTTCATAAGGAGAATTTCGTGAGCGACAGAATCGAATGCCTTACTAAAATCAGTGTAAATAGTATCAACTTGATATCCACTTTCAATGGCATTTGACACATAAGAGGTAAAATATGCAAGATTAGTGACAGTTGATCTACCGGAAACAAAACCATGTTGATACTCTGATATGTGTTCTTTTATGTGAAAGTGTAGCTTGGATTTAACTATAGATTCGAAAACTTTTGGAATCGAAGATAATTTGCAGATTCCTCTATAATTTTTTACATTATTCTTTGATCCAGATTTAAAGATTGGAATCAAAAATGAAGTTTTCCATTCTTCAAGAAAAAAACCTGAGAGTAACGATTTATTGAAAATTGCAAGTAGTGGCTTAGAAATTGTACGATAACATTCTTTTAATATGATAGCGGGTATTCCATCAACACCGGGCTTAGGGCTTGGCTTTAGATTAATAAGGGCATTTTCAATATCATCAATGTCAAGCACCAATAATCCAAAATCTATTTTAGATAAATAATTTTCATCGAAATTGGTTTTATGGCACGAAGTCGAATATACAGACTCGAAAAATGAAGCAAAAAATTCAAGAGTTTGGTCAATATCATTTGACTGAATATCATTATACATCATTGTGTTAGGTATACCAACAGATTTCCTTTTGTTGCTTATATATGACCAGAAAGCTTTAGAATTGTTTTTTAGCTTACTCTCAATATCTAACAAATGACCCCTATGCAAAAACTTACTTAAAACCGAAAACTCTTTTCTATAATTACAAAAGAGTTTGTAATCGGTAATGCTAAGGGTTTTTTTATATTTAGCATGAGCTTTATTTTTCAAATTCTTTAAATGTATGAGCTGTTTATTATACCATGGGGGCTTAGACAACTTTCTTTTTGAGAGGCATGGAACAAAGGAGGGGAAACTACTTTTTAAAGTGTTTATAAATATTGAAAACATTTCTTGAGTATTTTTAAGTTTAAATTCACTATCCCAATCAATGGTACTAAGAAAACAATCAAGATCAACAAAATTAGCCTTTGCGAAATTGAAATTGATAGCTGATTTATCAATTGACTCCAAGTAATTATAACCACGGATTTCAATTACAAGTTGATTATGGTGGATGGAGTTATTTAATAAAGGGAATGGAGCTTCGAAAACATTTGCTTTAAACTCATCGTTACAAACAAAAACGAGATCTAGAATATTATTTAAGGAGTTTAATATATGATTTAATTGAACAAAATTTAAAGAGTATAAATGATCTATAAATTCAAATTCTATGTTTTTTCTCATATTACACGGTATAAGCATTTTATCGTCATCTGACCATGACCAAATTATGTCGCCTAAGTTAAAGTCACCAATAATGCAAACATTTTCTGAGTTAGGACACAAATTATATATGAAGTCAATATTATTCCGATGAGTTAAATAAATTTCCAAATCACTCTTAGGAGGTACATAACTAGCGATAAAATAAAACTTATTGGAATTGAAATTTATAGACACACAAATTTGCTCCGCATCAGGAATGGGTAGATCAATTTGATTGCCCGAAAGAGTTAAACGAGTAGCAATTAAAATTCCCCCACCTCGATCATCAGCCGTTCTGCAACGATCGATTCGAAAAACGTTGTATAAGCTACTGTCAAAAATTTCAGTTGACAGAATTCCATTATATAGCCAGGTTTCAGTAACAATAATGATGTCGTATTCAGTATGGCTGGATGTATAAAAAAGCTTACTAACTTTTGATCTAAGACCACTTGCATTGTGATAAAAGATTTTGAGTGTATCACAATCATCCATTAATGTCGGTTTTTTGCTGTCTTCAGAAACCTGAGAACAGACCAGTTTTAGTTTTTTGGAAAAAAAACAAATGGGCGGATAATAACTCCTTTGGGCCAAAAATCAGCATTATAAACTAAGCTCACGTATTCTGCAGGGACGCTTATTTTAAAATTGGCAAATTTAGCGTATTCATTATCTTTTGGCTTGGTAAGTAAAAAGCATGAAAAATCATCAGGGTTTGCATTTAGATTTGAAGCAATATAATTAACAATCGAAACAGCGGTAGTATTTTGATGGAAGTTCGAAATATGGTACCATTTAATTTTTCGGACTACCTTAATGTTCTGATAATGCATTCTATTTCCAATGAGGCCCGTCGGCAATTTGCAAATCAGAAGGCCTGTTACATTGTTCATCACCGAAAATATCCAAGAGTCTGTTTGCCTCAGCGCATACCAATGATCTTGTGGAGGCACTTCCTTTAGATCACATATTTCCAAAGCGTTGTCCTCGTGGTTTAATAGAGCCATTTCGCACACTTTAAAATCTTTGGAGTGAACTCTAGTAGGCACAACCTGTCTGCAAAGATGATTTCTCGTTCCTATTAGTTTACAAGAATTGAATTCAATATAGGAGAGTCCAAAATACTTATCTCTTGCTAATGTAACTGCAAGGTATGGAGATGTTACATCGACGAGTAGGCTGATGTCTGCTGTGAATGCATATCTTTTTAATCTAAATCGAAGGATTATTGAAAACAAATCAGGTTGAACTGTTGGTCCGATTCCCAGAACATCGTTTAGAGAACTTCCAGAGGATGTTTTCGCTGAACAGTCAAAGACTACACGCAGTGCTGTTGACGAGCTTTCTGGTTTCAAAACGCAATGATGCGGGATGAAATAGTGTGTCTGTGGAATATTCGAGTTCTCTATTTGACTCATATGGCCCAATTGTTCATATTCCAATAAAAATTGTATGTACTGCAGACGTAATTCATTGTTGAGTTCCAGTCGACGTTCCAGTGAAATAAACCTTTTGCGTGCCTTTTCAAAGGATGCTCCTAAGGACGATGGATCTTTTTTGAACGGAAGACTTACCATGAATCTTCCACTGGGTAGAATTTGTGTAGTCGAGTTGAAGAAGTCTTCACATTTACGCTCTTCATTGCTCATCCGTTTAATTGGAGAATCATGACTTTCACACTCCCAGAATCTGCTTACAAGTTTTTCGATTTTTGAAAGAGATGGTGCTGTGGCAATGCTGCATACAGCATTATGTTTGGTACCTTGAGCACCACCTGCCACAATCCAACCCAGTTTCGTGTTTCGAAGTAGTGGAAGTTGAGGACCAATAAAGATTTCTCCTGGAAGTAAAAGATCAAAGAACAATTCAGCACCAATCAGCAAATCTATTTTTTGGTTTGTCATAAATCCTGGGTCTGCCAACTGTATGTGAGCAGGTAGGTCACGTAGTTCAGTGTGACTGTCATGCGGCCTATAGTCAGTTATCTTAGCCAAGATCGTTGCTTCAATATTGCCTTTGAAGCTTCCATTTCGCGATTGAAATGAGAGTTCTATGGCAAATTGTGTTGGCGTTCCATGCCCTCCAATCCCACTTATGGAGGTTTCGGATCGATGCTTCCGAATTCCTAAAGCTTGTGCAAAGGCTGCTGTCACAAAATGGATTTGTGATCCAGAATCTAATAACGCACGACAGGGAAGTAATGTGCCGCATGCGGACCTTACGTTAACTAATGCTGTCGCTAGATAAATGCTACGGTGATTGGATCTGGAAGTGCTAGCTGCGTTTGACGACTGACCTTCCACCCCTTGACCTTGTTTTATTTGCTGGTTTCGATCACCTATGGAAGATATAGTGTTGGCATTAGAAATTGGGTTAGAAATTGGTTTTGCCTTTAAATTGTATCTATTTTCTTTTTTGTAGTGCAACAATGTATTGTGTTTGCCATTGCAAAGAAAAAACCCCCTTGCGTTGCACGAATTTTGAGTATGACCCGATCTCAGACAAATTCTACAAATTCCGATTCGTTGAACAGACTTCTCACGACCAGCACCTGAAAGAGACAAGAATTTTTTGCATTTATATATTTTATGGATACCTAAGCTGCACATCACGCAGCCGTTGGATTCAATTGCTATGGCGGTTGTCTTCCTTTTTTCATCGGAATGCGTGATGGTTTCAAGCGTTTGAAACCTAGATTCGATGAATTTCAGCAACTCTGATAGCGATGGACTGCTCCTTGGGTCATCTAGGGACTGTTCGAAGAGGGTCCTGCTCTCTTTGTCAACTTTTTTCAGGATAAGGTGGACGACTATTGGATCCCAGTCATGTGCTGCGAATCCTAGATTGATCAGGGCCTGAATTCCTTCCTTTGTGTTGTCATGCAATTTCCGCAAGCTAGAAGCAGTTCCCGATGCTGATTGTTGGGACAATAGTTTTTCGAGCTGTGCACACAAAAGTAGCCGTTTGTTGTCATATCTATCCATCAGTGTCTTCCAGGCTGCTTCAAAATTACTGTCTGTCGCTGGAAATCCTTGAATCAAACTGAGTGCTTCACCTGTCAGATTAGTCCTCAAAAAGTACAGTTTCTGGGCCGGCGAAATCGGTTGTTCAAGGATCATTGGTTTAAATAAATCATAGAACTGACGCCACTTAAGGTAACATCCGTCAAACTTTGGAAGTTCAATTTTTGGTAGCTTCAAAGAAGCAATTGCCATATGATGATCCGATGTAGTACCTTTTGTTGGTAAGCCAGTCAGTCGAATCTCTAGCTGTTTTTGAAGATGAAAGTAGATGTTGACATCTTCTTCTTCCAAATCGCCATCCACGCGTTGAAAAACTAATTTTAATTGTTCAAAATTATCCACTAGGTTCTTCACTTTAATTTCGAACATATGGGGATAGGTATTTTTAAGTTCCGTACTGCAATTATCCAATGAGGATTGAAAATGCCTTGACAACATTTTATACCTATCCCTTGTCGTAAGTGCTCTGGTCATCATCATCTTGTCTGCTTCTGTTGCTGCTGCTGCTGGGTTTACCGATGATCCTGATGGAGTTGCTGCTGGTGGCTTCTTCATGGTCTGGTTTGCGTCCAAGGCTGGCAGACTGCTCAAGCGACTGATGATGTCCGCTTTCATATTTTCATAAGCGCCTTTTATCTTTTCGTAAAACTCCTTCATGAAATACTCGTGATGAGGTTTATCTGAATACTTGTCACGGATTTGGGTGTCGTTTGTGTCGAAATAGTCCCATAGATTTTCTAGTCTTTCCTTTTTCTGTAACAGTTTATCCACCGTTTTTCGGGTTTGGCCATCCTTACCGTAGTTGCGGACAAGATCCAAAATTTCTTTCCCCGTTGCATCTTGAAGATCAGAGAGCTCTTCAAGACCTTCTGGAAACACTTCATCGTTAGACATATCCTTTTGTTTTTCTTTTTTTTTCTTTTTAAACAGAACACTGATTCTACTGACTTATTTTTTTTTTTTTTAACAGAACACTAATTCTATGACTTATTTTTTTTTTTTTTGAATGGAACTAATTAATTAACTAATTAATACAGGTACACTTAAAACTTTAAGAAGAGTGTCCTGTCACGGTCGCCAATGAATAAATCAAAAACAAATGCACAATTAAAATCTTTACAAACTTTATTAATCACTTAGGTATGTGATTGTTTTGAGTGTCGACAGTAGAATGAAAGAATAAATCGAAACAAATGGTAAGATTCGATGAGCTGCGATGTGGGAACGTGCGAATCGTGGGAACTGGCCATTCAGCAAGCGAGTAGACAGTCCACGCAAGACTCGTATTTCGTCCAGTGAACGTCCGGACTTGAGCGTTCACATCACAGCTCTCGTTACAAATAAAAAATTTATTATGAAGATATGATGAAACCCAAATGGTTGCGTACTACGCAGTTTTGAGTTCCAACACTCATGATGACCGGCATTGTGAAAAATCTCTGAAGTGTATTAATTGTGTCCAATATAACAAAAACCTTAAGCTAAGTTTTGATATCGATCATGATAGTAGAAGTAACGAATGTCCGGTTTTTAAAAAGAAAATTCTAATTGAAAAGAATAAAATAAAATATTAGCAACCAAATAATATTTCTTTAGTTTACTTTAATGTCCAAAGTTTAAAAAAGAATTTCGATGTGCTAGAGGAAATATAGACTACTGGCCCATGCTGTAAAAATTATGGGTCATTTGAACCACCAGGTGACCTATCTAGAACGATATAAGAGCATAAAATAATAAGATTCAGCACTATGCCGTCACTTGTAAGCTGTTCAACTGAGTGCAGGTGAGAATTCGAAAGTACAGGTAGAGTGAGTACATTTTGGTCACATATTTTTGTACGGCATTCTTACCACCGATAGATCCATGAAAAATAATAAGAAAACGCACAGTGCCGTAAAAAAATGGTGAGCCACAAAGTCGGATTTTTTTTTTATTTTCCGACAATCACCAGGGTAAATTTGGTCATTTGATTTTATACGGCATCTATGTCATACTATTTCAATACTGCTTCTAATCCATTATTCCGCAACGCCGTACAAAAATCATGCGACATGGGTAACAAATCGAGGGTTGCCACCCCCTCTCTTTCCGTGGTCCAGGGGGTGATTTGACACAACATGAAATAAATTTATTTTGAAAGTATTTTATGCATAGATAATATTTTTTCATATGCCGTACATTTTCGTTGGTCCAAAGGGGAAAAAACTGAAAAAGAAAAAATCAAAAAAAAAATTCATATAACGAAATGTAAGGTGAAATTTTTTTTATACGGCATTTAAATAGTTTATTTGTACTAATTTTCATAGTCTTTTCGTGATTAAACTATGTTAAATAAGGGGTTGGATACTATCGATTTATACCAAAATATAGTTATGTTGTCACTGATAATTCCAAAATACAACATATTTTTGAGAAGTACTCATGACACTGAAGTTAGCAGACACCTGTAAAATTTGAGCTTTTATTTCAGAAATGAATAAGTGGAAAAAAAAATATTTTAAGAATTTGTGCTTACAGTTTTTTGAATTATGTAGATGTGTGTTTGAAATCTACCTTTTCATTTACTTGATTACAATAAACCGTGGTAATTATTAATAACAGGAAATTCCATTCCATTGGAAAATCTTTACATAAATAATTTCTATTCTCATTTCTTATTTCACTATTTATTCCGGCTCACTAAACCGGGCATTTCTTTCCAATTATAAATATTCCTTTGTAACTGTGTAAACATCTATGTTTTCATTCGTACGCGATCTTCTTTTTATTACTTTTTTTTCTGGAACGTCTAATTGTCTTCTACGAATCTTTCACACTTCACTCTTGTGACATATTCTGACTTGTTCACCTCGTGTCCAGTTAGTAATTCTTCAAGTGATCCTTGTTTCCAATAAACTATGGATGGGTTTTTAATGACGGTCGGTACGATTTCGATTGGTTTCACGGCGAGGAATGCCCCCAAAAAGTCTGTGACATAACGGAACCGGATGAGGAATCAGGCGAAGAAGATGATGACGTCATAGGTAAATAAATAAATAAATCTTTACATCTTTAATTTGTACGTAAGACTTTGATTTTGACAAATACATATTTATGTTTCAGAAAATAATAGAGAAGATAATTCGGACGTCGATGAAGACGTTGATTCCGATGACAACTCAGCAACTGATTCCGATACTGAATAAATCTATCAAATTTTTCTAAAAAATGAATTTTTTTTTTTATTATTATCATAAAATATATAGAATTTTTCTAAAAAATGATTGTTTTATTTATTCACATCATTACCATGAAACAAATCAATTATATGTATGTATCAATAATGTTTGAAGTATATATTAAACCAAAAAGTATATAAAACTGTTGATACTGGGATTGACAGTTTCAATTCTTGGACATAATATACACACCGTTTCAGTTCAGTTAGACGTCATAGTGATTTTATCATATTATCAATTATTTTCTTCAAAAATATGTTAATGCCGTACTGTATCAGATGGCCATAAAGTACCCTTAAAATTGTAGCGTCACTTTCATCAGCCTAAAAGATATGGTCTGCATAAAAATGTACGGCATCATTTTTTCCTAATTTATCTATGTTAATGCTATTTGAAACAAGGGATAAAACGTAAAAAACTGCTATATTTCATTAATTTATGATATTTAAACTTTTACAATAATTTGCAAAATTTCAGGTTTTGTATTTCTCTATAATTCTTTTTAGAACGGTTTCTTTTAAACGGCAATACTATGTAACAATTGTATTTTACAATATCTTGTTAAAAAAAAAGTTTCCGTACAGGATCAAATGATTTTACAGCTATAAAAATCAAGGATACGATGAAATGAAGATAGTTATTGATATACATTCAAATGAACAATCATTTTTTGACGGCATCATTTTAAATAGTACTTTTGAGTGCTAGATAATGTTTTGGAACCTAAGCCGTACTTTTTCAAATCACCCCCTGGACCACGGAAAGAGAGGGTTACCCATGTCGCATGATTTTTGTACGGCGTTGCGGAATAATGGATTAGAAGCAGTATTGAAATAGTATGACATAGATGCCGTATAAAATCAAATGACCAAATTTACCCTGGTGATTGTCGGAAAATAAAAAAAAAAACCGACTTTGTGGCTCACCATTTTTTTACGGCACTGTGCGTTTTCTTATTATTTTTCATGGATCTATCGGTGGTAAGAATGCCGTACAAAAATATGTGACCAAAATGTACTCACTCTACCTGTACTTTCGAATTCTCACCTGCACTCAGTTGAACAGCTTACAAGTGACGGCATAGTGCTGAATCTTATTATTTTATGCTCTTATATCGTTCTAGATAGGTCACCTGGTGGTTCAAATGACCCATAATTTTTACAGCATGGGCCAGTAGTCTAATAGTGTTGAAAGAAAAATTTGATATTGTTGTATTGAGTGAAACTTGCTTAACAGAGAATATTGATGATAATGAAATAAATATAGAAAATTATAAGATTCTACGTTGTGATAGCTCATCAAGGCATACAGGTGGTGTTGCGATTTATGTGAAAGAAACTCTACAATGTGAGAAACTTAGTACGTTTGATGTTAATATGGATATGTGGTGTCTCACTGTCAAGGTACGTTGTGACTCTTTGTGTTTTGTGCTTGCTGGACTATACATAGATCTCCCTCATCGTCATGTAGACAATTTTGTGAAAATTTTAGAGATTTGATGGAGTATGTGGTTGAAGATAATAGTATCCTGGCTATTATCGGAGACTTCAACATTAACTGGTTTGATATAGCTAATATTTATAGACGTGAGTGTAACAACATAATAAGCCAAAAGGATAACAAGTACCTCAAGATCTTTAATTGATTATGTTGTAACAAACTGCAATCAATTGAAGGCTTATGTTGATTGTAATTTCAGCATAGCAGATCATGAAGCAATATGTGCGGAAATTGAAATCAAAGCAAAATTACCTCCAAAACGAACGATTAGGAAAGTGATTTTTAGATAATTTAAATTTGTGAGTAATTCAAAAACGTTTTTTAAAAATGTTTGAACTTTATTAATTCCACAAGAAGATGTTTCTTGCTTGACGTCTTTAAAAGAACTGAGCTCTTATTCTAATGAACTGAACTTATATACTAACTCATAGTCTTTTTTTTTTTTTTTTTATAATAAGCACGCACATCAAGGGGTTATGAATACCCTTATAATGTTATAGAACAAAGTGCGAGCATTTAGGAAAATAGGAGAAGATTTGAAAGGAGACACCGATGCACGTTGCTTTTGAATCTTTGTAAATCGTAATGAAGGGAAAATACAGAGCCAGGTAAAGCATTCCACATTCGGGTGGTGCGACTGAAATACGAATCTCTATACTTGACTGTACGCCCGAAGTTGGGCTCAAGGAAAAACTGATGAACATTCCTAGCGAGGCGGGTATTGCGGCTAAATTGTTTCAGGGGAGGAATGCAACTGGCTACTTCACTAGAGCACTGCTTGTGGAAAAAGCGATAAGAGAGTGAGACAGGCAACGTTTCGACGATGTTCAAGAGAATCAATCGATTCTACGATTGAACTATCACCTATCAATTTTAACGCTCTATTTTGTACCCTATCAAGGAGGTGCAAAGATGTTTGAGAAGCACCTGACCAGATATGGGAGTTATACTCCAGTTTTGGGCGGATGAAGGCCTTATAAATTGTAGCCAGATCAGAAGGGGTGAAGAATTTCCTGCATCGTCTCAAGAAACCTAAGCATTTAGCAGCGTTTTTGGCGACTTCAAATATCTGGTCGTTCCAACGAAGATCATCGTTTACACACATACCAAGTACTGACAGCTTTTCGGTTTCTTCGATGCAGGTACCATTCATGGATACTGGCAATGGGGGAATGTTAAGCTTCAACGACAAGAGACAGCATTGAGTTTTCGAAGCATTGAATTCTACTCGGTTCATTAGACCCCATGAAACAATGCTGTCAAGGTCAGAATTCAATGAGCTTATCATACGCAACCGTTCCAGTTCCACATCCGAAGAGCAGGGACGTGAATTTGGAAACGAATATGAAAAGCTGAGGGTCCAGTCATCAGCAAAACAGTTAAGCGGATTAGAAGTTTCAGACAAGAGATCATTCATGAAAATGAGGAAGAGAGTCGGAGACAAAACGGAACCCTGGGGCTGTTAAAGTGTTTTCCGTGTAAAGAATGCGAAACGACCGACTTCATTGAATGTTTTCCAAAGACTCTACTTGTCGTGTCATTTAGGTGAACTCAAGCCCAAACATTCGCAGTGGATAATCGTCGGCACGTTAAAAAGAGTCAGCACAATTAAACTATTGTATGATTGCACTTTGATTGACCCAAAACAACATCCGTAATATGATATCGAATTGGCAATCAAAGAGTACAACACAATTGAAGTGTGCTGAGTTCAACGCACGACGACTTCCTCTGGAAGGTATAGGAGGAGATACAACATCCCTCCCCACCCGGAGGACGAACTCACGATCAACCGGATGACAATCGACGAGATTAAATTATTTTTATTGAACAATTTCTTACAAATACTTAACAAATATAGTTTTATATTCTAGGAATTACTTTGTTTTTTTATTACATTACAATTGTTTCATTTTCTTTTTTTATTTTTGTTTAGGAACGTTATTATCTTTTTTATTTAAGAACATTATTATTAACAGCATTATATTTAAAAATAGGTTTAATTTTGTTTTTGTTTTAATTCATTCTAATATATTGTATTATAATTTTTCTTTTATATACAAAAATAACCCTTTTTTTTATGTAAGCAATACATTTTTCTGAGGTAATGGACAGTTTGTTTTTATTGATATTTTTGAATATATAGAACAAAACGTTATATTTGTATAAACGTGTAATTAACAGTTTTAAGATTTTTATCTTTATTTTGATCTCATTTTTACAATTCTTTATTTAATTATTATTTATTTTGTTTTCTCTTTTTCTTACTACATTATACATTACAAATAAGTTTTTTAAACTCGGGCAAACGTTACTTCTCGTATCGATTTCCTTGTTGCAGCTGTACGATCGGGCTGGGCATACATCTCGACGGCATCTATCTTGACGGCATGGGATATTT
Source organism: Melanostoma mellinum (assembly GCA_914767635.1). Classification (NCBI taxonomy): domain Eukaryota; kingdom Metazoa; phylum Arthropoda; class Insecta; order Diptera; family Syrphidae; genus Melanostoma; species Melanostoma mellinum. The sequence goes on from OU612060.1 coordinate 87,241,060, forward strand.
CTGGGACAACGTTTGTTACATTTGTTGTTATGTGACTCGGTATGCTGGCGGTGTTTTCAGACGAACTTCTTGAAAGGTACCATTTAAACAATACGAGTGCTATTATGAGAACACTGATGGACACAAGAGAATATCGATGGACGTCGACTTCCAATCGCTGACTGTTTACACGCTTTCTGTTTTCGACCTGATTTGCTTCAGGTAGCGGAACAGTAATCTTTAAAACGATTGAGTCTCTTTGTGGATAGATCAACAGCCGAACAACTTGGAACAACGCGGCTGGATTAAGAACCATTCTTTCATACTTTGAATTCTTCAGCACTGATGATATATTGTTTGCGTCCAAAATAAAGGGATGAAGCTTATTTTGGTACAAATCGTTAAAAATTGATAGCTCAGTTGTTTGGCGACTTTGGACTTTAAGTAGTTTAGAAGTAACTAATGAGATCATTTTGTTTTTCTCCACTTTCAATTTTGTCGCAGCTAAATCTTTGATTGCAGCCGTCGCGAAATTCTCCATATCCGTGGTGAAGTTTTCGAAACTATTTCCAATTTTTTCCACCTCTTCTGCTAATGTTTTAATAGGTTTACTGAGCCTATCAAAATTGGAATTTGCCACCGTTATCTGCTTCGTAATTAAGTTGAGCGTTTCCTTTTCGTTCGTATCCAAGTTGTCAAGATGGTCATAAATCTTATCAGAATCCTCTTTGTCCATAGTTCCAAAAACCCAATGGAAGAAATGTCCAATTGTTTCTATAGCTCTCTTATTTCTTCGGTGAGAGACCATATGCTTTAGTCGCATGTTGTTTTGCCGAAGGTTGTAAATGATAGCTTCCAACTCGTTCGTTCTCATGTTGCAATTTATTTGGAATTTTGATTGTAGAGGAACGCACAGCTGTTTGATCTTAGCGTCACACTTGTATACAAAATCGAGAACTTCAGAAAAATCCATGGGTTTTATTTTCGGGAATATGGTCCATTTGTTATTAAAAAAGACAGCATTCCCAATGCCTTCAAATAGTGCCGGAGTTAAAGTAATGCTTTCTATTTGATAAGGAGCTGATGTCCTTGTTGTGTGGGATGTTGAGACGTTCGGTATGTTTGCCACGAGAAAGATTAGTTTATACATTAAGGCAACATTTAAAAGTGTTTCTTCTATCACTTTTTTTTGTATAACAGGAATAGTCTAACTTTTTGTTCAATTTTTTTTTTTTTTTTTTTTTTTTTTTTTTTTTTTTTTTTTTTTTTTTTTTTTTTTTTTTTTTTTTTTTTTTTTTTTTTTTTTACGAATTTAGTGAACAAACTGAAATTTATAAATTTAATGTAAAAAGAGAATTTATATTTGAATAAAAAAAAATAAAAATAATTATTTTTACCAGTCAGTCCACAATCTAGAAAGAGAAAAAAAAATAAAAGAAATCAAATTTAATCATTACAATAAGCCTTAAGTTGGTTGTTGTGTACCCTTTTGATTTTCCTACCTACTTGAATATTGGTATTTACAATATTATTTACAGACACCACCTCGTAGGGACCCAACCAAATAGGGGAGAACTTATTTTTCCTAGTTGGATTTTTAAGCATGACTTTTGCTCCAACTGCAAACGAAACAGGGTTGGTTTGACGGTCGTATTGCTGTTTCGATTTTTGCTTGGCCAGTTCGAGATTCTTTCTTGCAAGTTCATGAGTTTTCTGCAGTTGATGTTGAAAAAGTTTCGGATAGTCTTCATCATTATACAGTGGTTTAGGTTAACTCTTTAAATTTGTCGGCATCTCGAACTCGAAACCATACAAGCTCTTAGTTGGTGTCAGTTTAGTGGCGGTATGCACCGTGTTATTGTGGACATGCATTGCCTGTCTCAGCCACTGGTCCCAACACTGATTATCATTGTCAACAAAACTCCTTAGATATTCCGCTAAGGGTCTGTGACTGCGTTCAAGTGAACCGTTGGCCTGTGGATGATAGGCGGTAGTGTGGATCTTTTTAACTCCCAGAAGCTTACAAGTTTCGGAAAAAAGCTTCGAAGTAAAATTTGTTCCGTTATCTGTGACTAGATCTTTGGGTATACAGAACCTTGTTACAATCTCTTCGTAAAAAGCTCTTGCTACAGTGCATGCTTCAGCATCACGGATGGCCACACAGGTCATATACATCGTCAAGTCGTCCTGGAATGTTAAAATGTATCTATTACCGGAATACGTCAGTGGAAGAACACCGACCATGTCCATGTAAACCTTTTCGAAAGGAAAACATGGGGTATCTGTCAATACCATTGGCATTCTAGTCATTTTCCCTGACTTATTTTTTTGGCATTTTTCACAATTCCTGATGTAATTTGCAATGTCATTTTTCATCCCTTTCCATCTAAACTGACGACGAATCCGTGCAAAAGTTTTTGTCATCCCCTGATGCCCTCCTAGTGCGGAGTTGTGGAAATCACGAAGAACTGTTAAAATATCAGCTGGATCCGTTAAAGTGACAAACCTTTGGTTTGGAGCAGTGACTATTTTGTCATTGAGTTCATTGAGCTCATTGCTTTCTTTCCTGTTTTTAGAGTCTTGTGATGATTTCAGTTTAAATTCTAAGTCTCCTGAATTGTTAGCGTTAAGGGCTTTAAGTCCCGATTGAAATATATTTCGGCATTTTTCATAGTCTGGTGTCTCATTGTATTCCAGAGCAGCGACGTATTTCATGAATTCCATTATTGGATTTGGCACTCCTCTGGGGTATAGTTTTTTCAACCCAGTACTTACATCTCTCATAAAAGTTTCCTTAGACTTCTGGACTTTAATCGGAACTTTAAGGAGGTTTTCTTGTACCCAAGGCAGCATCACGCCTGACCACTCGATTAGATTATACCCAAGGATCTCAAAGTCTCCTCGCATTGTTGCTACACCGAGATGTGCATCTCTAGATGTGTATTCAATTGTACCATTGTGCATTTTCTTTGGATCTGGCTTGAAATCCTTTTGGGTGTAGTGACTAGCTAAACCAAAGTCTACCAAATATGCTTGAGAAGCACCACCTTTCCCATAACCTAATAAGATGTTGGCTCCTTTTAAATCGGCATGGACATACGTTTGGCCGTGGATGTACTCATACACATCCAACATCTGTAAGGCAAGACGATAAATTGGGTGTTCTGGAATCCTTCTTCCGTTTTCCAAGAAAAGCTTCCAAATATCGTCTCCATAACGTGGCATTACAATGAAACGATGTTTCACATCGTTAATGTCGTGTGATCCCTTACCAACTAGATAAGGCATCCCAAAAGATTTAAGTCCGCGCTGCTGTTTAAACTGTGTAATGTCTTTGAAACGAGCATTGTGCATACAAAAATGCATTTCAACAAACAACGTCCCATTGCCATGTGGTTCAATTTTGACGACATATTCATAGTCGGACGGCTTCTTTGGTGAACTCGATGCTTTACACGCTGAATATATTTGACCATGACTTCCCATGCCTATAGGCGGACCGATTTTCCATGTTTTGGACAAATCAGTTATTATTTCCCCTTCAGGAATTTGTTCTGACACGGTATGGTCGTTCTTCTTTTTGTCTATAGGTACCTTTGTGCTCTCTATGTTCAATTTTACTTTACTCCTTGTCTGGACCACCTTAATTTCTTCGGGATCCGTCTGAACTGTTTGTATGTCTTCCGGATTTTCAAGAATTTGGAAGTCATCTCTATTTCCTCGATTGTTCTTACCTTTCTTACCATTTTGTGTTACGATGTCGTTTTCAATACTTATGTTGTTTCTAATGCTAGGAACTTCCCTATTCTGTTTGGCCTTACTCCTTGTCTGAACCATTTTGATACAATTATTATCTTTTTGTATCCTGCTTAACGCATTTGCATTGCAGTTGGTTTTGCCAGGCTTATACGTGATTTTACCTCGATATTCAGACAATTTGTGGTGAAAACGCAAAAGTCTCGTGGTTGGATCCTTTACATTAAATACTCCTACAAGGGGACGATGGTCTGTGAAAATTGTAAAATGTCGACCTAGAAGATATGTTCGGAAATGCTTACACCCCCAAACTACGGCAAGCAATTCCTTTTCTATCGTAGAATAATTTCTTTCAGATTTTTCTAACGAACGGCTAGCATAAGCAATAGGCTTATCCTCACCCACTTCGCCCTGAGACAAAACGGCTCCTAGAGCTTCGTTGCTGGCATCTGTAGTCAGGATAAATGGCTTTGTGAAATCTGGGTAGATGAGAACAGGTGGTGAGGTAATCGCTTCCTTGAGGAACTGAAATGATTTCTCACAATCTGGAGACCATTCGAAACTACTTTCACTACGCAGCAGCTTTGTTATTGGGGCTGCTATTTTAGCGTATTGCGGTATAAATTTTCTATAGTAGTTCGTAAGTCCCAGAAATGATTGCACCTGTTTTATTGTTTTGGGTCTAGGAAAATCTGTAACACATTGTGTTTTAGCTGGGTCGGGTGAAGCACCAGCTTCAGAACATACGTGTCCCAAATATGTTACTTCACGCCGTAGAAAGTTACATTTCTCGGTATTTAATTTGAGATTGTGCTGCCTTAGTTTTCCCAAAACTTTAGAAAGTTTTTGATTATGTTCTTCTAGATTTTTACCATAGACAACAATATCATCTAAATAAACGAAACAATCAATGCCATGTAAACCTGTAAACTCTTCTATTCTAGGAAGGGGAAATGCATCTTTGATTGTGACTTCATTTAGTTTTCTGAAGTAAACAACCACCCTCCACCGTTTTTGACCTTCAACCATTTTCTTTGGCACAATGAGCAATGGTGAATTCCAAGGTGATTTACTTTCAGAAATTATGTCTTGGTCAAGCATTTCTTGCACTTGCCTTTCAATTTCCTGTTTGTGAATCTGCGGAGTTCTATATTGCTTTGTATTGATTGGTGCTTGGTCAGATTTGGTGGGTATGTTGTGGGCTAACACGGGTGTATAACTTAAACGATCACCTTTTAGTAAAAATACATCATTAAACTTAATGCATAAATTATGTATAGATTTTTTTTCTTGCTTTGTTAAGTTATGATCTAGTTTAATTAAAGATAGAAGGTTCTTTTCCCGTTCCTTAATGTGGATTTGTTTAAAATTCGCATATATTTTCGATCCCGGATTATTTTTTACTATTGTATAATTTTTAAGATTTGAGTGTGTAGGTATGAAGCTTGTATCCATGAAATAGTCCTCTCTTGTACTGTTCAAAACAGGGACATGGACGTAGTTGTCGTGTGCCTTAACTATTGTGTTTCCTAGATAAATTCCATCATCAATTTCCTGTGAATGTATCAGGAATTCGTTTGACTTGGAATTCGGAATTTTTATTTTAACAATAGTTTGCGTGCGAGCTCCAATCCTACACTTGACAACGTTTAGTAAAGAAATAGGAGGAGGATTTGTTGGCAGGCATTTTAGAGGTAGATCAATTAAAAATTCTTTTTTTTCATCCAAAAATTTTATTCTTTTGGAAACTGCGTCGATGATTGAGTGATTCCAAAGGATATCACGACCCAGTATACCATCAGCAGGTATATCTTCTAGTCCATCTACAACATTCCATGTTGTCGCAGTTTGGCGGCAGCAGAAACTTTTTGTGAACTCAAACACGGTTTTTTAAAGTTGATATGAGTTACAAATTCCTTTATTAAATAATAATAGTTTAATAGTTTACAAAGACTTTAAGAATTCATTTTTATTTAGCTTACATTAGTTTCCTTTAGGCAATTCAGTAATTTTTAAGTATCTATATAAGTTTGTCGATCAATTATTAGGTTAAGATTATAAGGTTAAGTTTAAGTTAGGTTTAAGTTTAAGTGTGGAGCACGTTTTTAGCAAAAAAGGGAAGTCAAAGAAAATGTGCGATATATATATAGGTTTTTGGCATGAAAGCTTAGTTACATAAACGTCAGTTTTTCGATTTTGAAGGTTGGTAAAGAAGTTTTCTTACGTTTGATCTTTAGAGTGAAATTACATTATGGTGTACACATATTTACACAAGACATTGGACAATGTCCAGCTAACACTCCCTCCTTGTAATTTCGCTCTAGTTTAAAGTTACTTAGAGAGGACATCTAGCACTGCTAATTTAAGAACAGGTTTTTTATACACGCCAGTCTGTGTCTGAACGAATGCACTTCGTACTTGGCCGTCCTTTGAAGGCTTTGTTTGAATGACCTTTCCTTTAGCCCAGTAATTTCTAGGATTGTCTGGGTCAACTATTAGGACAATATCGCCCACTTCAATAGGTTTGACGGGCTGAAACCATTTTGTGCGCCTAGTCAACGTAGGTAGATATTCACCTATCCACCGTCTCCAAAAGTGATCCGCATACTGCTGCGAAGCAAGCCAATTCTTTTTAACCACTATTGCACTATCATCAAATATGGCGATGGGCTTTATACCACTCGAAGAGCCAAGAAGAAAGTGGTTGGGTGTTAGAGCTTCACCACTTTCAGTATCCAGAGGAATGTAAGTTAACGGACGCGAATTAACAATATTTTCAACTTCAAGTAACATACCTCGTAGCAGCTCATCGGAAGGGTTACGTGTAGGCATTATTTTGTATAAAATTGTTTTAATGGAACGGACCAGCCGCTCCCAGCTACCACCCATGTGTGGCGATCCTGGTGGTATAAAGGTCCACTTTGTTATTGATGATGTAAATGCTACTACGAGTGTTTCCTTATTTAAAGTTTGTAGAGCTTCTCTGAGTTCTCGTTCAGCTCCAACAAAATTTGTGCCGTTGTCACTGAAAAACTCTTGTGGTGTTCCACGTCTTGCGATAAAATTTCGAAGGGCTACTATACAAGAGTCTGAAGAAAGAGTGTATGCTATCTCAATGTGGATAGCCCTGGTTGTCAGGCAAGTCAGTAAAACTCCCCAACGTTTTTCAGTTCTTCTATGTACGTTTACTTTCATGGGGCCGAAATAATCAACTCCTACAAAGGAAAATGGTCGAGAGAAAGAAGCTAACCTAGCTGGAGGAAGTTGAGCCATTATTGGGACCTGTGGCTGAACACGATTGTTCTTACATTCCTGACAGGATAGTCTCACAGAACGGAAAAGGGCTCGCATTCGTGGAATATAAAACCTCTGTCGAAGTTCATTGACCACTGTCTCATGATTTTGGTGATTGTATCGGCGATGAAAATCCATGATGATGAGAAAGGTGATTCGATGAGTTCTGGGAAGTATTGTAGGTCGCTTCGTATTGTCGTCAACATCAGTGGAAAAGTTAATCCTTCCGTTGGCTCGAAGAATGAGTTTATCATCCAAATAAGGACATAGGCTGAAAATTGAACTAGATTTCTCAACAGGACGATTAGCTGAAAGATCTGCAATTTCCTCTTCGTAAGCATAAGTTTGAGCTTCTCTTATCAATGCAATTTCAGCTTTCTGGAGCTCTTCTTGTTTTAAAAATCCAACAACTCTTTTCTCATTCCGCTGTTTCAACTTTATGTTATGGATGAATCGGAGAGCATAGGCTGAACTCCTCACCAATAATCTCCAACGGGAATTTTCATCAAAACGAAAAACATTCTTCGGAGTTTGCACAATATGAATATTAATGAACTGTGTCTTCATTTCTTCCATAGTTGACTGTTCGTTATGTGTTTCCTGTGGCCATTCGTCTTGAGTAAGTTTAAGAAAATCAGGACCTCTATACCATCGACTGTGAATGCTGAAATCTGGTGATTTTTGCCACTTAGTTCCATCATCGGCTGGGTTAAGTTTTGTTGGGATCCAACGCCATTCCGAAACATTGGTGAGATCTTGAATCTCACTTACCCGAAAGGCGACAAACTGCCTATATTTTCTGTGATCTGAACGAAGCCAGCTCAGAACATTTTTGGAATCTGACCAAAAATATTGTTTGGAAAATTTCAGAGAATGCGATTCTGTTATAAACTTTGCCAACCTTGCTCCAAGAACCGCGGCTTGCAGTTCTAGTCTGGGAATTGAGAGATTCTTGAGAGGGGCTACTCTTGTTTTGGAACCAATTAGAGCACACTCAACAACGCTGGCATTCGTGGTTCTCACATAGGCGACAGCCGCAAAACCATTCTCGCTCGCGTCTACGAAGACATGAAGTTGCCTCTCACTGTTCTTGGAAGCAGCCTTCGGACTCATGTTGCATCTGGGAATCTTAAGAATTTCAACCTCTGGGAGATAACGTATCCATTTGAGCCATTTAACGTATTCTGCATCTTTTATCTGTGTGTCCCATTCTATTTTAGAGCGCCAAATGTCTTGGAGAAGGATTTTTATATAAATGAGAAATTGTGCCAAAAGGCCAATAGGGTCAAATATGGTCATGAGGATCCTTAAAACTTCGCGTTTGGTAGGACGGCTAGTGCCTCTTAGAATCTCAGTTTGCTTGAGATTAGAACTGAACTTAAAAATCAAGCAGTCTGTAGAGGTATTCCACCACATACCTAAAACTTTCTCGGTTCCCAGTTCTATATTCCTGTTCAAATTTATGTGTTCGATAGGCTCGGAACTCAAAGCATTCAATACACGAGAAGAATTAGAGATCCAGTTTCTAATATGAAAACCTCCTTCTCGATGAATATGCCGAATCTCATTTGCAAGTTGAATAGCTTCGTCTTCTGTCTCAACACTGTCCATCAGATCATCGACATAATGATTTTCGCGAATGGAACGTGCGGCTCTTGGGTATTTTTGGGCAAACTCATCTGCGTTTCTATTTTTAATGTATTGCGCACAACAAGGAGAGCATGTGGCGCCGAAGGTCATGACGGTCATAACGTAGACGTCTGGATTTACATCATCCTTGTTGTTCCAAAGAAACCTTTGGAAATGTTGGTCGTCTTCACGGATGTGTATTTGGTGGAACATCTCCTGGATATCTCCACAAATAGCTACAAGATTTTCTCTAAATTTATAAATTACGGATATGAGTGACGTAAGTTGGTCTGGGCCTTTAAGTAAAACTGAATTTAGAGAAACTCCTTGAACCTTGGCAGCCGCATCCCAAACAATTCTTAACTTGCCAGGTTTGTTGGGATTTCGCACGGGGAATATAGGCAAATACCAAGATTTTTTTTGTCGTTCAGATATTTCCTTTTCTGAAAGTTTGCGCGCATAGCCTTTGAGTACATACTCGTTAATCATGGCATTAATTTTCTCACGTAAATCTGGTTCTCTCAACATTCGCTTTTGGAGACATATCAAGCGATTCTTAGCCATAGTGAAGCTGTTTGGGAGTTGGAAATCTTCAAACTTCCAAAGCAAACCCGTTTCAAAGTGTCCATTTTTGCGAACTGTATGTGTTTCCAAAATGTCCAAAGCTCGTTTGTCATCATTTGATAAAGTGACACTGTTGGAATTCGAAGCTCCAAAATTGTCTGTATCGATGAATACTTTTAATAATTGTTGAAGCTCTGTGTCGTTGCATTCGCAAATGTGGGAGCTATGATGAGCAACAACATTTGCATTTGAAGAAACATCAAAACAATTACCATGCACGATCCAGCCAAGTCGCGTTTTGGTTACTACTGGTTCCAATAAACTACCTTCTTTGCTCCTTAAAGGTAAGCCAAGTTGAGTATTGTTTAAGCCTATAAGCAAACGAGGAGATGCATTTGTATATCCTTTTATATCGAGCTCTCTTAGGTGAGGAAATCTTTTTTTTAATGATTCTGGATTAATTGTTTGATGTGGAAGTTGAAGATTATCAACTGTATGTACATCAGTCAGTGTGAATTTTTCAGAGTTAGGCGCAGTACTAGAAATCTTCAGTGAAAACACTTCAGATGCATTTTCATAACGCCTTGTATTTCCAGTCCATTTTAAACATAATGGTTCTGCCTTTCCCCTCACGTTGAGTTGATTTGCTATTTCTTGATCAAGCAGTGTAATAGACGAACCATCATCTAAGAGCGCAAAGATTTGTAGTTCGGTTTCATTTCCATAAAGAGTGACGGGAACAATACGAAACAGAGTAGAGCTGAGATTATGGCGATGAATGTTTGAGTGATGTTGTGAAGTAATATTCTCTTGGTTGTGTCCGTGATTATGAAGCAGTTTATGGTGCTTAAACATACAGTTGTTTACACCACAAACTGATCTTGAAGTGCATTTGTTGTACTCATGCTTAAGTAAGCATTGTCGGCACAGCTTGTTTTCTCTTACAGCTGACCATTTAGCATTTCGATTAAGTTTTTGAAACTTTGAGCAATCAGCAACAGATTTACAGTTACCATTGCAGATACAGCACTTGGAATTGCAGAGAGAGAGTTTGTTGTCTACTTCGCTCTCATAATGTATGTTGAGGTATGCCCTGTCTTTTGAACCTTTTGCATTGCGTTTGTTCGGGTCAGTTGAAGTGCACGGTATAGGGGCTGTAAGACCATTGACAGCATCGGCAATTCTAAACATCCACTCACTAAAGCAAGAAAGTGTACAATCTGGAAGCGTTTGTTTATAAATTGCCCAATTCAGACGAAGTTCATGTGGAAGTTTGTTTTCGAGCTCCTGGAGAAGAGTTGGATTATTTATATAAGCAACCAAGCCAGAAGCCTCTATAGTTGCACAGTAGTTCTGAACTTCAAGAGCGAAGCTTACAATCGTATCGAATTTGTCTGCCTTTGGAGCTGGAGTCATTTGAATCCTCTTTTGGACCGCCTGAATAATCAAAACGGGCTTACCATACAGTGCATTAAGTGTAGATATAACACGAGACACACAGTGAGGTTGAGTCAATAAACTTTTAACAGCATCAAGTGCCCGTCCTTTCAGTGTTTTTTGTAGACGCATCATGTTTTCTTCATCGCTAAATCCACATAATTTGGTTGTCCGATTATAATTGGAAATAAAAATGGGCCATTCTTCTGGATTTCCTGAAAAGCTCTGAAGATCTCTAGACATCACATGCCGAGCTGCGATATGGCTTCTAGATAGAATTGAATTTGCATTATTGACTTCATTACCTGGGTTACCACCTTGTAAGTTTAATAAGTCAGAACAAAAAGGCTCATGAAAAATATTAGTATTTGGTGCTGGTTGTTGGCGCGGTGGTAAATAATTCGGCAGAGGCTGTGGAGCATACAATATTGCACTTTGCTGTTGTTGCTGAGGTAATGGTTGTAGCTGGCCACGAGTTTGAGTCCATGTGGTATTGAGTGGTGCATTTAGGGAACTTGTGTTTTGTGGCATAAGATCGGCTGGATTCGGTTGCTTTTTCATCGTCGTCGATTGAAGGCAGCTCTGAGTTGGATTTTTTGTTAGCCAGGTGTTGACTCTTGCCTTCGATGTAATGGAGTCTGTTTCTTCGTCCTCGGAAGAGTTATCTGCTATTTGGGACAGAAGTTGGTATTTCTTTGACAAGTAGTCACTGTCTTCTTTTTGTCGGAGTTCTCGTATTTCGTTGATGCGCTTTTCTGCGAGCAGCTTTTCCTCTTCTAATCTTTGTAATTCGGTTTGTAAATGTTTAGTGGAACGAGCTTTTGATGTTTTGGAGCTGATGGAGACGTTGGAGCCCTTGTGGTGCCTATCCGGGTTTGGTATCGTAGTTTTTTTATTAGTTGTATTAAAAAAAGATGATACCGTGGGACGAGCAGTTGTTAACATGTAAGTTGGAGTGGCAACAGCGGCCACAGTTGTGCTAGCACTTACTAGTGGAAAGTTAAAATTTGAAGCTGTCAAATATGTAGTTGTGGTTACAAATGAAATAGGTGCCGTAGTCTCATTAGGGTACACGTTGGTTGAAGATACGGCACTTGTGGTAGCAATTAATTGTTCGGTAGTGGTATTGGCAAGTTTAGCAGTAGGTGCAGATGACACTTTTGAAAAGAAAGGATAGGAAATATTCTTACCTGTGCAACATGTTTTACAGATGAACTGTTCTTCTGCGATGAAACTATCAACTCCAGCACATGAATAGTGATTCCAGCCTTTACATATCTCGCACTCAACCATGTTCTCTTTAGAATCTGGGTCTTTGCAGGACAGACAGTTGAATTCTTCATGTGGCGGGTTGTTTTCCTCGGAAGCCGGTGGTGTTCTGGATATTAGTCCAGATTTGGAGAAAGCTGCTTGCTCAGAACCTTTTGATGACATCTTTAGTGGGAATACAAATTACTGTAATGAATTTGTAAATTGTTGTCGCAGTTTGGCGGCAGCAGAAACTTTTTGTGAACTCAAACACGGTTTTTTAAAGTTGATATGAGTTACAAATTCCTGTATTAAATAATAATAGTTTAATAGTTTACAAAGACTTTAAGAATTCATTTTTATTTAGCTTACATTAGTTTCCTTTAGGCAATTCAGTAATTTTTAAGTATCTATATAAGTTTGTCGATCAATTATTAGGTTAAGATTATAAGGTTAAGTTTAAGTTAGGTTTAAGTTTAAGTGTGGAGCACGTTTTTAGCAAAAAAGGGAAGTCAAAGAAAATGTGCGATATATATATAGGTTTTTGGCATGAAAGCTTAGTTACATAAACGTCAGTTTTTCGATTTTGAAGGTTGGTAAAGAAGTTTTCTTACGTTTGATCTTTAGAGTGAAATTACATTATGGTGTACACATATTTACACAAGACATTGGACAATGTCCAGCTAACATTCCACTTGTTCGTCTCTTGTGCCAATTAACATGTTGAAACTTGCTCGCCAAGCATTTTGGTGTTGCCCAATTCTTGTGTCAATTGCAAAGGTGAACCTTTATTGCGACATCATAAATGGCAATGACTTGAATTGGGGAACACGCTTAATGTTTGGCGACCCAAATGCACACGCAACATTCCTCCACCCTCAGGGAAAGTTTCAATCGGAAATGCGAACATGAGTGTTCCATATTTATTTTCCAAGTATTTATGTATGTAACTTAAAACTAACAGATTATTTCAACTTATAGACTATCTTGTATTATAACCTTTAACATACACAAACTAACCTATACATTACACAAATTTTAATAATTTTACTGAAATTACAAAGTGAAAAATTATTGAGGTGTATTGACTCAATATTATTGTTTTTATATGTTTTTTTTTACACAAATTTGTCTTTAATCAAATAAATTTAACATTTATTTTAATCTGAAGAGATTTTCAGTTTACGCAGATGTATGTTCTTAAATTCTCTTATTTTATAAATTAATAAATATTAATAAAAAGCTTAAATTTGAATTTACATATAATAATGTTGGAGTTTCGATCAAACTACATTTACTTTTAAACATTTTTTTTTTTTCTTAAGTTAAAATGTTTTAATTTTACAATTTACGAAAATTTATTGACATATATTATTATTTTATATATATATATGATATATATATATTTTTTTTAGACCTACACGATACTAGAAGGAGTTATGGCTTAAAATTTTAAATATAATCTTCAATTTCTCTTTTTTTTTCTTTAGTTAGAATGTTTTAGTTCTACAATTTATATAAATTAATTGACATAAATAAACCTTTTTCCTCTTTTTTTTTTTTATTGTGGCATAAAATCTAAAATTTAATTTAAAAAATTTTTTTTTCTTTTGATTTTACAATTTATAAAAATTTACTGATAAAAATAATTTTTCTTTAAATCTACATTTACATGAGAAGGAAACCATCATTATATTATAGCAAACAAAAAAAGCCCAAACGAAACTTAGACACACGCATACGTAGCTCCCTTATTCGACTGGCGAGTTGGTGCTTCAGGTGCTCTTTTAGTTTTGCTGATTCGTTTTGGCTCTTCATCGCTGATTTGTGACGATGGAAAACGTTGATCCATGCATATGACTGTATTGGCAGCTGTTGGTATCGAATTCTTCCTTCTCCTGAAGACTGCCACAAACACGATGACTGCAACGGTTATCACTCCCAGGGTCGATAACGAAAGTAGCGAATATCTGTGGAATGATATTTCCCATGCCATGTTTCTCGTATTTCTTGTGGTTTCCAAATTTGCGAGGTTTTGATGCAATTCTTGAAGGGAACGCTTACCATCTAAAATATCGCTGACTATTTTCTTGTGGTCTCCCACTCTGAAATTCCATGGTTTCAACGTAGTTGGTTGGCTTTTGGCTCGAATTGGGTCTCTCAGGTCCTCCAAGAGCTGTGAGTGGTTAACCAAAGGCTGCTTGTATTCCGCAAGTGTTGCGAAATTTCGTTGGTATGAGAATTTCAGTTCTTTAGTGTTGGCGTCGCAAGGTTGATGAAGTTTGAATATTCCCAACCCCTCAAGAGTTGCCTGCTCACGAATCCCACCGCACATTAGGTTCAGTATCAATGGTTTTCTACAACTGAAAAACCAGTGGTTAGCTGCTGACATCTTAAGCAGGACGCCATCGTTTGCTGGGACTGCAACATATTTACAACTAGTTTCGGATGTAACAGCATGTTGTAAAAGTTCAACTAAGCAATGCTTAGAACCAGATGTTAACAGCGGTGCAGAAGCTGCAAATGGCAACTGTCGAGTTTGCTTTTGTCTCAGATACCAGCACGCACCTCTCGAAATCATCATGACTTAGTATTCCAAATAGTGCGTGGTTTTCGGATTCAGCGATGTACTCGAATCTGTTGTCGATTACTAAATCCCAATCCTTATTGTATACTGCTGGCATTGGATATACCTTATGTAACTCATAACGACAGTTTTCCGGCAGTGGTATGATGATTTTTATAAAGTAACTGCCTTGGTTAGGAAAAACTGACGTGTCGGCGGCTTGATGGAGTATTGTAAAATCCCCAAATACGTCTTCACTTCTTACACCTGCTGCCTGCAAAGTCTTAGTTAAATTGCTTGCATTTAGGATAAAAGGATGCAGTCTATTTTTGTAGAGATCATCTACAATAGATAGCTCAATGAACTGACGATGTTGCAATTCTATCATCTTTGCCGTAATAAGTGCAACAAGTTCGTTGATATCCAACTTCATTTGCATCGTGTTGATTTCGTTATCTATGTTGCTCAGACTTTTTCCAATTGCATTGGACAATCCTTCTGTTTCTGCCGTTATGTTTTCGATTTCGGCTGTCAGCTGCGTAATAGGCTTAGAAAGTTTCTCATAGTTCGAGGACACAACCGATACTTGATTTTTCATAACTTGGATGGTCTCATCTTCATCCTTCTTTAAAACCAGGAGCCGGCTATACACTTTCTGTGAGTCTTCGCTGTCCATAGTGCCAAAGGCCCATTTTGAAAACTTTCCAATGAAGTCCAGAGCTCGTTTTTGACGGTTAGAGGGGAGTTGAAAGATGGCGTTTAAACGTTGGCCATCTTGCCTCAGCATGTCAAGATTGAGCTCCAGCTGTTGCAACCTTCGCACGCAACGCTCCCGGTATTGGCTGTCAGGAACATTTTGACAGATTTTTCCCACCTTTTTAATGCAGTCCTCCGTCACTTCCAATACGGTCGGATACTCCAACGGTGTAAACTTTGTCAATACAGTCCACGTGTCCTTGTAAAAAACTGCACGTCCCACTGTCTCGAAAAACACCGGTGACTCCCGAAGACGTTCGATTTCGTATGGTGGTCTAGACAAATCTACCCCTATAACTACCAATGAAATTATTATAAATCTATACATTTTGAATGTTTCCTTCCTTTTACCCTTTGTTTTTTTAATTTAAAAGAAATACAATACTTAATGTAAATATAATATACAATTTAATTTTGCTTAGAAATATAAAATTTATTTTGATACCTGAAAAGAAAAACTTTGGATTATTACTATGGAATAAGTAAACTTTTGAAAAGGATTTGATTATTAGACATTTATTGAAAAATATGATAATTGATTTATTTCTGACAGTGAAAACGTTTGAGTTGATTGTTATGCACCCTTTTGGCTTTCCTACCGGATAAAATAGTGGTGTTTACTGAGTTAACGGACACCACCTCATAGGGCCCTAACCAAATTGGAGAGAACTTATTTTTCCTAGTAGGGTTCTTGAGCATAACTTTTTCTCCAACAGCAAACGTAACGGGGTTTGTCTGTCGATCGTATTGCTGCTTTGCTTTTTGTTTAGCAACCACCAAGTTTTTCCTCGCTAGTTCGTATGTTTTTTGTATCTGATGTTTCAGAAGCTTTGGATAATGCTCGCTATTATAAAGGGGTGCAGGTTTGCCCTTTAAATTAGTTGGCATTTCAAATTCAAAACCATACAAGCTTTTCGTTGGTGTTAACTTAGTAGCTGAATGCTCGGTGTTATTGTGAACATGCATCGCCTGTCTCAACCATTGGTCCCAGCACCGGTCATCATTGTCAACGAAACTCCTTAGATATTCCGCTAAGGGTCTGTGACTGCGTTCCAGCGAGCCATTTGCTTGCGGATGATAGGCGGTAATGTGAACCTTTTTAACTCCTAGAAGCTTACAAGTTTCCGAAAAAAGTTTCGAAGTAAAATTGGTTCCATTATCTGTGACTAGTACTTTTGGTATACAGAACCTTGTAACGATCTCCTCGTAAAAAGCTCTTGCAACAGTCGATGCTTCCGCGTCAGGAATTGCTACACATGTCATATACTTGGTCAGGTCGTCCTGGAAAGTCAAAATATACCTGTTACCAGAATACGTCAACGGAAGTACACCGACCATGTCCATGTATACTTTTTCGAACGGGAGGCATGGGGTGTCTGTCAGAACCATTGGCATTTTAGTAAGTAGTGAACTCTTATTTTTCTGACACTCTGGGCACTCTTTTACATAGTCCAGTATCTGTTTGTTCATACCTTTCCACCTGTATTGTCGTCTGATGCGTTGGAAGGTTTTTTTCCACCTTGGTGGCCCCCCAGTGGCGAGTTATGGAAATCTTTTAATATTGTTTGGATTTCGTCTGGGTTGGATAGAAACGTCCAATTCCCAGTACCCTTTTTAACCGAATCGACTTGACCTTCTTTCACCACCGTGATATTATCACCCCCCTGTAAGTTTCGACTATTTGCATTTTTGACTTGGTCCCGTGCTGCTTGTAACCTCGTTACTGCCAGACACTGACCTTCAGGCCTAGAAATACGACTCAATGCGTCCGCATTTGTATTTATTTTCCCGGGTTTGTACTCAATTTTGTAGTTGTATTCTGAGAGTTTGTGGTGAAAGTTAACAAGACGAGTTGTTGGGTCTTTCACGTTAAATACTCCTTTCAGTGGTTGGTGGTCACTGTAGACTATAAACGGTCGCCCTAGCAAATATGTTCTGAAATTTTTAGTCGCCCACACAACAGCTAAGAGCTCCCTTTCTATGGTCGAATACCTCCTCTCGCTCGGGCTTAAAGATCTACTAGCAAAAGCGATCGGCCTATCCTCCCCTACTTTTCCCTGTGACAATACTGCACCCAACGCTTCCCCACTAGCATCAGTCGTAAGGATGAATGTTTTAGTAAAATCAGGGTATATCAAAACCGGTGGGGATGTTACTGCCTTTTTTAGATCTTCAAAAGCCCGTTGACATTCATCACTCCACCTAAATTGTGTGTTCTTTCGGAGGAGATTGTTTATGGGAAAAGCTATAGTTGCGAAATTTGGTACAAACTTACGGTAATAACTTACAAATCCCAGAAAAGACTGAACTTCCTTGATATTTTTGGGAGGTGGGTAATTAGTTACGCAACTAGTCTTCGATGGGTCAGGTCACGCGCCGTCTTCAGAGCAGATGTGGCCCAAGTATACCACTTCTCTGCAAAGAAACTTGTATTTCTCTACGTTGAGTTTTTAACGACTCTCCCTTAGTCTACCAAAAACATTAACTAGCTTCTTGTTATGATCTTCTAAATTCTTAGCATAAATCACTATATCATCAAGATAGACGAAACAGTCAATGCCGTGGAGCCCCGTCAAGATATTATTCATTATTCTTTGAAACGTGGCGGGTGCTTCTGAAAGTCCAAATGGCATTCGGTTGAACTCATAATGACCGAGACTAGTGCTAAAGGCCGTTTTTTCTCGATCCTTTTTGTCTATGAGGACCTGGTGGTAACCGTTGGCCAAATCAAGAGTAGTGAAATACCGACTATTTCCTAACTGGTCGAGAATATCTTCTATTCTAGGCAGAGGAAAAACATCTTTCACTGACACCTCGTTGAGTTTGCGGAAATCAACTACCACTCTCCACTTCTTTTGTCCGTCAGGTCCTGATTTCTTAGGAACGACCAAAAGTGGGGAATTCCATGGTGATTTACTGGTAGAAATAACTCTATCGTCAAGCATTTTTTTGACTTGTGAGTTTATCTCATCTCTAGCAATTTGGGGTAATCTATACTGTTTTTGATTTATTGGCCCTTGGTCCACTTTCACAGTTATTTTATGGGAAAGAACATCGGTATAGCTTAAAAGGTCATCATCCAAATGAAATATATCATTGTATTGACTACATATTTCTTCTATACTAGCTCTTTCCTCAATACTCATAGAAGGATTTAATTTTAATGCCTTTAGCAATGAATCTATTCTCTTACACGGTAGCTTTGAGCTTTGTATGCTATAGATATTTGGAGACTTATTGTCTAAGATCTTAAATTGATTAAAATTGCTAAATTTTGGAGTAAACTTATCATCGATGTAAAAATTTTTTGTTGTTGAATTCAGGACGGGTACTTGTACTTTTCCGTCCTTCACTTTTACCACAGTATTGGCCAAATATATGCCTGGGTAGATTTCTTGTGAGTGTAATAGAATTTCAGGGGTTTTTGATGGCACTTTTAAAGTCACAACCATTTGAGTACGTGCTTTTATCTCCCGTTGTTCTAAACGTGCGTTGTTAGCCATGCACTGCAAGCTAATACTTCTCTCAAACGCATGCCTTAGGGGATATTCAGAGACAACCGATTTATTTTTATTTAAAAACTAGCTGACCCGCCCGGCGTTGCTCAGGCCCTACGTCAATCGAATTAAGTAAGTTTAGTTAAGTAGTTTCCAAGTTTCCATTCTAGTGGGATAATAGGGATGAAATATAGTTTATGTAACTCAGGAACAGTTAAGCACTCTAACGATGACATAGTTTTTGGAATCGGCCCAGTACTGTAAAAGTGAAATATGCATTGAAATCGGTAGTAGGTGGTTTTTTTAATCCCGTTCCTGTTCCTGTGGGAAGATGGCGATGAAATATTGTTTAGATTACTCAGGGACAATGAACCACTCTAACGGTGAAAGAATTTTTGTAGTACTTTCCAGTTTCTTGGTTATTTCGCCATTACTGTTTCCGTTCCCGAAAGAATATGGGAAGGAAATAGTCTTTAATACTCAGGAGCAATGAATCATTCAAACATTGAAAAATTTTCGGGATTTGGTCCAATATTTTCCAAGTTCCCGCTAATGTTGTTGTTCCCGTTCCGATGATGAAGCTTGTGACACTTGTTGAGTACATCAAAGTGTTAGCATCTGCACCACTCAACATGGTCACAGAGACCACCAAGTGGTTTTGCAATACCCTCATTTGGTCAAAATTAAAATTTTCTTCGAGTCCTTATTACTTTACTCATTTCTTCTTAACAACAAAATAACCAAAAAACTTCGACTTCATTTCGAACCCTATATCCATTCAAGATCCTTATCTCTACCAAAGGCCTAGAAGACGCTGTCATTGCTTAGGTCAAAGTGTATAGTATCACTTTAAATCAGTTCGTTTTGTTTAGCGAATGTAAATAAAGTTCAATATGCGGTCATTTCATATGAAAAAATAGTTTGGATTATTGTAAAAGTAACACTTTTAACTAAAAAAAGTTTAAATCTTTATTCCTACCAAATGAAAATCAAAAGAGTTCTCAAAAACAAACAATCCAATAATCTAACTATATATTTGTTATTTCATTAGCTGAGCCGCCTGGCGTTGCTCGGGCCTGTAGTTTTAAGGCTCCCGTGCTCATTCCTGTTTCTGTTGCCGTGGGATTATAGGGATGAAATCTACGCTAAGTTACTGAGGGATTATGTGGCATCCCAGTACCGAAAGAATTTCTGAAATCTAGTTTTTAGGTTTCCGTTCCCAGACCCGTTCCTGTCGGAATCTTCCGTTACCGTGGAAATATGTGAAATATAAGCCTAATTCACTGATGGATAATATAACATCCTAGAACCTAGAGTTGAAAGAATTTTTGAAATCGGTCAAGTTACTTTAAGGTTCCCGTACTTGTTCCCGTTTCTGTTCCGGTGGGATTAAAGGGATGAAATAAAATCTAAATTACTAATTGAGGGGGATAATGTAGCAATCCTAATGCAGGAAGTGGAACGGTTATAGAAATCTGTCAAGTAGCTTCTAAGTTTCCTTTCCCAAACCCGTTCCTGTTGGAATATCAGCGAAATTTTTTGTAATTCCGTTCCTGAGGGAATATGGGGAACAAAACTTGACAGGAACCATTTATAAGTCCTTGTGACTGAGGGATAATGTAACATCCCAGAATTGAAAGAATTTTTGAAATCGGTCAAGTAAGCATAAGCTTCGGTTCTCATTCCCGTTTCTGTTCCCGTGGGATTATAGGGATAAAATATAGTCTAGGTTACTCATGGAGGGGGATAATGTAGCACTCCTAGTGCCGAAAGAATTTTAGAAATCTGTTTCGTAGTTTCTAAGTTTCCGTTTCCAACACCGTTCCTGTGGGAATATGGGGATCAAGCCTTGACAGGGACCATTTATAAGTCATTGTCACTGAGGGATAATATAACATCCTAGAGTTGAAAGAATTTTAAAAATCGGTCAAATAACTTTAAGTTTCCCGTTCTCATTCCCGTTTCTGTTATCGTGGGATTATAGGGATGAAATACAGTCTAAATTACTAATGAAGGGGGATAATGTAGCTATCCTAATGCAGGAAATGTTATAGAAATCTGTCCAGTAGTTTCTAAGTCTCCATTCCCCAACCCGTTCCTGTCGGAATATGGGGATCAGCCCTTGACAGGAATCATTCATAAGTCTATGTCACTGAGGTATGAATGTAACATCCAAGAATTGAAAGAATTTTTTAAATCGGTCAAGTAACTTAAAGGTTTCGATAATCGTTCCCGTTTCTGTTCCCGTGGGTTTATAGGGATGAAATATAATCGAAATTACTGATGGAGGGGGATAATGTAGCACCCCTAATGCTCGAATCTTTTTAGAAACCTGCCTAGTAGTTTCTAGGTTTCCGTTCCCAAACCCGTTCCTGTGGGAATATCAATTTTTAAATTTTTTATGTCATAAAAACCTTCTCCTGACAATAACAAACACAACAAAAAAAGAATTGGCCAAATTGGTCCAGGCGTTGTTGAGTTATGCGCTTACCAACACATTTTGCGATTCATTTTTATATATAAGATTTTAAGGTTTTGGACACTGTATCTATAACGGAATTATTCCAAAGTATATCCCGACCTAGGATACCATCAACTGGAATATCATTTTTATCGTCTATAATGTGCCATTTTGCTATGAATTTTTGGGATGAAAATATATTTGCTCTGACCGTTCCTAAGGTCACTCCGTTACCACCAAAGACCCCTCCTAGTTCCTTAATCTCTTTACTACAAATGTTTTTTGTGTTTTTTAAAACACTCAATTTTAGTAAACTGGTGTCGGCTCCTGTATCCACTAAAACTAAAATTTTTCCTGTCTTAGCTAATGACATAGGGAGTTCAACATATACATCGTTCTCCTTGATTGTATTTATTTTTGCTTTGGAAATTATTCCTCTATTTATTAACCCACTCCCAGCAATTACAAAATTCAAGCCTTTTGATATGATTTCTTTGGCTTCGTGTATGGTTTGTCTTACTTTCGAACTAATGGTCAAAAGTAAAAATTGAATCACTGTAAGCCATTCAACGATGAGAGAATTTATCCTCATTCGAAGGTTATTATATTTTTTAGCTTGTTTTTTGTTTGCTGTCGTACGGTTGACGAGCGTATTTTGCTCGCAAAAGAAAAATCCGATTTCTGAATCAGGTTGTTCCTGATTTCCTTTTACTTCTTAAATTTTATGGGGCAGTCTTTTGGTTTTGTTAGGGGCACAGCTTAGTTGGTTTTGCTGGCCCCTCTCCCGTTTCCCTTTTCCTGTCTGGCCAAGTAGTTAGTCTTAGCAAAACATTTTTCTTCGGTATGCCCTATCCGAGCGAACCAAACACATTTTACCTGACTTTGAACCGCAAAAACTCTTGATTTCGGACACACATCTAAAGTGTGCCCGTAGGAGGAACACGATTCACAATATGGTGTGTTTCTTCTTATTCGGCAGTCCGCATAAGTATGGTTGAACTTACCACAGAAACCACATTTTGTCTTGGAATCGTGTCTTGACCGTATTGGTTCTTTGTCAGGGTGAAAACTCGGATTTTTAGTGTGTAAGAGTTGATGGTTGTTTTCTTGAACTCCACCAGCGAAGGTAGGCGGCACTTGTTGATTTATAGCCTGAAGGTATTCGGTTGGGTAACCTGAAGACTGAGGTAGAGAAAATGATGGGGCTTGTTGTGGTAGGGAAAAAGAAGATGTTGATGGATATGCGCCGTGTAGGCTGTAATTTAAGTGATATTGAGGGTGATGCACAGGAGTTTGGAGTCCCATAAGACTGAAAGGGTTTGGCTGAATAATAAGCGTTGTTTTCCGGGCTTCTTCGGCTATTTCATTGAGGTCGGTTGTTTTGCTCCCCAGCATGAACTGGCGGAGAGCTGGATCGGCTAGTCCTATTTTGAAAGTTGTTATCACTGTGTTAGCAACTTCGTTTTTAAGACCAACCGATTCATTTGCCTGGTACCTCGCGTCAATGATTTCGTTCGCCGTAGCCTGCAATTTGCCTAAACGTCTGGCGAACGTTTTAACTTCTTCTCCTGGCAGTTGGTGAGACAGTTTCAACTCATTTAGGACGTTGTCTAGTGTTTTTGGCACTAAATAACTATCCTTAAACAGCTTGGTCAAATCTGATATTTTTTTCACCGTGTTTGAACGAATCAGTTCAAAGGCATCTCCCACCAAGCGTGTGGAGATCAAAGCAACTAGAATCTCTTCTTCCTCCGATTTCACGCTTCTTAATGCCAGATCGCAAGCATTAACAAATTCATGAACTCTTTGTGACAGTTCTTGATTTCGTTCTCCAGAGAAAATTGGAACTAACCTGGAAACTACTTTGCTGATGTTTTCAAACGACATGTTGAAACTAGAACCTTTAAGCGTGGTTGTATTTGTTTTGATTAGTATCAATTCTTGGCTTAATTTATTTGATTCTAGTTTCCGGACTTGAATTTCCTCTTTCAGATGTTTGATTTCAGCTTGTAGTTCCGAGATTTTAGTTTCTAGTGCTTTGGTAGTAAATACCTCTTTCGCTCTAGGATTGTCGCTAAAAGATTTCAACTCTTCAAGCTCAGTCAAACTGTCTCTATTGGTCTCTATAACTCCAGACAATTGTTTTATCTTTTTTTTGTGCTTTATGTTCTCCCTAGTGAGATTTTCTGCCAACTCTTGAGCTTCTAGGACGTAATTATCCCTGTCTTCTAACTGCCTTTTCAGACTTAAAATGTGCTTTTCCTTTTGTGTAAGATTTTTCGTTAAATCTTGCAACTTTTCTTCATAAGATTCGGTATTGATATCTAGAATTTCGGAATATTTTTCTAGAATTACATCGGCTGATTCTAATCTAGTTAGCCTTCCCCACCGTGATGTTATTTAAGATTTTATCAATTTAAAACTATCTGACGATACTCTTTTCTTAATCTCGTTTAATAGAGACTCGTTAAATCTAGCTATTTCCTGTTCTTGATCCCTTATTAAATTTCTTAGCTGTTCTACCTGATCTATAAGTTCTCCAATATTACCCTCACTATGTGTGGCCATAAATTTGTTTCAACCTTGAATTTTCGAGGAGAACATATCAATATAGAACTGAAGGAAAAAACAGAATTTCGAGTCACAGAATTATTAGACCTACTCCAACAAGATCTCAAACGTTGGTCAGGTACGACCTTGAACCCAGATATTTAAAAAAAAAAAAAAAATATATGTATATATATAAAAAAAAATCTCGGATTTCGAGGTAACACTGTTTGCCAAAAATAAAAGGGTAGAAACAAAAACGAAAATATACTCACCTGTGATTCACTGAAGTAATTTGATTTTGTGTTTTTTTTTTTCCTTTTAGTTTGACTCACTTCACTCACTGCTTACTATTTGATTTTTTTTTTTTTTTTTTTTTTTTTTTTTTTTTTTTTTTTTTTTTTTTTATACGAATAATAAACAAAACGACCGATTCGTTTGGTGAACAGAATAGAACTCACCGATCATTCGCGTTTCCAATTGAAACTTGCCGATGACCGAAATGTCCAAGAGCATTTAGAGGTTGTTCGTCTCTTGTGCCAATTAACATGTTGAAACTTGCTCGCCAAGCATTTTGGTGTTGCCCAATTCTTGTGTCAATTGCAAAGGTGAACCTTTATTGCGACATCATCAATGGCAATGACTTGTTGAATTGGGGAACACGCTTAATGTTTGGCGACCCAAATGCACACGCAACAGCGTATTGCGGTATAAATTTTCTATAGTAGTTCGTAAGTCCCAGAAATGATTGCACCTGTTTTATTGTTTTGGGTCTAGGAAAATCTGTAACACATTGTGTTTTAGCTGGGTCGGGTGAAGCACCAGCTTCAGAACATACGTGTCCCAAATATGTTACTTCACGCCGTAGAAAATTACATTTCTCGGTATTTAATTTGAGATTGTGCTGCCTTAGTTTTCCCAAAACTTTAGAAAGTTTTTGATTATGTTCTTCTAGATTTTTACCATAGACAACAATATCATCTAAATAAACGAAACAATCAATGCCATGTAAACCTGTAAACTCTTCTATTCTAGGAAGGGGAAATGCATCTTTGATTGTGACTTCATTTAGTTTTCTGAAGTCAACAACCACCCTCCACCGTTTTTGACCTTCAACCATTTTCTTTGGCACAATGAGCAATGGTGAATTCCAAGGTGATTTACTTTCAGAAATTATGTCTTGGTCAAGCATTTCTTGCACTTGCCTTTCAATTTCCTGTTTGTGAATCTGCGGAGTTCTATATTGCTTTGTATTGATTGGTGCTTGGTCAGATTTGGTGGGTATGTTGTGGGCTAACACGGGTGTATAACTTAAACGATCACTTTTTAGTAAAAATACATCATTAAACTTAATGCATAAATTATGTATAGATTTTTTTTCTTGCTTTGTTAAGTTATGATCTAGTTTAATTAAAGATAGAAGGTTCTTTTCCCGTTCCTTAATGTGGATTTGTTTAAAATTCGCATATATTTTCGATCCCGGATTATTTTTTACTATTGTATAATTTTTAAGATTTGAGTGTGTAGGTATGAAGCTTGTATCCATGAAATAGTCCTCTCTTGTACTGTTCAAAACAGGGACATGGACGTAGTTGTCGTGTGCCTTAACTATTGTGTTTCCTAGATAAATTCCATCATCAATTTCCTGTGAATGTATCAGGAATTCGTTTGACTTGGAATTCGGAATTTTTATTTTAACAATAGTTTGCGTACGAGCTCCAATCCTACACTTGACAACGTTTAGTAAAGAAATAGGAGGAGGATTTGTTGGCAGGCATTTTAGAGGTAGATCAATTAAAAATTCTTTTTTTTCATCCAAAAATTTTATTCTTTTGGAAACTGCGTCGATGATTGAGTGATTCCAAAGGATATCACGACCCAGTATACCATCAGCAGGTATATCTTCTAGTCCATCTACAACATTCCACTTAGTAAAAAATTTTCTTGGAAAAAGTAAATTGGTTTTAATTGTACCCAATGTAATACCTACTCCACCGAAAACACCACCCAGTTGCTTTGTTTCATTTATATTTATATTGGTAGCATTTTTTAATGAGCTTCTTTTTAGTAAGCTCGAGTCTGCTACTGTGTCGACCAGAAGAAGTACCTTTTCGGACTTGGCCATTGACATAGGCAGCTCGACGAGCACGTCATGCTTACGAAGATTCCTAAATGCATATAATATTTTTTTCTTACTTTTCGGCAAAGCATACTGGTTGAAACACTTCAAAACAAAACACTTAAAATAATCATTCAAAAAGTTATAGACGAATTTCACCTTTCAATAGCACTTACTCCAAACGAAACGAATAGGCAGCTCGACGAACACGTCATGCTTACGAAGATTCCTAAATGCATATTATATTTTTTTCTTACTTTTCGGCAAAGCATACTGGTTGAAACACTTCAAAACAAAACACTTAAAATAATCATTCAAAAAGTTATAGACGAATTTCACCTTTGAATAGCACTTACTCCAAACGAAACGAAGATTGAAAATCAGAAATAAGAAACCAAACTGACCTAGGTTTATTTTAGTGGCCTTGATTTCTGCTTCGTTTTACGAATCGACTCAAAAGTAAAGAAATTTAACTCCTCCGAGTCAATGTTTTGTGTTCTTTTTTCTTTTTGTCGATCGTTTAATACAGGCGCTAATGGCTTTACTTCGTCTACATTGCTTTTTTTATTTTTCGTTGTTGATTTTGTGGAGAGCGAATTCTCTGGGGCACAATTTAGTGATTCAAATTGGCCCCCAGGGCGTTTCCCGATTGGTCTTTGAGGTAATTTCTCTTAGAGAAACAATCGTCCTCCACATGACCCACCCTAGAACACCACTTGCATTTGACTCTAATCCTTTGACTTATTGTCTGAGTAGCTCGTATTTGTGAGCGGGGACAACTGTTTTGAGCATGCCCATAGTCCTCGCAAGTGTCGCAGTATGGCGTTCTTTTACGAATATTACAATCAACATAGCTGTGATTTTGCTTACCACAGAATCCATAGGTTTTAATGGGATTTGCAGACCTTGTTGACTGTCTATTGCTGGAGTGGGGGGGGGTCTTGAAAACTCTGGATGTATTGAGGTGTTTCATTATGCGTGATGTGTGAAGGATGTTGTGCGGGTTTAGATGTGTAGTCTTGTGTCACTTGAGGTAAATTGTGAGATAGTGTAGTATTGTTAAAAAGGTGAGGCATGCAAGGCATAGATGGATATGCTTGAGTCAGGCTATTGTAATTTTGTTGGAAAGTACCGGGAATTTGGTACATTGAGCTAATACGATCAAAAGGTAAGCTTGGTGTTGTTCCAACTCCCATATAGCCCATCGAGTTTGGCTGTAGTAGCAAGGAAGTTTTCAAGGCTTCCTCAGAGATTTCGTTGAGATCTTTGCTTTTGCTCCCCAGCATAAACTGTCGAAGAGCTGGATCGACTAGCCCTTTTTTAAAAGTTGTCAACACCGTGTTTTCAACTTCTTTTTTGAGGCCTACTGACTCAGTTGCGGAATATCTTGAGTCAATAATCTCAACAGATGTAGCTTTCAGTTTCGCTAGACGTCTAGCGAACGCTTTTACATCTTCGCCTAACAATTGATGGCATTGTTTTAATTCGTTCATCACATTGTCCAGAGTTTTTGCCACTAAATAACTGTCTTTAAACAGTTTTGCCAAACCCTCTATTGTGTTCACATTGTTTGAACGAATTAACTCAAACGCATCGCCTTGCAATCGGGTTGAGATTAGAGACACTAAGATCCCCTCTTCTTCTGGCTTTACCATTTTCAAAGCCAGATCGCATGCGTTTAAGAATTCATGAACTCTTCGTGAAAGTTCATGATTTCTCTCCCCGTTGAATATTACCTTGAAACTACCTTGCTTATACTCTCAAGTGGCATTTCGCAATTTTCTTCTATTTCTACCTGAGTGATTTTATTTGATTTGAATACTTCTACAACTGTGGTTTGAACTCCTGTGTTGACCAGGTTTCTTTCCAGAGACGATTTTGGTGTAGAAGTATGTTGAGGGGTAAGCAACGGAATAAGGTGTTTTGAACTGTCAGGATAAGGTGATGATTTACCTTTTTCCCTTAGCTCCCTTTGAGGTTTTTTTTGTTTAACTCAATAGTGAGCTGGTCTATTTCCTGGTCAGCTTCTTCTGTTGTTTTCAGAAGTTGTTTTTCAGCTTCCTTACGCTTAAACTCGCTCTTTTTAAGCTGTTTTCTAAGGTCTTCTGCCTCTTTAGCGTGGTTTTCTACTAGAGCGTGAACGGCTTTGACGTATTCGTTAACGATTTAAAATTCCTACCGGCTGCGCCAATGTTAAAGTGTTTTCCGTGTAAAGAATGCGAAACGACCGACTTCTTTGAATGTTTTCCAAAGACTCTACTTGTCGTGTCATTTAGGTGACCGCAAGCCCAAACATTCGCAGTGGATCGGCACGTTAAAAAGAGTCAGCACAATTCAACTATTGTATGATTGCACTTTGATTGACCCAAAACAACATCCGTAATATGATATCGAATTGGCAATCAAAGAGTACAACACAATTGAAGTGTGCTGAGTTCAACGCACGACGACTTCCTCTGGAAGGTATAGGAGGAGATACAACATCGAAGGTATAGGAGGAGATACAACAGGGCACACCAGCATTTATGAAGTGGGTATCAGACTTGAAGCCATCCAACACAACTTGTATTGAACGGTCGGAAAGGTAATTTCTAATCCAACGAAGAAGAGACTCATCGATACCAAAAGCACGCATTTTCGATAAAAGAGCCTGATGCCAAACTCTATCAAATGCTTTAGAAATATCAAGCGCAATAATCTTACTTTCTCCAAAACAATGTAAGGATTGGTTCCACTTTTCGGTGAGATATGCCATCAAATCACCAGTGGACCGTTTGCTACGAAAGCCGTACTGACGGTCATTAAGAAGCTTTCGTTCTTCAAGATATTTCATAAGTTGACGGTTTATCAACGTTTCCATGACCTTGGAAAGAAGGGACGTAAGTGCAATTGGACGGTAATTGGAAGGGGAGGAAGATTCGCCTTTTTTAGGGACCAGCTGGACAAATGCAGTTTTCCATCTGCTCGGAAAAATCCCAGCAGAATAGGAAAGATGGAAAAGTTTACGCAGTGGTTTTGCCAGCGTAGAAGAACACCTCTTCAGAATAACGGCGGGGATACCATCTGGACCAGCGGATTTATGTATGTTGAGATCTTTGAGGACTCTCGCAACTGAGCGAGTTCGAAAGAATATCTGCTTCATCAAAGAATTTTCAGCCTCGAGCTCAGGTGGAGCCAATATGCTATAAAGAAGTGTCGAGTTGGCAGCAGATTGGGCTGCCAGCAAATTGGCTTTGTCGATGGAGCTGACATACGGAGAGTCATTGAAGACGAGCGTTGGGACCGATGACGTGGTCGAGTTCTTAACACGTTCGCTGCCATGTGACCCACCGGTGGGTCACACAAATTATTCATAAGAGGCCATGGGCACCACCGGTGGGTCACGGTGTAAATATTTGTGTATCGAACTTTTTTAAGTGGCTTGCTGATGAAATGTTATTTTTCTTACTTTGGCACTTAGGTAAAAGTCCCTGCTTTGCAGGAAAAAAATCTATAGCCACTTATTTGCAAGCTTTAGACTTTTATCGTAGTTTTAAATCAAGTTATTAATTTATTTTAAATTTTGACTTATAATGCAAATAAAAAAAGAAAAATAGACTTAAGAATTCAAAAATAAGTCATAAAGTAATGAAACACAAACTTAGGAAGAAGTAAACTAATGTAAAATATACAATTAGCTTGTGAGCACCGGTGGGTCAGGTGGTACTACACTATAGGAAGTTTGTGTGAGGGGCCATGTGACCCACCGGTGGTCACGGTCTTAAAACACATTAGAACAACACAAATTATAAAAACTAAGATACAGTTTAACAATTATACACATAAACATCACGATAACACAAAAAACACTTTTGGCACTTTGGTAATATATTTTTTTTTCTATGGTGGCAGTGAACGTGTTAATGTTCTTCACAAAAGACCAAAAGTTTTTACTTCCTTTTGGACACAATAGTATTTTTTGCCTTACTTTTTGGTCATGTAAAAACTAAGTCCTTAGTATCTGAGCATTACAGATAAGTCTGGCCCGTTTGAACAGATTTCGGTTTTTTACAGTGGGGTTGTCTTTAAATTTACGAAAACTACTTTCTCTATCCCTAATCACCTCTTTACAGCTTGAATCAAACCACGAATTCTCTTTGGGGATGATACTTTTTGTTCTGTGAGGAACAAAATTTCTCATGCCGTTGAGAATAACGTTAGATATCATATCAGCTGATGCATCAACGTTTCCGTCGAGAAAGCACAATGACCAATTAAAATTTCGAAAGAAATTATTCAGGCCGTCCCAATTGGCCTTCTCATATTGCCATACAGTTCTTTAAGGGACTTTATCTTTTTTTACCGTGACGGAAAGCGAAAAATCTACCGATATGACACAATGGTCTGATTTGCCTAAAGGAGATGATACTACAACCCTGTATTTTTCGGGATGAGAAGTGAGAAATAAGTCAAGAGTGTTGGCCGCATGGCCTTCAATATCTGGAACCCGAGTGGGCTCATCAACAAGTTGAGTTAACTGGTTAAACTCAGCGAAGATCTCAATACACTTTCCTTCGGGTGTTGTCTGGCCAGAATGTCGAAGCCAACCAGAATTGTGTACATTGAAATCGCCCGCAATTGCGATTTCAGTGTGAGGATACAGGGAAACAATTCTTATTATGGAGTCAGATAGCGCATCAAACTCGTTAGAGGTTGAATTGCTATCTAAATTGGGGCTTCTATACATGAAACAATAATGAATGATATGCTTACGGACGGTGAATTTTAACCACATGAAATTAAAGTTCGTATTAGAACAGAGGCCGTATTGTGGTAGAAGCTGGTAAGCAATATCATTCCGAACATATACGGCGAGGCCATGGGAGGAAAAGAATAATGGCACTAAGCTATATCCAGGCAGGTTGATCTCTGAAGGATCAGAACCAACACCCACTTGAATTTCACTCAATGCCAAAACAGCTGGCCTGCATTTTGCAGTGTGAGCGTACACAGAAAAAAAATTCGATCGCAACCCCCTAATGTTGCTAAAATCGACTCTAAACTTACCCGACATTACAATTCACAAAAACACACAAAACAAAATATCAATCGCAGACGCTATCTAAGTATGATCAACAAGTGTAGATCTATTAGAAAACCAAAGCAAATTACTAGCGGTGTTATGCCCAGCCAGCAACTTGACTTTGATTAACCAACGGAATCAACACCGTTGATCAACTATCCGCCAGCAAACCCACAGCTTCATTGACTGCACACATTGCCTAGATAAGATAAGAAATTATCAAATCGAAGAAATGTGTGCAGCCAACAAAACTATGCGAGTGGTGTGGGGGAGGAGATGGTTAAAAGGTACGCACTGTGTTAGGTCTATTTTTTTTTTTTTTTTTTTTGATTGAGTGGTACACAGCATAGAATTAATTCACTGAATTAATTTGTGTGGCGCGACGCGGCAGGAAAATTTGTTCTTATTGTTTTAAAGGGTAGGTGAATAAATGTAATATTTTTTTCTCTTTTTTTTTTTTTTTTTTTTGTTTGTTTGTTGGGCGAATTTTACTGAGATTTAACGGACACAAGCGCGGTGCGTGTTTTCGCAGTTGATAGCAGATCGGCACTGCTGAGTTCACAATTTCATTGTTTGTTCAGGTGTTGGTTTCTTTAATTGAGATCCAACTTATTGTTTATATTATTCTGTTTGTTATTCTTTGCTGAAGGCAAAGAATGCAATGGTTGGCCTTGATTTCTTCTAATCTGATTTCACAATTTCATTGTTTGTTTAGGTGTTGGTTTCTTTAATTGAGATCCAACTTATTGTTTATATTATTCTGTTTGTTATTCTTTGCTGAAGGCAAAGAATGCAATGGTTGGCCTTGATTTCTTAAGCAATAAAATCCAACTTAAAATTGCTATTTTTATTACTCTGTTTGTTATTCTTTGCTGAAGGCAAAGAATGCAATGGTTAGCTTTGATTTCTTAAGTACCGTCGATCGTCGCATGATCGTCGATGGATACTTCTTTCAAGGTAATTAAATATAGATTTTATTACTTGTCGTAAAGCGACTTTGGGTTATTTTATTATTGCGTTTTTTGTTAGGGTGGAGGCGCACAAGTGTTCTCTGATATAACTCCTCCCCCTTTAGAGTCTTCTAATGGTAGCAAAGTTACCGTTGGAAGATTTACATTGTTTACTATCTTCCTTTTGATTTTTAGGTACATGTAAATTATTGCAATTATTAGAATCGTTACTATTATCAAATACATAGTATAACTTGTTTTCTTATGATTATATTTAAGTTCTTTGATTTCTTCCAAATTATTTATGCTTTGATATTGTATTTCCTCAAATGTGAGTTCTTCTGTTTTTGTATAATTAATATCTAATATGGCATTAGGAATTATCATTTCATGTTTATAGTTTTTTCTTTCATATACTCTGTTGTTTATTTTGATTTTAAAATTTTCAAATTTTATAAGGTAACCTTTAATTACAATCTTTTGATTGTTACAATTTTGATCAAGTTCTTGTAATTTTACATTAATTAATACAAGATTATTGTTTCCGACTTCTATAATGTCTTCTTTTTCATTTTTTATAAGTTTACAGTTCATTGACTTTTTAAGTATATTTTCGATACAATCATCATTTATCTGGGTGAGATTTTTTATATATTTAGTATTGTGGTATATAATTTTATCATTAGTAAAATATAATTTTGTATCTATTTTTAATTGTGTATTGTTTTCTATATTTGGAATTGGTTGGACATATAATTTTTTGTATGTATCATTTGTGAAATTTGGTACTTTGATGATGAATATAATATTGATTTATAATATTGGGCAACTCTTCTAAGTTGTTTATGTTAATACAATAATTACTTATTTCTTCTTCTGTTAAAATGTCTCTGCTAAGTACTCCTAATCTAGAAGTCATAATTATTTCTTTAATTTTTTCAATATCTTCATGTAAGTAATCAAGATTTTCTCTTAATTTTATTTCATATTGGATTTTAGCTATGTCCTTTTCATAATCGTAAGTTCCTATGAAATTATTTATTTTCTTTGTTAATTCTTAAGTCTCATTGTTAAGAGTATCAGTAAGTATTTTGATTTGCTTATTAAATTTTTCATTTATTATTATTTGTTTGTTTAGATTCTCAATTTCATTATGATCGTTTGCTTCGATTATTTTTAAATGTTCTTCAATATCTTGACGATCGTTATCGTCCATGGTTCCGTATACTAATTTCATACCTGTTCCTATAATATTAATTAAACCTCTTTTCTGTCTATTTGTTTTAGGATGGGGTAAAAGGACTTCAAATTCTTTACGAATTTTTTCCATTTTCCTAACTAAACTATCGTTTTCTTCAGGAATTATTTTAACATTACTTTCCATAATTACTATGTTCTTTTCATACTCAGTTAGATTAATTATATGAAGAATTGTATCATAACTTTTTATTAATGGGTAAGGGTATTCATCTAGTTGAATGATAGTAAAGCCATTACCTTTATTTAAATCAAGTACTTCTAACTCCGCTTGTACTTGGTTGAGGGTTGTCAATATCATCAATATCATTATTTTCGGAACTCTCACCGAAAGTTGCATTATTTGATATGCTCTCGATAGAAGATCAAGAATTGAATGATATATTTTCTTGAAATTTTTTATTTTTCCTAAATTGATCTTTATGGAGTATGCGCTTAGCTTCTTTAATTGTATATTTTTTATAAATTTTATTTATAACTTCTGCTTTCTTGTATCTAGGTATAGTTTTATTTTTAATGCGTTCTTGTGTTGTCGTTTTAATAAATTGTTCGTTTATGTCAACATCTTTTCTGTTTTCGTTTAATTTGTTTAATACTTTCTCTTTTTTTGCTTCTATGTTTTTATATACTACTTCATTATTGACCTTATTCAAATGAACATCGATGGGTCTCTCTTTAGTTGTTAAATGTATGGTATTATTGTAAATTGAAAGAATGTTAATAACTTGGTCTATTAAAGGGAATGGATCATCTGTTTTTTCTACTTGAGATAGAATTCTAAGTTGTTCGTTTAGGGTACTATGAAATCTTTCAATGTCTGAATTACCGGTATGTCTGTTGGCAGTACAGTAATGTACTTCTATATCATTGTTTGATAAAAAGTTTTTTAAGGTTTCTGATGTAAAAGCATTTTCATTATCTAGAGTAATAAGTTTAGGTTTATTCATATATGAGAATATTTTTGTCATAGCATTCATAACATCAACGTAAGTTTTATTTTTTATTTGTTTTAAAGCCACATATTTTGAAAATTTATCAATACATGTAAGGTATTTTCTATTTTTGTCTCTGAACCAGATATCTAAATGATAGTGTTCATGTGGTCCTTTGGGCGTGATTGTTTTTTCGTAAGGTAATTTTATTGGTTTTCTATCTATTTTTGTCATACAAAAGTTGAATTTATTTATGATTTTATTTATCAATTCTTTGAAATTCGGGATATAATATTTCCTTGAAAGGTCTAAGTAAAGTTTATCGATTCCAACATGATTTAATTCTTTGTGTTTTTTGATTATAGTTTCATATCCGTCTTTCATATTTAAATCTTTTAACATTTTTACGCTTCTTAGTAATATATTCTTTTTTCGTATTTTATTTTCTCGTATCCATATATTTTGGAACTCATTAAATATCATATAATTTTCTATATATATAGCATTCGTTATGTTGATATCAATTTCTTTTATTATTTTTAAATATAACTCCTCATTGGGATTAGTGTTTCTGAAAGTTATTCGTCTTTTACCGACATGCGGGAATAAAATTGTTTGGTCTCCATTTGAGTTGGGATCAAGTACAATTTGTCTCTTAAAGTAATTAAGAGGTTTGTCGCTAATAGGTATAAAAAGAGAATTATCTTCTTGCGCACTATGATTAGTTCTTAAATCTTCTTCTAATATGTTTATTTTTGGTACTTCTATTTTGATTCTTGAAAGGGCATCTGCTACCGTATTTTCTTTTCCTTGAATGAATTCTATTTTGAAATCATATTCTTCTAATTTTATTTTCCATTGTTGCAATTTGGAATTTGGCTCTTTTAAATTTTGTAGCCATACTAATGGTCTATGGTCAGTTTTAATCGTGAATTTTCTACCGTAAAGGTAATGTCTAAATTGAGACGTTGCATATACGATTGCTAGTAGTTCTTTTTCGATTGTAGAATAATTTTGTTCGTGTTTGTTTAATGTTCTTGATGCGAAAGATAGTGGTCCGTGTGATTGACTAAGAACCGCACCTAATGCATAATTTGATGCATCTGTAGTAAGAATGAATTCTTTTGAAAAGTCTGGATGTCTGTTTATCATGTCATTGGTCATTATGGTTTTAAGCTTCAGAAAAGCATCTTTATAAGTTTTATCATTTATATCTATTTTTGCATTCTTTTTTAAATAAAGTGTAAATCGTTTAATAATTTTCGCATAATCCTGTATGAACTTACGATAGTATCCTGATAATCCAAGAAAACTTTGGATTTCTTTGACTGAAGTGGGTATCGGAAAATTTTGTATTGTTTCGATTTTCTTTGGATTAGATTTTGTTCCTTTAGGGGTTACTACATGACCAAGAAACTCGGTTTCATGTCTCATGAATTCTGATTTATTAAGAGATATTTTTAGATTTGCTTCCTTTAAAACGTTTAATATTAATTTGATATGTTGAATATGTTCCTGTAGATTTGTAGAGAAAATTATTATGTCATCTAGGTATACATAACAGAACTTGCTTATGTAATTTTTTAATACTTCATTCATCAATCGTTGGAAAGTTGCAGGGGCATTTTTTAAACCGAATGGCATCCGTAAAAATTGATAATGCCCAGAGAGGGTACTAAACGCTGTTTTTTTCTTTATCATCGTCTTCTATTTCAATTTGATAAAATCTTTTAGTAAGATCTAAAGTGGTAAAATAATTACAATGTCCAAGTTTATCGAGTATTGCATCAATATTTGGAATAGGGAATTTATCTTCTTTGGTTTTGAGATTTAGTTTACGGTAATCGATAACTATTCTCCATTCTTTGTTTCCATTAGAATCTTCTTTTTTTGGTACTACCCAAATAGGAGCATTGTAAGGGGATGTTGAAGGTTCTATTATTCTCTGTTCTAACATTTCTTTAATTTGACGATCAACTTCTTTTTTATGAACCTCGCGATATCTGTATATTCTAGTATATACAGGTGAATTATCATCAGTGGGTATTCTATGTTTAACATAATTAGTGAATGTTAAATCATCACCTTTATGATAAAAAGCTTGATTTAATTGGTTGCAGATTTTGAATAATTCAGATTTTTCTTCATTGTTCAGATGTTCTGTACGTAATTCGTTTGTAAAATTGGGTATACTAAAATCTTCTCTGATGTGATTCATGTGGTTAATTGAATTTTCGTATTCAAATTCTTCAGTCTTATTAAGGAAGATTGGAAATGTTTTTCCATTTAATTTTAATAATCTTTCTTTGTAAAATATGGCTGCATTATTGGGAATTAATATATTATTACCTAATAGACCGTTATATTCGTTTGAGAAGGTATAGATTTGAAATTCGACGTCCTCTATGACTGGTAAAACAAATTTTTCTTTGGGAAAATAAGCGTCTTTATAAATAACAATAGGATTACCTGCTGTTTTAATTGTTAAAGGGGAAATTCTATTTTTAAGATACTGTGGTGGTGTATCTTCTTCGTTTATTATACTGTTAGTTGCACCAGTATCAATAATCTAATGCTTATGTTTTCTTTTGTTAGTCTGATATAGGGTAAACCTTGTTTGGTGTCTCCGAGGCTACATATTGAAAATTTGCAATATGGTTAGGTTCTTGTTCAATAAAATTATTGTTCGGGGTATTAAAACGTCTAATTTGTGATGAACTGGGATCTTCATCCATTGGTTAAAATTTTTGTGGAAATTGTTTATATTGCTGTCTATTTTCGTTCGGTCTCTGATAGTTTTGATTGTATTGCTTTTGGTTTGAGGAACTAAAGAATGGTTTAGGTTGCCAATTATTTCCTTTATTATGATTAAATCGATTTGATTTGATATTGTTATTTTTATTTCTTGATTCGTTCTTCTCGTTTGTATTGAAATCAAAATTATTGTTCACAAATCCTGCCTGTGAAAGTTCATGAAGTGCTGACTCCATGCTTGAGGGTCTTAAGGAATACAAAATGGTTCGCATGTGAACTGGTAATTTTTCTTTGAAAATTTTTAGCGCTGTTTCGTTATTTCTAGGAATATCTAAATGATTTCCTTCCTGAAGACATTTTTGGTTAAGGAGTGAAAGTGTTTTTTGAACGTAAGAGTAAAATTTTAAAACGTCACCATGAAATTGAGAATTTCTTAAATCATCGTACAATTGATAGCTATTTTAAAAACCTCCAAAATTTTCTAATAACATGGCTTTAATATCAGCCCATTTTGTAAGGTGCGTATGAATTTCTATGGCCTGACGTGCTCGGCCTTTGAACTTTGACTTTAAAAGATTTATACACATTTTCTGTCCTTGTTCATTGTAAGTTAAAAGAGTTGGAATTATATCGTCTACGTTACTTATGAATATTGGAAGATCTTCTGTTCTTCCATCAAATGTTGCGAGTCTCTCTATGTATTTGAGAGGATTGAGTTCTAGGACTCTTGGACTAATTTAATTATTATTTCTATTTAAGCTACTGTCCTGGTTACCTTGGACTGCTGCCATTGCTGCTGCTGCTGCTGCTGCTGCTGCTGTTGTTGTACTTTGTTGGGTGTTCATGGTTTCTTCTATTTCTTCTTCCGGTTTCCAGTACGGTTGATGACGAGTGTTATCGTTTTTGGTTTTTAATAATTTTAAAGTGTTCTTTATTTGTTTCATAAATTTGTTCTTCTTTTTTTTTCACTTCACTTTCGTCCTTTTATTTTTATTATTTATTTTTTATTTTTTCACTTCACTTCTGTCCTTCTATTTTTTCTTCCTTTGAATTATTTTTCCTCTATGGAACTTGTAGTATTGGTCATATTCGTTGACCTGAACTACGAAAATAATTCCAATGAAAGAGATTCAATTTCCGTTTGAATTCTTTCGTTTAACATCGATTTCGATTTTTCCCTTTTTTTTTTAAATTATAATCGCAATAACGAGTTACGAGTTGCTTCTTATGTTTTTTATTTTTCTGTCTTGTATCTGTCCACTAAACTTTTTTATTTTTGGTTTATAATAAACACTTCACATTCACGAGTTACGAGTTGCTTATGCTTTTTTATTATAATCAATAAGTGTTAGTTTTCACAGACTATTCACAGAAGGTTTCGCGAAAAATCGTTACGAGGTTCGATCAATGGTATACAATGTCTTTATATGATTTTCGTTCATATATCTTACTGGTATCCTACCGACTGCGCCATTTAAATTTGTTAGTAATTCAAAAACGTTTTTTAAAAATGTTTGCACTTTATTAATTCCACAAGAAGATGTTTCTTGCTTGACGTCTTTAAAAGAACTGAACTCTTATTCTAATGAACTGAACTTATATACTAACTCAGAGTCTAATCTGAGTTCACAATTTCATTGTTTGTTCAGGTGTTGGTTTCTTTAATTGAGATCCAACTTATTGTTTATATTATTCTGTTTGTTATTCTTTGCTGAAGGCAAAGAATGCAATGGTTGGCCTTGATTTCTTCTAATCTGATTTCACAATTTCATTGTTTGTTTAGGTGTTGGTTTCTTTAATTGAGATCCAACTTATTGTTTATATTATTCTGTTTGTTATTCTTTGCTGAAGGCAAAGAATGCAATGGTTGGCCTTGATTTCTTAAGCAATAAAATCCAACTTAAAATTGCTATTTTTATTACTCTGTTTGTTATTCTTTGCTGAAGGCAAAGAATGCAATGGTTAGCTTTGATTTCTTAAGTACCGTCGATCGTCGCATGATCGTCGATGGATACTTCTTTCAAGGTAATTAAATATAGATTTTATTACTTGTCGTAAAGCGACTTTGGGTTATTTTATTATTGAGTTTTTTATTAGGGTGGAGGCGCACAAGTGTCTCTGATATAACTGATATTCGAGTTATAGTCTGTTATCAGCATTCCAGCAAATTGGTATTGATAGATTTCGCTTAGGTAATGTTCATAATTGTGCAAACATTTTTCAAAATAAAATAAACTGTGTTCTAAATCAATTTAAGAAAGTGAAAATTATACGAGAAAGGGAAAACTCATGGTTCAACGAACATTTATTAAAATTAAAAAAACAAAAGCAGATAAGTAAATTTAGAGCTGTTTTTAAAAATAATGTGGATGATTGGTATGACTTTAGACTAGCCCGTAACCTCTATAGTAGTGAACTTACCCGAGCAAAAAATAATTTTACAAAAAGTGAAATATGTGATTGTACAGATCAAAAGTCGATGTGGAAAACCATTAAGTCGTTAGTGCTGTGTGAGAAAAAGAGTGAGATCAAGAAGGTTATGTTTGATGGCGTATTTGTTACTGAAGACAAGCAACTAGCAAATCAGTTTAATTAATTTTTTATTCAAAGATAGATAGGGTGGCGCAACAGAGCGAGGAGCCCCTGGGCTTAGCGCATTTCTGACAACCATGTCTTGTGAGGGAATGGTGGGGACCTACAATTTTCTGCCGGTTCCGAACGGCTAATTGAGAAAGCACTTTTCATGGCATTTTTATTCAAAGTGTTAAACTAATAAATGATTCAATCGAGAGTGTTCCTTATTTTAACCAAATTGATTTTGTTACGGAGACCCCCTTCCAATTTGAATTCATAACACTAAGCGATCTAAACATAACAATCAAAAGTCTTAACAATAAACGTGATACTGATTTATTAA
This sequence comes from Melanostoma mellinum, assembly GCA_914767635.1. Taxonomy (NCBI): domain Eukaryota; kingdom Metazoa; phylum Arthropoda; class Insecta; order Diptera; family Syrphidae; genus Melanostoma; species Melanostoma mellinum. The sequence goes on from OU612060.1 coordinate 87,280,785, forward strand.
GCCCAAAAGTACTTATTGATGCATTTGAAAAAGTTGGTCCCCCTTAATTACAAGTTATTAATTCATCATTACTTCAAGGACAGTTTCCAAGTACATGGAAAAACTCAGTTGTCTCACCTATTGAGAAAGTAAAAAATACCTTAAAGTGTGAAGAATATAGACCTATTAATTCGTTGCCAGTCGACGAAAAAGTTCTTGAAAAAGTTGTTCACAATCAATTCTTAAAATACTTGAACGATAATAGTATATGATGTAACAACATCTTTAAGGTGCACTCTACTACATAATTGGTTGTCATTATTGCTATTGTTGGACTGTCACTTAGATTGTCATTCTTGATCTAACCTGCAAACCTAGCTTACCTTTTTGTAATTAGTTTAATTTATATTCAAATAAATCTTTGGAATCCGTGAATTCCTCTTTTAATCACAACAAACTGGCGACGAGTACAGAAAAAAGCTTCGCGGTTATGGACGCTCAAACCCTTGAATATATTCTTCAAAAACTTCAAGATTCCAACCAGAAATTTCTTAGGACCATGCTGGAAACAAAACCTATAAAGCAGACATTTATTTCATCTTTCAAAAGCTTCGAAAAATCAAAGGAAACATGGGCCACATATCAGCTCCAACTGGAACAACATTTTATCGCAAATAACGTGGATGAAGAGAATACAAAACGTGCTTGTTTGCTTAGTTGGATCGGTGGCGAGTCATTGGATTTACTTCAAAAGTTTTACGGGGAAACTGTCGCGCAAGTATCATTCAATCAATTAATTGAAAAGCTCACTAATCATTTTGAAAAAAAGCCTCACATGCTTGCATCCAGATTCAAATTCAACAGAACATTTATGCAGCCTAACCAAAGTTACTCTGACTGGGTAGCTGAGCTGCGTGGAATAGCCAAGGAATGCATGTTCTACTGCGGAAAAATTGGCTGTGGAGAGTCGTACATAGACTCAAAAATTAGAGATATGATTATTCTCTACACCCCACATGATAAAGTTCGGTCTGCTGCACTACAAAAAGAAAATCCAACACTCGATGAAGTTCTACAGATTGCACAGCTATTCGAAGAGACAACGAAAACATGCAGTGAGCTCAAAGGCGAGCAGAAAGGTGGAGCAGAGGTGAATGCAGTCAATCAAGCAAAGCATCAACGATCCAAAGGTAAGCGGGTGAATGACAACTATATCGGAGGTAAGAAGGCAACAAGCGAAAGTAAAAAGTCGTGCCCTGGCTGTGACGTCTCTCATCAGAGATCACAGTGCTTCCACTACAAACACAAATCGATTTGTTAGAAATGTAAAAGAGGGAGACACATTGCAGCAGTATGTATGTCATCAAAATCTGCAGAATCGAATCTACATTATCGATCACCTCCAGCGCACAATCAAAAACAAGACTTTCCGAAGTGGCAGAACAAAAAGCATGAAAATGTAAATATGATTAAACCATTCGAAACCGTAAGTACTGTTGATCTTTTTGATTCATTAGGCTCACATATCGAAGTAAAGCATAGTGAGGTTGCTTGAGATAAGTTATTCATAGACGTGAGCATTAATAGGAAAGTTTTGAAATTCCAAATCGATACCGGTGCGTCCTGTTCACTTATTGGCCTTGAAGCGTATAGACAGCTTAACAAACCACCTTGTTCACCCACAACAAAAATTTTAAGAGCGTACGGTGGTGGTATCATACCATTGAAAGGCGCAATATCAGTTGAAGTAGCGTTAGGCTCCAATAAGGAGATCCTAAGGTTGATAGTTGTCAACAGTGAAAATGCATCGAATATACTTGGCATGGACTGGTTTCGAAAAATGAAATTTGGCTTACAGTTGCCAAAGAGCATCGAGGATGTCAATAAAAACAACATCCCTCAATGTTTTAGTGTTGATCATGAACCCTTGAGAGTAGCACTCCAAGCCGTAAGAAATGATTATCAGTCGACATTTTCAACAGAACTTGGACTTTGTTCCACATTTAAGGCGGACATCATACTCAAACAAAATGCTCATCCTAAATTCTACAAACCATACAATCTACCTTTTGCACTCTATGATGATGTTCGAACTGAAATTAAACGTTTGGTATCTCAAAATGTTTTGAAGCCACTGAATGCAAGTGAGTGGGCAGCTCCAATTGTTGTCGTCAAAAAACCAAACGGGAAAATAAGAATTTGCGTGGATTTTAAGGTCACTGTCATTTGGCATTTGGCATTTGGTAGCGGGTAAACCTGGATGCGCAGTATACCTAGATGATATATTAATCACAGGAAAAAACAATGAGGAACATCAAAATAATTTTCAAACGCTTCTAGAAAGGCTCTCCGCACAACCTCAAATGCAGAAAAGAAAAGTGTCACCTTGCCCAAGAAAGGTTAGAATATGTGGGTCACGAAATCGATGCAAAAGGCATCAGACCATCTGAAAAGAGAATAGAAGCGATAAAGCAAATGCCACACCCAAAAAACATAACAGAATTAGAATCATTTATTGGAAAAATAAACTATTATAACAAATTTATTCCCAGCTTTTCGACAAAGGCCTCAGCCTTACATCAACTTAGAAGACAAGACAGGGACTTCATATAGGGAAACGAACAAAATACTGCATTTAATATATTGAAAGGTGACATCATCAAAGCTGGTCAATTATCTCATTTCGATGAAAGGCTCCCGTTAATTTTGGCAACTGACGCATCGAAAACTGGAATCGGAGCTGCTCTTTCACACCGCTATCCAGATGGTACAGAAAAGCCCAATTCGTTTGCTTCAAAAACGTCAAACGATAGTCAGGCAAAATATTCGCAGGTAGAGAGAGAGGCTTTGTCAATTATCTTTGGTATCACTCGCTATCATCAGTACCTCTACGGCAGACACTTCGACCTTCTCACTGATCATCAGGCACTCATTACACTGTTTCACCCATCAAAAAAACTACCGGTTATGACTCTCCATCGGCTCCAGCGCTGGGCAATTACTCTGCAGGCTTACACTTATACGATCCACTACCGTAACACAAAACATCATGCTAATGCTGACGTACTATCTCGTTTGCCAATGGGAGATGACGTCGAATTCGACAACAAAGAGAAAGAAATGCTGTCGGTTGATCAGATCTATGAGTCAGTTATTGAAAACTTTCCGATCACAGCTGACACCATTGCAGCACACACAAAGACGGACAAATTACTCAGTCAAATTTCTTATTACGTCAGTAACGGGTGGCCGCAGACATTACCAAAATCGCAGGTAAATTTAACTCCTTTTTTTAATCGCAAATTTGCTCTTTCACTTCAGAGTGGAGTTCTACTCTTGCAAAAAGACCATCCGCGTGTTGTTATACCTAAATCACTCGAGAAAAAGATTTTACAGATGCTCCACGACGGTCATTGGGGGCAAAGCCGTATGAAACAACTTGCGCGCCGATATGTATGGTTTCGTTGCATCGACCAAGCAATAAAAAACTTTTCAGAAGCCTGTTTGGCTTGTAGCTTAAATGCGAATCAACCCAAGCAGCAATATTCACCGTGACCTGAAGCTGCTGAGCCCTGGGACAGAATCCACACCGACTTTGCAGGCCCTTTCTTCTCTCGCATGTGGTTAATAGTTGTAGATTCATTTTCCAGTTTTCCCTTTGTATTTGAACTCTCATCGACGACGTCGGCATCAACAATTTATGCTCTGCAAAAAATATTTGCAATCGAAGGACTGCCAAAGACGATCGTCAGCGACAATGGGCCCCAGTTTTCATCAAGCGAGCTCACAACATTTTGCAAATTGAATTCCATCGAACATGTTAGGATAGCGCCTTTTCATCCAGCATCAAACGGGTTAGCTGAACGTGCGGTCCGCACTTTTAAGGAGGCGTTCAAGAAAATAATGTATGAGGAGAACGACAAAGAGAAGGCATTATATAAGTATCTAATAACATTTCGAGCAACACCAAGTCAATCATCAGGAAAGTCACCATCAGAACTGTTGCACGGCCGTCAACCTCAAACCATATTTTCGGCCATGTTTCCCTACGAAAAACAGATTCAACAGCACCTTACCAAATTCACTATTGGGCAAGATGTCTATGCAAGGTCATATTCTAAAGGGAACCGTTGGATCGCTGGACGGATAACGCAGGTAGTCGGACGTATTACTTATATCGTGCACACTGCTAGAGGCAACATCAAGCGGCACCAAAATCAACTGCGAGTACGACATCATACCGAAACCACAGAAGAAAATTCAGATTTCGATATCGATCTAGGTGCAGAGCCTGTAACAACACATGATCGTACTTCAGACGATAGTATTGGAATGCCTACGACATTAGACAACCTAGTTAGACTAGACAACGCAAGCCCCGGGTCATCTGAAAGCCAGATATCAGGACACCAAGACCAACCACAACCAACTATGCATGGAACAGAATCGAAAGAAACACCAGCACTCAGACGTACCGAAAGAATAAGACGGCAACCCGAATTTTTCCGGCCGATATAGGTCAAATTAGGTCCAAGGGAGTGATGTAACAACATCTTTAAAGTGCACTCTACTACATAATTGGTTGTCATTATTGCTATTGTTGGACTGTCACTTAGATTGTCATTCTTGATCTAACTTGCAAACCTAGCTTACCTTTTTGTAATTAGTTTAATTTATATTCAAATAAATCTTTGGAATCCGTGAATTAAAAACTCCTCTTTTAATCACAACAGTATAATTGTTGAAAATCAATCGGGGTTTCGTCAATCACACTCTTGTGAAACCGCAACTAACTTGGTGCTAATCGGGTGGAACGAAGCCTTATCAAAAGGAAAAAAAGTTGTTTGTGTGTTCCTTGATCTTAAACGAGCTTTTGAGACAATTGATCCAAATATATTGCAACAAAAATTGTTAATGTATGGTGTGAGTGGCACAGCTCTTGATTGGTTTGAAAGTTATTTGTCTGGGCGTACACAACAAACCAAAATTAATGATGTTTTGTCTGATCCTGAACCGATTTATCTTGGAGTTCCTCAAGGTTCAATACTTGAACCCCTTCTTTTCGACTGTTACATCAATGATATGAATAAATCAATAAAAAACAGCAAGCTTGCTCTATTTGCGGATGATTCACGTTTGTGTGTTGAAGCTGAAACCACTCAGGAATGCAAAAGACTTATGAAAGAGTATTTGAATGTTTTAATTAATTGGCAAAAAGCTAACAAACTTAAACTAAATGTTTCAAAAACAAAATGTATTCTTTTGAATGATAACTGTAACCTGAATGTAATGATTGACCAAAAAGTTGTAGAACAAGTCCAAGAAATCAAATATTTAGGAATGATTATTGATTGCAAATTAAGCTTTGAATCACATGTGCAATATATTTCCAAGAAAGTTTTAAAGTAAGTTGGCTTCCTTAAAAGAATACGAAATAAAATTGATACCATAACGGCTGTAAATATTTAAAATGTCACGATAAAACCTCATTTTGAATATTGCACAACAGTTTTGTATTTAATAAGTGAAAGATCTATGCAATGTCTTCAAAAGCTGCAAAATAAAGCTATGCGTGCAATAATAAGATGTAATATATATACCCTATTAGTAATGATGTTAAATACTTTAATGTGGATGAGTGTCAAACAACAGTGGCGGCGCGAGGCGTCGGCGGTGTCGGCGACCGCCGACGGCCTCGCGCCTAAGGGGGCCTCGCAAAAAGACGACGACTAAAAGACGACGAGGATTGTGAGGATTATAAAAAAAAACTACATAAGAAATTACGTAAATAACTAGTACGTGATGGTTTGTGATGTTTGACATTATGTGAACGCAAAGAAATCAAGAAAGTGACCAAACCCACACCAAAGCAGCGAAGCCAAGAAAACGTTTTCTTGTAGATCGACAAAAAAACAATTCCATTTGAACTGTGTTTTGTCGATGTTGTGTTTGTGGGTCTGTTTGGATGTGTGTTGGCTCATAAGAGCAATATGGACATTGGACATGTGTCCGGGAGACACGAACAAAAGTTTTGTTGGATTTGGTTGATTTTCAGCCTGAGAGCCAGCTTTAGATTCGAATGAATCTTTTATTCAAAGTTCAAATACCGTTTTACCTGCAACATTGGGCCAATCTGCTACGATCCAAATGTCTGAACCCGATAAGGAGCTCGAAAATGAAGCGCTGTGTGACTTGGAAAATCAAATGCAAAAAATGAATTTAAGAGAGTCAATAATAGACTTCGATCCTGGGAAGTGGGTATTTCCAATAAACGATACGCAGCGTGTTTACCTAGTTCAAAACGTACCCAATCAAGATCTCGGATAATCTGATGAAAGTTACCCAAAAGATGCAAAGAACAGAAATTTTTCTAAATTTCATTTCACTCGAAAATAAAGTAACGGCGAAACTCAACATCGCATATGGTTAGTTCATTCTACTTTTCGAGATAAAGTTTATTGCTTTTCGTGTAGACTTTTTTCAAATTTGCAGACGCATGTGGTTGAAGACGGATGTAGTGACTGAAAAGATTTGAGTCGGATATTGCAGAGACATGTACAAAATCAAGGACACATGGAATGCATGCTTAAATGGATGGAACTCTACAAGGGAATCAAACACAGAAAAACAGTAGATAAGGATTACGAGAGTTCAATTAAGGAATCGCAAAAGTACTGGTATAATTTGTTTGAAAGATTTCAGAGCTCATCGAGAATCCCTTAATTTGAATGATAGCAAACTCAGTGGCAATTTTATAGATTTACTAGCTGACCCGCCCGGCGTTGCTCGGATCTAAATTATTTAAAAAAATTGTCAGGAACACCCGCTGGACTAAGCTGAAAATAGCCGGAAAGTTTCTAGTTTCCGTGTGAATATGGTCATGACATAAAGTCTATGTAAGGGATACCTAATACCAAAAGAATTTTTAATATCGGCTCAGAATTTTTCGAGTTTTCGTTCCCGTTCCGATTCCCTTTCCCCGTTGCCGTGGAAAAACTGGTATGAAAAAAAATTGTAAGTCTATTCTTGGAGCCACAAAATACATAATTTAAAAATTTCATCGAAGTCGGTCAAGCCTTTCGTGAAATAACGCCATCTGCTGAACCGACATTTACGGGTATGACAAATAGATAGTAACCGATTCTCAGTAAAATTAGATCCATTAGAATCGGTTGAAAATTACGGGCGTTAGAAGGAAACAAAATTTTAAGCTTAAGAATAATTTATACTTTCAACACAATACCTAGCCGTTGTTTGCGGGAGCTAGTGGCACGTTTTGAGTAATTTTGAGGTTGTGTATAAAAAAAACATTTACTCCCCATCTTTGTGCTTAGCTACTGATTAACTTACTAACTCTTCTGAAACTAAGCAAATGCTAAGGAAATTTCTGAGCCTCAATATCGAGCTCAACGCTGCTGCAACATACATTAAAATTAAATTTATAGGGGAAAACATGCATATACCAAAAATCTTTAATACCGATAATTACAATCAGGGCGAAAGTTGCCAATCAGTACTAAGTCCAACAGCTTATCTGTTAAATATAATCTTAAATAGTTAATAGTTAATAAATTTAAACCACTAAATTGATAAAACTCAATTCGATTTAAATAAAAATTAAGACGAAAACTTACACTGTTATCGCAATGAATTCTCTGAGCAAAAATTATGATTTCAGAATTTATTTTGAAGCAAATTAAATTGATAAATATGACATTTACACTGAGACTGTAGATTATAATATATAAAATTCTCGTGTCACAGTGTAAATTAAAGAAACAATGTTAAGGGTAGATGGCCCTTATCACTTAGGGGTATGGAAAATAATTAGTAGCCGATTCTCAGACCTACTGAATACGCATATAAAATTTGGTAAAAATCGGCAAAGCCGTTTCGGAGGAGTACGGTAACTAACATTGTGACATGGAAATTTTATATATATAAGGATTTAAATTGTTGTCCAAATATGACCCGACACTACAAAAGCACATGCGACGTATTAATGAAAAGCAACGTACTCAACATTATCTAAGCTCCGACATCCAAAATTAACTAATTTCATTAATGTCTAATTCAGTTATTGAAGAAATTTTTCACAGAATTAAACAAGCAAAATACTACGCCTGCTTGCTGCTCGAATGTACCAGGGATATCAGCCGCGTTGAACAAAAATGTCAAAAGTATTGAGATAGCGATTCCTCAACTGGAGCAATAGAAGAACATTTTATTGGGTTTATTGCCGCCACAGAAACAATGGTACAACAACAAGTATTTAACAAATTCAATATTAAAAGAACTAGAAAGAAATGGTCTAGATATCCAAAACTGTCGAGGACAGGGTTATGATAACGGCGCCAATATGGTCGGTATTTATATAAGTATCAGAACAAGAATACTCAATATAAACCAAGAGCATTCTTTACGCGCGCCGTGTGGATGCCACAGTTGGAATTTCCTTTTGATTGATGCAGCTAATTCTTCTACAACAGCCAAAACGTTTCTTGGATTCATCAATGAAATCTATGTGCTATTTTTAAAGTCAACTTAACGTTGGGATATTGTTAAAACCTAATTAAAATTTACATTAAAACCTCTGTCTGAAACACGATGGGAGAGTGGAATCGCAGCTGTAAAAGCAATAATTTTTACAATTTGATGATGTTATTGAATGCGTGAATGACCTAAAATTTAAAAGTGCTGATGCTGAAACTCTATCATCTCAATTCTCCAAGTGGCTCTGACGTAATCTTAAATGAAATGTTCACTTTTGAGTTTATTGTTGCGATACATGTTTGGTACGAGGTTTTAATACGTGTAAACAATATAAGCAAACTATTGCAATCGGTTCAAGTAAACTTAAAAGTTGTTATTGATACTTCACGGTCATTTTGCTGCTGGATTCAAGAATTTTGTAATACAGGATTTGAGGACAGAGTTGCTCAAAAGCTCGATTACTTGTAGAGAAAAGTTCTTTCGAAATTGTGTCTCAGTTTAAAGAAAAACGAATAGCCAGGAAAAAAAGAATCTTCGGTTATGAACATGTTGATGAACTTATTCAATCTTTTGAAGTGCAATACAGAGTAGTGAACTTCTTTAACACAATCATTGATGCAATTATAGTCGACACCGAATGTCGTTTTGAATCGCTCAATAGGTATTTCGAAAATTTTGGTTTCATTTATGATATCAATTATTTAAAATCTATACCAAATGAAGACCTTCTCAAGAATTGTACTGATTTGGGTACAGTACTTAGGAAAGGCGGAGATAGTGACATTCAGCCTTTCGAGCTTTATGAAGAACTCCAACTTTTAAAAAATAACTTACAAGACTCTATAAACGATGCGAAACAACTAATTCGATACATCATTTTGGAAAATAATTTAGAATAAGTATACCTACATATCTAAATGTTTGCATAACAATTAGAAGCATCCTAACATTTCCCGTCAGTGCGGCTTCCGCTTAAAGAAGCTTTTCGAAGTCGAAATTGATTTAGCCATATTTGAGAAGCACGATGACTCAAGAAAGACCATCTGTTTAAAGTTCGTCTTTTTTAATGTTTTAATTGTGAAATTTGTTTTCATAATTTGATTAGCAATAAAAATCGTTTACTCATACTCTAGTTTAACTTTAATTTGTGTAGGTAAGGTATACAATTAATCGTTTTCTTGAAGGGGGCCTCGCAAACACAATCTCGCCGACGGCGACGTCCTCGCGAGGTCTAGCGCCGCCACTGTCAAACAACGTATTTATTTCTATGTTTTGTTATTCGTTTTCAAAGTTTAAAATAATTTACTACCCTGTTATTTGTCAAGATATGTTCAGTATGTTAGAGAAGTTCAACCATATTTGTTAAGAAATGGAAATGATTTAAGACTGCAAACATTCAGAAATGCAAGATCATAAAATAGCTTGATTTATAAAGGATTTAAACTGTTTAATAACTTGTCAAGTAATGTTAAGCAAATGATCAATATTTACGATTACAAAAGAGCAATTAAAGAATTTATAAAACAAAATATTTAAACGCAAATAATTAATAAAAGCCAATGCCAATGCCAATGCTAAAACAAATTTATTTATAAGAACTAATTTAAAATATTTAAAACTGTAAAATTGTAAAATAGCAAAACTTAAGCTAAATAAACTCAACTAACTAACTAACGAACAGAAATTAATTTTACTATATACAGGGTGTTCCGTACTTCGTGTATTATCCTTTGGGGTGTGATGCTTGGTCATATTCTAAGAAAAAAAATGTTCTACAGTAAAGCTCAATTCTCAACTTTGACATCACTTTTTGACAATTTAAGAAAAGGCTAACTTTGGTGTACTATGACCTATGTTAAATTCGATATCTCTGTCAATACTAATGGTAGAGACCTAATCATAGTCTTAATTTTTTTTTCAAATAACAACCTTTAAGACTGTATTTAAGTTTAGCTTTCACAGGTTAAGGGTTGCCAGATTTTCAATTTAAAGTGCTGTTCAAATTTTCTTCCCGAAACAAAGTTTTGACTTTGAGGTCATTTTTTTTTGCAGAAAATGCCTGTTTAACATGAAGATTCTTTGTATTTTACAGATGAACTAAACAATAATAAAAAAAAAACTTATGAATAAGTGCACTCAAAAACCCATAGATTTTATGATATTTGAAAAAATACAAAATGGGTAAAATAAAAAAAAAAAGAAGAATTTTAAATATGAGGTTTGTTGGAATAAAACAATAATATGGGCACTTTAAGTAGTTTTTTTATGTATTTAAACAAATACAATTAAAACAAGTGCTCAAAGTGCCTACGCAGACATTTTTTTCTTATATGAGTTTTACAATGGAAATTCAAGAAGAGCACAACGAATATACCAGGAACTTTATCCTTACTGAACATCTGGCAACCCTAAGCCTATAGGAATCTAATTTAAATACAGTTTCAAAGATTACAAGACTACAAGTAAGACAAGAGTTATCGAGAGCAAACACCTACAATGAAATTCAAAAACCGGCTCTGGCATGCATTCAAAACGAAATAGGGCTTTCCAGCCGGTAATAGGTCCCGAATTTTACCATTCAAAACAGCAGTGCGTTGAGCAGAAAATCTAAAGTAGGAACCAACAGACTACACGATCCCAACGAAATTTCGCACATCTGCTTGTGAACACGAGTCAGCAATAGCAAGGTTGAGAGAGTGTGCACAACAATACATAACATACAGAGCTAAAGCACATTCTTTACGAATATACGCTTGGGCAGGGGCACCGTAAAATACCTACTAATTATTAGATACACTCTGGTTTTAATCTTCTTAAAACAAAGCGAATCTCAGAATGTGACCCACAATGGAAAAAATTCTCTTAAGGGGGGAAGCTGGTCTAGAATTTTGAAGAAACCAAAATTTTTTTCTTATAAGGTACTTTAGTGCCTTAAAAACAACATACCAAAGGATATATGCCGGCAAAAATGTCTAAATGCCGAAACATTCCATTCTGCGGTAGCGCCCCCAGAGGTATGCCATATGATTTTATAGTGTTAAGACTTTAAACGTGTTGCGGTATATTTTACCACAACAAGTTAGACCTTTATTTCTCTTCCTTTTTCCATTTTCACCCCTCCTTTTGTTGTGGCTTCAAGGTGCTGGCAGAGTACAAAGCAACCCTAGTCCATCAGCTAGTGGTGTACTTCAAAGCATTTTGGAAAAGCAACCCAAATAGGTACCCCTTCATTGAGCCAGTGGACGGCTGGAGACTCAAGCAGCGGTGATGATAAGAACCAGGAAGGTTCTGGAGAAAGTCCATCGTATAGCAACAGCAGCAGGTTACTAACAACCTAGGATTTGTCCAATAATGTAGAGATATGGCTACCCACCTTTAACACACTGATATATCAGTGATCTTCGGATTTTGGCATTTGAAGCCTTTTTCAATATAAACGGCCAAGAGCCCAACGTAATGGCTGAGTGCCCACCGTAAAGGCCGAGTGCCCAACCTAAAGTGCTTTACCTTAAAAAGAAATGACTCTTTACAGAATTATCCCCATTCCCCCAAATCTGCGCGAAGGTTCACCGAAGTAGTTTAGTAGTTTTCGCGAAAAATGACGAATCCTCGTTAACTGAATCCTAGCTTAAATAGTTTTCTTGCACAGTGTAACTTTGGTCGGTTGGGCCGAGGGAATTTGTTTAAAGAAATAGTTTTTCAATTTTCTATTCTGGAATGGATTGAAATGGAACAGGTCTGGATTCGTTCATTCGGGCAAGTTGTTGCGAATCTCTAACGACCAAGAGATTCACAACGAAATTGTTTAGAAGAGAGCGATGGATGCGTTTCGCCTACGGCGCAGACTCCAGCGAATTTGCTGAGAGTACTGCAGACCCCGTGACGAACCTCCACGACTCTGATTGGTTGAAGTGAGTGGAATTTGCTGAATGCGCCGATGAACGAAGAGACCGCCAAGAAGATGGCACTTCTTGGTTGACCTCTGAAAAGGGCATAGTGCCAGAAAGTTTTAGAAAATTGAAAAAGTGTCGGAGATTTTATAATCGAGTATTTGATTTTTGCAAGTAGTGCAAGTTTAAATTGTTACAGTGTTTGATTGGCAGGAAGGCCAAACTAAACAGTGTTTTGAATCTGTGCAGGAAAGCTCCAATCAGGCAGGAATTCAGGAGAGTTAGTGCCAGTACGGGCAAGAAAACTCAGGCAGGATTCGTCAACAGAAAAAGCTAAGGATTTTCCTATAAAAGTGGAAAAGTGTTAATAGTGCGTTTGTTTTGTTTTGACTGTTGAGTCATATTGCTTGAATCGGTAACCCTTCGCCTTTCGTAATTAATCCTGAGATTGCAGGACGCGCGACCTCCATTTAACCTTTTTGTCTGTTCGGGAAAATTCCCAAAGAGTCGTTTGTTTGCGGGTGCATTGTGCACATACTTTATTGTTTGCATTTTAACCTGGGTAAAACCCATCTTCGATCATTAAATATCATACCATTTAAATTGTTAACTGGCTCTTTGCCAGACTTTGCATACTTTTTACACCAATTTGCTTATGAAAAAATTTCAGGTTTTCTACCTATACCCGTAAAGGTTTCCTGAATAAAACATATTTTATTCCTTTTGGAAATCAATCGCGTTGTTATTATTCCATTTGAAGATCATTTTCAGTGCTAAAGTTGGTTTGGAAATTCCAAACAAAAATTTCCTGGCGCCCTTTATTTTGTGAAACACCCTGCTTGTGTTTTGATTGAATATTATTCATTTCATTAAATTCTTTTTATTTACCTTTAATTCCTCAGTATTTACCTATAAAACTACCTATGGACCACCCCTTGCTGAGCAGCTGGCATTGGCAGCATATAATATTGCTACCTGTTGCATTCTTTTCCCATCGAAATCCACCCAGCTGTCATTTGACAGTTCATCATAAAACTAAAATCCGATCAACATCGCCGCGGCACATCGGTGTGCATATTTGTTAAACATTCGTCTTAAGATCACTAATTAATCATACGTACGATTAATTAAAGTATTTGTATAATATAATCCAAGTTGTGGATTCGTTTTTGATTCGTTTGGATTCGGTTCGTCGGGAAAAAAGTGCAACAATTGGCGCCCAACGTGGGGCCTTGTGTGGTGTTTTTTCAACATATATTTTTTCCTCCTTTTGTGTGTTGTGATTTTAGTTAGTGGAACACTTTAGGGAAGTGTATCTTTAATTTTTTGAATTGTTTTTCTTTATATTTTGCAAAATTGTGAGAATATTTTACTTTGCCTGTGTTTTGTTTTCCCTAGGTGAAAATTTGATTTTGTAGAATTTATTGTGGTTGCCGTACAGCGTACATACATATTATATACATCAAGGAACGTCGTGGTTAAAAGTTGATTTGTTATTGGAATTCATTGTGTTGGTGTGTTGTTGGTATACCCAGTGCAACAAGTAGGTGCTTTTCTTATATTATATTTTTTTGTGCATAGTTTTGATTGAGATTATTTCAAGTCAATCAAAAATCTTCATACATTTTTTTTCATATTGCTTTTAATTACTTAAAAATATTAAAGAGTTTGACAGTTTGTGCGGCAGATTCCCAGCCATATTAAATCATAAGTCTGTCTCACTCTCTCACACAGCGTGTTGGTGTGAACCTAATTTATATATTGAGAATTGAGTGTTGCCGTCGGCGATATTTATTTTTTTCAATACCTTTTTAATTTTTTTTTGGTGCTATTTTTTTTAATACTTTTTGATTACTATTTTTTTTAATACTTTTTTAAATACATTTTATTTTTTTTGTTTTATTTTGAACTTTAGTGGTTTTTTTTGATTGCGTCTGATTTTTTTTATTAGTTTTTTTTTAATTTTTTTTTAATTATTCACCATGGATATCAACCGTTTGTCACAAGAGGAGCTTGCGTACGAAATGTTGAGTAGGGGGTTAGAGAAGGGATCTGTGGACGTAATGAGAAGTTCCTTAAGATCTTCTCGGATGTTGGAACGTCGCGGTTCAGTTGAGGCCTACGGGAAGTGCCCGTTTAGTTATGTTCAGATAGGGATGCAGTTTAGGAAAAGATTAGGGAGATTAGGGTTCTTCTTAAGGATCAGCCAAGAAATCCGAAGTCAGCGGAATACTTGAAGATCCTTACGAAGATAGAATGGAGCTTAAATAGGATAGGAAAAGAGCAGAAAAGGAGATGAGGAAATAGGAGAGCAGAAATCTCTGAGGAGTGAGCTGCTTCTCCTATTAGCTAAGTTGACAGATGAAGAAGAGCAAGCGTCTAACGAAGACAAAGCTTCTTCTTCAGGAACTAGTAGCAGGCAGTTGGTGGAGAACACTCCCCAACAAAATCGGATTAACACACGAGGACCAGTGTGCAACGAGGGATTCCAACAGAGGTCAGATAGTGTTAGAGTAGGGATTTCCGAACCGCTAGAGCGATCTACGGAAAGAATCAGTAGGTGGAATGTTCAGTTCAGTGGTGAGCGATGTGGAACATCATCGAACTCATTCTTAGAAAGGGTAGAGGAACTTAGTTTAGCTCGAGGGGTTTCAGAAACCCGTTTGTTCCAGTCAGTGTTTGACCTTCTGACAGGTCAAGCCCTACTGTGGTATAGGCCAGTTAGGGAAGACATAGCTGATTGGAGGAATTCGTAGAGGCGTTGAAGTACGAATTCTTGCCAGCAAATTATGATGATCTGTTGATGGAACAGATCAACCGTAGGACCCAAGGGAAGGAGGAGACGTATGGAGCATATCTCGCTACCATGCGTACAATGTTTAGGAGATTAGGGGATCCATTATCCGAACGTAGGAAAGTGGCTATCCTAATGAAGAATTTGACCCTTTCTATCAGAAACAGATTGGTTTCCAAAATCCTCAATCTGTGAAGGAGTTAGCTAAATTAGGCAGGGACTTAGAAACGCTTAGGGCGAATGTTGAGAATTTTGAGCCTCCCGCTCGAAATAAAAATTGTGTGGAACCCGAGTTCGGTTACTCTGCTGGTCCAGCAGTACAACCAAGGGTGGCAGCGGTTAGCAGAGAAGAGCAGCCTGTCCAAGTAGTGGAAGCAAGAAGGTCTCCACCTAATAGATCCACTAAAGTTGACAGGTCGATTCGATGTTTTAACTGCGGGAAAGAAGGTCACTTCTCTAGCAGGTGTTCTGCTAAAAAGCATTGCTTCGGTTGTGGTGCTGAAGGAGTCAGCCGCAACAACTGTCGTCGTTGTTCATCGGGAAATGGGCAACGGGCTCCTGCGCCAGCAGGGCGAGAGTTCCGGAAGCATTAGGAGCTAGGTTGCCTGCTGGTAACCAGCTGGCAAAAATTCATTTAGGGTTTACGTTGGAGGCAAACGGGGATGATAGGAGACCATTTTTAGGAGTTAGCATTTACGGGACTAGGTTTTTGGGATTGTTAGATTCAGGAGCTTCAAGAACAATTTTTGGTAGAGATAGCTGGAGAATTCTCCAAGATTTAGGATTAGTTGTTAAAGAGGGGAATATCCATTCTGTATGCTTGGCAGATGGAGCAGGAGTAGAAGTTTTAGGGTCAGTTAACTTACCAATCGTGGTTGAAAACAAGGCAGTTCTTATAGACTGTTTAGTTATTCCAACTCTGCCGCATACCGTGATACTAGGTGCAGATTTTTGGGCACTGTCGGGAATCGTCCCGGATTTGCGATCACGTATGTGGAGTTTTTCGGACCAAGAGTATTTGGGCTCGATTTGCTCGATTACTGAGCGTTCAGAGTTGACGAAAGATCAAACTAGTTTGTTGGAAGCCATGGTTGAGGAAGCTTTTAGGAAGATGCCAGAGGGATTAGGGTGCACAACTATGATTGAGCACAAGATTAAGACGTCGGCGGAACCGATTAAACAACGATATTATCCGGTTTCTCCGGCAATGCAGGGACATATTGATAGGGAACTAAATGAGATGTTAGAAGCAGGAGTTATTGAGAGATCCAACAGTGCTTGGTCATCTCCAATACTATTAGTCAAAGAGAAAGATGGGTCTTTTAGGTTTTGTGTAGATTTAAGAAAGCTTAATAAGAATACAGATCGGGATGCTTATCCACTACCCTACATAGCGGCCATTTTGGACAGGCTTCGAGGAGCGAAGTTTTTGTCCTCTTTGGATATAAAATCAGCGTATTGGCAGATTCCAATGGAGGAGGAGTCTAAGCCCTACACCGCTTTCACGGTTCCCGGGAGAGGTCTCTTTCAGTTTAGAAGGATGCCTTTCGGGCTTCATAACTCGCCTGCGACATGGCAACGGTTTATCGACACAGTTTTGGGTGCCGATCTAGAGCCGTACGTCTTCGTCTATTTAGACGACATCATTATCCTGACGGATACTTTCGAAAAGCATCTTGAAATCCTGAAGGAAGTTTTGAAAAGGTTGAGTGAAGCAGGGTTGAAGGTCGGTAAGGAGAAGTGTAACTTCTGTAGGCCATCGTTGAAGTTTTTAGGTTATGTAGTGGATCGAAATGGGTTTCATGTAGACCCGGAAAATGTGAAAGCATGGTTAGGATTCCAGCACCGAGGAATGTGAAAGAGGTTAGGAGTTTTATAGGGACAGTGTCGTGGTATCGTCGATTTGTGCCAAATTTTGCCAATTTGCTTCGACCACTGTCAGATTTATTAAAGAAGAGTAGGAAATTCATCTGGACTGATGAATCTGAGAATAGTTTTAGGAAGGCTAAGGAGTGTTTAGTTACAGCACCAATACTTACTTGCCCTGATTTTCAACGACCTTTTGTCGTACAAACAGACGCGTTGGACTACGGAATCGGTGCCGTATTGTCACAGAACTTCGATGATGGGGAAAAGGTTGTCTGTTACCTTAGTAGGTCCTTAAATAGGAGTGAACGCAACTATTCGACGACGGGAAAAGAGTGTTTGGCTGTACTATGGGCAATAGAGAAGTTACGACCTTACATCGAAGGTGTTCGATTCACGGTTGTGACTGATCATTATTCGCTCATATGGTTGAACAATCTTAAAGATCCGCAGGGAAGATTAGCACGTTGGGCAGTTCGGCTTCAACAGTTTGACTTTGAGATCATCCATCGCAAGGGCAAAGAACATGTAGTTCCAGACATGTTATCTCGAGGAGTTCCGGTATTAGCCGAGATCTCAGAAGAGGATCAAGACCCTTGGATTGCGAAAATGATCTCAGCGATAAAGTCAAATCGGCTAGCTTACCCAGCGTGGAGGGTAGAACAAGGTCAACTGTTCAAACTGATTAAATCGAATCATATTGTTGTTCATGAAAATAATCAAGAATGGAAGAAAGTTGTAGGAAAGCAGGATAGATTAGCTATATTACAGGAATGCCATGATAGTCCTTTAGCTGGACACATGGGAGTTAGGAAAACTTTTGCTAGGATAGGGGGAAAGTACTATTGGCCTAAAATAAGAGGCGATATTACTAAGTATGCTAGGAATTGTAAAGTTTGCCAACAAGTAAAACCGGTTAATGAAAAACCAGCTGGTTTGATGACTGAGAGAGTAGGAATAAAGGCACCGCACCGTGGGAAATGATCTGTGTAGATCTCGTTGGTCCCCTTCCAAAGTCAAGTAGAGGTTTTATCTACATTTTGACTGTCGTCGATTATTTCACCAAATTTCCACTTCTTTTCGCGTTAAGGTCTACTACTGCCAAGGCAAATTGCCGGGAGTTAGAGGACAATGTCTTTCTCCTTTTTGGTATTCCTAAGGTTGTCGTCTGTGATAATGGCCCTCAGTTCCGATCTAAAGAACTGAAATCTCTTTGCGATTCTTATTCTTCCCAAATTCGTTTTACAGCTCATTACCACCCACAGGCTAATCCAGCGGAGAGGATAAATCAAATCATCAAAACAACGCTCAGAGCATACGTCTCTGATAACCACCGGATATGGGATGCGCAGTTGTCTAAGGTTACGTGCGCGATTCGCACGTCCACTCATGAAGTTTTAGGAGTATCCCCTTATTATGCGAACTTTGGTAGGGATATGGCGACTTCAGGTCGAGAAGTGCCAGTAATAGGTGATAGGTTAGATAGGGTTCAGGATTTTAGTGAGTTAGAAGTACGGTTTAGGGATCTTAGAGTAGACATCGAAAAGAAGCTACGCGCGGCAACAAAGAAGTCTGCGAAAACATTCAACCTCCGCAGAAGAGATGTTCAATAACTCGTTGGCGAGCTGGTTTGGCGTCGAAATTTTGTGTTGTCGGATGCCGCGAACTATTACGCAGCCAAGTTAGCACCGAAGTTTGTCGGTCCGTTTGTGATAAAGAGGCGTGTGTCACCTTGGACATATGTCTTAGAGGATAGTAATGGTAAGGAACGCGGAACTTGGCATGCGAAAGATCTCAAACCGTACACCGATGCATCCCTGGAGAATTGAGCCTTAAAGTAGTTTTTAGCTTTTATTTTTTTTGTATTTTTTTTTTATTTTTTTTTAATAGCGCTCCATATCGTCGTTTACTTTCAATGGCTGGCGATTGTACGCCCTGATGGAAAATACCTTTTTCGATTTTCCTTGAACCTTTGGCTTTAAGAAATGCCTGAACATTTCTAGGCAGGTAAGGGTGGGGTTTGTTGCGGTATATTTTACCAAAACAAGTTAGACCTTTATTTCTCTTCCTTTTTCCATTTTCACCCCTCCTTTTGTTGTGGCTTCAAGGTGCTGGCAGAGTACAAAGCAACCCTAGTCCATCAGCTAGTGGTGTACTTCAAAGCATTTTGGAAAAGCAACCCAAATAGGTACCCCTTCATTGAGCCAGTGGACGGCTGGAGACTCAAGCAGCGGCGATGATAAGAACCAGGAAGGTTCTGGAGAAAGTCCATCGTATAGCAACAGCAGCAGGTTACTAACAACCTAGGATTTGTCCAATAATGTAGAGATATGGCTACCCACCTTTAACACACTGATATATCAGTGATCTTCGGATTTTGGCATTTGAAGCCTTTTTCAATATAAACGGCCAAGAGCCCAACGTAATGGCTGAGTGCCCACCGTAAAGGCCGAGTGCCCAACCTAAAGTGCTTTACCTTAAAAAGAAATGACTCTTTACAGAATTATCCCCATTCCCCCAAATCTGCGCGAAGGTTCACCGAAGTAGTTTAGTAGTTTTCGCGAAAAATGACGAATCCTCGTTAACTGAATCCTAGCTTAAATAGTTTTCTTGCACAGTGTAACTTTGGTCGGTTGGGCCGAGGGAATTTGTTTAAAGAAATAGTTTTTCAATTTTCTATTCTGGAATGGATTGAAATGGAACAGGTCTGGATTCGTTCATTCGGGCAAGTTGTTGCGAATCTCTAACGACCAAGAGATTCACAACGAAATTGTTTAGAAGAGAGCGATGGATGCGTTTCGCCTACGGCGCAGACTCCAGCGAATTTGCTGAGAGTACTGCAGATACCCCGTGACGAACCTCCACGACTCTGATTGGTTGAAGTGAGTGGAATTTGCTGAATGCGCCGATGAACGAAGAGACCGCCAAGAAGATGGCACTTCTTGGTTGACCTCTGAAAAGGGCATAGTGCCAGAAAGTTTTAGAAAATTGAAAAAGTGTCGGAGATTTTATAATCGAGTATTTGATTTTTGCAAGTAGTGCAAGTTTAAATTGTTACAGTGTTTGATTGGCAGGAAGGCCAAACTAAACAGTGTTTTGAATCTGTGCAGGAAAGCTCCAATCAGGCAGGAATTCAGGAGAGTTAGTGCCAGTACGGGCAAGAAAACTCAGGCAGGATTCGTCAACAGAAAAAGCTAAGTATTTTCCTATAAAAGTGGAAAAGTGTTAATAGTGCGTTTGTTTTGTTTTGACTGTTGAGTCATATTGCTTGAATCGGTAACCCTTCGCCTTTCGTAATTAATCCTGAGATTGCAGGACGCGCGACCTCCATTTAACCTTTTTGTCTGTTCGGGAAAATTCCCAAAGAGTCGTTTGTTTGCGGGTGCATTGTGCACATACTTTATTGTTTGCATTTTAACCTGGGTAAAACCCATCTTCGATCATTAAATATCATACCATTTAAATTGTTAACTGGCTCTTTGCCAGACTTTGCATACTTTTTACACCAATTTGTTTATGAAAAAATTTCAGGTTTTCTACCTATACCCGTAAAGGTTGCCTGAATAAAACATATTTTATTCCTTTTGGAAATCAATCGCGTTGTTATTATTCCATTTGAAGATCATTTTCAGTGCTAAAGTTGGTTTGGAAATTCCAAACAAAAATTTCCTGGCGCCCTTTATTTTGTGAAACACCCTGCTTGTGTTTTGATTGAATATTATTCATTTCATTAAATTCTTTTTATTTACCTTGAATTCCTCAGTATTTACCTATAAAACTACCTACGGACCACCCCTTGCTGAGCAGCTGGCATTGGCAGCATATAATATTGCTACCTGTTGCATTCTTTTCCCATCGAAATCCACCCAGCTGTCATTTGACAGTTCATCATAAAACTAAAATCCGATCAACATCGCCGCGGCACATCGGTGTGCATATTTGTTAAACATTCGTCTTAAGATCACTAATTAATCATACGTACGATTAATTAAAGTATTTGTATAATATAATCCAAGTTGTGGATTCGTTTTTGATTCGTTTGGATTCGGTTCGTCGGGAAAAAAGTGCAACAAACGCTTTTTTCTCGAAATCACATTTTTTTGAAGTGGCCGAAGACATAACTCGATTAAATCTTAACCGATCTGTACGAAATTTTGACAGTACATTCGAAATACTTTTCTCCGGAGACGTACGTAGGTTTTTTTTTTTTTTTTATATTGCATAGTTTTTTTAATCAATAATTTTGTCGTTTTTTTATACTGAAAATTTTAATGTTTTGTTCAAACGTGCACCATTTCGCGAAAAAACAAAATATCGAAAAATACTACGTAGGTACATCTCTTGCTGTTGTTATATATTCGAGATTTTGTCCCAGGACCAAAATTAAGGAGGTTACATGTTACATCTTCGACCATGGACCTGTCTAATTATGAGGCGCCCCCGCTGGATAGCCGCCATTTTGAATTTAATTGACACTAACAAATCTGTATTTGTTTATTTAACCCTAAATTAAAAAAAACTTTTCACAGATTTATCGATTGATCTTTTTGTTGAGTCACAAAAAATGAAAAAACTCATAAATTATGCCCATTTTTTCACGCTCTAAGCCAGCTTCTCCCCTTAAAGGGGTAGGGGTTCTGTGAGGTTTTGATAATGTTTTGTCGCAAACGAACGTTTTTAGTACATAATTGCAATTTCTAAAAGATAATTCTTTAAACAAGCCTTTTATTTGTCCCATTCTAACTCAATAACCTATCGATTCAAAAATGGAATCATTTAGATATCCGATGATGATAAATGATAGGCGATCGATTCAATTTTCGAAAATGAGCGATTCACTCAGGGACTAGGGCTTATAGTGCGTACTGATACGGCACGAAAATATACGAAGGCTATCGAATGCGATCAGCCAACCGACTACGGTCGGCGCGGCCGGCTGGCGGTCGGCAGAAAGAGCGAATCGAAAATACATTATTAGTGTAATTATACGTAATAAAAATAAGTTATGCCAATTAAGAAGAGGCGTTATCTAAATATCATTGATGGGTTTGAACGCATGAACCCCCATGGGTTGAAGGGTGAAATGCTTTTATAGGGAAAAACTTCGTAGGGCACCATATATTTTGCAAATAACCATTTTGATGTGATCATCCCAAGTGAGGGTTGAGTTAAATACAATGCCAAGATTTTTGGCCCTTTCAACATACTCTAGTTGTTCTGTTCCAAGATAAAGTGCAGAAAGATAGCTGAAATCTAGTTTTGTTTTGGCGCAGCTAGGAAAGAGCACTACGACCAAAGTCTCTTAAGTGAAAAAGTCTATAAGTGAACAGTAAAGTGAACAATTCTACTACAAGAAATCAAAAACAACAAAGAAAAACATCAGCATATGAGAAAAAAAGCAGAACTGTTTTGAATTTAGTTGTGAATTTGAAAAACATTTTGTGAAAAAAAAAATATATAAAAATTGTGTGCTTAACAATATAAATGCAAGTGTTTTGTTTTTTGGTGCTTGTTTCTCTTTATCTGTCAATTAGATACACACACGACAACGGCCTTGTCACCCGAAAAGAGTCGGTTCCCATTAGAACACCGTAATTAAATCGGAATGAGCGCTGTTAGTGACAAGATGGGGAACCGTATTGTACTACTGCGTGCTGTTGTCATGTGTTATTTGTTCTATGTAGTATTTGTGTAGTTAGTCTTGTGGTGTATCAGCCAAATGGTCTTTGTCGCCCGGCTGCAAACCCCCTACTCCGCAGATTTATGTGTGGAGTAGGTTTCATGTAAATGTAAATGTAGATACACACACATTCAAAAAAAAAAATTGCTACTTTTTCTATTCCTAAATACCAAAGAAGAATCGAATTTAGTGGCTACTGCTATCGACTGCAAATGGGTGAAAAGAAATCGACATAAGTGTAGAGTAAAACAACAACAAGAGAAATAACGAAAAAACAAAAACAAACTAATTATACCTTATGAGGAATGAGTGAGGACTCAGTAACGAGATCCGGAAAACAATTCAAGCCGACGGAAGACGGAAGTGACGACCCACTGGAACAAACATCTTTCACCAATCATCAATCATCAATTGAGGAGCAACTCCATAAACAATTAGGCGATATAGACGACAGACAAAAAGAAAGCCTAGCAAAACTAAGTAAGTTATCAAAACAGTTTAAGTTAGATATAAGTAATTTTAAAAAAGGGAACATAGTCAACCAACCAAATCCCCAATTTCCAATCCCTTCCATTTCCTTAACACCTCAGTTAGCTGATTTAGAAAAGGCCATAAAAAATATTGAGATTCAACCAAAAAATATTTTTAAAGAACATCCTGCAATGAGCTACGAAAAGGTTGCACGTTTGGTGTCAACTTTGATTCCCACGTTTTCGGGTGTTTATCACCCAGGGATAGTGCTTGAGGTCCAAAGTTTCATAGGTTGCTGCAAAAAAGTGTGGCAATGCCTTGAAGAGGCTGAAAAGCCTCTGTTTAACAACCTTGTGTTAACAAGGCTGCGGGGCAATGCCTTTGCATTGATTTCAATGAAATCAGTGGCGAGCCTCGAAGAATTAGAGCAAGTACTGAACCAAAATTTCCTACCTAGGAAAACTTACATTCAGATCACAAACGAGCTACGTCAGTGTCGGCAAATTTCAAATGAGACCGTAACGCAATTCGGTTTCAGATTAAATAGGTTATTAAGTAATTGCCAAGAAGATACCAAAACAAGCTATGGCCCAGATTCTACGCCAATAATGAAGGACCTCGAGCTCGCCGCAATACACTCTTTCAAGACAGGGCTGTGTAATTTACATCTCCGACAGTATGCCCTAGGTCTTGATGAGAGTAGCTTATCGGAAACTATCCAAAAAATTTTAAAGCGGGAGCTAATAGATCCTCAATTAGCATACATGGCTACTGGGTTTCCAAATGCTTTCGCGTCGTCTTTTAACAGTGAAGGAGCTTGGCAATATGATTTGCATAGCCCAACTGATTACGGAGTAGGCCCATATAATAATCCCAGCATGAAAAATTTTAATAGCAGTTATTGTGAAAGCCCTCGACAACCTAATGCAGGAATTTGTTCATTGAATTCCTCTAGTCAGTTACCCACATACGAAAAAAAATCTCCTCCTTTCAATACTAACAGTGTGACAAGTTTTAATGGCAATTGTTTTGAAAACCCCAGGCAAGCAAGTGCAGGAATTTATTCTTTAAATTCCCCTTATCAGTTACCCGCTTACGAACAAAAATATCCTGTGTTCAATACTAACAGCATGACAAGTTTTAATGGAAATTGTTGCGAAAACCCCAGGCAAGCAAGCGCAGGAATTTATTCTTTGAGTTCCCCTTATCAAATACCCACCTACGAACAAAAATCTCCTAGAGTTGGAGAGAGTGGCTCTATAAACTGCAATTTTTGCAATGAGGTAAACCATTCTTTCCAAGAGTGCAGGAAACGACGAATGACACCTTTTTGTCCAAACTGCAAAACTTATGGGCATGAGGCTGGCAACTGCAGCCAAAATATCTCATTGAGATCAGTTGCGAACCAACCGGATCCACAGCAGCCTGCTTATAGGCGCAAGCAACAGTCGAACTATTCGGTAATGCTTACAAATGATCTGAATAGGAAACGAAGTGAGCAAAACAAAAAAAAAATGCGATTTTTGCTTGCGAAAGGGGCATGGCATAGAGGAATGCTTTACAAAGAAGCGCTGGGACGAAAATCAGAAACAGTCAAAAAACTAATAACGGGTTGGATGAGGGCAAAGAACACCAAACCCTCATCCAACGAAAAATTGGTAAAGGATGGAATTGTAAATATTCCAGTAGACGTATGCTTAGAAAGAAATTTAAATTTATTATATTAGATACAGGCTCAGACGTCAGCATTGTTAGTAAAGACGTGCTTGGAGATGACGTCTTTGTTAACAAAACAGATGCTATTGCAATTGATGGAATCTTTTCCAACGGCACTACATTAGGGTCAGTAGAATCTAAAATTTTACTAGATCCGCCAATTGAATGTAAGTTACATGTCACGGAAAAAATTCCATCCTTAAATTGTGATGGTATCTTGGGGCAGGACATTCTGTTTCCTTATACCAATATTGAAGGTCCTAACAGATCGCTAAAATTTCTTCATTCGAAGGGTGATCTCTGTGAACAAAATATTGGTATGGCTACTAAAAACCGCTCACAGAAGAATTCTTTTCCGATAATTAATTCAAATCAAGTAACACCTTCGCACGGTGTCCAACCATTTGGTTTTGGACAAACAG
The DNA here is from genome assembly GCA_914767635.1 of Melanostoma mellinum. Classification (NCBI taxonomy): domain Eukaryota; kingdom Metazoa; phylum Arthropoda; class Insecta; order Diptera; family Syrphidae; genus Melanostoma; species Melanostoma mellinum. The sequence continues at coordinate 87,306,096 of OU612060.1, forward strand.
TTTGTCCTGTAACTTATCCACCTTCGCAAGGTGGTTGCCCAACCCAACTTATTTGAGATGAATTTTTTGAAAAACAAGCTAAGCCTACGGTGAGGAGGTCATTCCCTAAAAATGTTATTGCTTCTAAAGTTACAGTGACTTTACCCCCGAGAGTAACAGGAAGCTCCTTCCCACCTTACAATTTTTCTTAGAATGCAAGATCAATTGCTATCTTGCATTCTTAGAAGGAATGTAATGCCTTGCATCCGATCATGTTAGCATGCATTTGTGGGAACAGACACTACGTCAGCATTCTGTGCTGTCGCATGTCGGTGTTTGTTTTCACAATCATGATTTGCCTTCATGATCGAGATGCAACGCAAAGGTATTCATGATACTTTTTAAGAAAAATAAAGTTAGTCTATAGATACACACCACATCCACCACATCTTTTATTTCGTTCGGAACAAACATATAACTGGCGCAGTCGGGAAAAAAAAAAACCGCTCGGGTAAAATCGAAAAAGCGTAGCCATTTTTAACAAAAGTACAAAGCATATGTATTTCAAAGTGAAAAACCTTTAAATGCAAGAAAAAACAAAACTTAAAAACTTAATCTAAAGAAACAAGTTAAAAAGTAATGAAACAAAACCTAACCAAGTTAGACTCAATAATAAAAACCTTCAACAACAGTAGCTAACTATCAAAAAAAAAAAACTAAGCTAAAACTACACACTGTAAGTGCCAAAACACATATTAACTGTGAAGAAAAAAAACAACTAAGCCATACATACATATTAACTGTGAAGGAAAAAAAACAACTAAGCCATACATACATATTAACTGTGAAGAAAAAAAAACAACTAAGCCATACATACATATTAACTGTGAAGAAAAAAAACAACTAAGCCATACATACATATTAACTGTGAAGAAAAAAAAAACAACTAAGCCATACATACATATAAGCTGTGAAGAAAAAAAACTTTACCAGAGAAGACAACAAAAGAGAGGCTGCAAACTAATCAACAAACGCACTATCTTCTTCAAGTGAGTAACAACAAATCACAATGGAAACCTTCAATGCTGTAGATAAATTAAAAGTACTTTTAGACTTAATAAATAAGATCCCATTGTTTGATGGAAACAAAAGTTGTCTTATACATTTCTTGGACAGGGTAGATTCGTTAGCACCAATTTTGTCAACTCTCGATGAAGGCTCCCTGACGGTAATTTCAGGGTTTCTTAGGGATAAAATAGTAGGAAAAGCTAGGGTAGAATTACAAAAACATGGTAGGGTTAGTGAGTGGACACAGGTCAAGCAAATTTTGATTGATAATTTCGGAGAAAGGCTGTCAACTGACAAGTTGATTGACCAAATTAGAACAGCTCGAGTTAAAACCAACATTTCAGACTTTTATAGCAATATTAATTATTTATTAAGTAGAATTAATAATAAACTTTTATTAAATAATCAAAATGACGAATTAATAATTGCTTCTAACAATAGAATTGCCCTAGATTCTTTCAAAAATAATTTACCTGAGCCTACCAAATCTATCGTGCTAAGTCGAAATCCAAAAACAATGAACGACGCTTATAAAGTTATCCTAGAAATCGGTCACCAACATTTAGGATACCAAAATTATTTTCAAAACCTCAAACAAAATCAAAACTTTTCCAGACAGGACAATAATAATAATTATAATCAAACTTATAGTAATAGAAATAATGGTCAGAGTAATTCAAATTTAAGAAACAGTTATAATTATAGAAACAGTTATTCGAACTTTAGAAATAACAATAACACAAACTATAACAGTACACACAATAATAATGCACAAAATAGTAACCCATACAACCCTTATACGCAAAGTAATCAAACAACAACAACACGTCAAAATGTTTACAATCCACAGCAACAAAATCGAAACAACACAAACCATTTAGGGCGTAATACACACAATAATAATAATAATAGCAGACAGTTTAGTTGTCAAAATAATACGAATGTTTCTAGAAATTCAAGAAATAGCAATATGATGGAAGTTGATCATATTGCAAACGAGGTAAATTTTCAGACACACACCTCAGATCTCTTCCCTTTATAGTGGTTAGAACTAAATCTTCGCCAATTAAATTATTGATAGATTCCGGAGCAGCTACTTCTTTAATACAAAAAGGACTGTTTCACAATTCTTTTAGAACTCCATTAGATAAACCATTATCTTTAAAAACTCTGAACTCAAATATAACAATCGATTCGAAAATAAAGATTCCTCTTTTTAAGGAATTTTGTAACCCGTCCAGTATGATAGAATTGCTAGAAACAAATTTTAATTCTGATTTCGATGGTATTTTGGGATGCAATGTATTAAATCCATTGCAAGCAAAAATCGATTTTAAGAATTCAAAACTTGTAACAAACAATGCAATCTTGCCGTTGATTTTCGATATTCCATATTATCCTTCAGTAGAAGAAATAAACACTTTAGCGGAAGAAACAAAAGAAATAGTTTTTGAAAGCCCGAATATAGATAATATTACTCAAAATCTTATACTTGACGATTTAAATGATGAAGAAATTTGTTGCTTAATCAAAATTATAAAAAAATTCGAAAATGTGTTTCATAATAAAGATGATAAATTGTCTCCAATGGTTGGATATTCGCATAAGATACCAACTAAAAACGATATTCCTATATTTTCCAAAGCATATAGATATCCTGAAGCGCACAAAGACGAAGTAAATAAGCAAATAACAGAAATGCTTCATTCGGGAATTATCACTAAATCAAATAGTCCATACAACGCCCCAATTTGGATCGTTCCAAAAAAATCTGATAATTCAGGTCTACAAAAATATCGCATCGTAATCGACTATAGGAAGCTTAACGCAAATACAGTTGATGAAATATTCCCAATGCCTGATATAACAGAAATACTTTCAAAACTAGGAAATGCACAGTATTTCTCAACACTAGATCTGGCAAAGGGATTTCATCAAATCCCTATAGACGTAAAAGATAGACACAAAACTGCGTTTTCAACAGCAGATGGACATTACGAATTTACTCGTATGCCATTCGGTGTCAAAAATGGACCTGCATCCTTTCAACGGATGATGAATGAAGTCTTATATGACTTCATTAATAAAATTTGTGTCGTATATCTCGATGATATACTCATCTTCTCAACGTCTTTACAGGAACATATTGATTCTTTGAATAAAATATTAAAAAGGCTTCAAGAATTTAAACTTAAAATACAAATAGACAAGTGTAATTTTCTTAAACGTCAAACAGAATATCTTGGTCATATAATTGCTGTAGATGGTATCAAACCCAACCCGTCAAAAATAGAAGTAATTCAAAATATAAAACTCCCTCACACAGTTAAGCAGATAAAATCGTTCTTAGGCGTAACCGGGTTTTACCGGAAGTTTATAAAGGACTACTCTAAGGTAGCTCTTCCATTAACTAAATGCCTAAAGAAAAATGTCAAAATTAACATTCATGACAAAGAGTACATAGACTCCTTTAACAAGCTTAAAGAGCTCATATGTACTTGTCCTATATTGACATATCCCGATTTCAAAAAACTGTTTACATTAACTACTGATGCTAGTAACGCAGCATTAGGAGCCGTTTTATCCCAAAACCAACATCCTATCGCTTTTGCATCTAGGACTTTGAACAAACACGAACTACACTACAGTACAATAGAAAAAGAGCTTTTGTCCATAGTATGGGCAACCAAATACTTTAGACCCTACTTATTTGGACGAAAATTTAAGATACAAACAGACCATCGACCACTTATATGGCTAAATTCTCTCAAAGAACCGAATATAAAATTACAACGCTGGAAAATTAAGCTTAATGACTTCGATTTTGACATTGAGTATATTAAAGGCAAAGAAAATTGCGTAGCCGATTTTCTAAGTCGTATGCAAGTAAATCATATATATACAAATGATATTTGCGACGACGCACGTCGGATCTGATAACGCAACAATTCATAGCGGTATTGAAAATTTGAATGATCACATTTTTATTACAGAAAACCCATTGAATCTATATAAACATCAAATAATTTTGGAAAAAACAGATACGACTTCTTATAAAACAAAAATTTTGTTCAAAAAAAAGAGAAGATCTGTCATTTCACAACCAGAATACAATGAAACTAACGTCCTAAACATTCTTCAAGGTTTATTACCAATCAAAGGAACGTTAGGCGTTTATTGTAAAGACGATAATATGTTTATTAAATTTCAGAGCACTATTGTAAAGTATTTTTCAAATTCCCCAAAAATGAAAATCTTAAGATGTATGAATTTTATTACTGATATTACAAACAAAGAACATCTGCTCGAACTGATAGAAAAAACTCATGCTAGTAAAAATCATAGAGGAATAGAGGAAACTTATTCAGAACTAAAAAGTGAAATCTATTTTCCAAATTTAAGATTAGAAATACAGAAGTTCATAAATAACTGCATAATATGCAATATGTGTAAATTCGATCGCAATCCAATAAAACCAAAGTTAATGGTATCAGAAACTCCAGACAAAGCTAACGAAATTGTACACATAGATATTTGGTTTTTAAATAAAGGTAATATGTTTTTAACCTGTATTGATAAACTTACTAGACATGTCTCAATACACTCTATTACAGATAGAAACTCCATAACCATAGTCAGCTTACTTAGACAAAGATTCGCTTGTTTAGGAAAGCCATCCAAAATAGTCGCAGATAATGAATTTAACACTGCATACATTAAAAACTTCCTTAATGGAGAAGGCATAGCCCACCACTTTACATCACCAAATACACACACAGGAAACGCCGTGATAGAAAGGTTTCATTTAACTCTTAATGAGCACATACGATTACTCAAACTTAGTAATGCAGGAAAAGAAACATTAAACGATAATGATATGGTGTTCAAAGCAGTCGAAATTTATAATAATACAATCCATTCATCTACTTTTAAACCAATCGAACTTTTGCATTCAACCTTAAATAAAAAGCAGTGGGATATGATGGAAGTTGATCATATTGCAAACGAGGTAAATTTTCAGACACACACCTCAGATCTCTTCCCTTTATAGTGGTTAGAACTAAATCTTCGCCAATTAAATTATTGATAGATTCCGGAGCAGCTACTTCTTTAATACAAAAAGGACTGTTTCACAATTCATTTAGAACTCCATTAGATAAACCATTATCTTTAAAAACTCTGAACTCAAATATAACAATCGATTCGAAAATAAAGATTCCTCTTTTTAAGGAATTTTGTAACCCGTCCAGTATGATAGAATTGCTAGAAACAAATTTTAATTCTGATTTCGATGGTATTTTGGGATGCAATGTATTAAATCCATTGCAAGCAAAAATCGATTTTAAGAATTCAAAACTTGTAACAAACAATGCAATCTTGCCTTTGATTTTCGATATTCCATATTATCCTTCAGTAGAAGAAATAAACACTTTAGCGGAAGAAACAAAAGAAATAGTTTTTGAAAGCCCGAATATAGATAATATTACTCAAAATCTTATACTTGACGATTTAAATGATGAAGAAATTTGTTGCTTAATCAAAATTATAAAAAAATTCGAAAATGTGTTTCATAATAAAGATGATAAATTGTCTCCAATGGTTGGATATTCGCATAAGATACCAACTAAAAACGATATTCCTATATTTTCCAAAGCATATAGATATCCTGAAGCGCACAAAGACGAAGTAAATAAGCAAATAACAGAAATGCTTCATTCGGGAATTATCACTAAATCAAATAGTCCATACAACGCCCCAATTTGGATCGTTCCAAAAAAATCTGATAATTCAGGTCTACAAAAATATCGCATCGTAATCGACTATAGGAAGCTTAACGCAAATACAGTTGATGAAATATTCCCAATGCCTGATATAACAGAAATACTTTCAAAACTAGGAAATGCACAGTATTTCTCAACACTAGATCTGGCAAAGGGATTTCATCAAATCCCTATAGACGTAAAAGATAGACACAAAACAGCGTTTTCAACAGCAGATGGACATTACGAATTTACTCGTATGCCATTCGGTGTCAAAAATGGACCTGCATCCTTTCAACGGATGATGAATGAAGTCTTATATGACTTCATTAATAAAATTTGTGTCGTATATCTCGATGATATACTCATCTTCTCAACGTCTTTACAGGAACATATTGATTCTTTGAATAAAATATTAAAAAGGCTTCAAGAATTTAAACTTAAAATACAAATAGACAAGTGTAATTTTCTTAAACGTCAAACAGAATATCTTGGTCATATAATTGCTGTAGATGGTATCAAACCCAACCCGTCAAAAATAGAAGTAATTCAAAATATAAAACTCCCTCACACAGTTAAGCAGATAAAATCGTTCTTAGGCGTAACCGGGTTTTACCGGAAGTTTATAAAGGACTACTCTAAGGTAGCTCTTCCATTAACTAAATGCCTAAAGAAAAATGTCAAAATTAACATTCATGACAAAGAGTACATAGACTCCTTTAACAAGCTTAAAGAGCTCATATGTACTTGTCCTATATTGACATATCCCGATTTCAAAAAACTGTTTACATTAACTACTGATGCTAGTAACGCAGCATTAGGAGCCGTTTTATCCCAAAACCAACATCCTATCGCTTTTGCATCTAGGACTTTGAACAAACACGAACTACACTACAGTACAATAGAAAAAGAGCTTTTGTCCATAGTATGGGCAACCAAATACTTTAGACCCTACTTATTTGGACGAAAATTTAAGATACAAACAGACCATCGACCACTTATATGGCTAAATTCTCTCAAAGAACCGAATATAAAATTACAACGCTGGAAAATTAAGCTTAATGACTTCGATTTTGACATTGAGTATATTAAAGGCAAAGAAAATTGCGTAGCCGATTTTCTAAGTCGTATGCAAGTAAATCATATATATACAAATGATATTTGCGACGACGTCGGATCTGATAACGCAACAATTCATAGCGGTATTGAAAATTTGAATGATCACATTTTTATTACAGAAAACCCATTGAATCTATATAAACATCAAATAATTTTGGAAAAAACAGATACGACTTCTTATAAAACAAAAATTTTGTTCAAAAAAAAGAGAAGATCTGTCATTTCACAACCAGAATACAATGAAACTAACGTCCTAAACATTCTTCAAGGTTTATTACCAATCAAAGGAACGTTAGGCGTTTATTGTAAAGACGATAATATGTTTATTAAATTTCAGAGCACTATTGTAAAGTATTTTTCAAATTCCCCAAAAATGAAAATCTTAAGATGTATGAATTTTATTACTGATATTACAAACAAAGAACATCTGCTCGAACTGATAGAAAAAACTCATGCTAGTAAAAATCATAGAGGAATAGAGGAAACTTATTCAGAACTAAAAAGTGAAATCTATTTTCCAAATTTAAGATTAGAAATACAGAAGTTCATAAATAACTGCATAATATGCAATATGTGTAAATTCGATCGCAATCCAATAAAACCAAAGTTAATGGTATCAGAAACTCCAGACAAAGCTAACGAAATTGTACACATAGATATTTGGTTTTTAAATAAAGGTAATATGTTTTTAACCTGTATTGATAAACTTACTAGACATGTCTCAATACACTCTATTACAGATAGAAACTCCATAACCATAGTCAGCTTACTTAGACAAAGATTCGCTTGTTTAGGAAAGCCATCCAAAATAGTCGCAGATAATGAATTTAACACTGCATACATTAAAAACTTCCTTAATGGAGAAGGCATAGCCCACCACTTTACATCACCAAATACACACACAGGAAACGCCGTGATAGAAAGGTTTCATTTAACTCTTAATGAGCACATACGATTACTCAAACTTAGTAATGCAGGAAAAGAAACATTAAACGATAATGATATGGTGTTCAAAGCAGTCGAAATTTATAATAATACAATCCATTCATCTACTTTTAAACCAATCGAACTTTTGCATTCAACCTTAAATAAAAAGCAGTGGGATGACCTAAAATTAAGATTAAATCAGATTAAGGAAAAACAAATAGGAAAAATAAACGAATCCCGAACAGAACAGCAAAATTTTAAGGAACATGAATTAGTTAAAAATTTAGGCTTTTATAACAACAAACACCTACCAAAATATATAATAAAAAAAGTTAAATCAAAAAAACAAACTTATTTTACCGATGAATTAGGAAATAAACGTGATAGACAAATAGTTAAAAGGAAATATAAATACCAAAATTCAATCCCAAGCATTAAATTCGATAGAAATAAAACTGGAAGAACTTACTAAAAAAAAAAATAAAACAAACAATACTTTAAATTGAAACTTATTCTTTGTTTTATTTCCTTTCAGAGAGAATATGAAGATTGCATACATTTTGGCAATTGTCGGGTTTTTTAATTGCCAGGCATACCTTAACGTCGAGAAAATCGTAGAAGAACACGGTTTCCTCAAACTAAGGGATGAACCGTTAAAAGTTATCAACAAAACCAATAAAATTTTGCATTATATCGATCTAAAACAATACGATTATATGTTGGAAATTGTCAAAACCTCTATAGATGGTTTTGAATCCAAATTTAAAGAAAAAAATATAACACCGATTCTTCTAAATAATCTGAGAAAACTGCAAATCCAAATAAGATCTTTGATTCCCCATAATAGACAGAAGAGAGGAGCACTTAACATTATAGGTTCAGGGCTCAAATTTATAGCAGGAACTATGGATGATGAGGATAGACAAGAAATTATAAATCATTTAAGAAATATAGATTTTAATAATAGAAATCTCATCGAGCAAAGTAATAAACAGGTTAGATTAAACGAACAGTTTCATTTAGAACTAGGAAGTATTATAAGCCAGCTTAACATTAATCAAAATGTAACATCGTATTTGTATAACAATTTAACCAAAGAATTCAACGATATCAAATTAGAACACCTAAAATTAATTGAGAAACTCCAAATTGAAAGCAATATGAATCTCATTAGAACGCAAGTAGAGAAAATCAAAGAAAACATAATGCTTAGTCGGCTAGAAGTCTTAGGAAGAGATTTGCTGTCTGAAAAAGAAATAATTGACAATAACATAGACCAAGAAACGCTTAAATATCTCCGCAGCTCAGTAATTTATAGAAATAGATTTATTATTTTTATTGTTTCCATACCAACATTTTCAGAGAAAAAATATTACAAAATATACGTTCAACCAGTTCCAAATTCAGACGGTTTCCAAATTGTATTAGATAAAAAAGTTTTCATAACAGACAACAGTAAAATATATGAATATAATCAAGAAATATTATTATACGAATCTAAACTGGAAGAAACAAAGAACAAATGTATCAAAAATATATTTCACACAAATAAGTTCTGTGCTGTAGAAAAAATGGATGAAGAAGAAATTGATGTTATTAATGACGGTTTATTAATTTTAAAAAATATGAAAAATGCTTCAATAATTCAAAACTGTAACGATATAGATTACACTGTTTATAAGAATAATCTAATAAGATTTTCAAATTGTTTTATTCAAATCAATAATATTAAGTTTTCAAACGAATTTTATACTTTCAAAGAATTGTTAACCTTGCCAAATAATTATAAATGTGAAAATATAACTTTTAATGAAGGGATCTTATTGTTGAAAAATTTAAAACAAGAAAATTTTACAAATATAAAAGAAATCAAGTATGTTAAAACGATGCAAATTGTTAATCATTCATTAAATATTCTATCATTAATTGCAATTATTTTTATAGCAATTATTGTTTTCACCTTACTTAAGAAAAACAGAATTGTAAAAGAAAAAGAAAATATCCAACTAAATGTAATACCCACAACAATTTCAACAGAGACTGTTGAAAGTAGGGAGGGAGGAGTAACAGGAAGCTCCTTCCCACCTTACAATTTTTCTTAGAATGCAAGATCAATTGCTATCTTGCATTCTTAGAAGGAATGTAATGCCTTGCATCCGATCATGTTAGCATGCATTTGTGGGAACAGACACTACGTCAGCATTCTGTGCTGTCGCATGTCGGTGTTTGTTTTCACAATCATGATTTGCCTTCATGATCGAGATGCAACGCAAAGGTATTCATGATACTTTTTAAGAAAAATAAAGTTAGTCTATAGATACACACCACATCCACCACATCTTTTATTTCGTTCGGAACAAACATATAACTCGAGGAGCGAAATAATAGTTAACAGCATCATAAACGATGCCGCAAATGGCACTGAACTGATGTGTTATTCTTGCGAGATTATACCTCAAGTTTTTATTGGTGCATGCTTAAATAAAATACACAATGGTCAAGTAGTTTTAAGTATAGCAAACACTGCGTCTGAAGAAAAAAAACCTCCATGATGTCACCATACACCATTACAATCTTTGTGATTATATAGTCACAGATACTTCTTGCAATTCCAATGGAACAAGAAATTTAAAATCTTAATTTGTTGCAAGCGTCACCAAACCAAACCATGCCAATAAAGAAAAGAAAACTGAAAGACTAAACAGACTTTTCAAAGAACTAAGTCTGCAAAAAACTCTTAACCAAGAGGAAAAAGAAACTATCGAAGAAATCTGTACTCAGTTCTCAGACGTTTTTTATCTTGAAGGAGACAAGTTGCAGCACACCAAGCTATGGCTCACGCAATTCCCACTGATACAAGTCGGGGACCCATTAACATCAAACAGTATAGATTACCTGAATCTCAAAAACAAATAATAGATGATCAGGTTAAACAAATGTTAAAAAATAAAATAATTAAAAATAGCATAAGTCCATGGAATAGTCTGCTTTTAGTTGTACCCAAAAAAGTTGATCAAAATGGTAATAAGCAGCACAGAGTTGTCGTTGATTTTAGAAAGCTCAACGAAATTACTGTAGGTGATGTGTTTCCTTTGCCGAGAATCGATGACATTCTTGACCAATTAGGCAACAGTAGATATTTTTCAACACTAGATTTAGCGAGTGGCTATCACCAAGTTTCAATCGAAAAAAATGACAGACAGAAAACGGCGTTCAGCACTGATAGAGGTCATTATGAATTTATTCGAATGCCATTCGGTTTGAAAGGGGCACCAGCAACCTTTCAACGCCTTATGAATCACATACTGACAGGGCTCCAGCGCAACAAATGTTTTGTATATCTGGATGACATTGTGATCTATGGAAAAAATCTTGAAGATCACAACAGAAAATTGATATGTGTTTTCGAAAAAATTCGAGATTTCAATCTGCGGTTACAACCTCGTAAATGTAATTTTCTTCGGCGGGAGATCGTTTATCTGGGATTTAACATTACACAAAACGGCGTTTTTTCAGACAAAGCAAAAGTGAGAAGTATATTAGAAATCCCAACACCAAAAAATTCTAAAGAAATTCAGTCATTTTTAGGGATGGCAAATTTTTACAGGCGTAGCGTTCCTAACTTTTCCGCTTTAGAAAGACCTTTACGTAATATCACTCACAAAGACGTTCCTTTTAGTTGGAATAGCGATTGTGAAACGGCTTTCACTACTTTGAAAGCTATTCTTTCTAGTCCACCAATACTTATCTATCCAGATTTCAAAAAAGAATTTTTCCTCACCACGGATGCCAGTGGAACAACATTAGGAGCTGTTCTTTCTCAGATTAGAAATGGTCTTGATTTGCCGATAGCCTTTGCAAGTAGAATTTTAAGTGCTACAGAGCGTCGCTATTCCACAATTGAACGAGAAGGGTTGGCCATAGTTTGGGCTGTTAAAAAATTTAGGTGTTACCTGCTAGGTAGGAAATTTACATTATATACAGACCACCAGCCATTGGTCCATTTCTTTAAAATTTCTCAAGATTCCACCAGGTTGACTAATTTTCGGCACAAACTATCAGAGTTTGATTTCGAAATAAAATACAAGCCAGGAAAGCAAAATGTTGTGGCTGACGCCCTTAGCCGAATTCCAGATAATAATTATGATATGAATAAGGTGTATGCAATAACAAGAGCACAATCTAATTCCCAAACTAAAGACGATTCAAATAATTCCAACAATAAGCCAAATAACGGACATCAGGCCAGATCAAAGACAACTTTGGTAAAAGCTGATAGCTCAAATCAATCAAAAGTAGATAATTATCCATGTTGTTGCTCTAACAATGAAAGTGAAACTGATAGTGATAGCGACACTAGTTACCTAAACCAGGAATGTTCAAGCGAAAACAAAAAGAAAGACAGTAGTACAATTTATCTAACAAAGGAAGACGAAATTAGTGAAGTTTTAAAAAAATACCATAATTCTCCATTAGGTGGACACCAGGGTGTCTTAAAAACGTACTTAAGGATAAGATCCAACTTTAAGTGGAAAAATATGTTTGCTGACATAAAAAAGCATGTTAAAGCTTGCAAACTGTGCCAAATTAACAAAAAATCGAAACATACTTTGATGCCTATGATGATATCGGCAACTTCGAGAAAACCCTTCGAAAAAGTTTTCATGGATATTGTGGGACCTTTACCTACCACTATTCTAGGAAACAAGTTCATACTAACTTTTGAGGACGATTTAACTCGATTTATGGACTGCTATGCACTCCCCAATATGGAAGCAGGAACTGTAGCTAAGGTTTTCTATGATGAAATAATTAGCAGATATAGATCGCCACAGCAACTACTGACAGATTGGGGTGCTAACTTTTGTAGTGAACTTTTTAAAAAGGTGTGCAAGTTTCTAAACATCAGGAAACTTGAAACTACGGCTTATCATCCACAAGCAAATGGAGCCTTGGAACGTAACCATAGGCCATTGGCAGAGTACTTAAGATCATTTTCAAAAAGCAACCCCGCTGATTGGGATCAATGGCTTCGACAAGCTATGTATGTGCACAATAACACTCCACACGCTAGCTCCAAGCTTACTCCCATGGATGTTCTCTTCGGTTTTAAGTCCCCTATGCCAACTGGCATAACGAGGACACCAACTCCTATAAATGATCACGAAAACTATTTTTTTGAACTAAGACATAAACTCCAGAAGGCTTATCAGGTTGCTAGAACTAACATTGATAGGAGTAAGGAAAAGACAAAGGAGTATTTTGATAAAAAAATAAATCCACAGTCTTTCAAAATAGGTGATTTGGTTCTTCTACAAGACATGAGCAGAAAAAAACAAACTTTGTCCCTTGTTCACAGGGCCTTTTGAAGTTAAAGAAGTTCATAACAACGTGAACACTTCAATTTCACGTAAAAATAAGCTTGAAAGGGTTCATAGCAATCGACTCAAACATTTTTATGAATAGAAGTGTCTACCAGCATATTTTAAGGTCTTTAATCAAAATTTTTATTTACAAAAGTTCATTGCCCTATCTGCAAATGGAAAAAATTTACGGAATGCCAAACGAGTCAAGAAATTAGTCGCTCTTCCTTAAATACTTCTTTGTTGTATTGTTAAAGGTTAACGAGTTGCAGATTAATTAGTTTTCAAACTCATAGCAAGAAGCTTCCGCTAATTTTTTTAATGTTTCTTCTAGATTTTATTTTAGTTACATTTTAATTTCTAAAAATGTTTCTATTGATCTGGTTTTAAGCTTCAATTTCAAGATATTTAACATTTTATGGAATTCCATTCAATCCATATATTTTTGTACTTTTGGTTTTATTTTATGTCAACGTTGGTTTTATTATTTTTGGCTAATTTCATGTACAGCAGCCATGTCCAGTTGGTATTTTTACTGTGTCCTAATGATGACTTTGTCTTGCACCCATGCGCAATTCCATGTATCGGTATTAAAGAATGAGACGGGAATCCATGGAAAAAAGTGGGAATAATGCAGCATTCACTAAACAATTGGAAGATTGTCTCGCAACTCCAAGGAAAGAAGTAGTTGCTGAGTCGGACCTACTTATTACCGCCGTCAACCATTTCTTCAACACGTGCAATAGCACTAAGAAAGACCAAGCGCTACAGCGGTTAATAGAACAGCATTGTCGAACGGGGCATAAGTCATTGACTGCGATGCATTCGAGGGTAAAGCAGAATCTAGAAATCTTGAAAAACCTGTTCGAACCGAAAGTTCGCCAAAAACGCGGGGTTATAAATGCTGTCGGTGAAATTACTAATGCTCTGTTTGGAGTTATGGACGATAGAGATGCACAAGAAATTTATTCGTCTGTGCAAGAACTTCAAGAAAATCAAAAGTCTATCGCTCATGTTCTCAACAAACAGGTGTCAGTAATTTCTAACCTAGGTAGGAGTCTAAACGTTTCTTATGAAAAATATAGCACTAACTTTGCACGAATACAAAACGACATAAACGACATTTACTCAAAATTAGAAAATTTGACAACTCTAGAGCAGATATATAGTTCAATCGACAAGAAAATAATGTTTTTGACAACTGAATCAGTTAGCCTAGACCCTAGAGTTTAGACAGAACCAGATTTTAGACATAGTAAAAGATGCAAAAATGGGGCACTTGAATAGGTTTCTGCTATCGTCCCCGGAACTTAAGAATGCTTTGCAAGAAATTCAGTTAGAGAACATTGCAACTTTTAAACTGCCCTTCAAGGTAAAGGCTTTGTCCCTGCTGATTTACAGAAAATTGTTGAGGTAACGGTCAAATATATATCATCTGAGCTCATGATAGTGTTAGATATTCCGTTAATATCCGACGAATATGAGCTTTACCAACTTACCCCACTCCCACTCAAGAGCAGAAACAATATTTATTGGTACGTGGAAGTTGACAAGCCTTATTTGGCCATTAATACCGCTAAACGTGGTTACGCCTTCTTAAGTTCCAACAGTTTCGGCCATTTAATAAAATACAAAGAAGACTTATTTTTGAATAAAAATAACTTGGTTGTTAGGAATGAAAATTCAGGCAACTGCATAATAAATTTAATGGCAGAAGCCAAAAAACTGTAATATTCGCGTTTTCAATTCAACTCAAGAGATTTGGTACAACCTAAATAAAGCTAACACCTGGTTATATGTTGCTCCACATGAACTCCCATTAAAAATAATGTGTAGAGAATTCTACAAAATAGCTCTCATCAAAGACACAGGAATAGTTAGCCTAAGACCCAACTGAAATGTGTACTCTGTGGTGGAGATGGACACCCTGCTAACTATCGGGGATGTCCTCGATACCAGGTAATAAAAAAATCATTAAAAGCTGCTCCAACAGTAACCAAGGACGAGGGAAGGCTTACAGCCAGACCTATTCCAAGGACCGTCGTTCCCCATGTTTCCTACGCCCAAATGGCGGGTGGAGCTGGGAAAACGGTACAACCTCCCCAGAAAGCGGCCGCACAGCCATCTGTGTCAAAGGCAGCTACTGGGGAGTCAGAGGTGATGGTCGCTCTGCGTGTCATTCAGGCACAAATGAGTGAGCTATCACGGCAAATAAGTGAGCAGGCGCGTAGGGTGGACTTGATCTACCGTGCAGTGCCGTCGCTTGCGCAATTTTTAGGTTAACGGGCGCGCTGCCGGAGAGGCCTTTCAAGATCCTAGCCGTGAATGTGAATTCGCTAGTTAGGATAGAACGACGAACCAACCTCTTTGAGTTGTTAAAAGACCAACGTCCAGATGTATGTATGGTTAGCGAAACTAGGCTAAACCAGCATCACAAAATGACGAATAACAATTACATTATCGTAAGGAGAGACCGACCCAACTCGACTTTCGCGGGTGGGGTTGCGATCTTCATACGTAAGGGCATTGCTCATAAGGTAATATATAGTGGTGAAGTACGCCGATTCCGGTTGCTGGAAGCGTGTATCGTATGCATCCCTCTCCAACAGGGGAGGCGGTTGTATGTGGTCGCAATCTATGCGCCGGAGGCTTCTCAACCCTCATGTTTTATAACAGAGCTCGAATCACTTTTTCGAACTCTGAAACTGAACTCAGAAGAAAACTATTTCCTTTTGGCCGGTGATTACAATGCTAAACACCAAGATTGGGGAAATCTATTATCCAATCCAAGGGGGACCCAGCTATTCAATTGGCTGGGGCTCCACAGCATTGAGTGTAAAGTCGATCTGCTGGCTACTGACAGGCCTTCGTATCCTCGAAGTGGCTCTTATTTGGATCTATTGCTATTAGACTCAAGACTCAAACTGACCGACGACATTCTTCGACGGACGAAAAATTGTTTGACGACGGTTGAGTACGACAGTGACCACTGTGGACTCGCCGCAGTCATAATGCTCCCGAACAATCTTGTGGAACTGGAGGAGTACGTGCCGACGCACTCTTACAACTACGGTAAGACACGTT
The DNA here is from genome assembly GCA_914767635.1 of Melanostoma mellinum. Classification (NCBI taxonomy): domain Eukaryota; kingdom Metazoa; phylum Arthropoda; class Insecta; order Diptera; family Syrphidae; genus Melanostoma; species Melanostoma mellinum. The sequence continues at coordinate 87,322,396 of OU612060.1, forward strand.
GGCCGCGCTTTTCCGGTGCCGTAGCAAGGGAACTTCGTTCGAACGGTATTGCGCCGCCATCCAACAGGAATCTGTCGAACGTTGAAATCGATGGGTACCTGCAACGTATGGAGGATGCAATCCGTAGCACAATGGACAGGACAATTCCTAAATATAGGCAACATGACTCTACGAACATGTACAGAAACGCGACAATAGACGCACTTTACAAACAAAAAAGTAGACTCCTGTCGAGACTCAAATTCTTGCACAGGAGGTTTACTGACCGACACGATTTGGAGATTAGAATTCTGAAGTCACAGATCAAAAATCTCCAACAGTTAATTAAAGAAAATTACAGAATCTCTATATCGATTTTCTGGAACAATAAAATTCGGGCTGTACAATCCAACAACCCGAGTATGTTTCCGGAAATAAATAAAATTTTTAGGAGAAAAGATCAAAATGACCTTCAGGGTATTAAACTCCAAAGGACGACAGAAAACAAAAACTTACTTTTGACAGTAGGGATAGATCCGGATGAGGCCATCTTGGATGATGACCATTTTATAGTGGAAGATGCTCAGGAGAAGGTAGAGACTGTGGGTGCTGTTTTCGAGCGAGTATATAAGGTGAATGAGTGCATTCGCCCGAATTACGACCTTGAGAATAGAGCCTTCGTTGGACACTTCTATCTTAGAGACGAGATCTCTGGTTTCACTAGGTTCAATGACGACCGACTTGCAAATGCAGTCATCGCCGAGCGAAACGGGGATAACACCCTGTTCGTTTCTAAGATGGACCTTTTGGACATCTTTCACACAATAAAGAAAAAGAAGTCAGCAGGTGTCGACGGCATACCCAATGTTGTGTTGCGAAACCTCCCTTCGGAAGCGGTGGACATATACACCACGTTGTTCAACAATGCTCTGAATAATGCATATTATCCAGTTCGTTGGAAGACGGCAGTGGTCCATCCTCTCCTTAAAAAAGGTAAGGATGGTTCCAATCCAGCAAATCTTCGGTCAATTAGTCTTCTTCCGAGTATCAGCAAAGTATTCGAGAAAGTTCTCAATAGAGCTCTGTCCACATGGGCTGAGGACAAACATATTATTCCAGAAAATCAGTTCGGTTTTAAGGCGGGCCATGATACCACACATGCCGCGTCTAAACTAGTATCTGATATTCAATGGAACAAAGCTAAAAAGCAGTGTACGGGTGCATGTCTGGTTGACTTGGAGAAGGCTTTCGACACCGTTTGGTTAGACGGTCTTTTCTATAAGTTGATCAGGTATGGCATGAGTAAACCACTACTATATATTCTGAATGACATGCTTCATGGTAGAACGTTTGTTGTGAAAAGTTGCAATATAACTTCTACCAGAACTTTTAAAATACAGAACGGTCTACAACAGGGGGCGGTGAATTCGCCTATTTTGTTTAGCATTTTCACCGGCGATCTAATTGGTTCCCTTCACCATGCTATAGCGTACGCCGAAGACCTAATCGCGTACAGAACAGGTCCAAAGATCGAGGTCATCAGAACACTCTTGCAGCGTGACTTCGATAAGATTCAGCAATATTGCGATGACTGGAAGTTGAAAATCAACTTTCAGAAATCGGAAACAATTGTGTTTAGAACCCCGTTGGCTCGGGCCTCATGGGATACGAGAAAGAACTGGCGAAAGCTGGTGATCGTTGATCTACATGGCAACCCACTGCCAAGCAAAGTAGTAGTCAAGTATCTCGGCATCTGGCTAGATCAATATCTATATTTTAACAAACATATGGATGCGGCTCTGGCCAGGGCTAGAGGAGCTTTTGCTCTGACGAGGCGACTGTTTCACAGCAGTCAACTCGATAGCAGAGTGAAGGTGATTTGCTACATGGCCCTCATAAGGCCAATGATTGTCTATGGGTGCCCCGTGTGGTTCAATGTTACAGCGTCTCAAATGGAAAAGATTCGGGTGTTTGAGAGACAGTGTCTGCGTACCTGTCTTGGATTGCACAGAACACCAGAGTCGGAGTACAGAAAATACTATCGTAATGAGGTCCTTTACAACGGGGCTCAAATAAACAGAATCGACAACTTCATGATAAAACTGACTCGGGGTCACACTGCAAGGGCGATGACCTCGACCAATGGCTTGATTTTTGGGGCTTATTACCCCAACTTAGAATATATGGAGAGAACACGTTTCAGTGGATTTGTCCCACCGGAGGCTTTCCTCTATTTTGACATGATAGGTTTGATACAGGACAGATCGGCGGTTCCGTTGATCTACCACGTCTGCCGTAAGTCCGTGGAACGACGGCTCCTTTATGGCCGGGACGTCGCCGCAGTAGGCGGAGAAGCTGAAGAGCTCCTCCGGTTCAGTAGGGCGGTATCAGATCGCGATCGACGGGACGTTGTTAAAACGTCAGAACAGTTCTGGTGGTTGTCTGAGCAACAGACAGAAAATGATACGGATAGCGAGTCGCCAATGGCTGGCTTGCACAGACTTAGTGTGTAAGACTTAGGGTGTAGGGGGTAGACACAGTGGCAACCAAAAAAAAAAATTAAAAATCGTAACAAAAAACCAAAAAAAAAAATTTAAAAATACAAAAAAAAAAAAAAACAAAAAAAAATTAAAAAATAGAGCTGCGTCGAAAATCAAAAAAAAATTGTAAAAAATCAAAATCAAAAAAAAAAAAAAATTAAAAACTTACTGTGCGTCCCAAAATCCAAAAAAAATAGAAAAACTTACAAAAACCAAAAAAAAAAAATATAAAACAAAAAAAAACAAAAAAAAAAAAAAAAACATAAAAGCTACTGTGGCTGCTCTAGTTTTAAGTAGTTTTTAAGTAGTATTAATTAGTTTTAATTAGTTTTAATTAGTCTAAGTAATTTTAAGAAAAACATAAAAAAAAGGATCTAAAAAGCTAAGTTTTTTAAAATTTTCTTAGCTTTAATACTAGTTATAGTTAGAAATAGAAATTAGATCAATAGGCCGAAAGGCATTAGAAATAAGTTATTGTATAATTTAGAGTACCCGCATAGGGTCAGTAAGTTAATTAAGTTATTATGTCAGCTAGTTTAAACATTTTTGTTAGCATTTAAGTAGTTATAAGAAAGAACAATAAAAAATGAATTAAAAAAAAAAAAAAAAAAAAATAGTTAGCCTAGATCCAGGATGCAAGGCCATGTCCACGGAAATAACTTTAGAAACTGTCCAACAGACGGTAAAATTGTCAATTATTACTATATTTTTCAGTTCAAGTTTCATGGCAGATATTGAGATTCCTGACATAAGTTTCGAACATCGATCTCATTCAAAAGATCTTAACATTGTATGGTTTGAGTTGGCCACAAATAGTCTTCCTCTTGAAGTTCATCTGCGGGATAATAAATACAAAAACGACACTTGGCTAACTAAATCAGCTATTTACGGAGTGATCATCCTACTCCTCATGTTCTTTTTATTCCTATCGTTTAAAACTATCCTGCTTAAAATAATTTGCATTAGATGTGCAAAAAAAAAAAAATCTAATTCCTTCACTACCAACAACTCCCATCCTATAAAAATGAAGGGGGCACGAAGTCTACCATTGTTAGTTTCCACAGATGAAAACACAGACCTAACCTATCCAATCAATCCCCTTCGCCAAAGCCTACCATTGTTAGTATCCACAGATGAAAAAACAAATGGAAAAACAGACCTTACCTATCCAATGAATTCCCTAGGCCCCGTTTCCAAAAGCAAAAGTTATAATATAATGTGAAATAGATAAAAACAAAAAAAAAATTTAATTAATTAATTGAACTTATGTAACCTAAATAACAAAAAGTTTGGCCGTGTGTGGACTCAAAACGATCAAAGAGTTTGTTGGCCCTGAACCGTCTGTGTCTAGGTTCTACCATAGGTGTTCTTACAGGACACTGTCTAATAGGGAGACACGCCAAAAGACTTGGTGTGTTTTCCAATGATTTCTGCAGAAGCTGCATGGACGAGGAGGAGGAAGAGACCGTTCAACACCTTCTTTGCTCATGCCCTGCACTGCTTCATAGGAGGAAGGCTCATCTCGGTGAATTCTTCTTCGATGATACTAGCGACCTAGCTTACATAGACCCTAAAAGTCTTTCAAAATACATTAAAAGTTCCACGTGGTTCGACTAGCAGGTGATTAACCGGCTAGTACCGTAATGGAAGATTAATGAGTGATTAACTCGTTAATCTTACATCGGGTTTCTGAGATCAGTAGGTGATTAACTTGCTGATCTCTGTGGTATCACAATGGGCCCTTGCGGCCTAAGTGTGTTAGGCAATGTACTCATTGACTGACAGCCACTTCCACCTAACCTAACCTAACCTAACCTAAATAACGTATCTAAAAATTTAACAACTTGTCAAAATGTTCAGACATGATATGTATAAATACACGATATGCACATTTACATATTTAAATTAAAAAGCACTCCGGGAGTGCCGACAGAAGAGAAAACAGAATTGAATTTTCAATAAATATTTTAATGTACAGGAAAATCTTTTATAATATATGTAGAGTAGATGTACATATAGAAGAACATCAATGAAACTTATGAGTTTTCATTCACAATTTCATCTCTTCTATTATCATCTCTACAATCATCGTATCTAATACTGAAATAATAGGTCTATGGTAACTTAAATAGGAATCGAACTATTTTGTCTCGAATCTATTTAAATCTATCGCAAAGACTGCATCAATCGTCGCTTTACACTTCGTTGTACTAAGGCTGCGGTCATTCTTCATTGTAAATTAGTGTTCTTTTAAAAATTTGTAGCATCGGCGAAGTTGATGTTAAAATCACCACTCAAAATCATTGGGAAATCATCAAATCCCTCCCCAATTTTATCGTAAAGGTATGCAGAAGCGTCTTCAGACTAAATAAATAAATTTTTATATAAAAACTGTCGTATTACACTTGAAGACGTATTCGGTGAATTATAAACGCCTACTGTTATAATTTGCTGTCCATTTCCAGAGTGGCAAAAACATTAGTACTAAACATACTAGTGTCACGGTTGCCGTTGTCAAGAAAAAGAACCTACCAAACTTTTTAAAAAAACCTACCAACTCATTGAAAAACCTACCAAGCTTCATATTTAACAGTTTGGCTTTTCTGGTATTTTTCCATTGGTGTATATTATATCTTGGAATATGAGTCACTTTCTAGGGAGTTGGTTCATTTTGATGATCTTAACGATTCTGGATTCTATTTTTATACGTTGAACGTGATGTGGTATTAACTCGCGTCACACTTCACAAACACTACATACAGTAAAACGAGATGTCAAACATATATCTCATGTCTGCCTCTGTAGGGCGTTCTTTTATGGCTTCGATGTTACGCGATGCTGTAGTGTCAAAATCATCGATGTATCAGGGGCGAACGCAGAAAAATTTTTCTGGGGGGGGGTTTTGAAAAAATATATTAAATGTGAACGAACAATTTGTTTTTAATATTTTTATGCTTTTTTTATATTCTGTATTGATTTGTTGAAATACATTGCTAGGAACAATCCTAGCTAATATTATAAATGTGAAAGTAACTCTGTCTGTCCAGCTTTCTATGTTACCGTCTCCCGCCCAAGCTACTAAACCGATTTGAATGAAATTTGGTACAGATATAGTCTATAACATGAGGAAGGACATAGGCTATGCATTTTATCCCTATATTCTAATGAGAACGGGAACGTATACAGGAACCCAGAAACTACAACACCGATTTTAAAAATTCTTCCACCGTTAGAATGCCTCAATATCCTCAAGTAACATTAATTTTAACTCATCCCCATTTTCCTACAGGAACGGGAGTCCTTACTACTATAATAAGTACGAAAGAAGCTCTGTCTGTCCTTCTTTCTATGTTACCATCTCCCGTCCAAACCACTGGATCGATTTAAGTAAAACTTTATACAGAGATGATCTAGAACCTGAAGAAGGACATAGGCTACATTTCATCCGAATACTTCCACGGGAACCGGTCCTTACTAATATTATAAATGCAAAAGTAGCTCTGTCGTTCATCTTTCTATGTTACCGTCTCCCGCCCAAACAACTGAACCAATTCAGATGAAATTTTGTACAGAGGTAGTCTAAGACCTGAGGAAAGACATAGTTTTGATGTCTTATCCCAATTCCCACAGGAACGGGAGCGTAAACGAGAACTTAGAAACTACTGCACCGATTTCAAAAATACTTCCACCGTTAGAATGCTACACTATTCCCGAGCGAGTAACATAAACTTTAACTCATTCCCATATTCATATGAGAACTATCACCATATTCCCACGGGAACGGGAGTCGTTACTAATATTACAAAAATTCCAAAATTAAATATGTCTATTTTGTTTTTTTCTTTGTTCCATTATATCCATGGGAACGGAAGTACTTACGGCAAAACAATTTTATTTGGCAAAAGATGAAAAAAGAGAACATCGTGTGCAAAAATTTACAAGTAAAATTATATAACAATAGGTTACTGAAACATTAAAAATGCTGCCGAAAGTTACTATTCTACGCGGACGAAGTCGCGGGCACAGCTAGTATTTTATAAATTAAAATCAATTCGCCTTGGAACTTTTGCCATTTTTATATTTATAACGCGTCCTCATAGTCAACCTCAATACTCCTATAGATGTTCAGCAACATCAAACCGTTCAGTCGCTCCTCGCTGGTTCTTCCTTGCAGATAAGTTTTTAATCTGCGCAGACATGAAAAAGATCGCTCGCTTGAAGCCACGGATACCGGAAGTGTCGCGCTGATCTGCATAAAACGGTTAACTGTTTTATATAGGGACGAATCGCAAACATTTAAGGTGTCTATAAAGTTGTTGGGCCGTTTTTCGTTTGGCATACTCAAGCAATGTTCATGGGTATGCAAATGCTTATTCATACATAAGTACACCCTTTCCTAGTTGCCGTTGTCGATCCCATTCTTATATAGAGCCAGAGCGACTGGCTTTTAGTATGTGTGATGAAAATTTTAATTTTCGTAGATGTCGGTCGCGACTGCCGTTAGTTTTGGAGTGACCGATACGATGTGTTTCGGTCGCACCTGCCGTTAGTTTTGAAGCGACCAATGCGATGTGTTTGCAAGTAAGTAGGAAAGAGAATTTTCATATATTTCTATCGCAGGTCCCGTTGTATACGACCCAATACTACCTCCACATCAACATATCAAATTTACTTACACTAGAAAAGGGTGATCATGCTAAAAACATACCAAAACCAAAGTCATTCCAAAACATATGAAATACATGCAAATTAACTTATCGATAGAAATGGCTTCCGCATTTGGAGGGATTTTTTCGTTGGCAGAATTAAATTTTCAGATGAATTTTATGTTTCCATGTTTTATATTATGGTTTTTGTTTTAAAAAACTAGTGGTTATTTTTTTATTTCAAAAATTTCGGGGGGGGGGGGGGGGGGGTTCAACCCCCAAAAACCCCCCCCCCTGCGTTCACCCTGTTGTTGTTGTTGTGTATGTCTGACTTTGTTACAAAATCATGATTGCATTTAGGAACGACTCGATGTTACACTTTGTTGGAACGACATAATGTTACCCGATGTTACATCGCGTAACATCCAAGAATAAAAGAACAGACTACTGCCGTCGCTTCATTTTATTCTCTATACTCTTTTATATAGCTCTGCCACTTAATGAACAAAGTCCTTGAAAATGAAATGACACCGCAAGGATTCAAAGAAGCATTAATTTTTCCGATACACAAGAAAGGATCATTAGCTAACCCAGAAAACTATAGGGGAATCTCGTTCCTGAATGCATCATATAAAATTTTTACGGCGATCCTCAAAAAACGGCTGGATGAATGGATAAGGCAGAATAATATCCTGAAAGAATACCAGACAGGGTTCAGGTCAGGCTACTCAAAAGTTGATCAACTGTTTGTCCTTACAAGCATCGCGGAATCGTTCCAGAATCAAAACAAAAAACTTTACACGTTTTTTGTGGATTTCAAAGCAGCTTTCGACTTCATTGACAGAAATGCGTTGCTTTATAAGCTGTACTTGAAAGGAGTATCACTTAAGTTTGGAACAGTCTTACAAAACCTATATACAGGGAACAAAGCTGCTATTTGGAATGGTGAAGAGATGTCAGACTGGTTCGAGACAAAATCAGGTGTGAAACAGGGATGCGCCTTGAGCCCAACATTGTTTTCGTTATTCATAGATGATCTGCTGGATGGACTTCCGGGGGGTGTTCTTTATGCAAATACATGCATTAAGGGACTGATGTTTGCGGATGATGTGGTGTTGTTAGCTAGCTCCGCTGAAAGTCTTCAACTAATGATAAACCGGCTTGGAGACTACTGTAAGCTCTGGAATTTGACAGTGAACCGAGAAAAATCCAAAGCAATGATTTTTAAAAAAGGAGGTGGTAGAAGAAGTCGTAAGGACATTTGGAACTACAATGGCGGAGAATTAGAACTGGTGAATGAGTTCAAGTACTTAGGCATGCTTCTTTCGTCAAACCTCAATTTGAGTAAACACCTCAACGAAAAACTATCCAAGGCAAAAGCTGCAATCAATGCGACGTGGAAAGGATGTTTTTCAAATGGAGCAATTGCGCATAGCAGAAAATATAAAGTATTTGAAGCAGTGGCTGAATCAGTTTTGTTCTATGGGGCACAGGTGTGGGGATATAAAGAACATGAGGCAGTAGAGAAGCTCCTACGGTTCTATATAAAACGAATTTTCTGTATTCCTGCTAATGCTCCAAATTATCTGTTGATGATCGAAACATGACTTTCACCCTTGTTTATAAAAACTTTGAAGTTGCAGATAGACTACATACTGAAGGTAATGAAAATGGCGGATACAAGGCTTCCAAAAATAGTGGCGTTAAAAGCGGTGGATAACAAGTCAAGCTGGTATGCGGAATGGATGGATCTTGCGCTTCAATGCAAGATGGAGGTTGATCTAAGTATTGGAAATGTAGATAACTGGGGTTCAATTTTATATCAGCTGGTGGAGAAAGTTGATGAACTGAAGCTACTGGAGTATAGAGAAGAAGCAAAAGCTTCGGTACATAGAGCAGTGTACAGTCGCTTGGACCACAATTTGGTAGGAAAAAACTATTTCCATGATAAAAACAGTGTTCAGGTTATATCAATGATGATGAGGTTGAGAGGTGAAATTATTAACCTGAATTATATACCACATAGGGAAGATCTTCCATGTCTTTGTGATCTATGCAACAGGAATGAAAGAGAAGATGTCTTACATTTCATTGGGAAATGTCCAATATTAAGTGAAGTGAGGCGTCAGTTAAACGAGCTGGATGTGGAAAAACTTTTTAATTTTGCCAAAAATGCGCTAAATTATAGGAATAAAATAAGGAGTGGGAACTTTTGAGAACTTATTTATTGTAATTTTTTAAATGATCGGGCAGACGGCATAATGCCATGCATATATGTTTTTATATTAATTATTTTAAAGTAGTTAAAAATGAATTTGAATAATAAAAACTATCTAAAAATCTAAAAATCTAAATCTAGTGCCTAGCCTATTTTGTGCACAAAAGGCAAAAAGCGTTTCCGTACATAGCCGTGTATGCATCTGTATGCGCAACAAAATGACTACATGCGCAATATATGTTATCTTCAAACTTCAATGTGTGACTGTGTGTACTGTGTGTGCTCTTGGCAATCTTGATTTCTCTTTTCCCGTGTGGCGCTCGAGAACCGACTCATTACTTGGTAGTTGGTACATTTCTATGAAATATCTTTTGTTTCACGAATCAGGCATATTACTCGTATCTCATACAAGTTATATTAGCAGTCCTCGTGCGGTCGTCGAAGCGCAGGAGATTTTATCTTTGCAGGAAAATAACTCTTAATAGTTTAGTAAAGCGCTCAAACTGTTTCACATAATTTGAAATCTAATTTTTTATACCTTTTTGTATGTTTAAAAAATAAATATTAAAATGGTAATTTAAAAAGTTGAAGTTATGTTTTGTAGTTTTTTAATCCTTTGAATTGGTGGTTCAGCGCACGAGCGCACTTACGGTACAGCCGCCACTGGCTATAATAGTATCTTACATACTATCATAAAAATATAAAACTTCTATTATGTAATGTAAATTAAAAGTAAGTTTAGGAAAATAGGAGAGGATTTAAAAGGAGACACCGACGCACGTTGCTTTTGAATTTCTGTGAATCGTAATGCAGAGGAAAAACAGGGTCAGGCAAAGCATTCCACATTCGGGTGTGCGACTAAAATATGAATCTCGATACTTGACTGTACGTCCGTAGTTGGGCTCAAGGTAAAACTGATAAGCATTCCTAGCGAGGCGGGTGTTGCGGCTAAATTGTTTCAGGGGAGGAATGCAACTGGCTATTTCACTAGAACACTGTTTGTGAAAAAAGCGATTCCAAAGCACTCCACATTCGGGTGGTGCGACTAAAATATGAATCTCGATACTTGACTGCACGTCCGAAGTTGGGCTCAAAGTAAAACTGATAAGCATTCCTAGCAAGGCGGGTGTTGCGGCTAAATTGTTTCAGGGGAGGAATGCAACTGGCTATTTCACTAGAACACTGTTTGAGAAAAAAGCGATAAAAGAGAGAGAGACAGGTGACGTTTTGACGATGTCTAAGAGAATCAATCGATTCTACAATTGAACTATCACCTATCAATTTTAACGCTCTATTTACCCTATCAAGTAAGCGCAAAGATGTTTGAGAATCACCTGACCAGATATGGGAGTTATACTACAGTTTTGGGCGGATTAAAGACTTATAAATTGTAGCCCGATCAGAAGGGGTGAAGAACTTCCTGCATTGTCTTAAGAAACCTAAGCATTTAGTAGCGTTTTTGGCGACTTCAAATATATGGTCATCCCACCGAAGATCATCGTTGACACACATACCAAGTACTGACAGCTTTTCGGTTTCTTCGATGCAGGTACCATTCATGGCTAATGGTAATGGGGGAATGTTAAGCTTCAACGACAAGAGACAGCATTGAGTTTTCGAAGCATTAAATTCTACTCGGTTTTTACTACCCCATGTAACATACATATACACAAAAAAAGATATAAAACATAAGAAACGAATACAATGATAAACCTACAATAATGTAAAATATAATTTTTGTTATTAAATTAATGTGAATGATAATTAAATAAAAGAAATATAGTTGTACAATAAATTTTTAATAAAATAAATTCGTTGATATTCTAATTATTAATCTAAGGAATAAATTTATGTTATAAACTAATGTATATTAAATAAAAATAAACAACAATTTAAGTACTATTATATTTCATTCACATATATTCCACGGAAACGGAAGATTCTCTCAGGAACGGGGCTGGAAATGGAAACTTAGAAACTACTGGACAGACTTCAAAAATTCGTTCTTCACTGGAATGCCATATTATCCCAAAGTAACTTAACGTAGATTTCTTGTCTATAATCCCACGGGAACAGAAAAAGGAACGAGAACGGGAAACTTAAAGTTACTTGACAGATTCCGAAAATTCTTTCAACTCTAGGATGTTACATTATCCCTCAGTGACATAGACTTATATTTCATTCACATATTTCCACGAGAACGGAAGATTCCCTCAGGAACCGGGTTGGAAATGGAAACTTAGTCACTAGCGGATTTCAAAAAAAATTTCAACTCTAGGTTGTTACATTATCCCTCTGTGACATAAACTTATATTTCATTAACATATTTCCAAGGGAACGCAAGATTCCCTCAGAAACGGGCCTGGAAATGGAAACTTAGAAACTACTGTACAGATTTCAAAAATTCTTTGATCACTGGCATGCCACATAATGACATAATGCCTCAGAAACTTATATTAGATTTCACGTCTATAGTTCCATGGGAACAGAAAAAGGAAAGAGGGAGGTAGCAAAAGGTAGCGTTGCAAATTGAAAAGTCATAGTATGCCGGCTGATATTTACACCAGTCGATGATCTTGCATGACTTATTATAGACTACTGGCCCATGCTGTAAAAATTATGGGTCATTTGAACCACCAGGTGACCTATCTAGAACGATATAAGAGCATAAAATAATAAGATTCAGCACTATGCCGTCACTTGTAAGCTGTTCAACTGAGTGCAGGTGAGAATTCGAAAGTACAGGTAGAGTGAGTACATTTTGGTCACATATTTTTGTACGGCATTCTTACCACCGATAGATCCATGAAAAATAATAAGAAAACGCACAGTGCCGTAAAAAAATGGTGAGCCACAAAGTCGGATTTTTTTTTTATTTTCCGACAATCACCAGGGTAAATTTGGTCATTTGATTTTATACGGCATCTATGTCATACTATTTCAATACTGCTTCTAATCCATTATTCCGCAACGCCGTACAAAAATCATGCGACATGGGTAACAAATCGAGGGTTGCCACCCCCTCTCTTTCCGTGGTCCATGGGGTGATTTGACACAACATGAAATGAATTTATTTTGAAAGTATTTTATGCATAGATAATATTTTTTCATATGCCGTACATTTTCGTTGGTCCAAAGGGAAAAAAACTGAAAAAGAAAAAATCAAAAAAAAAATTCACGAAATGTAAGGTGAAATTTTTTTTATACGGCATTTAAATAGTTTATTTGTACTAATTTTCATAGTCTTTTCGTGATTAAACTATGTTAAATAAGGGGTTGGATACTATCGATTTATACCAAAATATAGTTATGTTGTCACTGATAATTCCAAAATACAACATATTTTTGAGAAGTACTCATGACACTGAAGTTAGCAGACACCTGTAAAATTTGAGCTTTTATTTCAGAAATGAATAAGTGGAAAAAAAAAATATTTTAAGAATTTGTGCTAACAGTTTTTTCAATTATGTAGATGTGTGTTTGAAATCTACCTACGATAGATTACGATTGGTTTCGATTGGTTTCACGGCGAGGAATACCCCCAAAAAGTCTGTGACATAACGGAACCGGATGAGGAATCAGGCGAAGAAGATGATGACGTCATAGGTAAATAAATAAATAAATCTTTACATCTTTAATTTGTACGTAAGACTTTGTTTTTGACAAATACATATTTATGTTTCAGAAAATAATAGAGAAGATAATTCGGACGTCGATGAAGACGTTGATTCCGATGACAACTCAGCAACTGATTCCGAAACTGAATAAATTTATCAAATTTTTCTAAAAAATGAATTTTTTTTTATTATTATCATAAAATATATAGAATTTCAATTCTTGGACATAATATACACACCGTTTCAGTTCAGTTAGACGTCATAGTGATTTTATCATATTATCAATTATTTTCTTCAAAAATATGTTAATGCCGTACTGTATCAGATGGCCATAAAGTACCCTTAAAATTGTAGCGTCACTTTCATCAGCCTAAAAGATATGGTCTGCATAAAAATGTACGGCATCATTTTTTCCGAATTTATCTATGTTAATACTATTTAAAACAAGGGATAAAACGTAAAAAACTGCTATATTTCATTAATCTATGTTATTTAAACTTTTACAATAATTTGCAAAATTTCAGGTTTTGTATTTCTCTATAATTCGTTTTAGAACGGTTTCTTTTAAACGGCAATACTATGTAACAATTGTATTTTACAATATCTTGTTAAAAAAAAAGTTTCCGTACAGGATCAAATGATTTTACAGCTATAAAAATCAAGGATACGATGAAATGAAGATAGTTATTGATATACATTCAAATGAGTGCTAGATAATGTTTTGGAACCTAAGCCGTACTTTTTCAAATCACCCCCTGGACCACGGAAAGAGAGGGGGTGGCAACCCTCGATTTGTTACCCATGTCGCATGATTTTTGTACGGCGTTGCGGAATAATGGATTAGAAGCAGTATTGAAATAGTATGACATAGATGCCGTATAAAATCAAATGACCAAATTTACCCTGGTGATTGTCGGAAAATAAAAAAAAAATCCGACTTTGTGGCTCACCATTTTTTTACGGCAACTTTTTTCAGGGATAGTTTAGAAATCATACTGAATTGACAAATAATCGTCAACTGCATCGTGGACGGGGGAATATGCGTTGGGTGCTCGCATGATCTTGTAAAAAAAGAACACCTTAATTAAAGTGATGATATGCCGGATGAAATTTAACTGGGTGATCGTTTGAGTTATTCAAAGTACGAAAACAATAATCAGCTGCGTTGGTAGCATTGTAAGACCGTCAGCTGAAGCAATAAAGATCTCTAATATTGGAAAGATTATAGGTACTATAAGGCAAGTTTTGTTATCGTGCAGAGAGTTGCGTTTTGACAGTCGTGGTAAACGCATGTGCAATCTCATACTGTGTAACTGTGCTCTGTGCATCAAATTTGATTTTGTTTCAATTTTCCATTTCCATTAAACTGGATCAGAACAGAATTGACCCAGTAAATAAAATTTACTGAATTGAGATAGTGACTCTTGTAAATAAGAAAAAAAAGTGGAATTTCCAAAAAAAGTAGATATAAATTGTGCTCCTGATCACGTTTTCGAGCACATGGCCCAAAGAAGTAATAATGCTTTAAATAGTAGCTCTTCTAATGCAAATGATTTATATCCTCGTGCAAATAATAATTTCCTCTCAACAAAAATGAACGCAAGTGAAACAGCTACACAAAAACCATCCGAATCAAGCATGGAAACGATTAACGATGATGAGGTTATCATCGAAAAAGAATGGACTACTGTTTTACGAATCTTAAACATGCGGCTAAAAGCTATGGGAAAAAGCGACGATTAGATAGTGATACCACTGACTCTTCAATCCAGCCAAACTTGGCAAATAACATACTATCCATTATCAGGTTTAGAGCAGCCATCTGTAGCTATACCCGAAAATAAAAAACATAAAAAGGCACGAATCAAACCAATTGCAATGTAACCAGCGAAAACAACAACAATTCATCAATGATACAACAAGACGAGATATCCCCAGACACGTTTAATCCTATTGTTAGAAATAATTACTTCTGCCCTCCCATTTTCATATTTGGAGCAAACTGCTCTTTAATTACTGATTTGATAAATCTTGTTGCTTCTGAATGTAAAGCAAATAATTTGAAACACAACTTTGTTAATTTTGGCTATAGGAAAACCAAGGTTTATGTAGACAATGTTGATGTACATAAGATTATTATAGAAAAACTTCGCGGAACAGGCATCGGGGCTTTTTCATTCTCTCCAAAAGAATCCAAACGTGCGTCTATTTTGCTTAAGGGTATTGATGGCGACACACATCCAGATTTAATCAAACGAGCATTTGTAGAAGCCTAACCAAATGTAAAAATAAGCAAGGTTTCACCATTTATCACCGCAAGAACTAAAGAACAGGGACTTAAATTGAACATATTTATAGTACAACTCGAAGTAGGAGAATCTCTCAAAGATTTGACCCAGATAAGATGTTTACTCCATCAACGTGTTTATTGGGGAAAAAAAGCACAACAGGGCGGTAATTAGATGCTTTCGCTGTCAGGAATTGGACACACAGGCGAGTGCTGCTCATACAACAGCAGATGTTTTTTGTGTGGGGAGTTTCACGACTCTGATGTCTGCATTAATTCTTTTAAGACTCTCAGAGAAAGCAATCACGAAGTACCTGCACTTAAATGTGCAAATTGTTCTAAAGAACACTGTGCAAGCTCTCCTGAGTGCTAGGCTTATCAAAGGTACAAGGAAAAGCGTATGATTTCTGTGCAAAGTGTAAGAGTAAATGCTGATAGAGCTAGAAAAGAAGTACTAAACTCAATCAACAACTATACAAACAAAAACATCTCGTTTGCTGATATGGCGAGAAACTCGCAATTATTTGAAGGTATTCCAAAAAAGCGGGCAACTCTTAATAGTGAAATCTCCCCCCTAAAGAGAAAAGTTCGCAACCTAATAATATCGCTGACTTTCTTGATGAAGCAAAAAGTGTATTCAAGATTTCTTTTAAAGATCTCTTGCAAAAAATTCGTAAATTTTGGCCTAAATACCAGAAACTACAAAACAAAGAAGACAAGATGTTTGCATATCTTGATTTTGTGGCTTCAGTTGTAGTATGATGGAGTCTAATCTTAAACTAAAAACAATATCAATCAATATAAATTCCATAGTGTCGAATGAAAGAAGAATAGCGTTAGTAAACCTTTTAAAAATTCAAAAGCCTCAGATATGACACAAAACCTTCTTCGAAGGGTATAATATTATACACAATGACGATGGCAGAGGTACTGCTATCGTTATTGATGAGAAATTAAAGATTAATAAATTTTTATTTCATAGCTACATTTTTTCTGGTTGTCTAGGTGTATTAATGTGTCAAAACAGCGTGGGTGTATGCAAACGTATTTTAGTAGGAAGTATATATATTCCAACAAACGCAGGCCAAAGACTTTCAAGGGAATTAGATAGGCTCAATTCAATTCTCCAAACCTTTGACGCAGCAATAATAGGTGGTGACTTTAATGCACGTCATCCAAGCTGGGGTGACGTTGTAAGCAATGCGAATGGTAAGCTCATTCACAAATGGTATCTGGATGGTCCTTTCTTCTATCTAGACCTTATATCGCCTTTCAGCCCAACTTATCCACAATCCTCATCAATTCTTGATTATTTCTTAATATCAAGCTCCTTATTGCAAGACTTAAACAATATTAACAATATTCGTTGTACGACCTTTTCCACCTTCTCGAATCATTATGGTATAGAAATTAACCATGACATTTTTAATGTTTACTTGACTCCGCCGAGGACTTACGTAAGCTTTGAAAACACAAATTGGGACATTTTTAGAATGCAGCTTATCAATAGCCTATCAAGATTAGAAACACCCCTGGATAGAAATATCTCTAATATAGAAATTGACACTTTCGTAGAGGATATTGGCAACAAAATAGTGAATTGTGTTGAAAATAACTCAACTACTAAGCAAGCAAAAAATGGAAGATTTCATAATACTAGCTGAGCCGCCCGGCGTTGCTCGGGTCTGTAGTTTTTAGGTTCCCGTTCTTGTTCTTTGCTTCGGTGGGAATATGGGATGAAATATAGTCTTTTTTACTGTGGGATTGTGTGGCATCCCAACGCCGCGCCGAAAGAATTTTTGAAATCTTCAGTAGTTTCTAAGTTTCCATTTGCGACACCGTTCCTGTTTGAATCTTGCGTTCTCGTGGAAATATGTGAATGAATTTTAGTAGCTTTTTTCATTGAAATCCGAAAGAACTACTCTCAAATGCAGAACTACTCTTTTCAATGAAACATTTTTGAACAGTTTTGTCGTAGGATAGGTGAAAATTGTCATGAATACATAGGGTGCATTCTGTAGTCACTATGTAGTCAAAATTCAATTAGTTTTGTGAATGCAAAATTGAACTACAAACGCAATAAATCCTTTTTTGTTTGTAATCTTTCGTTTTTTTCCCGAACAGCCGATTGTGAAACGTCGAAATGATTCTAAATTAACATTATATCTGAAATTTTTACATTACGTGGGATGAAAAATCAACTCATTTCGCAGTTGTTTCTAATGACTTGATTACGTAGTTACTAAAGCAGTGAAGCACCGACTTTCATCTTTTCAATCTTTTTTTTTACACTCCATGTTGGTGATGGATGGAAATTGGAAAGGGATGACGACGAAGAAGATGACAACAAACAATGCAGCGAACAAACAAATTCTAAATTATTTACATATTTCTGCAGTCATATTCAATTACTTTCTTTTTTCTTTTCAATTTTAATAATCACCAAACAAAATTCACAATTTTTTTCCATTTGACGTTTGATACAACAGATGTTTTTGCATGTGTGTGTAATTTTCAGAGTAGATCTACCAACTGGGAGTAGATCTTTGGCGCTTAGAGTAACTCCAGAACTCTTTTACTCTTTTTTTCAATGAAACATTAAAAATGGAAAAAGAGTAGATCTTTTCACAAAAGGAGTAATTCTTTTCTTCAATGAAAAACGATATAAGTCTACGTCACTGAGAGATAATGTAACATCCTTGAGTTGAAAGAATTTTTAAAATCGGTCAAGTAACTTTAATGTTCCTGTTCTCGTTCCCGTTTCTGTTCCCATGAGATTATAGAAATGAAATATAGTTATAGTTAAATAAAGTTACTGATGGAGGAGGATAATGTAGCACCCCTAATGCTGAAAGAATATTTGAAATCTCTGTTCCGCCTTAAAGGCAAAAATAAGCAGATTTTTATTAGAAAAATACAAAAAAAAAATTAAGTAGGTACCTACATTAATAATTCATTATTGTTTCTGTATTTTTGTACATAGGTTGCCCTTCACTTCAGTACCTTGTGATACACGACATTTTTTTTTATTATAAGGCGCAACAACAAACAACGCAAACACTTTACCACTAAGTCACAATCCGGGCGTTTCTCCGGAAAACTTTAATACACCACAATACTCACAAACAACGAAAATTTGCCCAATGCAAACACTAGGATGCAAGCTGTAATCATTGCTGCAATCGTATTGAAACGCTGCTCGATTCTAATCAGCACTTGATAAATATCCTGTTATGCGTCGCAATTCGCAAATTATCTATTTGTTGAACTCTGTTGTTCGCTCGACGATTTTGCATTGCCAACCGAACCGTTTCACGGGCTGCCTCACTTTGCTCTTGTTATTGAGAAGCACGAAGTCGAGCCGTACCTACGCGGTGCCGTTCACGTGCAATTTCTTCAGTCCTTTCATTTGCAGTTTTTCGTATCCTTCTTGCATTACGGCTTTGAAGGGAAGTGAAAGATTTGATTTTCTTGGTGGCGGCATTTTTGATCAAACTTCACTTCAATTCACCTAAAGATATATTTATTTCAAACCTCAAATTTTCTAACATTCATTCATAGACAAAATTACTTACTTGCTCGAGATGAGCGTTTTGTTATAACAACTCTAATGTGTTTTTGGTTTATAACCTTTTCGCTTTGCTTTATTAAATAGGCAATGCCTTTTTTAATATTGATGTCATACCTAAAAAAATCAAATTTATTGCTCACAATACGCCTTTTTTTTTCTTTTTTTAAAGAACAGTGTATTGCATATAACGAAAACTACCGCATTGCATTAATGTCGTTCCCATAGGAATATTAGGATAAAAAGTATCCTATGTCCGTCTCCTGGTCCTAAGCTCTCTCCCCACCAATTTTCAGACAAATTGGTTCAGCCGTTCTTGAGTTATGGATAGTGTAACTAACACGACTTTCTTTTATATATAGAAGAAAACTAGCTGACCCGCCTGGCGTAGCTCAGGCCCTACGTTAATCGAATTAGGTAAGTTTAGTTAAGTAGTTTCCAAGTTTCCATTTTAGTGGGAGAATGGGGATGAAATATAGTTTATGTTACTTAGGAACAGCAAGCACTCTTAACGATGACATAGTTTTTGGAATCAGCCCAGTACTGTTAAATTGAAATACGCATTGAAATCGGTAGAGTGGTTTTTTTTTTTTTGGATTTCCGTTCCCGTTCCTGTGGGACAATGGTGATGAAATATATTCTCAGGGACAATGAAGCATTCTAACAGTGAAAGAATTTTTGTAATCGCTTAAATACTTTCCAGTTTCTTGGTTATTTCGGCATTACCGTTTCCGTTCCGGAAAGAATATGGGAAGGAAATATTGTCTTTAATACTCAGGAGCAATGAAGCATTCAATCATTGAAAAATTTTTGGGAATTGGTTCAATATTTTCCATGTTCCCGCTAATGTTGTTGTTCCCGTCCCGCTGACGAAGCTCGTGACACTTGTTGAGTACATCAAAGTGTCAGCATCTGCACCGTTCAACATGGTCACAGAGACCACCAAGCGATTTTACAATACCGTTATTGGGTCTGAGCCAAAATTTAAATTTTCTTCGAGCCTTTATTGCTTTACTCATTTCTTCTTGACTACATAATAACTAAAGAACTTCGACTTCATTTCGAACCCTATATCCCTTCGAGATCCTTATTATCCCTACCAAAGGCCTAGAAGACGCTGTCATTGCTTATGTCAAAGTGTATAGTATCACTTTAAATCAATTCGTTTTGTTTTGCGAATGTAAATAAAGTTCAATGTGTTCATATGAAAAAATAGTTTGGATTATTGTAAAAGTAACACTTTTAACTAAAAAAAAGTTTCAATCTTTCTTCTTACCAGGCGAAAGTCAAAAGAGTTCTTAAAAACAAACAATCCAATAATCTTACTATTTGTTATTTAATTAGCTGAGCCGCCTGGCGTTGCTCAGGTCTGTAGTTTTAAGGCTCCCGTGCTCATTCCTGTTTCTGTTTCCGTGGTTACTGAGGCATTATGTGCCGAAAGAATTTTTTAAATCTGCCCAGTTGTTTCTAAGTTTCTATTTAAAACCTCGTTCTGGAGGGATAATGTAGCATCCTAGAGTTGAAAAATTTTTTGAAATCGGTCAAGTGACTTTAAGGTTCCCGTTCTCTGTTCCTGAGGGAATCTTCCCTTCCCGTAAAAATACGTGAATCAAATATAAGTCACTGAGGGATAATGTAACATCCTAGAGTTGAAAGAACTTTTGGAATCTGGCAAATAACTTTGAGGTTCCCTTTCCCGTTCCTGTTTCTGTTCCCGTGGGATTATAGGGATGAAATAAAAGCTTTTAAACCTTTCCTAGACCTACACAAACATTTTAAGATCAAGATAAGATAAATCCATTCAGCCGTTTTCGAGTTTTAGCCAGACTAACGAACAGCAATTCATTTTTCTATATAAAGATAGATAGCTGAGCCACCCGGCGTTGCTTGGGTCTGTAGTTTTTAGTTTCCCGTTCTCGTTTTTCCGCTTAAGTAGGAACTTGGGGATGAAATATAATCGTTTTTACTTTGGGATTATGTGGCATCCCAATGACGAAAGAATTTTTGAAATCTGTTCAGTAGTTTCTAGGTTTCCGTTCCCAGCCCCGGTCCTGTGGGAATCTTCCGTTACTGTGGAAATATGTGAAATATAAGCCTAATTCTCTGAGGGATAATGTAACATCCTAGAGTTGAAAGCATTTTGGAAATCGGTCAAATAATTTTATGGTTCCCGTTCTCGTTCCCGTTTCTGTTATCGTGGGATTATAGGGATGAAATATAGTCTAAATTACTAATGAAGGGGGATAATGTAGCAATCCTAGTGCAGGAAGGGATATAGAAAGCTGTCCAGTAAGTTTCTAAGTTTCCATTCCCCAACCCGTTCCTTTCGGAATATGGGGATCAACCCTTGACAGGAGTCATTCATAAGTCTATGTCACTGAGGTATGAATGTAACATCCAAGAGTTGAATGAATTTTTGAAATCGGTCAAGTAACTTTAAGATTTCGGTTCTCGTTCCCGTTTCTGTGCCCGTGGGACTATATAGATGAAATATAATCTAAATTAGTGATGGAGGGGGATAATGTGGCACCCCTTATGCTCGAATCGTTTAAGAAACCTGTCTAGTAGTTTCTAAGTTTTCGTTCCCAAACCCGTTCCTGTGGGAATATCCGCAATTTTTTTTTAAATTTTTTAGGTCATAAAAACCTTCTCCTTAGAATAACAAACACAACAGAAAAAGAATTGGCCAAATTGGTCCAGGCGTTGTTGAGTTATGCGCTTACCAACACATTTTGTGATTCATTTTTATATATAAGACTAGCTGACCCGCCTGGCGTAGCTCAGGCCCTACGTTAATCGAATTAGGTAAGTTTAGTTAAGTAGTTTCCAAGTTTCCATTTTAGTGGGAGAATGGGGATGAAATATAGTTTATGTTACTTAGGAACAGCAAGCACTCTTAACGATGACATAGTTTTTGGAATCAGCCCAGTACTGTTAAATTGAAATACGCATTGAAATCGGTAGAGTGGTTTTTTTTTTTTTGGATTTCCGTTCCCGTTCCTGTGGGACAATGGTGATGAAATATATTCTCAGGGACAATGAAGCATTCTAACAGTGAAAGAATTTTTGTAATCGCTTAAATACTTTCCAGTTTCTTGGTTATTTCGGCATTACCGTTTCCGTTCCGGAAAGAATATGGGAAGGAAATATTGTCTTTAATACTCAGGAGCAATGAAGCATTCAATCATTGAAAAATTTTTGGGAATTGGTTCAATATTTTCCATGTTCCCGCTAATGTTGTTGTTCCCGTCCCGCTGACGAAGCTCGTGACACTTGTTGAGTACATCAAAGTGTCAGCATCTGCACCGTTCAACATGGTCACAGAGACCACCAAGCGATTTTACAATACCGTTATTGGGTCTGAGCCAAAATTTAAATTTTCTTCGAGCCTTTATTGCTTTACTCATTTCTTCTTGACTACATAATAACTAAAGAACTTCGACTTCATTTCGAACCCTATATCCCTTCGAGATCCTTATTATCCCTACCAAAGGCCTAGAAGACGCTGTCATTGCTTATGTCAAAGTGTATAGTATCACTTTAAATCAATTCGTTTTGTTTTGCGAATGTAAATAAAGTTCAATGTGTTCATATGAAAAAATAGTTTGGATTATTGTAAAAGTAACACTTTTAACTAAAAAAAAGTTTCAATCTTTCTTCTTACCAGGCGAAAGTCAAAAGAGTTCTTAAAAACAAACAATCCAATAATCTTACTATTTGTTATTTAATTAGCTGAGCCGCCTGGCGTTGCTCAGGTCTGTAGTTTTAAGGCTCCCGTGCTCATTCCTGTTTCTGTTTCCGTGGTTACTGAGGCATTATGTGCCGAAAGAATTTTTTAAATCTGCCCAGTTGTTTCTAAGTTTCTATTTAAAACCTCGTTCTGGAGGGATAATGTAGCATCCTAGAGTTGAAAAATTTTTTGAAATCGGTCAAGTGACTTTAAGGTTCCCGTTCTCTGTTCCTGAGGGAATCTTCCCTTCCCGTAAAAATACGTGAATCAAATATAAGTCACTGAGGGATAATGTAACATCCTAGAGTTGAAAGAACTTTTGGAATCTGGCAAATAACTTTGAGGTTCCCTTTCCCGTTCCTGTTTCTGTTCCCGTGGGATTATAGGGATGAAATAAAAGCTTTTAAACCTTCCCTAGACCTACACAAACATTTTAAGATCAAGATAAGATAAATCCATTCAGCCGTTTTCGAGTTTTAGCCAGACTAACGAACAGCAATTCATTTTTCTATATAAAGATAGATAGCTGAGCCACCCGGCGTTGCTTGGGTCTGTAGTTTTTAGTTTCCCGTTCTCGTTTTTCCGCTTAAGTAGGAACTTGGGGATGAAATATAATCGTTTTTACTTTGGGATTATGTGGCATCCCAATGACGAAAGAATTTTTGAAATCTGTTCAGTAGTTTCTAGGTTTCCGTTCCCAGCCCCGGTCCTGTGGGAATCTTCCGTTACTGTGGAAATATGTGAAATATAAGCCTAATTCTCTGAGGGATAATGTAACATCCTAGAGTTGAAAGCATTTTGGAAATCGGTCAAATAATTTTATGGTTCCCGTTCTCGTTCCCGTTTCTGTTATCGTGGGATTATAGGGATGAAATATAGTCTAAATTACTAATGAAGGGGGATAATGTAGCAATCCTAGTGCAGGAAGGGATATAGAAAGCTGTCCAGTAAGTTTCTAAGTTTCCATTCCCCAACCCGTTCCTTTCGGAATATGGGGATCAACCCTTGACAGGAGTCATTCATAAGTCTATGTCACTGAGGTATGAATGTAACATCCAAGAGTTGAATGAATTTTTGAAATCGGTCAAGTAACTTTAAGATTTCGGTTCTCGTTCCCGTTTCTGTGCCCGTGGGACTATATAGATGAAATATAATCTAAATTAGTGATGGAGGGGGATAATGTGGCACCCCTTATGCTCGAATCGTTTAAGAAACCTGTCTAGTAGTTTCTAAGTTTTCGTTCCCAAACCCGTTCCTGTGGGAATATCCGCAATTTTTTTTTAAATTTTTTAGGTCATAAAAACCTTCTCCTTAGAATAACAAACACAACAGAAAAAGAATTGGCCAAATTGGTCCAGGCGTTGTTGAGTTATGCGCTTACCAACACATTTTGTGATTCATTTTTATATATAAGACTAGCTGACCCGCCTGGCGTAGCTCAGGCCCTACGTTAATCGAATTAGGTAAGTTTAGTTAAGTAGTTTCCAAGTTTCCATTTTAGTGGGAGAATGGGGATGAAATATAGTTTATGTTACTTAGGAACAGCAAGCACTCTTAACGATGACATAGTTTTTGGAATCAGCCCAGTACTGTTAAATTGAAATACGCATTGAAATCGGTAGAGTGGTTTTTTTTTTTTTGGATTTCCGTTCCCGTTCCTGTGGGACAATGGTGATGAAATATATTCTCAGGGACAATGAAGCATTCTAACAGTGAAAGAATTTTTGTAATCGCTTAAATACTTTCCAGTTTCTTGGTTATTTCGGCATTACCGTTTCCGTTCCGGAAAGAATATGGGAAGGAAATATTGTCTTTAATACTCAGGAGCAATGAAGCATTCAATCATTGAAAAATTTTTGGGAATTGGTTCAATATTTTCCATGTTCCCGCTAATGTTGTTGTTCCCGTCCCGCTGACGAAGCTCGTGACACTTGTTGAGTACATCAAAGTGTCAGCATCTGCACCGTTCAACATGGTCACAGAGACCACCAAGCGATTTTACAATACCGTTATTGGGTCTGAGCCAAAATTTAAATTTTCTTCGAGCCTTTATTGCTTTACTCATTTCTTCTTGACTACATAATAACTAAAGAACTTCGACTTCATTTCGAACCCTATATCCCTTCGAGATCCTTATTATCCCTACCAAAGGCCTAGAAGACGCTGTCATTGCTTATGTCAAAGTGTATAGTATCACTTTAAATCAATTCGTTTTGTTTTGCGAATGTAAATAAAGTTCAATGTGTTCATATGAAAAAATAGTTTGGATTATTGTAAAAGTAACACTTTTAACTAAAAAAAAGTTTCAATCTTTCTTCTTACCAGGCGAAAGTCAAAAGAGTTCTTAAAAACAAACAATCCAATAATCTTACTATTTGTTATTTAATTAGCTGAGCCGCCTGGCGTTGCTCAGGTCTGTAGTTTTAAGGCTCCCGTGCTCATTCCTGTTTCTGTTTCCGTGGTTACTGAGGCATTATGTGCCGAAAGAATTTTTTAAATCTGCCCAGTTGTTTCTAAGTTTCTATTTAAAACCTCGTTCTGGAGGGATAATGTAGCATCCTAGAGTTGAAAAATTTTTTGAAATCGGTCAAGTGACTTTAAGGTTCCCGTTCTCTGTTCCTGAGGGAATCTTCCCTTCCCGTAAAAATACGTGAATCAAATATAAGTCACTGAGGGATAATGTAACATCCTAGAGTTGAAAGAACTTTTGGAATCTGGCAAATAACTTTGAGGTTCCCTTTCCCGTTCCTGTTTCTGTTCCCGTGGGATTATAGGGATGAAATAAAAGCTTTTAAACCTTCCCTAGACCTACACAAACATTTTAAGATCAAGATAAGATAAATCCATTCAGCCGTTTTCGAGTTTTAGCCAGACTAACGAACAGCAATTCATTTTTCTATATATAGATAGATAGCTGAGCCACCCGGCGTTGCTTGGGTCTGTAGTTTTTAGTTTCCCGTTCTCGTTTTTCCGCTTAAGTAGGAACTTGGGGATGAAATATAATCGTTTTTACTTTGGGATTATGTGGCATCCCAATGACGAAAGAATTTTTGAAATCTGTTCAGTAGTTTCTAGGTTTCCGTTCCCAGCCCCGGTCCTGTGGGAATCTTCCGTTACTGTGGAAATATGTGAAATATAAGCCTAATTCTCTGAGGGATAATGTAACATCCTAGAGTTGAAAGCATTTTGGAAATCGGTCAAATAATTTTATGGTTCCCGTTCTCGTTCCCGTTTCTGTTATCGTGGGATTATAGGGATGAAATATAGTCTAAATTACTAATGAAGGGGGATAATGTAGCAATCCTAGTGCAGGAAGGGATATAGAAAGCTGTCCAGTAAGTTTCTAAGTTTCCATTCCCCAACCCGTTCCTTTCGGAATATGGGGATCAACCCTTGACAGGAGTCATTCATAAGTCTATGTCACTGAGGTATGAATGTAACATCCAAGAGTTGAATGAATTTTTGAAATCGGTCAAGTAACTTTAAGATTTCGGTTCTCGTTCCCGTTTCTGTGCCCGTGGGACTATATAGATGAAATATAATCTAAATTAGTGATGGAGGGGGATAATGTGGCACCCCTTATGCTCGAATCGTTTAAGAAACCTGTCTAGTAGTTTCTAAGTTTTCGTTCCCAAACCCGTTCCTGTGGGAATATCCGCAATTTTTTTTTTATTTTTTAGGTCATAAAAACCTTCTCCTTAGAATAACAAACACAACAGAAAAAGAATTGGCCAAATTGGTCCAGGCGTTGTTGAGTTATGCGCTTACCAACACATTTTGTGATTCATTTTTATATATAAGACTAGCTGACCCGCCTGGCGTAGCTCAGGCCCTACGTTAATTGAAGTAAGTAAGTTTAGTTAAGTAGTTTCCAAGTTTCCATTTTAGTGGGAGAATGGGGATGAAATATAGTTTATGTTATTAGGAACAGTTAAGCACTCTAACGATGACATAGTTTTTGGAATCGGCCCAGTACTGTAAAATTGAAATACGCATTGAACTCGTTAGAGTGGTTTTTTTTTGGATTTCCGTTCCCGTTCCTGTGGGAGAATGGTGATGAAATATATTCTCAGGGACAATGAAGCATTCTAACAGTGAAAGAATTTTTGTAATCGCTTAAGTACTTTCCAGTTTCTTGGTTATTTCGCCATTACCGTTTCCGTTCCGGAAAGAATATGGGAAGGAAATATTGTCAATTCAATACTCAGGAGCAATGAAGCATTCAAACATTGAAAAATTTTTGGGAATTGGCTCAATATTTTCCATGTTCCCGCTAATGTTGTTGTTCCCGTCCCGTTGCCGAAGCTCGTGAGAGAACACGTTGAGTACATCAAAGTGTCAGCATCTGCACCGTTCAACATGGTCACAGAGACCACCAAGCGATTTTACAATACTTTTATTGGGTCTGAGCCAAAAATAAAATTTTATTCGAGCCTTTATTACTTTACTCATTTCTTCCTGACTACATAATAACTAAAGAACTTCGACTTCATTTCGAACCCTATATCCCTTCGAGATCCTTATCCCTACCATAGGCCTAGAAGACGCAATCATTGCTTATGTCAAAGTTTATAGTATCACTTTAAATCAATTCGTTTTGTTTTGCGAATGTAAATAGTGTTCAATGTGTTCATATGAAAAAATAGTTTGGATTATTGTAAAAGTAACACTTTTAATACGGACGGTTTACCTGGGGGAATCGAAATCGATAGTCTAAAGCTTAAAGCACTGCTCTTTGCGGATGATATAGTGATCCTAGCACAGTCTCCCCAAACGCTACAATTGATGATCAACCGACTACAAGAATACTGCGAGATCTGGAACTTAATTGTCAACACAGATAAATCAAAGATCATGATCTTCAATAGAGGGAGAGGTAGAGTAAGAGCAAATGAAAACTGGCACTTCAACAACGAAAATTTGGAGATTGTCAACGATTTTAAGTACCTCGGTGTAATCTTCTCCAGCAATCTTAAACTAGATAACCACCTAGCTGACAAACTAATAAAAGCTAAATCCGCTATTAACTCCACATGGAAGATGTGCTTCTCCAATCAATATATAAGTCATAGCTCAAAATATAAAGTCTTCGAGGCGGTGGCAATATCAATCATGCTCTACGCGTCACAAGTATGGGGGAGCCTCCAATTTGAATCAGTTGAAAA
Organism: Melanostoma mellinum; assembly: GCA_914767635.1. Classification (NCBI taxonomy): domain Eukaryota; kingdom Metazoa; phylum Arthropoda; class Insecta; order Diptera; family Syrphidae; genus Melanostoma; species Melanostoma mellinum. The sequence continues at coordinate 87,350,146 of OU612060.1, forward strand.
GCTTCTACGTTTTTATTTAAAGCGAATATTCAGACTACCACCTAACTCACCCAACTATGCTTTGAACCTGGAAACTGGCTTATCACCGTTATACATTAAAACTCTGAAACTACAAGCTGACTACGTTGTAAAGGTCTCAAATATGGAAGAGTATAGATTGCCGAAAAAGATTTTAATGAAAACAGTGAGAAGCAAGATAGGTTGGTATGCAGAATGGCTACAACTAGCAAGAGCTAGCAATTTAGAACTAGATCTAGTCCATCCATTGAGCTTAAACTGCAAACAAAAACTCTACAGCATCATAGAAGCAACCGACAACAACATTAGAAACGACTACGAGAGTGAAGCACGAGAATCCATCTATAGACAGATATATAACAGCCTTAATTATAATCTTCAGCAGACCAACTACTTTCGAGATGAAAATGATGTACAAACAATCTCAATGATTTTTAGACTAAGAGTTGAACTGTTGAGCCTCAACTACAGACCTCATCGAGATGACCTTCCAGTATTGTGCAATATATGTAATGAAGAAGAAAGAGAAGATGTATTTCACTTTGTGGGTAAATGTCCAACGCTACGGGAAACAAGACGGTTCTTCCTCGGAAGCAATGTGCTCTCAAGAGACCAAGTCATAAACCTGCTAAATGAACTCAACATCCATTTACTGGGGTACTGTAAAACGGCCTTATCCTATCGCGAACGAATCGTAAATGAAAACTTTTAAACAACACTTTTCGAACAAAATACCAAACAATCAATTTATTAATAATTTTAACTGTAGCTTTATAAAAAATACTTTTTTGAATAACTTTTACTATTCAATCATAAACTGTTCCAATCGGCAGACGGCATAGCCAAGCCTAAAGATTTTGTAAATGAAAAATGTAAATTACTTATGAATTGTCTAATAAAATCTTACTTATCTATCTATCTATCTATCACTTTTAACTGAAAACAGTTTCAATCTTTCTTCTTACCAGGCGAAAGTCAAAAGAGTTCTTAAAAACAAACAATCCAATAATCTTACTATTTGTTATTTAATTAGCTGAGCCGCCTGGCGTTGCTCGGGTCTTTAGTTTTAAGGCTCCCGCGCTCATTCCTGTTTCTGTTTCCGTGGGATTATAGGGATGAAATCTACGCTAAGTTACTGAGGCATTATGTGGCATCATAGTGCCGAAAGAATTTTTTAAATCTGCCCAGTTGTTTCTAAGTTTCTATTTAAAACCCCGTTCTGGAGGGATAATGTAACATCCTAGAGTTAAAACTATTTTTGAAATCGGTCAAATGACTTTAAAGTTCCCGTTCTCTGTTCCTGAGGGAATCTTCCGTTCCCGTAGAAATATGTGAATCAAATATAAGTCACTGAGGGATAATGTAACATCCTAGAGTTGAAAGAGTTTTTGAAATCTGTTAATTAACTTTAAGGTTCCCGTTCTCGTTCCTTTTTCTGTTCCCGTGGGATTATAGACATGAAATAATAAGTAACTGAGGGATTATGTGGTACCCAGTGATGAAAGAGTTTTTGAAATCTGTCCAATAGTTTTTAAGTTTCCATTTCCGGCCCCGTTCCTGAGGGAATTTTTCGGTCCCGTAGAAATATGTGAATGAAATATAGATCTATGTCACTGAGGGATAATGTAACATCCTAGAGTTGAAAGAACTTTTGGAATCTGTCAAATAACTTTGAGGTTCCCTTTCCCGTTCCTGTTTCTGTTTGCGTGGGATTATAGGGATGAAATAAAAGCTTTTAAATCTTCCCTAGACCTACACGAACATTTTAAGATCAAGATAAGATAAATCCGTTCAGCCGTTTTCGAGTTTTAGCCAGACTAACGAACAGCAATTCATTTTTATATTATATTATATAGATAGATACCTGGCGTTGCTCGGGTCTGTAGTTTTTAGTTTCCCGTTCTCGTTTTTCCGCTTAAGTAGGAACTTGGGGATGAAATATAATCGTTTTTACTTTGGGATTATGTGGCATCCCAATGACGAAAGAATTTTTGAAATCTGTTCAGTAGTTTCTAGGTTTCCGTTCCCAGCCCCGGTCCTATGGGAATCTTCCGTTACCGTGGAAATACGTGAAATATAAGCCTAATTCTCTGAGGGATAATGTAACATCCTAGAGTTGAAAGAATTTTTGAAATCGCTGAAGTAACTTTATGGTTCCCCTTCTCGTTCCCGTTTCTGTTCCCGTGGGCTTATAGGGATATATCAATTACAAATGGAGAGGGATAATGTTGCAAATCTAATGCAGGAATAATACATAAAAAAGGTGCCGAAACAGAGCGAGGAGCCCCTGGGCCTAGCGCATTTCTCACAACCATGCCTTGTGAGGGAATGGAGGGGACCTTCAATTTTCTGCCGGTTCCGAACGGCTAATTGAGAAAGCGCTTTTCATGGCAATGAATTTACTAACGGAGGATCTGTAAATTTTTCGCGAAAGGCAATACTCTTGTAAAAACATTTTTGCCTCTGCTGGGATTCAAACCTCGAACCTCTGGGTTAGCAGCTGGACATGCTAACCATCACGCCACGGGTACCATGCAGGAAAGGTTATAGAAATCTGTCCAGTAGTTTCTAAGTTTCCATTCCCAAACCCGTTCCTGTCGGAATATCCGTGCAATTTTTTAAATTCCGTTCCTCTGGGAATATGGGGAACAAACCTTGACTGCAACCATTTATAAGTCCATGTCACTGAGGGATAATGTAATATCCTAGATTTGAAAGCATTTTGGAAATCGGTCTAATAATTTTATGGTTTCCGTTCTCGTTCCCGTTTCTGTTATCGTGGGATTATAGGGATGAAATATAGTCTAAATTACTAATGAAGGGGGATAATGTAGCAATCCTAGTGCAGGAAGGGTTATAGAAAGCTGTCCAGTAAGTTTCTAAGTTTCCATTCCCCAACCCGAACCTTTCGGAATATGGGGATCAACCCTTGACAGGAATCATTCATAAGTCTATGTCACTGAGGTATGAATGTAACATCCAAGAGTTGAATGAATTTTTGAAATCGGTCAAGTAACTTTAAGATTTCGGCTCTCGTTCCCGTTTCTGTGCCCGTGGGATTATATAGATAAAAAATATAATCTAAATTAGTGATGGAGGGGGAAAATGTAGCACCCCTAATGCTCGAATCGTTTAAGAAACCTGTCTAGTAGTTTCTAAGTTTTCGTTCCCAAACCCGTTCCTGTGGGAATATCAATTTTAAAATTTCTTATGTCATAAAAACCTTCTCCTTAGAATAACAAACACAACAGAAAAAGAATTGGCCAAATTGGTCCAGGCGTTGTTGAGTTATGCGCTTACCAACACATTTTGTGATTCATTTTTATATATAAGATAAATTAATAATTACTATAATATTTCTGTATTTACTAAAAATCTTTTAAAAATTAAAAATATTTGGCCTAGAAAGCTTAAAAGAATCTTCCACAGAAACCTGAATAGACATAATGCTGAATATTTGCAACTCCTTTCTCAAATAAAATGTCTTAGTAAAATTATAAAAGGCAGAATTGTCTTTGACCTAGACCAGGCGTTTAGATCAAGGCTAAATAAAATAGAACCATCTCATCATGCCTTCAAGGAGATTGACAAAATAACAGACAGAAAAGTTTTCGGAGCAGACATAGTAAAAGAAGTTTTGATTGCAGATGGACGAGAGCTAGTAGACATTGAAGATAAGCTTAGCGCATTCAAAGCACTTTATTCAAACAATCTTTCAAGTCAATCACCATCCTGCAATACTGATTCAAGTCGCCAAATAATTGAACCAGTAAACGAAATGAAAAACAGATTTGTAAATACAACTCTCACAACATTTACGCCAGCTAATACATACAACTTATTCCCAGAATTCTCCACCGTTTACCACACAGCAGAAGTCCTCTCTCTATAGAACAAACCTGAACAGTAAAAAGTCGTTTGGTATTGATAAAATTTCCACCTTCATTCTAAAAAAAATGCCCGATTTCTCTAGATTCCACTTTGGTATATCTATTTAATCATTGTTTGAACAACGGATACTTTCCTAATGCATGGAAAAAATCCCACAAGTTTGTCGAAAACATTTCTTTTGTAGCTATTATCATTTACGAGATAGGGGCAAAAAAAACAAAAACTTTACGAAAAAATTGGGTTTGGTGAACCGTACTATCTCGCCGGTGTGAGTTAGGACTTCACCGCAATGAGCACTTTTGTAGAACATTCAATTCTTAAGAAAACCCACTAATGTCCTAGACTGTACCATAAAATGCCTCTGAACTGTAGAATTTTTAGGAAAAATAGTTTAAGTTTACGTATATTTTATATGGGAATTCTTTGCATGCCTTGGTCGAGTACTAAATGTTAATATTAAGGGCTCAAATTTTTAGGTAATTTTTTTTTTGGTATTTTCCACAAAATTTCGTGATGGGAGTGAAAAAAAAAATTTGTCCAAAAAAAAGCACCCTAATACTTAATTTTCAAAAAAAAAAAAATTTTTTAAAAATGAAAAATAGAAAACTGGGTTTTTAAAAAAAAACTGCTCTAACGATTTTCGTTTAATATTTAATGATTATAGGTACTAGTGTTGTATAGTCAATAGTCATAGTCATAGCATGTCAAACAAAAGACATTGCGGGAATCTACAAAAAAAAGTAAACAATCAATTGACTATGACCCAAATGCACATTGGGTTTAATACAAACACCTGTAGCCCATAAAGCAAACAAATGAGAACACAAAACGTAAAAGCATACACGCAAGAAATATGCAATTGGCACAGTGGTTCGTAACCAAAAAATTATGACTAGGGCAATCGATGACACCAGCTGGCGGCTATGAGGCTAAATACAGTTCCGTAAGTTAAGTTGTGGAATAAGAAAAAAAAAGTGAAGTATGTCAGAAAAAAAGTGTTAGTTAAGTAGTTCAGTCAGACAAACTGAGAAAGTAAACAAACAAAAAACAAATAAAAACAATCAAAGATTTACAAAGATTTTCGTGTATTCATGAGGAATCACCATACCACCAAGTAAGTATGACAACCAAATTGGTCTTTTAAGGGCCTTGCATTTTAGCCTCCCAGCAGGCTGCGTAAAATATGCTGGACTCCCATATCCTTCTCCCATCCTTTTTTATTCAAGTTAGGCAAGGTCTAATATAATTCGGTGTTTTAGCATGAGCACCGAATCTGCTATCGATTTCAACCACACAGACGCCAACTCCCATCTCGCCGAAGCCATAAGAAGGAATCCTGAAGCAGGGCCTACCGATCTCCCTAGACGAGTACCGCCGACGTCCGACCAAAGACGTCGTAAAGCGAACACATCCTCAAGCCACACCACAGTCCCGCAAGCACAGAAGTGGACACCGAGTGAGGGTCAGGCGTGCTCTGGAAGAGGGGTAGCTTTAGCCACCGACCAGAACAAAAGGGATTTGCTGGCCAAGGCTCGTGAGATTCGACAGGCCGAATTTTGCAGGCAACGGGAGGCGGCGTATTAAAAATTAAAGAGTCGGGAGAACCGAGATAACAGCCAATAAAAGTTATGATAAGAATTCCTAATAAATACCAACAAATAGAAACAAAATTTGAATACAATTGTTTTGTTGTTCTTTCGCTGGTGGGTTGTGTCCCAATGTTTGTATTTCTGTAAATGGTCGTGAGTTCTGACTCTAAGTTGTTGGGAAAAATATAACACTAGTTATTGCAATAGAATGGCGTTTGTAGTTAATAGCTTGAAACCTTTGGAATATTGAAATTTAATTTTGTTCAATATCTTGCGTGATTTAATTCAATGTTCATAATTAAGGTGTAGCTGGCAACCCTGAGCCCACCAAATATATTTAGAGTGAATACTAAAACCTGTTACTCATCCTGACTGGGGATGGGAAGAAAGAGAGGGGAAATATTATTTCAAATGGTTCGAGAGCACCAGTTTTCGAACACTTTTGCGACTTCAAAGATTGGATGATCAATACAAAATATTTGCCTTTGAGTCAAAATAATACTGTTAATTTTTTTTGTTAGCAAAATTCAAATACTTTTGTAACCGGTAGCAATTTTCATCACTATTAGCATCAAAAAATTAAAAAAATGGGAAAAACTGCAAAATATATGTTTTCTCCTATTTTCGAACACGAGTTGCCTAAAGCCGAACAAAAAGTTTCCTATTTTCGAACACGAGATTTTATGGGATTTTTCACATGTTGAGACATAAAATCGAAAATTAAAGAAGTCTAGATTTGAAATGGAATGATTTCCGTTGTTTTTATTTCACTTAAAATAAAATAAAATTAATTTCAGTCGATAATAAAAAAAACGACATTTTTTTACTGCTTTATTCGTTGCTTGTTTGCCATGAAAATTTTCCTTTTAATAGAAGATATGAACATATATATCCTCTATATTTTGCTTCTATTGAGATGCATTTCTCGTCTTTTATTGCATCCGGACATTTTAAAAACTTTTTAAAGCTAAGATGGACTGTTATTAAAATTTTTTTTTTAGCTTACACGCGTTAAATTAGTAGTGTTTGAACGTGGCTATTCTTGCATATATGGATAGCTTTCCCTAATTGCTGAAGTGATTAGATGTTCAAATTTGAAAAAAATCGACCTTAAAGTTATTAGCACTTATGAATAAGAAGAATTCTACCCAAACCTACAGTCTCGCATATCTGCACAGTCTAAAATTGGATTCATGGCATCTCCCAATCGGGGTTCCAACATCGTTATAAAAAACATCGATGTTGGATAGTATCGATGGTCTTCGACAGTCGTCGATGTCAAAAAAACATCGGTCATAACAACGATACATCTATGTTTTTACAATGTTTTACCGATGTTTTAATTATCTTGTCTATAATGAACAAAATTGGCTTTATTTATGTGACCTACTGGTAAGGAAATTTACTAGTCTTACCAGTTCCATGATCTACATTGAATACACTCTACTTTGATAACTAGCAAATTGCAACTCAAACGATACATGAACTTTAAAGAGTTCAAGACTAATTTTGAATAAACGTTCAAAATCAAACACCTTAGTGGTAAGTACGTTTGTACAACAAAACTTGCTTTGTACTGGCGAGATCAGTACTGAATTATTTTCAGCGGTTTTAACCAATTTTTCCATATTAATAGGAATAATTAGAGAGTTGGAAACCATATATTCACTAGTTTGCTATAATCGAACACCAAGAAAATCGATTTTTCAAAAATGGAACACTTAATACAATAGTTTTTCTTATATAAGTAAATGATAGCAATACATTTTCTGATAATTCCCGGTACGAAACCGATGAAAAACAATTCCAATTGAGAATTGAAAGTTAAGTTAGCAGGTGTTTTTGCCCTGTTCGAAAATAGGAAACTCATTTTTACCTAGTTGCCTATTCCGAACACAACTGTTCGAAAATAAGCAACTAGGTAAGAATGAGTTTCCTATTCTCAAACAGTCCAAAAACATATGCTAACTTAACTTTTTATTCTCAAAATTTCTCTCAATGTCACAACCAATTCCTCTAATATAATAAAAACCACAGGTTCAAGTACGTACGTACATTATTTGCTTTTTAACTGAAGTTTCTGAAGTTGCTACCTGGCGTCGAACCGCACGGACTGGCAAACTGAATTTTTGCAAGATCCTGTGCTGTATTTGTATTAAGTATTAGTGAGCATATGCGGAAAGTGAAAAGGGAATATGAGGACGCACATGTATAGTCCTTTCAAGGTTGAAACACCAAAAACAACGAAAATGTAGGCATTTTCGTTTAAAGTGTTCGAAAACTGGGGATGTTCGGAAATAGGTGCCACTACCCTACCCCCAACGTTAACGAGCACAACCAATATCAGCGAAATAATTGCCGGTAACGAATATTTGCCGGTGACACTTCATTTATGGTGTGTATATTATAAGAAAGGCAATAAAAAATTAAAAAAAAATTTTATTTGATTTTTTGAATATTATGAAAGGGATTAATAATTTTTATATTAGAGATTAACTAATCATATGAGATGAGTTTAAAACTCTATTTTGAAAATATTTCAAAAGTTAACGAAAACGTATGCCAAATCTCGTAAGCAGGACCAATGAATTTTGTTTCAGAAGTGGACCGAGAATTCTCAAATGAAGAAATTAATAATGCCCTTTCGCATATGAAAGCCCACAAAGCACCTGGGAGCAACCGAATCCCTACAGAATTTTATAAAAACGCACCTGAAAATTTCAAAAAAGCTTTAAAAGATGCACTTAATATTATATATAACTTAAGCACTGTACCTGAATATTTTAAAGAGGGATTAACTATTACATTCTTCAAAAAAGGGGATCCGAACGATTCTGCAAACTATAGAGGCATTACACTTTTGAATACGGCAATGAAAATCTACGCTAAGATACTCTCGGATAGACTGAGTAATTGGTTAAAAACAAATAATAAACTAAGCGAATATCAATCGGGCCTTAGATCAGGATACTCCACGTAAATATGTAAATATTTGTACATAAGTAAAAGTTGTTGTTCAATTGTATTGATTAGGTTTTTTCCAATTTATTGATATACATATAATAATAAAATGCAGAAAATAAGAACACATGAAAATACACGAAATTATAAATCAATTCTTTTCTGCTTTGCGCGAATCATTCGTTAACTTCTTCCACCTTAATGTTAATGTGCCTGTTAATGCTCATAAGAGCAAGCCCATTCAGCCTATCTTCGCCTGTAGAATTCCTAATCCAATATGTTAGACGCCTCAACGTGGAAAAACTACACTCTACGATGATATGAAGTGATCCATGAAAAGTATGAATATTGATATACGGTAATAATCTTCTGCTGAACTGCTTTGGTAATTTTGTCGGTGTTTTTGACGATGCACAATCCTGGAAACTTCAATTTTTTCTCCTATAGACTCGGCTATTTTTTCAGCATCAGCGAACTTTCGTTGTACATTCTGATGATGATGAGTAAAAGTTTGAAAACAAGGAAACAGTTGAGCTCAGAATTATGTTCCACAAAACTGTTTGCGCTCCGTCAAAGTGACATTGAGCGCTCAGTGAGATTTTTCTTTGTGGAACTGGCGTAATAGATCAATGTGATTGAAGCATCCCCAAACCCCCCCCCCCCCTATGCTACGCCACTGGTTAGTGGTAAACGGGAGGGTTTATCCCCAAACCCCCCCCCCCTATGCTACGCTGGTTAGTGGTAAACGCCCAAAAATCAAAAGTGTAAATCTTCAAAAATGGCTCAGGACAGCCAGCAGGAAATGAAAAATGGAAATTTAAACTACAACAATTGGAAATAGTAAAAGATTATACTTATCTAGGCATAAAGCTTACTCATAATTAAAAAAAAAACACATAACCAGTAAGTTAGAAAAAGCCAAAGCTGCTATCGCAGTTAACTGCAAACGAGTTTTTAACAACAATTGCATACCACATCAAGCTAAATACAAAGTTTTCCAAGGAACTGCTAGAGCCATTATGTTTTATGGTGCACAGTGTTGGGGTTATAATACGAGTCAGTAGAATCCTTGCTAAGGTACTACGTTAAGAAAATAATAGGGGCGGCCGTGGTGCAGTGGTAGAGTGTTCAGTAGGTAGGCCGGATGCTTGGGTTCGAATCCCGCTCTGGGCATCTACTTTTCTTTCAGCCTCCTAGTTTCGCCGCCCTTGAGGTTATATGTGAAATAACTAACACCTTATTTCCACTACTGCAACACAGAAAAAAGGGAAGGCTGCTACCCTGGTAGTACAATGGACCGGTTATTAAGTCTGAGTTCTCCAGGTTAGCATATATGCCTCTTCGTTAAAAAAAAAAAAAAAAAAAAAAAAAAAAAAAAAAAAAAAAAAAAAAAAAAAAAAACGTTAAGAAAATGTTTTAACTACCTAGCACAGTGCCAAATTATATGATCAATCTGGAGACTGGCCTGTCTGAGCTCTTCATGACTACCCTCAAACTACAAATTGATTATCTGCTAAGAGTTGTAGAAATGGATGATAATCGGCTTCCAAGTCATCAGAAGCAACTCAATTTGGGTTGCAGAATGGCACAATCTAGCTAGGGAGTGTGGATGTGAGCTTTCTTTGGACCTTACGAACCTCAATTCTTGGAAGCCCCAACTTTACCAACTGATGCAGAAACTGGATGATGCAAAAGGCAAAACTTTATTGAACAGGCATAGAATTCCTCAGCTAGATTCATGTATGGAACATTAAACCACAACCTCTGCGAGAAAAACTACTTCAGCAGCTCACTCACCGCAAGTGAAATATCTACAATTTTCAAAGCTAGGGGTGAATTGCTGAGCCTGAAGAGCTGCCAACCCCCTAAGCCAGGGTGTAATGCGATCCGTGCCCATTGGTTGGTTTGCAGTCAGGGGTTATACCGACTGTAGTATAACGGAACCTTCGTGACACCGGGTCGAATCACGAAGTAACTTAGACCTTACTGTGTTATGCGGAGCTCTGACACAGCTGACCTATTTTCTCTAGCTACTCGTGGGAACTTATGAAAAGGAACAACAATAAAAATTTTAAAAACTTTTATCTTCCGCAGGGAACATCTGCAAGAGGTATGGCGGATCGTATGGAGAAAGACTTCCGGGGTGACAAACCTGTCATCAGAGATCGTGCCAATAGTAGGGAGCAACCTAACACCAGCAAGAGGAGGTCTTCCGAGCTAGTGTATAGGGCAATCCCAGACGCAAGGAAGAAGCCAGTGGGTGTTACCACTGACAAATCTGAGGAAGAAAGTGCTAAAAGAGCTATCTCTGAAAGGACACTTGGGGAAACCCATAAGTCCAGCACTACTATTCCAAAGAAGAAAGTATGGAAAAGGAAAACCATCCCTCGTCCGGCGCTGGGTGAACCAGGTGGTTTGGACGATCCAAACAGACAGGGTCTGAGTGGTGCGGGAGTAAAATGGTACCTCAGATTCATCAAGCAGGGTTTCTCGCAGATAGAATCGAGAAGAAGGTCGACGAAAGAAAGTTGGCACAAGCAGAGGGCAGGCCGGTAGAAAGCTGCGGAGGTAAGAGAGACAGTAAACACATATCTCCCCCCCAGCAGGCAGCCCAGAAGAAAAGGAAAACCGTGACCGAAACCGAGACACATGCCTCGGTCAGCAAGGGCTCGGTAGCAACAAGTAGGGCAGTGTCATACGCGGCGGCTGCCAGAACCATACGGGTTGCGATTTTACCGAAGGAGTACCCCCGAATCACTCTCTCGCAGAGTGAGCTCTCTAAGCTCGAAGACGCCATGGTGGACGAGATGAGAATAGGGTGGGAAACTGAAATGAAATTTGAAGGCATGTCCTTCAAACCTGGTATGATTCTAGTAGATTGTACCAATCAAGAGACAGCAGACTGGATCAAGAAGACAGTCCCGAAGCTGAGTGGGTGGAAAGGTTGTGAGATTACCACAAGAATGGGGGACGACATACCCAAGCCATTCAACATCACAATCTTCGTACCAAGAAGCAGTGGCCAAGACCACGGCATGATTCTTGCTCTTATAAAGCAGCAGAATGGAGAAATGAATACCCATGTCTGGAAGGTTCTTTCCTGCAAGGAGGAGGGTAACGGCCAACTGCTAAACATTGGCGTAGACGAAAAATCTGTGGAGGCGATTTTCAAAAACAATCATAGCATCCACTACAGATTCGGTAAGGTCCAGGTGCATGGCCTGAAAAAAAGAAGTGGTATAGAGAACAAGCCGCCTACTGATACCAATCCGATCAGCACTCTGCCAACTCCCCAAATCCCCAGTACACCCACCCACATCCCTTTGCAGGAGAAACAGGAGACATCTCCGAAACATCTCCCAGCAAAATCCATCCCAATTCTATCCCAATCCCTTATTCTACCATCCAGTCCACTACCTAACCCCATTCCAACCCTATTCCAATCCCCTATCCTACCATCCAGTTCACTACCTACCCCTATCCCAGCCCCCAAACCATCATCACTAACAAAGGTCATGATGGATATAGCAGAGGAAGAGGAAGAGGTTCCCCTCACAACAGAGGAGGAAAACGACCTGTTAACAGGTCCGGGGGCAGAAACCCCCGAAGAAGAAGATTTCTAATGGAGGTACGCGGGATCAGTACCAAGCTAGTCCAAGTAAACGTTCATCATGCCATAGCAGCCTCAGCTGTCACAGCGAGGAAAATTACGAGAGAAGGCATTGGACTAGCACTGATCCAAGAACCCTGGACCTATGGGGGACAAATTAAAGGTCTATCCATTAGAAATACGAAGGTAATATGGGATAAAGAGTCAATCTCTCCTAGAACAGCAATCATAGTAAGGAACGATATTAATCATTTCTGCCTTTCAGAGTTTATGACGAGAGACCTGGTTGCAATTCAGGCCTCAATCAACATCGGAGGCCAGACCAGGTGGGTGGTAATCGCATCAGGGTACTTTCCGGGAGATGAAGCGAACATTCCTCCCGCTGAGGTAAAGAATCTGGTAGATTACTGCCGGAAGAAGAAGTTACCAATACAAACACAACAATAGGTTGTGTTGTGACGCAAACGCACACAACACCATCTGGGGTAGCACAGACACGAATCAAAGGGATGAGTACCTTTTAGAATTCTTTTTAGAAAAATGCTTAGAAATTTACAATATAGGGAATACTCCTACCTTTGTTACTAGAAATAGGAAAGAAGTACTAGATATTACCTTCGGTTCTACAGTCCTGAAAAACTGTATTAGTAACTGGAGGGTCTCGAATGAGCCTTCTCTATCAGATCACAGGATAATTGAATTTGTTCTAGATGGAATCCTTTGTGGGAATACTCCTAGGAGAAATCCAAAAACACCAACTGGGATCTATATAGAGACAATCTCACATACAACATAGGAAATATAGCCACTAACAGGGAACCTAAAAGTCGTCTGGAGCTTGAAAATGCGGTAAGCGAGCTTAATACAGCTATGATTGATGCATATGAATCAAGCTGCCCCCTAAGCTCCGCAAACAAACAGATGCCCCCTGGTGGAACAAAAACCTAGAAGCGCAAAGGAAGAGGGTAAGAAAACTCTTCAACAGTGCAAAAAGTAACAGCAACTGGCATGCTTACCATGCGGAACTTACAGCCTATAGTAAGGAAGTGAGGAAAGCAAAAAGAAGAAGCTTTGTAGACTTCTGTGAAAGCATAACAACAACCCCGGCAGCAGGCAGACTTCATAAAGCCCTTTCAAGGGAAAAGTCACAAACCACCATGGCCTTGAAATACGCTGACGGCAGTTTCACAGAAAATGAAGAGCAAAGATCGCTTCTCCTGCTTAACACTCACTTCTCTGGAAGCATACTAACAACAGGATATGATAGACCTACACCTGTGCACAGTACTGATAAGCAAGACTGGAAGACAGCAACGATAGTTTGCTCGAAGAAGAGGCTAGAATGGGCATTAAGTACCTTTCAACCCTTCAAAACTCCAGGGGTAGATGGAATCTTTCCTGCATTATTACAAATGGGAAAAGAAGTGATTCTACTACACTTACTCAAAATTATCAGAAGCAGTCTGGCTCTAGGGTACATACCTAGTCCATGGACACGAGCAAAGATTATCTTTATACCAAAAATAGGTAAGAAAGACACAACTCATCCTAAATCTTTCAGGCCAATAAGCTTAACATCCTTTGTACTGAAAACCATGGAGAAGGTGATCGATAACTTCTTAAGATCAGAAATTCTAGTGGGCAATCCACTAAACACTAGACAGCATGCATACAGAGCAGGTAGATCTACAGAAACTGCCCTATACCATCTCTCAACCACTATCCAAAAAGTAATCGACTCAAAGGAAACAGCGATCGGCTGTTTCTTGGTGCCTTTGATAATACCTCACACGAGGCGGTTAACAAAGCACTTCAGAGGAAGGACATTCCGATTACAATAATAAAGTGGGTTAGTGCAATGCTTAGTACAAGAACGGCAGAAACACACTCTAGCCAAACGATTCAGAGAATCATCACTACGAGAGGCTGCCCACAAGGAGGGGTCCTGTCACCTCTACTTTGGAGTCTAGTAGTAGATGAACTATTAGAAAAACTAACCACGCAGGGCATAAGATGCATTGGCTATGCTGATGACATCACATTATTAGCCTGTGGGAAATATGAAGAAACCCTATGCGATATAATACAGAGGGGTCTGGCAATCACGAAAAAATGGTGTACATCTGTAGGACTGAACATCAACCCCACAAAAACTACAATTATACCATTCACCAGAAGAAGACTCCTACCACTCATGAAAGACATTACACTGGATGGAGTAACCATAGTACCCACAACAGAGGTCAAGTATCTAGGCGTGATTCTAGATAGTAAACTCCTGTGGAAAAAACAAGTTGAAGCAGCTACTGAAAAAGCTAAGAAAACCTTAATGATATGCAAAAGTATAGCAGGAAGATCATGGGGTTGTAAACCGAGCATTATTCGGTGGATGTACCTAATGATGGTAAGACCTATCCTTACCTATGGAGCGGTAGTCTGGAACAAGAGAACGGACCAGGTGACCACTAGAAAAACATTAGAAAAAGTACAAAGACTTGCGTGCATATGCATATCAGGAGCAATGAGAAGCTGTCCAACTGCGGCTTTGGAAGTATTGCTAAACCTGACACCTTTGCACCTGGTAATAAGAAGCATCTCAAATGCAACGATAGCTAGATTTGCCAAAGAGACTGAGTGTGTCCTGAAATCTAGCGAAAAGAGCATAATATCGAAAGAGTTAGCACTCATTGACTTTCCTCGGGATAGCAAGACCAAGGAATTCAAATTCGATAAACTCTTCAGCGTTGAGCTAAGTAACAAAAAGGCATGGCAAGGTGAGAAAGAGACCTACTCAATGAAGACCCATGCAATAAAATGGTATACAGATGGCTCAAGAACAACTGAGGGAACTGGAGCAGGAATTGTTGGGCCAAGAGCAAAAATTTCAGTACCTATGGGAAGAATGTCAAGCATATTCCAAGCAGAAGTCTATGCAATAGGCAAATGCGCGGAAGTAAACATTGACAGGAAAAATAATAACAAACATATTGCAATAATGACGGACAGTCAAGCTGCAATTAAGGCCCTACGATCCTACACAATCTCCTCAAAACTTGTCAGCGAATGCATTGACAAATTGAAAAAACTGGGCAAGGTTACAATTTACTGGGTACCAGGACATGTAGGAATCATAGGCAATGAACAGGCAGACGAACTGGCAAAGACAGGAGCCGGATTACCACTCACTGGACCGGAACCTTTTTGTGGAATAACAGAAAGCCACATTAAGAATGAAATCAAAAAGTTGGAGGAAGACAACAGAGCTAAACACTGGAATGACCTCCCCAAGATGCGCCAAGCCAAACTTCTACTTGGTTCTTTCAACAAAAAACGTTACAAAGACGTAATAAAACTTAATAGAAACAATGTAAGAATGCCAGCCGGGTTTTTAACCGGACACTGCAGGCTAAGAAAACATCTAAAAGTACTAGGCATAGAGAGCGACGACCAATGCAGATATTGCAACGAACAGGAAGAATCTCCTGATCACCTCCTAGGTGACTGCGAAGCTCTAATACACCAAAGAAAGAAGTACCTAGGATCCTACTATGTAGAGGAGAGGGAGCTAAAACTCCTAAGCGTAGCCCAGATACTAAGTTTCATCAAAGGAACTAATCTGGATGAAGTACTTTAATTAAGGAATACCACTTAAGAAGTAGGGGGTACAATAGATCTAAACAGGTCGAGGTACAATACAAAACCCCAATTTTCATTCATTCATTCATTATATTAAGTTCACTTATATGTGTTGTAATGGCAGGCATTTTGCTTATTGTATCTACTTCTTTTGATTACATAGTCCACATAAATTAAGTTATTATTATCATTATTTTTATATCACTCAACTTTGTTGTTGTTAAGATCACTAGATGTAAATAAATGTAAATTAAGTTCTCTAAACTTGGTTCTACATCTAACGCCAACAACGAGCGAACAGGGGCGCTCTGTGCAAATCAAACCCCCATCGTCCTAGATGCTTTAAGTCCCATTCATGTTAAATGTAAAGTCCATGTTAACTCAACATTAAATGTTTGAATATATATTTATTTATTTAAATTTGCCATAGAAAAAAATATATTGTTACCACTCAGGCAGACGGCACTCGGCCATGTCTTTATTATGTATGTAAAACCAAATTTGTAAAAAAATTTTTTTAAAAATACAGCATTTTAATGATAAAAAAAAAAATAACTAATCATACCGGTTGTATGGCAGGTACCGTTATTTCAAGATCTAGAGACCCAATTCCAAAAACCCCTCTGCCAAACAGACTATAACTTCAAGTTTTGAAGAAAATTTGTTTACGCGGTTAAGGCTGTAGATTCATATACGGACATACAGACAGACAGACAATCAGACCGAAAGACAGAAAGACAGACAGAATTGTAGGACCAAATTTTTTCGTATTCTCTATCATCGTAATGTCATGTTTAGTTGTTATCTCAATTTTTTTTTTCTGCACGATTGCAAAACTTGCCTTACAGTACCTGTTGAAACATCAAAAGAGACAACAGACAACGTACTAAGCAACGCACCCAATTACACAACCATCTACCAACCTACTAAGCAACGCAGCCGAATTACACAACTTTTTAATTTTGGTGGAGCTACCGCCCCATTTATTAGCTTAATACAAGCTTAACATAACTTAAGCATACTAAACTTTAACTAATTAAAACTAAATTAAACTACAAAAAAAAAGAAATGGTTTAAAAGGAGGACTTTCAGACAAGGACTTGGAAGATTGAGGTCGAAAAGAAAAGGAACAGAATTAATCTCACTAATCATACGGGTTAAGGGTTCGTTGAGACCATAGGATGTACGATGAGCAGGAAGGAAAAAAAAATCGGGATGATCTTACGTTTCGGCAATTAGTGTTGAAGAAAATAAAGTCTAAAAGGGGGAAGCAGTCAGTGTTACCAGTAAGAAGTCGGTGAATGAATATGATGTCAAAGACATTCCTTCTGTTTTCTAGGGAGTGGAGATTAAGGATTGCGAGACGTTTGCGGTAAGGAGGCAGGGTGAGAAAGTTTCTAACATCGTAGAGATCCCGAAGGGCAAACAGCAGAAAACGACGTTGGACACTTTCGATCCTTGAGATATAAACCGATTGATATGGAGCCCACACTTGCGATGCATACTCTAGGAGAGGGCGAACATAGGCCATATAGAGGGATTTCGTTACAAGGGGGTTGTGGAACTCTTTGGACCATCTCTTGATAAAACCAAGGGCGGAATTGGCTCTTGATATTACCTCGTCAATATGAGAACGAAAATTTAATTCGCTGTCGCAGAGGACTCCAAAATCTCGGATAAGCTGCACACGGTTTATAGGAAGGTTCTGAAGATGATAGGATCTGGGGGTAGGTTTGCTACTTTTACTAGAAAAAGTAATTGCTTCGCATTTGGCAATGTTTAACTCAAGGAAGTTTTTAGAACACTAAAAGACCAATGAATCGAGGTCCTTTTGAAGCTGGAGAGAGTCTCGATGGGAGGTGATGACTTTGAAAATTTTTGCGTCATCCGCGTAAAGTGAGAAGAATATTGGATGATCTTTTCGACATCATAAATGGCAAGAATGAAAAAGAGGGGTCCAAGATGGCTGCCTTGGGACACACCGGAGGTTGCCACAAAAGGAACTGAAAGAGTGGAACGGAAACGAACTCTTTATTGGCGGTTATCCAAATATGAAGATATCCATTTGAATAGGATAGGGCTGAATCCGCGGAAGGAAAGTTTAAAGAGGATTAAAGTGTGGGAGATTTTGTCGATAGCCTTGTTAAAATCTGTGGTAATGACGTCTACTTCGTTTACTTTTTCCATCGCAGAAAGAGAGAAGAGAACAAACTCAACTAGATTAGTGGCTGTAGACCTTCCCTTACAGAAACAATGCTGCTTGGACCATATCATTGATTTACACTAAAAATTTTGTTAATGCTAATTTATGTAAGATTTCTTTTAAAATTACTTCATATAATATATCAGGGTTGGGAAATAAGTTGATATTTAAAAAATTTTTTGAAACCATTAGAGATAGGTAACGATATTTTTTTATTACCCGAAACATTTATTGAACGAGAAACTTCACATTTTGAGACATATTTCCAAGAATTGATACTTAAATGGATTCCGGCAACTAGAACGCATAACAATGGAAGAGCAAGTGGAGGATGTTTATTCGGAATAAAAAAATCTCTTCACAAAATGTTGAAATGTGGCTTTGTAAATGACAGAACTGTGATCGAACTGACAAAAGCGAATGATAAATTAGTCATAGTTCCGGTATATATCAATTGCAATAAATGGATGGAGGATTTTAATAGTTTGTACGACTTTCTTCTTGAATTACACCAAGAAAATTAAATGGTAATCGGAGATTGTAACGCAAGGGTAGGCAACGCCCAGCTTTTGCAACTAGAACCAGAGTTTATACCCGGCTTTTTTAACATCACAAGATCAGCAAAGGACACAAAAGTTGACGGAAACGGGAAAAAATTTATCGAAATGTGCGAGTCAATCGGTCTATCACTCTTAAATGGACGAACTAGAAGCGATCCGGATGGCCATTTTACGTTCATCAGAGGAATCTCTTGCTCGATTATAGATGACTGACTTGTGCGTGGAAGATGGCTAGAATGCGTAGAGGATTTAAAAGTCGGGGAGTTAATCTATTCAGATCACATGCCACTTACAGTTGATTGCATACTAGAAGAAGAATCGATCAGAAATGATGTGGAAATGAAATCGTGTATCACTTAGGCCGCACAACCCTTTCAATCTGTCAGAAACCAGAAATAGAAAGAACCGTGGTTTGACAGAGATTGTGAATCAGCAAGGAAAAATCTTTCGGCTTTTTAAAACTTCTGAGGGTATCAAACTCAAGCCTTTAAAAAGCATGTGCCAACAGGCGAACAAGGATTTCAAAAGGATTTGTAAGGAAAAACAGAAGTTATACTCGAACTACTTAAGCCAAAAATTATCAGAAGTAAACGACAGCCGATCGTTCTGGAAAATAGCCCGTTCTCTCAATGGTTTCTCTTTTGCTCAAAAAATAAAAATCAGTACGAATGTATTAGCCGAACATTTGGAAAATTTACTCAGTAAGCCTGTAAATTCAAACCATTTGATTCTCTATGCCAAACCTTTTATAGAAAATGAAGAACTTGGCCGTGCCTTCACTGTTCAAGAAGTCGCAAAAGTTATACACCGATGCAATTTGAACAAAGCTCCAGGAGAGGATCGGGTGCCGTTTTAAATATGCCACGGTGAACTTCATTTTCAATATTTCAATATTCAATAGGAAAAACGTTCCAGAAAGTTTTCGTCAAAATATTATACTACCGCTATTCAAAAAGGGAGATGTTAACGATCCCAACAATTATCGTGGAATATCGTTTATGAATTCGGTAGTGAAAATATTCAATGGTGTCATTCTAGCTTAGTGGTTCCCAACCTTTCAGAACTAGCGACCCAAATTAGAGTATTGGAAAATCTCTGCGACCCAATGTATTTGATTAAATGTTAAATTATAAACCTCTCCGTATACATATTAGGTACATGCTTAAGAGTTTTCTAAAAATCTACTTTCAAAGTTCGCAATGGGAATATTTTCAAAACAGACCTTAATAAGTAGAGTGCCAAATTTATTTAATTGAAAAGAGAATGTTTCTAACATACAATATATTTATACAATTATATATGTATGTATATTAGACTGGGCCAAAAAAAATTTATATTGAAAATATTGTTTGGGATAGCTAAAAAAAAATTTCAAAAAAGTTAAGGCTCAAAAAAAAAAAAAAAAAATTATTTAGAGGTCTATCAATCGTGTTTTATATTTCTTAGACCTGTGAGGCTTCTTTGTTCCCAGCTGGAGCAGAACTCAGTGGGTCCAGGGCTTTTCCCAAGCAAGCTCGAAAACTTAGGCAGCGGCAGTCCAACTTCTGGAAATAACGAGTCTCGAGACGGCAAATATGAATTACAATATTATTTATTATTTCCTAAGATAGACAAGAGACGAGTCTGCACAATCAGTGAATTAATTCGTTTTGAATTTAACTAAGTATTCGCCAAGCAAGTGGAACACGGTGCAGGCTAGCAGGCTTGGTACGGTCGGGGCGCTGAGGGCAGGCATCACTTTTCCTTCGGCTGAAGAGGTGAGGATTAGCTGTTTCGTTTTCGGACGGCGCAGCGTGGGGATTCGGTATTGTCGGTGGCTGGTTTGGCCAGTGTGGGCTTGGTGCTTGATGAGCTCCTGCAAACAATTAAGCAATTTTAGTTAGGAACATTGCCCAGAATATGGAGCGACGCTTGTAGGAACAACAGGGGGAGGAGTAGCTATCCAAAGGAGTGGCCATAGCAGAGGAACTGACCGGCGGCCTCGGTTAGGAGGCACCTTTCCGGGTAATTCAAAAAAATGTTTGCTATTGCAAAAGCGGCTATGACTGAAGTAGTAGTCACAATATTTCCAAGGTTTTGCAGTGCGGGTAATTGAACGGTGGCCTCTGTTTGGAGGCACCTTTCCGGTTAATTCGATAGGCTTGAGAATTGATCGGCGGTTTCTGTTAAAAGGCACCTTTCCGGTTAATTCAAAAGGTTTGCTCTTTGCAAAAGCAGCTATGACTGAATTAGTAGTCATAATGTTTACAATCGGCTTTGCAAGTGCGGAGAATTGAGTGGCGGCCTCTGCTAGGAGGCACCTTTCCGGTTAATTAAATAGGTTTGAGAATTGACTGGCGGGCTCTGTTCGGAGGCACCTTTCGGTTTAATTCACAAGGGGTTTCGACTAGGCGGAAAAGAGGATAATCCAAGATCAGAGTGGTATTCCCACAGCCAATCATTCGCTGACGTTTCTTCTCTGATTTTTCCCATAATTTTCACTTATACTTAGTTAAGAAACTCCAAAATAAAAGAGCAAAATCAAAAAAACATACCATTTTTCAAAGCTTGATTACTCGGAAAGGGTTTGTCTGTCAAAAATCTGTAACAAGACCTTTCTTAAAGTAAATTTCATTTTCTACAAAAATATCTGTCGTTAAATTTGTTGGGCTCAAAATAATTCAACAGTTTTGACGCTCAAGTAAGGTTAGGTCTAAGAAATATAAAACACGATTGATAGACCCCTAAATAATTTTTTTTTTGACCTCAAACTTTTTTGGATTTTTTTTTTTACTTTCCAAAACAATATTTTCAATATCGTTTTTGAAAAAAAAAAAAAAAAAATTTTTGGCCCAGTCTAATGTATATACAGGCTGTCCCATACTTCGTGTATTATCATTTGGGGTGTGATTCTTGGTTATATTCTAAAAAAAAATTGTTTAACAGTAAAGCTCATTTCTCAACTTTGACATCACTTTTTGACAATTTAAGAAAAGGCTAACTTTGGTGTACCCGGACCTGTGTTAAATTTGATATCTCTGTCAATACTGGTGATAGAGACTTAATTTTAGACTTAATAGAAATAACAACCTTTAAGACCGTATTTAAGTTGAGCTTCCATAGGCTTAGGGTTACCAGATTTTCAATTTTAAGTGGTGTTCAAATTTTCTTCCCCAAACAAAGTTTTGACTTTGAGGTCACTTTTTTTCAGAAAATGTCTGTTAAACATAGAGTTTTCTTATTTTTTACTGATGAACAAAATAATAATAAAGAAAAAACTTAGAATTAAGTTTACTCAAAAACCCATACTTTTTATGATACTTGAAAAAATACAAAATGGGTAAAATTTAAAAAAAAAATAAAAAAAAATGTTTACCTTTGAGGATTGTTTGAATAAAACAGTAATATGGGCACTTTTAGTAGTTTTTATATGTATTTTGTACAAAAACAATTATAACAAGTATTCAAAGTGCCCTCTTTCGTTTTGAATGCATGCCAGAGCCCGTTTTTGGATTTCATTGTGGGTGCTTGCTTTAAGTTTGGGGTATGAATGTTCAATAGGTAAATAATTCATATGAAAGGATAAGAAAACAAATTTGTTCATCAGTTTATCAAAATAAGTCACGATTGCAGTTTGATCAAAGAGCTATTTGAAATGCCTTCATTTAGGAAAGAAGAACACGCAGAAATTTTTTTCTTATATGAGTTTTGCAATGGAAATTCAAGAAGAGCACAACAAAGATACCAGGAGTTTTATCCTTACTAAAAATCTGGCAACTCTGAGCCTATAGGAGTCCAATTTAAATAAAGTTTCAAAGATTACAAGACTACAAGTAAGACAAGAGTTATCGAGAGCAAACATCCACAATGAAATCCAAAAACGGGCTCTGGCATGCATTCAAAACGAAGGAGCGCTCTTTGAGCACTTGTTATAATTGTATCTGTACAAAATACATAAAAATACTACTAAAAGTGCCCATTTTTTTTGTTTTATTCAAACAAACCTCAAAGGTAAACATTTTTTTTATTTATTTTTAAATTTTACTCATTTTGTATTTTTTCAAGTATCATAAAAAGTATGGGTTTTTGAGCAAACTTCATGCTTAGTTTTTTCTTTATTATTGTTTTGTTCATCTGTAAAAAATAAGGAAACTCTATGTTTAACAGACATTTTTTGAAAAAAGTGACCTCAAAGTCAAAACTTTGTTTGGGGAAGAAAATTTGAACATCTGGTAACCCTATGGAAGCTCAACTTAAATACGGTCTCAAGGGTTGTTATTTCTATTAAGTCCAAGATTAAGTCTCTATCACCAGTATTGATAGAGAAATCGAATTTAACATAGGTCAGGGTACACCAAAGTTAGCCTTTTCTTAGATTGTCAAAAAGTGATGGCAAAGTTGAGAAAAGAGCTTTACTGTTTAACAATTTTTTTCTTAGAATATGACCAAGAATCACACCCCAAAGGATAATACACGAAGTACGGGACACCCTGTATGTACATTTCATATACATAGCATGAAACGAATGGTATTAAAAATTTTAAAGCATTGTTCGATAAATTTGGGTAAACTTCTCTCACACTACACCAAAAGTCAATCAATGACTTTGTTTCGAAATTATCTTTAGCAAAAGAATTATATATTAATCAATAAATTCATCTTGGAAAGTATCCGGAATTTCAGAAACAATAAAATGTGCAGAGAAAGGACTTTGGATAGGCGTGAGTTGAACATTATATAAATCGTGGAAGTATGTAGCAATCTAATGTTTGAAATAAGTCAGGTGATTGATGATAAGGTTTTCTAATTCTTCCTTAGCATATTCATTTTCGGCTTGGGTCTCGCTGAGTTTGTGAAACATTGCTATGTTATGCTCGGTGCTCGCTTACCCTTCTACTTCAGTTTCCAAGTTTTTCAACAAAACACTGCAAATGATCTTTGAATTGAATTATAGTGATATCATTTCCTTGTAGTTTAAGGTTCAATTTGTTGAATTCTTCGAATTTATCTGAAAAATATTGTTACAAATTTCTTAAATGAATAAAAGAAAGAAGATATAAATTGATTAATTTTTGTTTTATTGTAAGAAAATTAGAAGATTCTAGCCAAAATTAGTATTTCTGTTTAAAATGGCGGACTACTCGTCTTGGAGCCAAAAGAATTAATGAATTGCAAAAACGTGTTCTTCTTTTCTGACAATTCTGATGGTTGACAGTTGACAGACGTCTAGTTGACGTGTCTTTCCAGTTGCTCTTTCCAGTTGCTTAAGGTGGAAACATTATCATTTAGTTAAGGTCGTAACACATTTAGTTAAGGTCGTAACACTGCTCCCCATGAAGAAAAGACGACTGTCCTCAGTCGTGGTCGTTAGGTGCCACAGCGATTTGTCGAAACCATTAAGCTGAGAGTTGACACAACGCTAATCGATCTCTGTGGACAACAACTTTCTTGCTTCCGGTTTGTTTAATGATTCGATACAAGACATCTCCCAGCTTTTCTATAAGATTGTATAAGGACCTTGCCAGTCACATTGTAGCTTAGGACACCGGCCCTTTTTTCGTTTAGGAGCATAAAGCCAAACCTTGTCGCCTACACCAAATGGAGCAGCCTTCGCATTGATGTCATATCTATCCTTCATTCGCCGGCTATAACTCGCTAGTTGTTGTCGATTGAAGTTATACGCTGTTTCTAAACTACCAGTTAACGATTCGATGTAATTTGAAGTGTTGACGGGTCTATCTGGAGGGGGTCCAGTTATAAGTTCGTTCGGCAATCGAAGTTCGCGGCCAAAGGTCAAAAATGCGGGCGTCTGTTTGGTGGCTTCATGAACTGCCGTGCGATATGCGAGCAACAAAAACGGAAGATGGCTGTCCCAATCCCTTTGGTTTTCCTCAACATATTTGGCGAGATAATTTAGAAGGGTCCTGTTAAAACGTTCCACCATACCGTCCGATTGTGGGTGTAAAGCTGTTGTTCGAGTTTTGTCGATTCCCATCTTTTCGAGAACGCATTTAAATACAGCGGACTCGAAATTTCTGCCTTGGTCGGAGTGAAGCTGAATCGGGACGCCAAAGCGGGAAAATACATGAACAATCAGGGCGTTTGACACCGTTTCAGCCGTTTGGTCTGGAAGAGGAATCGCCTCGGGCCATTTGGTAAAGTAATCGCAGAAGACCAGAACGTACTTGTTGCCTAGAGATGAAACTGGTAGTGGTCCAAGGATGTCAACTGCAACACGTTCAAACGGCGCGCCAACATGAACAGGTTGGAGTTTTGCACGATATCTTGTTGATGGGCCTTTGCGTTGTTGACAACGAGGACAAGCCTTGCAATATTGTTCGACATCTTGGGAACAGCCCACCCAATAGTACCTCTTTTTGACTTTTTCTTGGGTTTTTTTAATGCCAAAATGACCGCCAGTTGAGCTGTCGTGCATTGCCTTAAGAATGGTGTCCTGCAAGTCAAAAGGTACAATTAATTGGAAGTACTCACCATTCTTCGATATAATTTTTCTACAGAGTACTTCGTTCCGGTACTCGAGGTTTTCAAACATTCCCCAGTAGGCCTTTATACGGGGGTGCAGCATACGAATTTCTTCGAAAGAAGGCCGTTCTCCATTATCCATCCACTCTCGAACAATTGACAGATGCTCATCCCGTTTTTGATGATCCGCGATATCCACAATGTTGGTCTTCGTACGGTCTACGAGATAAAGCATCGGCATTCAGATGTTTTTTTCCAGGACGATACTGAACGGTGAAATCGAACTGCTGAAGTCGTTCCAACCAGCGGGCCATCTGTCCTTCAGGGTCGCGGAAATTCATGAGCCAGCAGAGTGAACTGTGATCCGTCCTTAACGTGAAATGCCGTCCTAAGAGATATGGTTGGAAATGAGCCAAGGCTTTGACTATTGCCAAAAGTTCTCTCCGTGTGACGCAATAGTTTCGTTCTGGTTTTGAAAACATCTTACTGTGGTATTCGATGACTTTTTCTTCTCCATTTTGAAGTTGCGAAAGAACTGATCCGCAAGCTGTGAGGCTGGCATCGGTGTCAAGAATAAAGAAATCGTCTTCAGTTGGCTGAGATAATACAGGAGCGGAAGTCAGCTTTTCTTTTAACTCCACAAAACCACGTTCGCATTCGGTCGTCCAAATAAAAGGTTTTCTCTTCTCAGTGAGTGCCGTCAATGGACTTGCAATGGATGAAAAATTGAAAATAAAACGGCGATAATATGCGCAAAGCCCTAGAAACGATTGCAGTTCAGTTTTATTTTTTGGTTGGGGCCAGTTTGTAACCGCAGAAACCTTATCGATATCAGGTGATATGCCCGAACCCGACACCACGTGTCCCAAAAAACGGACTTCTTTTTTAGCCAGACAACATTTCTTCGGGGATAGCACCAAGCCCGCTTCTTTTAAGCGTTTGAACACCTTTTCTAAATTTCGAAGAAGATCATCGAAAGTTACCCCATGGACGATGATGTCGTCGAGATAAACTAGACATGAAGTATGTTGTTGAAGCTTAACATCGTTTCACAAAACATCATACATATGTATATTTAAATTCAAATTTGTAAATTGATAGCTTTGTTTTTATATTTGAATCTGGCGCTCAAATTATACCAATCGCCATATTTTCTGACTTTTGAATTCGCTCTAAATATTAATCTATCTTGAAGTCACGTGAATTTTTTGTATAAATAGAAGAGAAATCAAATAAAGGATTCAGTCCATTGTATTGTATCACATTGTACCAACCCTCACGGGCAAATCATTGCGTTTTCTTTCGTGGTATCAGTTTCTTTGTCGCAACTCGCAACCGCTGACAATCGGTCAGCGCATCAACCAAGATCGTTCTATCCCTTTGCTACAGGGAATTAATAGAGATCTCAGGTTGACGGTCAAATTGTTTCATGACCGTACATTTTGGCGCCCAACGTGTTTAGAATTACCTACATAGTTATAAAAAGAATCCTTTTTTTGAAAACCTAGTCAAAAAAGGCAATTATTTTTTGTGAACACTAAATACTGTGCTTAACGTGGTACACATAACATATCGAACTACGAAAAACAGTTTAAACTCGTAAGAATATTAAATCTATTCGGTGTTAAAAAATTATGAATTCTGGTTACAAACATTGACATTGAACATTTAATCTAACCATTCATATTTCTTGTCGCGTGTCGGTTTCGGTTTCGCGATTGCATGGTGCAGGTGAAGTGCTAAAAACCTAGAAAGGAAAGAGAACCAACAAGGAAAAAACTCAGTGGACGTCCCGAAATACATACCATCAACCTAATAGAGCAACTACAAACCAGGAGAACTACAGAAAAATTGTGGGAGATAAGTATATCTTTGAATGAGGTATGTGTGGTCTAAGTTTTACTCAAATGTGCGTTCCTATCCTATTACTAAACGACATAAATTGAAGTCATTGCCAAAACGCACCTTCGACATAAAACAGACCTAAAATTTAATTTATTGTTTAAAATACAATCATATATATTAAACGAACAACATATTTCGCCATTGCCGCTTATTTTATAAAATGAAGCAACGATTTCGGTTCTCTATTTAAAACATAAAAGCCTATTAGCCCTATATCAAAATCATAGTCTATCGATCGTTTCAATTTTGATCGACAGATCGTCGCTTACACCATAGTGCGATCGCTGGAAAATTTTAGTTATAATCCACAAAAGAGTACTTACGATCCACCATATGTGTCCAATACACACCCACATACAATCATCATTCTCTCGCTCAAAACCAGTTTTTGCAAAACCGCCACCACCCACCACCACATCATTGCCTATCGTCGTTTTTCGCTTCATTCTTTCGTGGTCTCGTTGATTGCTCGCTTCTTGCATATGGTTGTAGAAGCAGCCAAAAAAAAAAAAAAAAAATCAACATACATACATAACTTCAATGCATCGATCTTCATTTCGCCCACACATCATTCGCTCAAGCTCATAACTTTTTTTCGTCGTCGTCGTCGCGGGAGATCTTGCTACATGATCAATGCATTGAAGGAAAATTGATTGGACTTTCGTCGTGGAATTGCACAAAAATAAATAATTTTGAAGTCTAATCAAAGTTAGCTATTTAAATTATTGAACTGATGTAAAATAATCTATATCAACTTCATTAGCCTCAATCTTTGGATAAACAAATAGTATCTAAATTGGTTCGTTTTGAAAAGGGTTGTCGAATGCTACTTTAGCATTAATTGAATTCAGATTCAAATTAGATTCCAGTTAAAAGAATCTCATTTATCATTGGATTGTGCTGTTGTTGCTTGAAAGTATTTTGGTATTTGTAATGGCAACCAAACCAACCCTTGAAGAATTAAAGCAACAAAGAGCTTCTACTAAGGGAAGCATAACTCGTATAAAAAATTTAGTGGAATCAACTACCAATGTGTTAACGCCAACTGAACTCGAATGTCGTCTAGGAATCTTGGAATCTTACTTCAAACAAATTTTAGTTTATCAAACACAGATCGAATCATTAAACCCCGATGATACTGGTCGAGGTGATATCGAAGATTTGTATGTCACTGCAAAAACAACAATTCTTTCGCTTTTGGGAACTGACAGGCGGTGTAGTTTTGCAGATATGACATTAAGTAGTGTTCCTGTACCTTCAAGAAGTCGTCTCCCTAAACAACGTTTGCCTAGATTTAGTGGAAAATACTCGGAGTATAAAAAGTTTATAGACTCATTCAATCATTTAGTCGAAAACGATTCGAGCTTATCAAAAATAGAAAAATTCAATTATTTACTTTCGTGTTTGACTGATCAAGCACTTGGTACAGTAAAGGCTTTTCAAATCACTGAAACTAACTATCAAAAAGCACTTCTTAGTTTGAAGGAGCGCTATGACAATGACTGCCTGATCTTTTTGGAAAATATTTCTGATTTAATTGACCTACCCAAAGCTACAAAATCATCTCCTGTTGCACTTCGGTCATTGGTGGACAACATTTCAGCCTTGTTTAATTCTTTAATGTCGATAGGATCGTACGAAAATATTTGCAATGCAATAATAATCCATATTGCCATGTCGAAGGTTGATTCAGAAACACTGTCCAAATACGAGGAACAAATGGAGTACAGCAAGTTACCTGATTGGAAAGGATGTGCAGCCATTCTCAATAAACGGTGTCAATATCTAGAAGCTAGAGAAAGCAAACAGTTGCGTTCGGATGTCAATCCTAAACCATCGAATAAGCCAAAGCCTACGGTTGCCAACTATCGTCCTCAAACTTCACTCGCTGCTAACCAACATTGTTGTGTCTTTTGCAAAGAAAATAACCATTCAGTGGCAAATTGCAAGAGTTTTGTTGAACTGTCTGTAATGGATCGTTATTTTAAAGTGAAAAAATTAGGGCTTTGTTTGAATTGCCTAGGTAAAGGTCACAGCGTTTCGAAATGTTCCTCGGCCTATAGGTGTAAGAGTTGTAAGCAACCACACCACAGTCTTTTGCACAGACCCCAAGCTACAGATAGGGATCATTGTTTTGAAGCTTCGCTTGGTACACCTGCCCCGAATAATTCAGCAGCTGCCCACTCCGCCTTGGAGAAAGAGCGGGTTCTTCCACAAGTAATATTAGCAACAGCGTTAGCTCTCGTAAAAGATTCGTCAGGGGGCTTCCAGTTGGGTAGGATTTTGCTTGATTCTGGTTCCCAAGTCAATTTTGTTAATGAGAAGTTCGTTAAAGCACTCGGCCTTAAGAAACACAGAAGAAACGTTGAAATAGTGGGAATAGGAGATACAGAAACACAAACAAAATATGCAACGCAATCAACAATTCGCTCAAGATACAACAATTTCGAAGTTTCTTTGGAGTTTTTGATCGCACCCTCCATCACAGGGTATCAACCATAAGCAACACTCAACATCAGTGACTGGAATCTACCTGCGAATTTGGAGCTTGCAGATGAAAGCTTTAATAAACCATCTCAGATAGATATGTTGGTAGGAGCCGAAGCATTCTTTGATTTGCTCGAAATAGGTCAAGTCAAACTAAGGGAAGGACTTCCACTCTTGCAAAAAACTGCGTTAGGTTGGATCGTATCTGGCAGATACAAATCGAAATCGACAAAAGGCTATAAATCTTGCTTAGTTAATTCAAAGGATAATTGTTTGGATAAATATTTGGAAAAATTCTGGGAACTCGAAGAGATTCAGGGTCATCAGTCGAAATGGTCTGAAGAGCAATCTTCATGCGAGGAACACTTCAAAGAGAACATTGAAGTTCTACCTAGCGGTCGGTTGATGGTTAAACTGCCCTTTAAACAGGATCCTAGTTGTCTTGGAGCTTCTTATGACATCGCCTTCAGAAGATTTTTGTCTCTTGAGCGTAGGCTATCTAAGAACTCTTCATTAAAAACCCAATACGCTGCCTTCATGAAAGAATATGAAGCGTTGGGTCATATGTCACTCGTTGAAAATCCAAAACAAGAAATCGTTCACTATTATCTACCACATCAGTGTGTAATTCGGCCTGATAGCATATCCACCAAATTGCGTGTAGTATTTGATGCATCTTGCCGAACATCGTCGCAAATATCTCTTAACGGAATACTTATGGTCGGTCCTACAATACAGGACAATCTTTTAATCATTTTGCTCCGCTTTCGTCTTTACCGATACGCTCTGACTGCGGATATTGTTAAGATGTATCGGCAAATTCTAGTACATCCGTCGCATAGAAGTTTGCAGCTTGTGTTATGGAGAGAAGATGAAAACACTCCAATACAAACCTACCAGCTGAACACAATAACATATGGTACTTCATCGGCGCCATTTTTGGCAATTCGTTGTTTGCAGTACTTAGCTGACGTAAACCAAGAGCGTTTCAGTTTAGGTGCTTCTGTTCTAAAGTCTGATTTTTACGTTGATGACATGTTAACTGGAGCTGACAACCTAGATACTCTAACTCAGAAACAGAACGAAGTTGTTTCCATTTTGAGGTCTGCTGGACTAGAGCTCTCAAAATGGAATAGCAATCATCATTCCTTGCTTGGCGAAGTTAAACAGAAGGAAATAAGATTAACTGAATCCAATCTCAAAAGTACGTTAGGTATCGCTTGGAACCCTTTCGCTGACGAGTTTAGTTTTTCTTATAAACCCAATCGAACTTACAAAATTTTTACCAAGAGATCTATTTTATCTCTTTCTTCGTCTCTTTTCCACCCAATGGGCTTGATTAGCCCTATCATTATTCGAGCAAAAATAATTTTACAAAGTCTTTGGATAGATAAGGTAGATTGGGATGCATCTATTCCACAAGCCATCGAAACTGAATGGCGTCAGTTTATGACCGACTTGCACTCAGTTGGAAATCTATCGGTACCTCGACATATATTTTTAGAAAATAGGCAAAGTTACCAAATACATGGATTCGCGGATGCTTCGATGAAAGCGTACGGCTGTTGCATCTATCTGAGAAGCATAGACACCTGTGGATCAGTAGCAGTTAAGCTTTTAGTCGCAAAGTCGAGAGTAGCACCTGCTAAGAAGAAACAACTGCCTCGACTAGAACTATGCGCCGCACATCTTTTGTCTAAGCTCTGGGTAAAAATTCACAGCGTTGTAGATAAAAACTACTCAGGTGTATTCTTTTGGACTGATTCTCAAGTAGTTTTGCACTGGATCTTTACACACTCTTCAAAGCTCAATACGTTTGTTGGAAATAGAGTAGCAGAAATACAGGAAACGACAAAGGAAGTAGTTTGGAGACATGTTCCAACCAACGATAATCCTGCAGATGTCGTCTCGCGAGGATGCACCGTAGAAGATCTAAAAAACTCGACTTGGTTTACAGGACCGAAATTTTTAGTTGAAGAAGAGGAAAATTGGCCAACCGCAACAGGACTTCATCTCACTCCAGAGGACCTGGCACTGGAAAAAAGGAAAATTGTTCTGAGTTGTCGCAACCCAGACCAAAACCATTATCTGGAAAAAATAGAGAGCATCAGCTCATACATTAAACTCATTCGAATCTTTGCGTACGTATTGAGATACCTTAGCTTACGATTACGCAAAATACCATTTCGAGGTGAATACCTTACAGCTGAAGAGCTAGAACATTCCCTACAAATCATAGTAAATGTCATTCAAATGAAATATTTTGCCAAAGAAATAGTCGCAATTAAAACTAAAACATCGCTCAAGGGATCTATAAAATCACTTAGCCCCTTTATAGAAGACAAAAATGGTCTTCTTCTGTTGAGAGTTGGAGGCCGTTTGAAACACGCAAATATACCAGAAGAAAGTAA
The DNA here is from genome assembly GCA_914767635.1 of Melanostoma mellinum. Classification (NCBI taxonomy): domain Eukaryota; kingdom Metazoa; phylum Arthropoda; class Insecta; order Diptera; family Syrphidae; genus Melanostoma; species Melanostoma mellinum. The sequence goes on from OU612060.1 coordinate 87,381,879, forward strand.
ACATCCATTGTTGCTACCAAAGGATTGCAATTTTAGCAACACTCTTGTCGAACACCTTCATCATTCCAACTATCACGCTGGACCAAAGGCTCTAGTCGCATTGACCAGACAAAGATTTTGGATGATCAATGTTCGAGAAGTAGCGCGAAGAGTCGTGCGAAAATGTCCTCACTGCGCGAGGTATCGGCCCAAGCTATATGAGCAGGTTATGGGAAATTTACCTGTTGAAAGACTAACGCCATCGCGTCCATTTATCTGTTGTGGGGTCGACTTTTGCGGTCCGATATACACCTATTACAGAATTCGAGGTAAAGTGCCCTATAAAACGTATGTGGCAGTTTTTTGTCTGCTTCTCGTCGAAAGCAGTTCATTTGGAACCTGCTTCTGATCTTTCAACAGATACATTCATAGGAGCTTTAAAAAGGATGATAGGTCGTAGAGGTCTTCCTAGAGATATCTATTGTGACAATGCCACAAATTTTGTTGGGGCACAGTCAAAACTAAAAGAATTGCGTGATATGTTGTTCCACAAGTCTAACCAACAAAATATCATTAACTTTTGTTCTAACGCATCCATAAATTTTCATTTTATACCCCCCAGGGCACCCCATTTCGGCGGACTTTGAGAGGCAGCAGTAAAGGTTGCAAAAGGCCACCTATATCGCAGCCTAGGAAATGCCAAGCTGTCATTCGAAGAATTGTCAACTGCACTGGTGGAAATCGAAGCCATAATGAATTCCAGACCAATTACTCCGATGTCAACGGATCCCAATGACCTGGAAGCCATTACACCCGCACATCTACTCATTGGGTCATCGCTAAAAGCAATTTCCGAGCCAGCTTCAGACGTATCCGACATCAATTATCTACAAAAATGGCGGCGAATAAATGCCGTAAAAACTCAATTTTGGAAGCAGTGGTCATCAGAGTACGTCCAAGAACTCCAATGTCGTACAAAATGGGTTACGTCACACCCAAATATCGTACTTGGTAGCCTCGTCATAATTCACGAGGATAACCTCCCCCCTCAAAAGTGGCTATTAGGAAGAGTCACAAAAATCATAGAAGGCCCGGATGGAAGAGTCAGAGTCGCCGATGTGAAGACGTCACGAGGAGAATTTAGGCGGCCCATCAGCAAACTAGCAGCGATACCATCTTGAAAGGTAGTCCTTTCAAAGGAGGCGGAATGTTGAAGCTTAACATCGTTTCACAAAACATCATACATATGTATATTTAAATTCAAATTTGTAAATTGATAGCTTTGTTTTTATATTTGAATCTGGCGCTCAAATTATACCAATCGCCATATTTTCTGACTTTTGAATTCGCTCTAAATATTAATCTATCTTGAAGTCACGTGAATTTTTTGTATAAATAGAAGAGAAATCAAATAAAGGATTCAGTCCATTGTATTGTATCACATTGTACCAACCCTCACGGGCAAATCATTGCGTTTTCTTTCGTGGTATCAGTTTCTTTGTCGCAACTCGCAACCGCTGACAATCGGTCAGCGCATCAACCAAGATCGTTCTATCCCTTTGCTACAGGGAATTAATAGAGATCTCAGGTTGACGGTCAAATTGTTTCATGACCGTACATATGTAACAGTCCATCCAGAACTGCATCCATTAACCGCTGGAATGTGGCGGGTGCATTGGTCAAACCAAAAGGCATGACATTAAACTCGTATAACCCTGTGCCGATAGAGAACGCTGTTTTTTCTTTGTCATCGGCATCCATCTCCACTTGCCAGTATCCCGATTGCAGGTCCAGGGTGGCAAACCATGTTGAACGGCCGAGAGATTCAAGTGTCAAATCGATTCGTGGTAGGGGATACGAGTCTTTCTTCGTAACGTTGTTTAACTTGCGGTAGTCGACGCAAAAACGGAGAGACCCATCCTTCTTCCTAACCAGTACAACCGGCGAGCACCAAGGGCCCTTGGATGGCTGAACGATGTTCTTATCCTTCATGTCGTCTAGGATTTTTCGAGCTTCGTTACGACGAGCTAAGGGAAGCTTTCGTGGAGGTTGTTTTATAGGATGTGCTGTTCCCGTATCTATAGAATGCTTGGTAACGGATGTTCGTCCACGATTAGCACCATCACCTGCAAAGATGTTACGGTTATTAGAAACAAGAAATTTTAACCTGCAACGTTGCTCTTCAGTCGTAGATGGAATGGTTATCGCAATCATGTCTGCTAGTTCAGGTGACAACTCGGTGTAGTCTATTCCAGCATCAGCACGTCGGCATTGAAATACATCCACGTTGGAATCTAGGTGCACTAATTGGGTATTTCGTGGGATCCAAATGTCTTCTGACGAAATGTTAGTTACCGCAACGCTGAATTCTCCACCCGATATATCACACACACCACTCTGTAGCGACATTCCATCCTGCACAGATGCAGGCATAACAAAAACAGCTTTGGTCTCTAACTCAGGTGTGCTCAGACGGACCCAACAATCTGAAAGAGCCGGGATGCAGACATCCAGCGAATTGGTCGCGATTGCATACTTGGTTGGAGTTTGTCTCAAACTTATTGTGTGTGTGCCAATCCGCAATATGTAATTCTTTAAGTCTATTACACAAGAATGTTGGTGCAGGAAATCCATTCCAATTATGCAATCATCAAAAATGCTTGCGACGAATACGGAATGTACTGTCTTGAATTCTCCTATTTGCAACTCTACTTCAAGAATTCCTTCAACTGCAGATTTATCCCCGGTGACAGTCTGGATGAAATAATGCGATGGTGTCATCGCCTGGCTGGTGACCATTCGGGAGAGAATTTTGGGGTGCAGTATTGACTGGGTGGCTCCTGTGTCAATAACGCAAGCACATTCGACATTGTTAACTTTAACTTGGGTGGCCAAGCTGTTGAGACTGTTCCCACATCGAATAAAAACGGTATTTGGTAAGGGGGCATCGGGTTGTTCCACTAATTCCGCCCCATAGGAGTTAGTGGGTTCTTGTTTACCGACGGTTCATCTATAATTCTTAATTTAATAGCACGAGGTCCAAGACGTGCGGCTTCAACTTTTGTGAATAAATTTGAGTTGCCCTCTGATATTTGATTCGAGTGTGACCTGACCGCCTGAATTAAGAGCTGGGAGAGCCTGTTGATTTTTTGTTCGCTGCAGCTTAGGCTCTCTTAAACTGCGCGGTTCTCGTTTCCCGAAGCCGACTGGGCATTTCCAAACTCATCATCGCTGGCAACACGAGCTTCAGCAACACGTACGGTTTTTCGCGTAAGACGAGTGGCAACTCGACCGGCTTCTGCACGAACAGCTATGGAAAGAGCTTTTTCCAACGTGTCTGGTGCCACGTCTCGTACCCTCTGTTGCAAATCTAGGTCAAATATTCCATCGATGAACTGGGCAAGAGAAATACGCTGCTTGGCATGTTCCGGACAGTCTGGAAATGCGAGGTAAGTGAGGCGTTGGATGTCTGTAGCCAGTTCACTTAAAGACTCTTTGGGGCGCTGTATTCGCCCTCTCAACTCACAATGTGCCGTGCTTTGCTCATACTCGTTACTAAAGCGTTGTTTCATAGCTGCATCGAGACGAACAAAATCGTCACAAACTTGCGCGGGCAGCGTTTCGAAAAATGCAAGAGCTGTACCACGAAGATACGGGGCGAGATAGAGTGCCTTATGTTCGTTCGTCCAACTATTAACCCGTGCTACACTTTCGAAATGCAAACGATATGATTGCCAGGGAGATTTTCCATCGAACTCGCGAGGCTGAACTTTAATGCGCTGTGCAGACCCTACAAGTGAAGATTGACCGAGCGGAGATAGTGAATTCCCTTGTATCAAGCTAGGTGTATTTGTACCGATTGGTCTGGCAGCGGGTGCATGCGCGGTAGATGACAACTTTCCGTCGAAAGGGTCAAAGGGTGTTTCTGATGCACTGTCTGGTTGGAAAAGAACATGCGGACTTAGCGTGTGTGTTAGATCAATTATCCGGTTTGTACTCTCTTTTGATTGAACATCATTTAGCAGAACTTCTTGAGAGGCAGTTTGAGCAGTTGTTGGTTGCGTCTGGGACATAGCAGGGCTTCGACCGACATAGGTAGGTGTAGACAAGTGAGCTAATGCGTCTAGCCGTGTTACAAACGATTGATTTTGTGTAGCTTCTACTTGCGCTACCCGAGTGTTGATCTCTGCAATAGACTTTTGCAAATCTACCATGAGTGTCGATTGCGCCTCCAGTTGCCTGATTAATTGCTCAAACTGTCGATCGTCCATGGTTGTGAAGCGTAATTAAGACTCGATTAAGATGTCGTTCTCACAACCCCACACCTGACACCAGTTGTTACAAATTTCTTAAACGAATAAAAGAAAGAAGATATAAATTGATTAATTTTTGTTTTATTGTAAGAAAATTAGAAGATTCTAGCCAAAATTAGTATTTCTGTTTAAAATGGCGGACTACTCGTCTTGGAGCCAAAAGAATTAATGAATTGCAAAAACGTGTTCTTCTTTTCTGACAATTCTGATGGTTGACAGTTGACAGACGTCTAGTTGACGTGTCTTTCCAGTTGCTCTTTCCAGTTGCTTAAGGTGGAAACATTATCATTTAGTTAAGGTCGTAACACATTTAGTTAAGGTCGTAACAATATGCAATCTTAATCAACCAGTCATAGTTTTTCACTATATCTGAAAATGCGTTTTTTCGCAATGTCATTTGAATTTCTTTTCTTAGTTAGAAGAAACGATTTATCGTGTTTCCTCTGGACAACCACCGACAGATTTACTAAAAAGATTACATTGAGGCTTTTCGATGCAATTCAAGATCAATGAAGTGAAACAGAATTTTAAATAGTCTTCACAATATGTTCTTTTTGCCATTGTTCCTAATAAAATAAATCCCTATTCAAAATTTTTTTTTACAAAAACAGAATAAAAGTTTCAGTGCCTTACCTTTTTTGAACAGTTTTTACAAATTTTTGCAAGTCGAAACACAATATTTATTAAATAAAAGAAAAATCAGTAACAGAACTGACTTTCGCACTTTATCGACGTTTATTTGTTTCACTGTTCAACGGTTTCATTAAACAAAAAGGTAACTTGATATAGTTTTTTCACTCTCCGACTAGGAAAATATAACACTCTTTTAACGTTTAAAAATTTTGTGAAACGCCTATCCCAATAAGGGTGATTATTATACTTAAAACAAGAAACACACTTGTTTGTCGTGGTGTTTTGTGTTGTGTTGTGTTGCAACTGATTGTCTGTTATAAGACAAATGTGTTCGCTCTCTTATAAAATACACGCAAGCGATTGCGACACAACACATATGCCAGCATAAGATTTATTTTATATCTGAATATATATATACATATTTTTTTTTTTAATTATTAGATTTTTTTCAGAATGTCAGTATATGCTCGCGACCCACCGAAAATAGCTTGGCGACCCAATTTTGGGTCGCGACCCATGGGTTGGGAACCAGCGGGAAGTTACATAATTGAGTTGATGGAAGATTTGGTTTCTTGGTTTTAAATGTTGTACCGAAAAATGATAAATTCGGAAATTTTACGTTTATTAGCAATCAAGGTTGCTCTGTTATCGATTAATGTTTAATCAAAGGTGACTGGCTTGATGTTATTAAAGATTTTGATGTTATTCCAGTCAACTATTCATCGCATCTTCCTATCTGTGTTTCATGTGAGTTTAAATTAAAAGAATTGAATATTCAAGATCAAAATGAAATCGGAGTTCGGAGTTCAGAAATTGCGTTAGGTGGAGAAAAGATCTGACACCTGCAGGCGAAATTTAGATCAACACTCAACTAATCTTCAACTTTTTTTTGAAAACACAATTGATGAAGCAACAAATAATAATTTAATAAGCACCATTAGAGCATCTGGTACAACCGACTCAGCTTACAAAGGTAGCATTTTATAAGGCCAGCTGGTACGAAGCGAAGGTACGAAGGTAGGTTGTAGGTTGAAACTTTTTAAGAGAACTAACAATTCCGCCTTCAAATCTCTTTATCTACAGGCGAATAATATTTACAAAAGCTTTTGCCCCTCTAAAAAACAGCAATACATGCATGATATGGCTCTACACTTAATTCAATGTAGAAATACTAAAGAGTTCTGTAAAAATGTACGAATTCTAGGTGATTGGACTAGGTCTACTGTTTCTCCAATCGATATTGATGTCATGGGCTCATGTCTCGAAGAATTAACATAAACTGACCCTAATCAATCGTATAATAGTTTTGCGTCACATTTCATCTACATCGAAGAACTGGATGCTCCGTTCTCAATGTCAGAATTAGTTTTCGCATTGGGAAAAATGAAAAACAACAAAGCTTCGGGCTTAGATGGTATCCCAGCAGAGTTCTACAAAAATGCCAGCTCACAATTTTTGGAACATGTTTTATTATTATTAATAAATAAATAAAAATAATAATAAAATATTTGTGTTATCCGTGGTGTGATCGATAGCATGTCCGCCTGTTAATCCAGAGGTTCGAGTTCGAATCCCAACAGAGCCAAAAATGCTTTTTCCACGGGTATCGCCTTTTGCGTATTTACTGCCATGAAAAGCGCTTTCTCGATTAGCCGTTCGGAACTGGCAGAAAATTGTATGTCTCTTCCATTCCCTCACAAGGCAAAGGCATGGTTGTGAGAAATGCGCTAGGCCCAAGGGCTCCTCGCTCTGTTGCGCTGACCTGTTTATTTTTCTATTTTATTTAATAATAAAATGTTTAACAATGAAACGATACCAAAAAATTTCCGCCAGTCGTGCATTTCTGCGGTTTATAAAAAAATGGGCACGACTGGGTCGCACGAACTTGCGATTGTGTTCTAATACTTTATCAAAATCTTAAGGCTGAGTAAAAGGTTTTGGTACTCGCTCTTTATAATATATACATCAATTATGAAAATTGGATTAAATCACGCAAAATATTGAAAAAAATTAAATTAATTATTCCAAAGTTTTCAAGCGAAAATCTAAAAGCGCCGTTCTTTTTCTGTTGCTCATACATATAAACGCTGGAAATTTTATCAAAATCGTTGAACCATTTTGAAAAAAAGGTTTTTTATTTAAAAATTTTTTTTTTTGAAGATTTTCGTGAAATTCAAGAATGCAAAGTATAACGTCTTTAAAGAACTTAGTTTGACAAAAAATTTGAAAAAAATCAAATTTATGGTTTAGAATTTATTTTAAAAAATTAATATTTTTAAAAAAATTTTTAAGAATTTCAAAAACTGAAATTTTTTAAATTTTAATATAAAATCTTTTTTAAACGATTTAAAACTTCTAAAATACAAAATTTCTTAAACATCGTGTACGCCATTAACGAGAAAGTTTTTTTTTTTTTTGTCAGGAGGAAATCTTCAAAAGACACTTGGCAGTATTCGATACCAAGTAGTGTAGGATTCTTACCTCACTAAAAACTCCTCGTTATCAGAACCAATCTATGAACGATCGACAACAGATTTTTCTTACTCAATAATATAATCGCTTTAAGAGAAGCTTAAACTTTTTATGCTTCCCATGACTTTAAAACCATTAGCTCGTGTGGCTTGGTTCTTCTTAATCTCCGAACATTGCCTCTCGTATTTAATACGGACTCCATTTCAGAGTTGATATGACTATGCAGTCGCTGATTGTGTGATACAGCATGTTTTCTTACAACTTCTGTAACCGTTTCTATTTGTAGGTTAGGTTATGTAGAATGGGCTGACGGTTGATCTTAATTCCGTCACACTTAGATCAATGTAGATCCATTGTGATGCCCTGACGTATTGTAACGTCCTTGAAACCTATGAATTTATGTCTGGTCGGTATTTAGCCATTTTGTGGCCTTAGTGAAGTTTAACAGACTGCTTTTTGAAGCGTCTGATAATTCTTCTAGTTCATTGAAAAAATAGTTGCGTAGAAATTTTTTCCTAATATGGCAGAGTGCTGGGTAATGATAAAGGAAGTGAGTTGTATCCTCGTGTTCATCTTCGTCATTGCATCCTCTACATAGGTCATCGGTGCAAAGACCCATTTTCTTTTTGTGATAACCTAGTAGGTTATGTCCAGTTGTGATACTGATAAGCATTCGCAATGAAGGTCTATTCAATGATAGCAGCTTTTCAGATTCTTTCTTATTATATTTCGGCCATATTTTCCTGGAAGTAACACAGGAATCTAGGCATACCCATCTTTCATTGGATTTTTGCATTATTTTGTTACCAATTATCTGTTTAATTTCACAGGGTGGAATCCTGATTGATAGATCAATAAGAGAAGGGTCAAGTGTTGATCCTTTTCTCGCTAGTTCGTCCGCTTTTTCGTCTCCCGGTATACCACTATGACCAGGAACCCAGCAGAGTCTTACGTTATGCTGCGTGCCAAGAACCCTTAGCTCTTCGCGACAGCAAAAAACAAGCTTTGATTTGATAAGAGTGGCAGAAATCGCTTTTATTGCTGCTTGGCTATCAATGAAAAAAGTGATATCAGCATGTGAAAGCGCCATCATGGACACCTGTTTTGCAGCGTGTGAAACTGCCAAGATCTCGGCTTGGAAGACGCTGCTGTGATTTGGAAGTCGGAATGAACTTGCTAGGTTTAGGCTTTCTGAAAAGAAACCTGCCCCTGTTCCAACTTCCATTTTTGAACCGTCGGTATAGATTGATATAGACGTTTCGTAAGGTGTTTCATTCTCCCAATCTTGTCTATTGGGGAAACTGGTTGTGAAGGATTTTTTAAAGTCCAGGTATGGAGTTATGTAATCCGTGCAGATATTGTTATCTGCGTATCTTGATAAAATCTGTGCGTGTCCTATTTGGCTGGTTTTCCAGACATTACATTGGTTTAGTCTAAGTGCACTATTTGCTGCCGCTTCTTGAACGTAGAGATCAAGAGGTGTGAGATTGAGGATTACTTCCAAACTCGCGGTCGGTGTAGTTCTCATTGCACCAGTTACGCAAATACAGGCAGATCTTTGAACTTTGGTTAGGGTTTTTAAATGCGTGGATTTTTCCAACGCCTTCCACCAGACCAAATTGCCATAAGATAGGATAGGTCTAACAATGGCAGTTTACATCCACAGGATGATCTTGGGATTTGGTCCCCAGTTTTTGCCAAAAATCCTGTTGCACGAATACAGTGCTATCATAGATTTTTTTATATCTTTCTTGTATATTGGGACTCCAATTTAGTTTTTTGTCTAAGATCACACCCAGGTATCTGGCTTGATCAGAGATCTTAAGAGGGGTCCCATTTAGTCTTGGTAACTCGAAAGTAGGTATTTTTCTTCTATTTGTAAAGAGTACCAGCTCTGTTTTGAGGGGGTTCACTGCAAGGCCGCACCTTTTTGTCCAAGCGCTTACCTTGGTTAGTGTATAGTTCAATTGTGCGCTAATAGTGGAAGGGAATTTCCCCGTCGCCAGAAGAGCTAGATCATCGGCATAGGCGACCACTTTTACGCCGTCATGTTTGAGAGCTACGAGGATCTCATTCATGACCAGGATCCAGAGCAGGGGTGAGAGGATACCTCCTTGTGGGGTTCCCCTTGACACACACTTTTTTAAGTTTGCATCTCCCAGTTCACTGTGGATCTGACGTTTTGTTAGCATATTCATGATCCAATTTGTAATTGTTTCTTCAACTTCTAGATCATTTAGGGCCTTCTTAATTGCACTGTTTTGTACATTGTTGAAAGCTCCTTCAGTGTCCAGGAAGGCTGCCAGAGTGTATTCCTTATCTAGCAGCGTTTTTTCTATGGTTCTTACTACACAGTGAAGTGCTGTTTCCACACTTCTTCCTTTTGTGTAAGCATGTTGAAAGGTGGATATTACTTCCGGTTTCATAAGGCTACGGATGTGTAAATCAAGCAACCTTTCAAAAGTTTTCAGTATAAAGAAGGTCAGACTTATAGGTCTGAAGTCTTTTGCTTCTATATGGCTGGGTTTGCCGGCTTTCGGTATGAAAACGATTTTAACTTCCCGCCATAGTGAGTGTGAGGCTATTTTCAAAAATGTTCTTGAGATGTGGGATGACCTTCCTGCTGCTTTTTTGCAGCATCATAGGGAAAATGCCATCGTGACCCGGAGATTCAAAAGGTGAAAAGGAGTTGATAGCCCATTCCAACTTCTCTTCCGTTACGATATCTGCCGGGATTTCGTGTCTAGAAAACCTAGTGTTTTCTATCTCACTGTTCTCTATAGAGCTGCATCCAGGGAAGTGCGAATCGAACAGATGTTCCAGACTCTCGACTGGGGATTCAGTCCAGTGGTTATCCGGTTTTCTCAGAGAACCAAGTGGTATGGTCTCCTGGGAGAGGATTTTCCGTAGTCTGGCCGATTTGTTCGTACACTCAATTTCACTGCAAAAATTTCTCCATGAGCAGCGTTTCGCTCGTTGAGTTTCATTTTTGATTTTCCTTTGGCTGGATTTGTAATGTTCCCAGTCATTTTCCGAGCTGGTCCGTTTGGCAACATTGAAAAGTATTCTAGTTTCTTTCCTAATGCTGCTCAGCTCGTTATTCCACCAAATTGGTTTTTTGTTCTTTTTTACCGTTGTGATCAGAGGACAGCTTTTATCCAGGGCATTTCTCAGAATCCCTGTGAGTTCTGCAGTCAACTTATCAAGGCTTTGCGGTTCAAGGTTCCTATAACCTATAAGTAATAAGGGAATCTATGTTATCGTCTACCTCCCTACTAAAGGAAGCCCAATCTGTACGTCTATTATTACGAAATGGTTTGATTGGGCGATCTGTAGTGGGAGTGATAAAGTTTATCAGACGATGGTCTGAGAAAGAGATTTCTTCTAGTACTTTCCACTGCTCTAGTGTCCGAGTTGTTTGTGAGGGTAATGTCAAGTACTTCTTTACGGTTTTTTTTAACAAAGGTAGGTGTGTTACCTCTATTGATAACCAAAAGATTGTTTCTTAAAATAATTTCAAATAAGAGTTCCCCCCTAGAATTCGTGTCGGTGCTTCCCCATTGCACATGGTGTGCGTTGGCGTCGCAGCCTATAATAATATCGTGTCTACTCTTACTTGTGTATTCTACCAGTTGGTAAGTGATATCCGCTGGTGGTCCTTCAATTCCATCATGTGGCATGTAGATGGAAGCCAAAATTATTGATGGGAGTAATACGCGTTCCATCTTTACTGCGGTCTGGTCTATTGTGCTATAAGCAGTTAGAAGAAAAAAATTTAACTGTTTTCTAGCTACTATGCATGTTCTATGGTTACTGTCTGGGCTGACAAAATTGGATTTGTAAAGCGTGAGATCTTTGGAGTGTAGGCCCTTGATTTTTCCTCTCGCAACCCTAGGTTCTTGAATAAGGGCTACATCAATTTGTCTACTCTCCATGAGGTAGACCAGGTTGGCGGAGGCGGCTTTACTATGTTGGAGATTGATTTGTATTAACTTCAATTCCATTTCATTTTTTGTTTTTTATACAACGCCCTACTAACCTGTTTTTTGATTCTAGCTATCAGCCTGAGTTTGCATCGGGTAATGCCGACGCGAACTTTGAAGCTGACTCGTCTTAGAAGTGGTATGGAGTTGTGTGTCAATCTCACATTCACTTCAGTGCCTGTCTCCGTCTTCTCCACCTTCACGACCTTCCATTGGTCGCTCAAAAGTTAGGCATTCAGAGAAAGGATGTACCTTTCCAGCCGATCGCGGGGAATAGCGGGGCCTCTGACCAGCAGTTTACCTATTGGTCGGTTTATGTCCTTGATCTCAGTGGCAGTCACGAGCTGTAACTCAGCATTCTGCCAGGGAGCTGCCGTCTTCTTTACGAACTCCTGGAGCCATTGAAGGATCCATTCATTCTCGCAGTTCATTACTTTGAAACCATGGACGGTAGTGAGGTCCCCGAAGAGTGGCGGTTGCCTACTCTTAACGATCGCCTCATTTACCTTTTCCAGGATCCCTAGTTCCAGTAACTGCCATTCGTCTTCACTAAGTTTGCGGTCGGGTTTCCCAAAGTCGGCTATAGCGACTAGGTGACCCTTTGCAGCAGGGACTGAGGAGGTCTTCATCCTCTTTGGTAGTCTGTTGGGTGAGGAGTTGTTCGGGGAGGAGCTGGCATTCCTTGCTCTTTTTGAGCAGTTCGGCATATCGGTTTCGATAAGGGGCAGGGAGGCCACCTCACCAGTTCCGGTATTTGTTCCGCAGCCAGCTCGTTTATTGTCTGTCGGGTCTTATCCAGTTTCGTTTCTATTTGTAGGTCACGATGTAAATCGCTATTTCTTATATACCATGGTGCATTTACTATTCCACGAAGGACTTTGTTTTGGAACTTTTGGGTGATTTCAGTATTTGTTTTCTTTGTACAGCCCCATAATTGGATTCCATAGGTCCAAACAGGTCTAAGTACTTGTTTATAAAGCATTATTTTATTTTCGACAGATAAGTCCGAATTTCTACCGAGTAACCAGTACATTTTTGATATGCTCTTTCCATTTTACCTTTGCATCCAAATTCATCCCAAGGTATTTGGCCGAATTGGCGTAAGGTACAGCTTGATTGTTGATGAATATTTGAACGTAGCTTAACTTTTTATTTGTAAAGTTTATATGTGCAGATTTAGCTTCATTGAGCTTGATACGACATTTTTTGGTCCAATCACTAACGGTGTCGACGGCATTTTGCAATTTCTCAGCAGCCTTGACGACGCACTTACTGGATGCCAAAATTGCGGTATCATCTGCAAAAGTAGCCATAATTGTGTTGTTATCCACTGGAATATCCCTTGTATATAGCAAATACAGGGTAGGTCCTAGGACGCTTCCTTGTGGAACACCGGCTTTTATTTTACTTAGCTTTGAATATTCTTGATCATACCGTACTCTGAAGAGCCGGTTTGAGATAAAAGATTTTAGTATTTCGTAGTACTGCCTGGGTAGGTCCCTTTGCAGTTTGTACTCTAGCCCCTCATGCCATACCTTGTCGAATGCTTGAGCAACATCTAAAAATATAGCCGAACATACTTGTTTCTCTTCTAATGCTTTTTCAACTGCATCCGTTATTCTATGAACTTGGTCTATCGTGGAATGCTTATTTCTAAATCCAAACTGATGATTTGGGATTAGATTTCTTTCTTCTATGACTTTGCTTAGTCTTTTCAGTAACAATTTTTCAAAGATTTTTGCCATTATTGGTATAAGCGATATTGGTCTGTAAGACGTCACTTCTGTTGGTGGCTTACCTTGCTTTGGTATAACCATTACTTCAGCAATTTTCCAATGATGTGGGACATATACATATTGGGTCTTTAGGCATGCATTTATTATGAATTGGAGTTTTATGAAGGCTTTTGATGGCATTTCTTTCATAACCTGAGCAGTTATTAGATCGTACCCAGGTGATTTTTTGTTCGATAGTTGATTTCGACACATACTTTTTATTTTTTTGAGTGTGACAATTGGTATGTCAACTTCATCGACTTTATCAATAAACTGTAAGCTGATTTCAGGTGTATTTGCTGGGAATGGCTTAAAAACATTCGCAAGATGTTCTGCAAACAGGTTAGCTTTTTCTTTCGGATTTCCGATCCAATTCCCGTTTAGAGATTTTATTGGCGGGTTTTGTAACTGCGGTCTTATCAGGCGCTTAGCTGCTTTCCAGAGCGAATAATCGGTTGAAGCATCAGTCGTTAAATTTTTCAGGAATCTACTTAATGAATCATTTCTGAATTCGTAGATTTGTTTTTTCAGTTCGTTGCTTAGCCGGTTAAACGCTGTTTTGTCGTCTGGAAATCTAGTATTTTACATTTTCTTTGAGCTCTTCTCTTCTCCAATATCAACTCTCTTATCTCGGCAGGGTATTATTTTTTCAGTTTGCTTCCTACTCGAGTAAGTTGGTGTACTTTCTTCTGCAGCTTGTTGAACATCGGCAATGAGCTGTTCTACTTCAAGGTCGATTTGCTCTTTTGTTTCCATAGGGGATCTGAGATTTATATAGCTTTCAAGCTTTTCTCTGAATTCACTCCAGTTTGTTTTATTATTTACTAGCTAAGGATTACTTTTTCCATTATCTCCGATTCATTAAGTGATAAAATCACCGGTGTATGATCTGATGATAAGTCATATTTACCTTCGACTCTTATATGGTTTCGTTTGATACCTTTAACTATGAAAAAGTCAACAAGGTCTGGTATTTTACTTGAACCCGATGGCCAGTATGTTGGTGATCTGGATGAATAAAACTCGCAATTGTATTTGAGGCATGCTTTGTAAAGCCTTCTGCCTTTTGTTGTTATATGTCTGGATCCCCAATGGGTGTGCTTAGCATTAAAGTCACCGCCAACAAGGAAGTTATGTCCTAGTAGATTTAGAAGTTCTGTATAATCATCTTCAGTCGGGGAACGCCTCGGCGGGCAGTATATTGATGCCAACTTGAAGTCTTTCTTTTTCATACCAATACTAATTAATGTTACTTGCATATTCTCGTTTGTAAACATAACTTCTTCATGGTGTTTTAAGCTCTTTTTTATGAGGATTGCCGATCCACCTCTAGCCTTATCAGCTGGATGAGGAGCGTGGTAGCAAATATAGTTTGATATTAAATCATCAAGAACCAGTCCACTTGAGAAATGAGTTTCGGACACCAGACAAATATCTATGTGTTCGATGTCTAAGAAGATTTTTAATTCTGATAAATGGTGTAAAAGACCGTTTGCATTCCATGTTCCAATTTTTAGTGTTCTGTCCATCATTGTTTTTTAAGAGCGACTTCTTCACTTAGCCGTTTGATGTTCAAATCCTGATTGTCAATTCTTTTAAGAATAAGTTCAAGAATTTCTTTAATGGAAGTTTCTTCATTCTTCCGCACGTTTTTAACAATCTGTGAATAGGATTTATTTTCGTTGCTTTTACTTTTAACAGCTTCCTTCGGAAGTTCATTCTTACCTTTATCTTCAGCTTCAGGATTTTTGAAATCTTTTAGCAACTGGACAGCCTCTATAGCTTGCAGGGTGATTACCTTGACAGTTTACATATTTTGCTTACTGTTCTTTGCTTGATGGACAGTCTTTAGTTGCATGTTCTCCTTCACTTTTAACACAAGCAAACTCGCGGTTGCAATATTTTTGGGTGTGGCCAAATGCTTGGCATCGTTTACATTGCTGAACAATTTTTGATTTTCGCAGTGGTTCAATTTTGACTTTTATGCCCAAGATAACTTCCAATACATCTGGTATACTGACGGTTCAAAAACAAACAACGGTGTAGGTGCAGGGATTTACGGTCCCAACTTTAAATCATCTACATCCCTTGGTAACACAACTACTGTCTTTCAGGCAGAGGTAATGGCTATAGAATTCTGTATTAGGGAACGCATTAGAAGAAACCTCCGAAGATCAAGTATCCTAATCTGCTCTGACAGTAAGGCAGCACTAAAGGCTCTGTCCTCGACAAAAATCGAATCCAAACTAGTTTGGAACTGCCTGACATTTATAGTTCAATTAGCTACTCACAATTAAATAACTCTTTCATGGGTGCCTGGTCATGAAGGCGTACCGGGTAACGAAGAGGCTGACCGACTTGCTAGACTTGGCTCTCAGTCCCAATTCAAAGGCCCTGAACCCTACTGTGGTCTCCCAATCAGTAGCCTTAAAAACGAATTAGCTACCTGGGAACGACAGAACATGATCAGCACCTGGAACAACTCAAATTTCCATCGTCAGTCAAAACTATTCATTGACTTATCCCACAAACGTATGAAAGAAATTCTTGACATGAGCAAACGTGACGCAAAGTTACTTACGGACTTCTTCACTGGACACTGCTCTCTCAAGTATCATCTTAAAAACATGGGCATCAGCCAAGATGACACCTGTCGTCTCTGTCTTGAAGACATAGAAACAGCTGAACACATTTTATGTGAATGCCCTGCCTTAGCTAGATCCAGGCTAAAAATATTCAATAAAGGGTTCCCCTGTCCCATTGATATCAGAAACACCTCTTCCTCAAAGATTCTTAGGTTCTTACATGACCTCAGTTTCGAATGAGCTAACCTATACACTACGTGTTTTTAAACCTAAGGGAACAGCACAAAAGATCTTTCAGGTCGACGTGCTTGTAAAGGTAATTTTCACCTTCACCCTACATAATTTAAAAAAAAAAAAAAAAAATGCCCAAGATTGATCGAATACTATAGACATTTTCAAGACTTTGTTTGCTGTCGAAAAATAGCGTGAATAAAGGCAGGGATCTCTTAGTTATTATTGGTTCCCCAGCAGAGTTCTTAGTAGTCTCATTCTTAATAAGATTGACTGCATCAAGGGCTTGGAAGCCTGCTTGAACAAGGTCTTCTATTAATTCTTTTGGAGAACATGAGGAATGTAGGCCTCTGGCTACTACTTTTATTGGTCTTGTGGATTTGTTTTCATACGAGTGCCACTGGATTTTATGTTTGCTTAGTTCCTCAGTGACCAGTCTATAGTCATCATCTTCCTCGACATTGACTTTCCAATTGTCTTTGTTATACGATGTATATTTGCAAGCTTTTTTAGTACATTTCTCAATAATTTTCTTAAGATCTCCAAAATTTGGGAATCCTGTGATCATAATTGGTGGTGGTACAGTTTTTCTGTTGCCTTTAGACAAAGACTTCGGTTTAGCATTGGCTAGCACATTATTTGCATTATTCTTTGTAGTACCCAAGTCTTTTTTATTTTCAGTTTTCGAGGTTTGCTGGTTCTTTGTATGCAATTCGGGGCTGCCTTCCGCTTTTCGTTTTTTAGCAGTGCGCTTATTTCTTTTTCTTTCAGTTTCAAATAAAAGTTCTTCTTCGTCAGTTTGATACACAGTAACAGTATCTTGTTGACTTGTCTGAACCGTAGACTTGAGTTCCTTGTCAAATAGGGACACCTTTTCTTCGAGTCTTTTTACTTGTTCCTGAAGACTTTGAACTAAGGTTTCAAGTTTCTTTCTTGCTGCTATTTCCTTTTGCCATTCATCAAAGTAATCTTTTGATTTGGTTTGGCAGTTTTCTTTAATTTCTTTGAAACTCTCTTGTCCTGCAGTGTCGATCATTTCAGAGACATTGGTTTCTTTTTGGCTAATGACTTTTACGTCATTTGTCTTAGTTGGGGTTTTCGATGGTGTAACCCTTTGGGAGTAGTTTTTTGGTGGAGTTCTCTGTATTTTCGTTCTCCGTAGGACCGATCTCTTTAGAGAGTGGATTTTCCAATTTTGCTGGACTGCCACCTGGGGTAATAAATCTGTTTGTTTTGTTCATTGCCATACATTTTTTAAACTTTTTTTTTATGATACAAATAGGTCAGTTACTTCTATTCGCATTTTATATTCAGCCGTCCCACTGGGATCAGACGCTGACCAGTGTGCCACACAATATGTTTCAGACGCTCTTGGATTTATTGTTGAGCTGGTACATTCAGAGTGATATTTTTCTTTCTTTGCTCCTAGTTCCTGAAAAGATAACTCAGGTGACACAGCTCGTGGATCAATCGATCCAACATCCAACGCTCGTCGTTAGTTGGTTATCCAGCGGGCACCACTTGGAGGTGACGATGCGATTTTGCTCCGCACTTACACCAAAAGAAAGACAATCCAAAATTAATCCTTCACAGAAAATTTTATCGAAATCGTTCTAACCGTTTTCGAGAAAAATAAGTATTATTATATCGGTTGATTGACATTTGTTCTGTCAAAGTTAAAGTTGAAAATTTTATAGAGCTCTGTTAAAAAGTCTTTGGAAAAATTGTAAAAGTGCTAGAAAGTCATTTAAGTTTAGTCAAAAAAATTCTTAAGTGACCGCTCTATAAGGTGATAGCAAAATCCTATGTAAGTGCTAGCATTTAAGCTTAATACATATCAAAGAACTTTTTTGCTGGAAGCTAACCTCACTAAATGAACAAGAGGGTGTTGAGTGAAACCTCCCCCGACCAATCAAGAGAGTTAAAACGACCGCAACTTAAAATGGACCCTCCTGCATTACTTACCAACGAGGCCCTAATACAAATATTGCGCAACAATAATAAAGAGCTTTGTCAAGAGCTTCCATCGAAGTCAGATTTTCAAGTGCTGCACGCAGAACTGGCTGGGCTAAAATCGAAATACGATGATGTTTCTGCCAAAGTTGTTGAGTTAGAAAGGCGAAACAATGTTCTGGAAGACCAAATGGACAGACTGCTGCAAAAAAGTATGGAAACAAATGTCGTAGTGCATTTGCCCGTTGAAGAAAAGGAGGATGTAACTGAAAAGGCAAAAGCTGTTTGCACTAGCCTACTTAAAGCGTCAGATGCTTCTGAAATTGAACATGCGCATCCGATAACTTCTAGGGGAGCGCGAACACAAAGTAAAACTGCGATGGTTATTGTAAAAATGAAAACACGAACTGCTGCGTGGACAGTACTCAGAAACACAAGAGATTTGAAGGGTTCACAAATTTATATACATAAGGATCTGCCGTACAACGTTCGACAAAGAAAAAGCAAATTACTTCCCATTGCCAAATTCCTCAGGGAGAAGTTTCCACGGATTAAACCACAATTAAAGGACGATAAGCTTTATATTTTAGACAAACTCTTTACTTGGGATTTGTCGTTTGGTCTGAAATGTGGCTTAAAAGATCCTATGGAAGCATTGCGGACAATTTATGGTAGAAATTTTGTATATTTTACATCTTTGCAAAATTTTATGAATGAAGTGGATCGAGCTGTCACTGTCGTAAATAATGTCAAAACTAAAACGTCAACTGTAACTGAAGTTGGCCGTGGTTCGTTGGAGCAATTGTCACCGCGAGCCGCTGTAAGCACTTTGGGTGTGCACACAAGGTCGCTTCGAAATGAAGATGTAGTGACTCGCTCGCTTCCATCTGAATGAGGCGAGTTTGTCTACCAGAAACAAATTAAAACAATAGATTTAAGAATATTAGGGTATAACGTATCAGGACTCAAAAATAAACTTATTACAATGAATTTCTTTAATTATGTTAAAAGTTTTGATATATTTATACTTAATGAAACTCATGTATTGGAATGGGAAAAGGAGATATTTGATGGAATAGTTAAAAATTATGAACTAAAATGGATTCCAGCTGTGAAAACAAATACTTATGGAAGAGGAAGTGGAGGAGAACTTTATGGCTATCGCAAGTGTCTCGAAGGAGTTGTTATGAATTTCAAACAAGTGGAAGAAATGATAGTTATGGAGGTAAAGGTCAACGACTGTGTGCTTTTCATCATCCCAATTTACCTTAATTGTAATCACTGGAAAAGAGATTACGACAAACTTTGCGACGTACTTCAGTGCCTAGGGTCATTGGATCTATTGCTTGTGGGCGATTTTAATGCGAGAATAGGCTTGTCGCAGAATAATTTTTTAAGTGGGACCGCTTCAAATGTTATAAATTTAACCCGCAGGTCAAAGGATGAAGTATCTGATGCAAAAGGCGAAAGGATACTGGAGATTGCAGACTCATTCGATGCAAGAGTTTTAAATGGAAGTTGCGAAGGAGATCCTAATGGGGAATACACGTTTATTCGGGGAACGGCATGCTCGGTAATTGATTATTGCTTTGTATCAGGAACATGGAACTCAAACTTAAGGAACTTCAAGATAGGTGAACAAATTTTTTCGGACCACATGCCGTTGGAGATTGCGTGTATATTTTCAGGAACTGAAGGAGCACCGCATACAAAGAGACTGGAACTTTTGCCGAAGTTAAAATGGAAAGACAGTTTTATGCCTATATATCAAGATAATTTGAACGATGAGCTTGATAAGCGACAGGCAGCGGGCGAACCACTGCATATGGAAAAACTTACACAAATTATTAGAGACTCTGTTCCAGCTAGTACTCAATGGAGATGTAAGAATAATTTTAAACAACAATGGTTTGATACAGAGTGTCTTAAAGCAAGGAAGAAATCATTTTTACTTCTGAGGCTTTTGAGAAAATACAATTCGGTACTCTTTAAAGACATGTATGCAGCAGCTAATAAGGAGTTCAAGAAAATTTGCTTTGATAAAAGAAAACAATTTGAACAACAAAGTTTAGCTCTCGTAAACAATGCAAGATCCTCGGCAGATTTCTGGAAAGCTGCAAAAACTATAAACGGAAGATTTAATAGGATTGGCTTATCTCTGCAAGCATTTGAACTGCGGGACTACTTTTACAATCTGCTTAATACTCAGCTATTTTCTCCGCTTCCGCAATACGCTGCTCCATTTTTCACGGATGAGCTTCTCGATTCACCATTTACGTCTTTCGAAGTTATGAATGTAATTCAACATGCTAAAGAGGGAAAAGCTCCAGGGGATGACCGAATACCTGTGGAGTTTTATAAGAACTGTTCAACAGTATTTATCGATGCACTGACTGAGGAATTCAATAGAATATTTGAGACAGCAAATGTTCCCGGAAGCTTCAAAAAAGCAATAATATACCCTCTCCACAAAAAAGGTAGTTATAACAACCCAGAGAACTATAGGGGAATTTCATTTCTGAACACATCAGTTAAACTATTTAGCTCGTTGATATTTAACAGACTGACACAGTGGATTGACAAGAAAAAAATACTTAATGAGTTCCAAGCTGGGTTTAGGAAAAACCACTCGACATTAGACCAGATTTTCGTCCTTTTTAATATTGCAGATAGTTTCAAAAAGAAGAACAAGAAGCTTTATGCTTTTTTCGTGGACTTCCGTGCAGCTTTTGATTCTATTCCTCGAGAGGCGCTTTTCTATAAACTGTATGTGATGGGGATTTCAACTAAAGTTGTTACTGTTCTTAAAGCGATGTATGAAAACAACGTGTCTTATGTTTGGGATGGAGAATTCATTTCGGAAGACTTTGCCACTCAAATGGGAGTCAAACAAGGGTGTGTGTTGAGTACCTTACTTTTCATCCTATTTATAAACGATATTATGGATTCAATCGGAGGAGGAATAGATTATGGACGAGTGCGAATACCAGGCCTTGCTTTCGCTGATGACATCGTTTTTCTGGCGGAAACTGTAGATGGCATGCAGCGAATGATTAACCGGCTCGAAAGATACTGTGATCTTTGGAACCTATCCGTTAATACTGCAAAATCCAAAATGATGATCTTCAGAGATGGTGGTGGGAGATATTCCAGAAATGAAACGTGGAAGTATAAAGGAGAAATTTTAACGATTGTGCGTGAATACAAGTATCTAGGTGTGTTAATAACTTCGAACCTCAACTTTAAAAAGCACTTTCTGTCGAAGCTAGCCGAGGCGAAAAGAGCTATCTCATCAGTATGGGGACGTTGCATGAACAGTAAGTTTGTCGATCATAGTGCAAAGATGAAGCTATTTCGTTCAACTGCAGCCTCAATTTTGCTGTACGGTGCACAAGTGTGGGGATACTGCAAATATGATGAAGTGGAAAGGTTTTTAAGGTACTTCCTCAAGCGAATTTTTCGATTGCCGGCATGTACACCAAATTATATGCTTCATTTGGAAACTTCTGTGCCGCCACTTTTTTTAGACACCCTCAAACTACACTTTGAGTACATAGTAAAAGTGTTTGAGACGGAAGAAGGACGGCTTCCTAAGCTTGTGCTCAAAAATATTATGTTATCTAGAGGTAACCTTGTTAAAAAGTGGGAGGAGTTAGACGGGGAAACCGTTAGTATTCATGCGGATATTAGTGTCGTTGACTTAAAGTGCTACTTTGGAAAGTTGTTAGCAAACGAGAGCCGCTCTGCATTTGAGCGATATACGACCGAAGCTCAATCTTCTCAATATAGGATGATATATAGTCAACTTAACTTAAATCTTCAAGAAGAAACGTACCTACTAAATCGGTTTCCTATTGAAATGATAAATTTAATTTTTAAAGCAAGAGGTGAAATAATAAAATTGAACTACATACCGCATCGGCCGGACCTGCCGATTTTGTGCGACCTTTGCAACCTAAAGGAAAGAGAGGATGTATACCATTTTATTGCCATATGCCCGATTTTAAGAGAGTTCAGAGTGAGTTACTTTGGTAAAACATCGTTGGATATGAACGAAGTGATATTTATTCTAAATGGTGGTCTTGGATGGGAAATTTTATATAAATATTTAACCATAGCACTAAGATATAGAACCCAAATTATTGAAGAAGACTTTTAAAATGAAAAAAGAAAAAAAAAACCAAACTTGTTAAATACCTATAAATTCAATAATAATAAAAAAAAAATGTATGTTAAAATATTGTCAATCTGGTAGACGGCCTTTGGCCAAACCATATTAAACTTTAGTATACCAAATTGTTTACTTTTATAATATACAAATGAATTTAAATAAAGTTTCTTAAACTGAACTAAACTGAACTTATATCGGTTGTATGGCAGGTACCGTTATTTGAAGACCTATTGACTCAATTCCAAAAACGCCTCTTTAGGCTGCCCCAGAGACCCTACTGCAAATTTTGAAGAAAATTGGTACATTGGTTCAGGCTGTAGATCCATATAGGTACAGACAGACAGACAGACAGAAAGGCAGAAAGGCACGGTTGCAAAACTTGCCTTATAGTACCTTTATTATAGTACCTATAATCACAAGTAAAAAATTATCCTAATCTTCCTGAAAACTACAGAGGTATTTCTGTTCTTAGCTCTCTACGAAAGCTATTTACTCAGGTTCTGTCTAGTACTATCTACTATCATCAGATAGCTTTTTCTGAGACCTTTATTCACCGAGTGGTGCGCTGAAATCGCTTAAGTAAAGAGATCATAAGAGACACAAACAAGAGAGAATTAAGCGCTTAAATTTCAAAAAGTGCCAAGAGAACCAAAATCAAAGCAAATTATTTAACGTGGGGAGGAGAATCGAAAACACAAGACAACGTATAGAGAATCAGTAATCTTATGGTTAAGCAAAGCAGAATAGTTGTGAAAAAATAATTACATGAATTGTTTTGTCTTTCTTTTAGGGTGGGGTATAGTGGTGGCTGGTGGTAGTAGGTCAAGAAAGATTTTATGTACAATAGAACAATTATTGAACATCTGATCATACTGTTCTGATGGTGCCGTGACATTAGGTCTGTTTCTTTACTTTGTGCACAGAAATTCACAATCTGTCAAATTTTAAGGAGTGGGGGTAAAATTCTCTCAGAAATGGTCAGCAGAAACTCTCTGAAAGAGCGTTATTGTCTCAAAAGTAAAGAAACGGTCTTTAACAAACATTCGCAGCAGCGCTTGGAAAAACGTCTGTTTGACAGTTGTTGTATTTGTTTTGGCTGTGCACGATTTCTGCCCACAGAAATTTAGGTGGCAGAAATTCGCAGGGTGGGGAAATTTTTTACTCTCTCGTGAGCACTCTCTTTTGTGCACTGCTACGAAAAATCGCTGTGCTGGAACGACATTTGACTGACTTTCACCGACTTTCGGTGCACTTCGTGTGAATTTTCAGTAAAGAAACACACCTATTGTGCCAAGCGACATTATGCCAAATGTAGAAATTTGGCACAATGACGCTTTTGCAAAGTGACATTGGGCCAAACATTAGGGTTTGGTATAATGACGCTTTGTAGAAGTGCCATAGGGCCAAATTAGCTAGTGACATTGCGCCAAATGTAGAAATCTGCATCATCTTGCTCATCTGTGTTTACAGTCCTTGCGACATGACTAAATGGATTATTGGCTTAATGACATCTAAGACACTCCCACGCTTATCTTTCATAGTGTGAAGGTCTGATGTATTCAAATGCTTTGTTTTTGAGTATAAGATAAAATAATAGTAAGAAATTCGCCTATGTGTGTAAAAGATGTGTTCTTACTTAGTTCAATTGATGAACTTAAAAACAAATCTGCAGCCGCCGCCGCCTTAAGTACAGAAAAAGAAGCT
Organism: Melanostoma mellinum; assembly: GCA_914767635.1. Classification (NCBI taxonomy): domain Eukaryota; kingdom Metazoa; phylum Arthropoda; class Insecta; order Diptera; family Syrphidae; genus Melanostoma; species Melanostoma mellinum. The sequence continues at coordinate 87,405,678 of OU612060.1, forward strand.
AAAAGCGAAGCGGGAAAAAATTTTGCAAGGGGGGTACGGGTTTGTGTTCTGAAAATTAAAAATTCGCGCGAATTTGATGAATAGATTTTTTAAAAGGAAAACTATAGGCAACTACAAAAAAAACGTATTTTTTCCGAATCACCCAGGAGGTAAAATACAAGATTCGTTTTTTTTTTAATGAGGTTCTCCAGGAGGCCTGCCTCACTAACTACTTTGCATGCCTGATTTGCTTGATTTGTCATTAATATCATCAATATACAAAACGTTAAACTATATCACAAAATAACATTAAACTAATTCAAATAACTTATAAGAAATCAACAAAAAGCATAACATAACAAAATGACTAGCTAAGGGAATTGAATATTGCACATTTAAAAAAAAGTTTTTAAAAAATAAAAAAGCGAAAGAAAACGAGAAAAGCAATTGCACCTCATATTGCATAGAAAAAAAGGAAAAAACGAAAAAAAAGCAGAAAGAATACTTAACTAAGAAAAAAGAGAAAAAAACGTAAAATAAATAGGAATTTACAAAAAATATATACAAAACAAAAAAGTAAAACAAAACAATAAAATGAGTAGTCATGTCAGGTCCAAGCTCAGTTTTTAAGGTACTTATAAAGAAAAAAAGGTTAAATTATTTATTTAAACAAAAAATTTTAGCTTTTAGACACATATACATTTTTTATTTACATTTGAAAAACATTATTTACATTGCACTTTAAAAATAACTTAGAATACTTAAACATGAAAAATAGGAAAAAAAGTGAAAGAAAAGCAGAAAGAATACTTAACTAAGAAAATTTAAAAATAAAGAAGAAAAAAAGGTACAATAAAAAAAAATATATACAATACAATAAAAATCAATATAAAAAACAGCAAAAAAGTAAAACAAAACAATAATATGACTACGCATGTGAGGTCCAGGTTCAGTTTTAAGGTACCTATAAAGAAAAAAAGGTTAAATTATTCATTTAGCCAACTATTCATCGCATCTTCCTATCTGTGTTTCATGTGAGTTTAAATTGAAAGAATTGAATATTCAAGAACAAAATGAAATCGGAGTTCAGAAATTGCGTTGGGTGGAAAAAAGATCTGACACCTACAGGCGAAATTTAGATCAAGACTCAACTAATCTTCAACTTTCTTCTGAAAACACAATTATTGATGAAGCAACAAATAATAATTTAATAAGCACCATTAGAGCATCTGGTACAACCGACTCAGCTTACAAAGGTAGCATTTTATAAGGCCAGCTGGTACGAAGCGAAGGTACGAAGGAGATTGTAGGTTGAAACTTTTTAGGAGAACTAACAATTCCGCCTTCAAATCTCTTTATCTACAGGCGAATAATATTTACAAAAGCTTTTGTCCCTATAAAAAACAGCAATGCATGCATGATATGGCTCTACAATTAATTCAATGTAGAAATGCTAAAGAGTTCTGTAAAAATGTACGAATTCTAGGTGATTGGACTAGGTCTACTGTTTCTCCAATCGATATTGATGTCATGGGCTCATGTCTCGAAGAATTAACATAAGCTGACCCTAATCAATCGTATAATAGTTTTGCGTCACATCTCATCTACATCGAAGAACTGGATGCTCCGTTCTCAATGTCAGAATTAGTTTTCGCATTGGAAAAAATGAAAAACAACAAAGCTTCGGGCTTAGATGGTATCCCAGCAGAGAGAGCAGAGAACATGTTTTATTATTATTAATAATAAAATGTTTGTGTTAGCCGTGGTGTGATCGATAGCATGTCCGCCTGTTAATCCAGAGGTTCGAGTTCGAATCCCAACAGAGGCAAAAATGCTTTTTCCACGGGTATCGCCTTTTGCGTATTTACTGCCTTGAAAAGCGCTTTCTCGATTAGCCGTTCGGAACTGGCAGAAAATTGTATGTCTCTTCCATTCCCTCACAAGGCAAAGGCATGGTTGTGAGAAATGCGCTAGGCCCAAGGGCTCCTCGCTGCTCGCTCTGTTGCGCTGACCTGTTTCTTTGGTGTTCACTCGCCAACTTAAAATAACGACAATAAAAAACAATAACAAAGTAACATGAATTGAACTTTTAATAAAACAGAATACTTATGAACTATATACACTGTTTTTCACTTAAATACCTAATCTACATAATACTTAAAGGCTAAGATATACACTTACAAGCTAAAACCTGCAAAGGGAAAAACTAATTAGTAGATATTTAAGATATATACAAGATACATACTCACCAACCAGAACGTAAGTCGGCATTTTGCCAATATAAAGGTGTTTGCCGGTTTTGCCCACCGAAGCACCGACAGCAGAGGCACACTTTTTAGAGCATATTCAATGTATTAATAAACATACAACAAAGTTTATCAAGTACAAACTAAAACTATACACATTTAAGAACAAAAACTAAACGTTTAATACACTACAGGTTATGTTTTATAACCTGCAATAGGACAACACATTTTCCATTACACTTTACCACTTGAAGTTAACAAAGAAGTGCATTTAAACAAACAAAATGCAACAATTAATACTTACGATAATTATTTATACACAATTCAGACAAAACAAGACGAAATTAAAATAAAAACACACGCGAAATCGAAATAAACGTCACCTTCAATAGGTGTCAGTTGAAAGGTGTCAATTTGACGGCCAACTTTAAAAACACAAACGAATGGGCGCGTTTAGTAAATAAACTTTTCAACGCCGAACGCGATTTCGAAACAATTTCATAAAATTTTTATATAAATATCGAGAAAATTAATGTTTTTTATTTATTCAATATAGGTTAGAGGGAGAGAAAAAATAGCTATCGTAGTCAAGATGGCGCAGAATCAAAGCTGCACGAAAAATAAAAAAAGTGATGCCAAACAAAGAAGTAAAAATTTGCCTATGCACAAATTTAGACGAATTATAACATTAATAAGGAGCAGGCAGCATTTCATTGCACGAAAACGGTACCATGAAGCAAAAAGACAGTATAAAAGGCCCGGGATTTTTTCACAATCTTCACTTCAGTCCCTGACATCAAGAAGACAACAGTGCGGAAATATCAAGAATATCAAGGTAAATTGTAAAAGTGTAAATCAATTTGAAATTGCTAAGCGAATTGTACGCTTGACAAATATATTTTGATCGTTTAAGTAAAACTTGTAATAATCAAAAGAGACAAAGGATCAGTTTTGAAATCGATTGATGATTTATACGTCATTCGAACATAGCCTGAAACTTATCTCTATTAAAGTAGAATTGTAGAGTTAATCAACTGGAAATCGTTCCCACGAACTTATACGTAGGACGAACATAAGTTGAATATTAATGCAATAATTGTTAATAGTGAATAAGCTAATTTGTTTAGAAATCAATTGGAAGGCGTACACGGATACGTAAACGCGCATCAATTGACGTACGATAAATATTGTTTACTATTAGTAAATCAAATCGTGGCAATAAAAAGGTATTATTAATTGCAACTATCATAAAAATTCCGACTTTTTATTTACAAAAATTTTGCTTAAGTTGAGTTTGTCAAAAAGGGAAAGCATCAACGTTGGGCAAAAAACATTGGTGGTTCCATCCAGGAATTGTGATATCAATTAATAACCTTTTTTTTATCCACATTTGATCTTTTTTATTTTTTTTTGTTCACTTTGTTTATTTTCTGTGTTAAACTGCAAAAAAAATCAATTTCTTCGAAAACGGGCTACACACTAAACTTCATTAATCATGAGCGACCTAGAAAAATTGCTTATCAAACAAACTGTTTTGAAAGCAAGAATTGAAAAAACCATTCAAAATGGCAAAAAAACCAGGTTGGACAAAAGAACTGCTAGCTTCTATAAGCTAAGAATTATAGATATGCGCGATTTGTGCTTCGAGTTTGTCAACCAGGATCGGAAAATTCAGGAAACCATTCTCACCACAAAGGTGGAATCCGACAACGTTTATATAACAAAACAACATTTTGATGAAGTGGAGGTCAGATATTTTGAATATATGGCGGAACTTGAAGAAGGCTGCAGTCAAACAGCGCCAGAGGCCAATCAAAATTCGACAAATATTGCAGAACCGCAGTTCAAGCAGACCCAGTTGCCAAAAATACTTACTTACTTACTTAGGTGGGCATTACAGTTCGGGGTGAACCTGGGCCTCAACCAACATCCTTCGATAACGACTTCTATTTCGGGCGAGCTCTCTCCAGTTTCGCACTCCAAGTCGGTTGAGGTCATCCTCCACTTGATTGCGCCACCTAAGACGAGGTCTTCCCCTTCCGCGATTTCCCTGCAATGTGCTTTCGAACACCCGACGAGCCGGAGCGTTTGGGTCCATCCGCTCAACATGGCCCAACCATCGTAGCCTCGCGATGCGAACTCTTCTGGCTATGCCCATGTCGCGGTACAGCTCATACAGCTCATACAGCTCGTTGTTGTATCTTCTTCTCCACACATTGCCTTCGCATACGGGACCAAAGATCATTCGGAGAATTTTTCTTTCGAAACGACCAAGGGTTTCCTCATCCGCTTTCGATAAGGTCCATGCTTCCGCGCCGTACAGCAGGACTGGGATGATTAAGGTCTTATATAAGGTTACCTTGGTTTTTCTGGAGAGGGTTTTGTTTCTCAATTGCCTTCTTAACCCAAAGAAGCAACGGTTGGCAAGAGTTATTCTCCGTTTGATCTCCGCACTGATGTTGTTTTCCGTGTCTACAGCGGATCCTAGGTAGACGAAGTCCTGTACTACCTCGAAGTTATGTCTGTCTATTGTGACGTTTTGTCCAATTCGTCGATGTTCTGTGTCCTTGTTTGATGACAGCATATACTTTGTTTTGCCCTCATTAACCATCAAACCCATTTCTGCCGCTTCTGTTTCAATACTCGCAAAAGCACCTATGACATCACGCTTTTTTCTTCCCATTACGTCAATATCGTCTGCATATGCGAGCAATTGCACAGACTTTTGAAAAATTGTTCCTCTGGTGTTGACGTTTGAGTTTCTTACAATCTGTTCAAGTATGATGTTGAAGAAATCGCATGACAGTTTATCGCCTTGCCTAAAACCTTTTTCGACATCAAAGGTCTCGGTGAGTTCTTTACCGACCTTGACGGAGCAGCGTGAATTCTCCAAAGTCATCCTGCATAGTCGTACGAGTTTTGCAGGGATGCCGAAACTAGACATGGCTCTGTACAGCTCGTCTCTGTAGATACTGTCATACGCGGCCTTGAAATCGATAAAAAGATGGTGAATATCGATATTGTGTTCTCGGGTTTTTTCCAAGATCTGCCGTAATGTGAAAATTTGGTCTATTGTGGACTTCTCCGGTCTAAAACCACATTGATAAGGACCTATCAAGTTGTTGACGTGGGGTTTCAGACGTTCACATATTACAGCAGACAAGATCTTATAAGCGACGTTAAGGAGGCTTATCCCTCTATAATTGGCGCAGTTGTGAGGGTCTCCTTTCTTTAGGATCGGGCATACGATACTGAGGTTCCATTCATCGGGCATGCTTTCTTTCGACCATATCATGCAGATCAGCTGGTGCATGCTCCTTTCCAACTGATCTCCAGCTGCCTTGAAAAGTTCGGCATCAAGGCCATCTGCACCTGCAGTCTTATTTGATTTAAGTTTGCATATAGCAAGCTAAACTTCTTCTAGGTCGGGAGGACGGCCTTCTTGATCATCGTCCAGGCTGAATGGGGCAGTCTGCCTGACAGCGGAATTTGTGTCCTCTTCGCCGTTAAGCAGTCTGCAGAAATGATCTTTCCAGATCCTCAGTAGCGACTGTGACTCTATAACTATGTTTCCCTGCTGGTCTTTACAGGCTTGAGTTCGGGGTTTGCCACCCTGGCAGGATCTTTTTACCTTTTGGTAAAACTTCCGAGTCTCGTTCCTGTCATGGCACCTCTCTATTTCCTCAAACGAGCGCTTCTCATGCTGCTTCTTTTTCTTTTTGAGAAGTCGGTGTTCTTCCCTTCTTCTCTCCTTGTAAATCTCGTTATACCGATCGTGAGCAGCCCTCGTTCGTGTTTGCAAAAGCATTTGTCGTGCTCTTTGCTTGGCTGCATTTGCCTGCCTACATTCTTCATCGAACCATGGGTTTCGTGTTGGTGGCCGAGTGAAACCCAGAATCTCAGAGGCAGCGGTTCTGATAGCTTCTTGGCATTGCTGCCACTGGTCTTCAATGTTTAATGCTGGCGGCATGGGATTCAAGGATAATTGAAGGGACACTCGATTGGAAAAGGCATTGGCAATCTCTTGCGATTGTAGCTTTCCGACGTCATATCTCTTCACAGCGTTAGTTCGTGCTGGTCGTGAACAAGATATCCTCATTCGTACCTTGGCTACAACAAGGTAGTGGTCCGAGTCAAAGTTGGCCCCTCGGAAAGTTCGGACATCTAGCACACTGGAAGAGTGCCTTGCGTCGATCGCAACATGGTCAATTTGGTTGACGGTTAATTGATCTGGGGATCGCCATGTGCCTTTATGAATTTTGAGATGCGGGAAGCGTGTACTACTTACAACAAGATTTAGCCCCGCAGCAAAATCGATTAGCCTCAATCCGTTTTCGGAGGTTTTGTCGTGGAGGCTATGCTTACCGATTGTGTTTCCAAAGATGTCCTCCTTCCCTAGTTTTGCGTTGAAATCGCCAAGAACGATTTTCACGTCGTATCTAGGGCATTGCTCATATGTTTCTTCGAGGAGCTCGTAGAAACAGTCTTTGGAATCGTCGTCTTTCTCTTCTGTGGGGGCGTGGGCGCATATAAGGCTAATGTTGGCGAATTTAGCCCTGATGCGGATGGTCATTATACGCTCATTGACTGGATTTTGGCTAATCACCTTATCCCTGAGTCTTCCTCTAACGACAAATCCACACCCAAATAAACGCTGTTTCTGTTGTCTGTAGCAGTCGCCATAGTATATGTCACAGTTTTTCATCTTCTTTATGCCCGGTCCACTCCATCGCACTTCTTGGATGGCGGTTATGTCTGCTTTGCAGCAGTCCAGGGCGTCCGCTAATTCTCCAGCTGCACCTAGTCCGTAAAGAGATCTTACGTTCCAAGTGCAGATCCGGAGGTCGTTGTCCTTTTTTCGTTTGCATGGGTCGTCAACTTTGAAATCATTATCGTTATCCGAGGCTGTTCGTTGTTTCGGAACAAATTATTTTTTCCGTGGTAGGGTAGTTAACCCTACGCACAACCCCCAACCTGGAGGGCCAGGTCCAAAAATAACACTGCCCAAATTCGATGGGGATTATAACTCATGGAGGTCATTCTCCGACTTGTTTAAATCGCTTATTCACGATGATCCACAAATACAACCCGTACAAAAATTACACTATTTAAAGGGATGTTTAATTGGTGATGCTGAGAAGGTATTGAAACATACTCCCATCACAAACCAAGATTATGAACCAGCTTGGAAAAAATTAAAGGAGCGTTATGAAAATACGCGAACCTTGGTTAACTTTCAGCTGAAAAACTTGTTCAACCAGCCAAAAATTACCCTTGAGACAGGAAAGAGCCTAAAGACGTTAACCGACACAACCGAAGATTGCTTGCAGCAGCTCAAGGCGTTGAAGGTAGACACCACTCAGTGGGACGCCATGCTAATATATTTGCTGGTACAAAAGCTACCATTTTTAACGTTACGTCTTTGGGAAGAGGAACTAGGAGATAACCAAGATCTCCCAAATTTCGAAAAATTTCTTAATTTTTTGAACAAAAGGATTCTTGTTCTAGAATCCCTTGAAAGCACTGTTGGTGCAAAACCAACTACCTCCAATATTAAAAAGGAATACGTTGGAGGCCACGTAGGTGCAAAATTAAATCACTCTAGTATTAAAAGGGAAGGTATTCAATCATATCAAACCACCCTCAACAATCATTGCCCTGCTTGTAAGGCAAAACACTACGTTGGAAATTGTTTAACATATTTAAACATGGATGTACCAACGCGTCGAAAAACAATCGAAGCATCGAACAGATGTATGAACTGCTTCTCTAACAAACATCCACACACTAAGTGTCGGAATAAAAATCGCTGCAAGGAATGTCAACAGCCACATCATACTACACTTCATATCGTTGAATCTTCATCAAAGGACTCAATATCAGGAGAGGGTACCAGTAAGGTGGAAAAGATGAGCAATTTCCTTGCAACCGATAGTTATAACGCTTTACTGCCAACAGCGTTGGTAGCAGCGTTAGACCGCAATGGTCATTCCGTGGTTTTGCGATGACTCCTCGATACAGGATCTCAAACATCATTTATCACGGAGTCCGCCTGCCAAAGGCTACAAATAAGTGGAAGACCCACATCAATTGAAGTTGTTGGTTTGAGCAAAAATCAAACAGCACACTGCAACCGACAAGTGCAAATAAGACTTCAACCAATCAAAACAAAGACACCTACATTAGAGGTAAAAATGTTCGTGTTAAAAACTATCACCGACTTATTGCCGGTCAAGGAAACGTCAACACACGAGTGGAAACATCTCCAGGACCGTGAGCTGGCAGATCCAACTTTCTGGAAACCAAGCGCGATTGATGCTCTGCTTGGGGCTGATATATATGGCCATGTTATTCGTGAAGGAATTCACTGTGGTCCAAGTGGAACTCCATTAGCGATCAACACAATTTTTGGGTGGGTAGTTCTAGGAAATAGTTCTTCATCCTACAACACATCAGTTAAGGTATTCACCGCAACGGTCAACTCCAGTAACAACCCCAATTTTCAACTCCAAAAATTTTGGGAAATGGAGGAAGTTCCAGAATTCAACATTCAAACTCCAAACGACAAGAAATGTGAGGAGTTATACAAGGCCAATTACCAACGATTAGCAAATATTCAGTATATGGTTAAGCTACCTTTCATAAATCCCAACGGTCCGACTCTAGGTCAATCCAGACAGCTCGCATTAAGACGTTATGAATGCTTACAGAGAAAGTTAGCCAAAAACGCTCAACTTAAATGCGAATATGAAGCTTGCCTGGATGAATATTTGACAATGGGACATATGGAATCGTGTAGCCCACCAACAAGCAATGAGCCGCATTATTATATACCGCATCACGCGGTATTCAAACAAAGCACTACAACCAAATTGAGGGTAGTATTTGATGCCTCCGCCAAAACAACAAATGGCAAATCACTAAATGAGCAATTATTAATTGGGCCAACAATACAACCCAAGTTATTCTCTACAGTTCTCAATTGGAGAAAACATAAAGTTGTAATGACAGCAGATGTCGAGAAAATGTATAGGATGATATGGATGCATCCAGATCATCGCACGTTCCAGCGGATCCTTTGGAGGAATCCAGAAACAAAGGAGCTGCAAGACTATCGTCTCAAAACTGTCACTTTTGGCATATCACCTGCGCAATTTCTAGCCGTTCGCACAGTTCAACAAGCGGCCAATGATGACCAAAAAAATTATCCTCTAGCAGTCAAGGCCACGACATCAGAATTTTATGTTGCTAATTTATTAAGTGGAGCTGAAACTGTAGACGAGTAACTCGAGTTACAAAAACAATTGAGAGAAATGCTTAATAAAAGTGGCTTCAAGCTACGAAAATGGGCAAGTAATCGTCCTGAAATCATATCTCATTTACCACCAGAGGATAGAGAAGTAAAGGGTTCGTTAGAGCTACAAGAAAAGGAGTCTATAAAAACACTAGGAATACGATGGTATCCTGCCGAGGATTATTTTACGTTCAACACACAAGGTCTATCAGAAACGCAGGCAAATACCAAACGAGCTATACTATCCGAAATAGGCTCGTTATACGATCCAGTTGGATGGATATCACCCATCATTATAACTGCGAAAATATTAATCCAAACGTTATGGATAGGTGGATACTCCTGGGATAGCAAGGTCTCTCAAGAAATTTCGCAACAATGGTGGGAGTTCAAAAACGATTTAAAAAATTTAAACCAAATTCAAATCCCACGATGGGTTGGACTCTCTAAAGCTAACCATACAAATCAAATTCATGGTTATTGCGATGCTTCTATTAAAGCATATGCCGCAGTACTATATATTAGAACTCAAGATATTAATGGAAATACTAAGGTCAGATTACTGACCGCAAAATCAAAGGTCGCACCAGTCAAGCCAATCACACTACCTCGTCTAGAGCTAAATGGCGCGTTATTGCTTGCAAAGCTTGCAAAAACAACCATTCAAGATATGCAACTTCAAGATATACCAGTATATTTATGGACTGATGCTATGATTGTTTTACAATGGATCAAGGAGCATCCATCAAAATGGAAGACCTATGTCGCCAACAGAGTGGCTGAAATCCAAGAAATGTTACCTACTGAGCATTGGCATCATGTTCCTACAAAGGATAATCCAGCCGATCTAGCGTCGCGTGGAATAACCGCGAAACAGTAACTTAGCAACGATTTATGGTGGCATGGCCCGGAGTGGCTAACCAAAAATCAAACAATGTGGCCTAAAGGTCCACAACAATTAGAAGGCACAACCTTGGAAGCCAAGACTTCTTCAACAAACGCTTTGCTATCAACTCAGGTAAATGAATGGCCACCCACATATTCAACGTACACGAAACTTATTAGAGTTACAGCTACAATGTTGCGATTCATCAAAAATTGTCGTAATACCATGCAGAAACAAACAAATTCCTTATCTGTAATGGAACTAAACACGGCCAGCATCATTATTCTTAAAGCAATACAAACAACAGCCTTTAAGATGGAGTTGGACACATTCAAAGATAATAAACCTCTGTCGAAGAATAGCAAGTTGATAACACTTAATCCTTTTATAGATAAAGACGGTTTGATTCGAGTTAGTGGAAGACTTGGAAATTCAAACATTCCGTACGACAAGAAACACCCTGTTGTTTTACCAAGAGAACATCAAATCTGCGACTTGATTATTGATAAAGTACACAAGGAAACACTCCATGGTGGCACCACATTGGTTCTCAACACCCTGCGAAATCGGTTTTGGATTATTGATGCAAAACGAGTCATCACAAGAGTAATACATAAGTGCGTGATCTGCGCTAAGCAGCGAGCAGCTACGATGCAGCAGATGATGGGTGCCTTACCAGCACCTCGAGTAAATATTACAAGGGCGTTTGAACATGTCGGAATAGACTATGCGGGACCTATACAGCTAAAAATGTCCACTCATAGAAACGCTAAACATTATAAGGGGTATTTCTGCATATTTGTATGCATGGCAACTAAAGCTATACACATAGAAGCCGTATCCGATCTCACCTCAACGGCCTTCATTGCAGCATTGAAAAGATTTGTATTAAGAAGAGGATTATGCTCAAATATATATTCCGATTGCGGAACCAACTTTAAAGGAGGAAGGGCAATACTAGAGTATAAAATAAGGCAAGCAATCAAAGAGGCAACACCAGATATTATGAATTACTTGTCAAACTTAAACATAACCTGGCATTTCAATCCACCAGCGGCACCTCATCATGGTGGTTTATGGGAGGCTGGGGTAAAATCCATCAAGTATCATCTACGTCGTGTTCTAGGTACGACAGTATGCACCTTTGAAGAATTGACAACGTTACTTACCCAAATTGAAGCATGCCTAAACTCCAGACCTTTATGTGAATTAAGGAATGATATTGATGACTTGGATGTTTTAACTCCAGGACATTTTCTGATTGGTCGAGCAGTAAACGCCATTCCAGAACCAAATTCAATTTCATCAAAGTCAACACACACACAACGATGGAAACACATTCAGCAAATGAATCAGCATTTCTGGAAAAAATGGTCAACAGAATATTTAAATCGGTTACAACAAAGACCCAAGTGGTTTTCAAGAAAACAAAATATCAAGGTTGGAGACGTTGTTCTCATAAAAGAGGAAAACACGCCTCCCACCATTTGGCCCTTAGGGGTCGTAGAGATCATTCACCCCGGTAAAGATGGACTAGTTCGAGTCGTCACAGTAAGGTCTAGACATAATACTTATCAAAGACCAATAGTCAAAATCTGTCGTTTACCAATCGATCAAACTACTATAGCAACATGAAATTGATTAAACTGTAAAATCTTGTATATGTGTTGTTTGTAGTAGTTATGTGCGTCCGTCATAATATGTAGTAGATTTGGCCAGTAGTCTAAAAAACAAAATTCTTTTTAATCTTACTATATGTTTCATATAGCGATCATCATGCAAACCGAATGGGAAGACCTAGATTGCATAACAATCTTGGAGGATATCAGGTTCTCCCCATTAGAATGTTCAACCCCTCTTCGAGAGCTCATAAGATCCAATCTTGAGCTAGCAGATTTGTCCAAGGATTAAGGGATTGGAACGTTCGACGAAAGCGCTATTGAAATCACCGATACCATAAACGACTGTAGTACAATGGAAGGAAACCCTATTCCCGTAAAGATCAACGGATCAACGATATACTCGTTAGATCGTTTAAGGCCTTCAGCCACTGTACAGGAGATCGCGATGCGAATTGACAACGATTTTCAAAGATTCGTCACTCGTGAGGGCGAAGATATTTTTATCAATCGTGACACACTAGGGTGGACTTTGAGCGAATCCGTAACAGTAAGCGGAAGCAATTCACGGTTAATCTGCCTGACAGCTACCAAGTGAAGGTAAACGTTAACAAGGCAGGGAAGGTGGTGTTTCATCACCACCATCGCAGAGGTATCGAGAAGATCAAGAACAGAATAATTGAACGTAATAACCGTTCAACAGGGGGAGTATGTTCACTCGCCAACTTAAAATAACGACAATAAAAAACAATAACAAATTGAATTCAACTTTTAATAAAACAGAATACTTATGAACTATATACACTGTTTTTCACTTAAATACCTAATCTACATAATACTTAAAGGCTAAGATATACACTTACAAGATAAAACCTGCAAAGGGAAAAACTAATTAGTAGATATTTAAGATATATACAAGATACATACTCACCAACCAGAACGTAAGTCGGCATTTTGCCAATATAAAGGTGTTTGCCGGTTTTGCCCACCGAAGCACCGACAGCAGAGGCCTTGTAAACTAGCTGTAGGGAAATAGAAAAACACTTTTTAGAGCATATTCAATGTATTAATAAACATACAACATAGTTTATCAAGTACAAACTAAAACTATACACATTTAAGAACAAAAACTAAACGTTTAATACACTACAGGTTATGTTTTATAACCTGCAATAGGACAACACATTTTCCATTACACTTTACCACTTGAAGTTAACAAAGAAGTGCATTTAAACAAACAAAATGCAACAATTAATACTTACGATAATTATTTATACACAATTCAGACAAAACAAGACGAAATTAAAATAAAAACACACGCGAAATCGAAATAAACGTCACCTTCAATAGGTGTCAGTTGAAAGGTGTCAATTTGACGGCCAAATTTAAAAACACAAACGAATGGGCGCGTTTAGTAAATAAACTTTTCAACGCCGAACGCGATTTCGAAACAATTTCATATAATTTTTATATAAATATCGAGAAAATTAATGTTTTTTATTTATTCAATATACCCAATAGGTTAGAGGGAGAGAAAAAATAGCTATCGTAGTCAAGATGGCGCAGAATCAAAGCTGCACGAAAAATAAAAAAAGTGATGCCAAACAAAGAAGTAAAAATTTGCCTATGCACAAATTTAGACGAATTATAACATTAATAAGGAGCAGGCAGCATTTCATTGCACGAAAACGGTACCATGAAGCAAAAAGACAGTATAAAAGGCCCGGGATTTTTTCACAATCTTCACTTCAGTCCCTGACATCAAGAAGACAACAGTGCGGAAATATCAAGAATATCAAGGTAAATTGTAAAAGTGTAAATCAATTTGAAATTGCTAAGCGAATTGTACGCTTGACAAATATATTTTGATCGTTTAAGTAAAACTTGTAATAATCAAAAGAGACAAAGGATCAGTTTTGAAATCGATTGATGATTTATACGTCATTCGAACATAGCCTGAAACTTATCTCTATTAAAGTAGAATTGTAGAGTTAATCAACTGGAAATCGTTCCCACGAACTTATACGTAGGACGAACATAAGTTGAATATTAATGCAATAATTGTTAATAGTGAATAAGCTAATTTGTTTAGAAATCAATTGGAAGGCGTACACGGATACGTAAACGCGCATCAATTGACGTACGATAAATATTGTTTACTATTAGTAAATCAAATCGTGGCAATAAAAAGGTATTATTAATTGCAACTATCATAAAAATTCCGACTTTTTATTTACAAAAATTTTGATAAAGTTGAGTTTGTCAAAAAGGGTAAGCATCAACGTTGGGCAAAAAACACAAGGAATTTATAAAACACAATGTTTCCGCCAGTCATGCATTTCTGCGGTTTATAAAAAAATGGGCACGACTGGGTCGCACGAACTTGCGATTGTGTTCTAATACTTTATCAAAATCTTAAGGCTGAGTTAAAGGTTTTGGTACTCGCTCTATATAATATATTTGGTGGAACAGGTTTGCCAACTAAACATTAATTATGAAAATTGGATTCAATCACGCAAAAATATTGAATAATATTGAATTAATTATTCCAAAGTTTTCAAGCGAAAATCTAAAAGCGCCTTTCTTTTGCTGTTGCTCATACATATAAAAGAATTTCAAAAACTGAAATTTTTTAAATGTTAATATAAAATGTTTTTTAAACGATTTAAAACTTCTAAAATACAAAATTTCGTAAACATCGTGTACGCCATTAACGAGAAAGTAAGTTAAAAAAAAAAAACGGTTCTATGGGAAGTTCCGTATTTATAATTTTGCCAAAACTTTTACTTACGCCAAAAGAAAGACAATCCAAAATTAATCCTTCACAAAAAATTTTATCGAAATCATTCTAGCCGTTTTCGAGAAAAATAAGTATTATCATATCGGTTGTATGGCAGGTACCGTTATTTCAAGACCTATAGACCCAATTCCAAAAACGCCTCTTTAGGCTGCCCCAGAGACCCTACTGCAAATTTTGAAGAAAATTGGTCCATTGGTTCAGGCTGTAGATCCATATACAGACAGACAGACAGACAGAAAGGCAGAATTGCAGGATCCACTTTTTTCGTATTATCTATCATCGTAATGTCATGTTTAATTGCTATCTCAAAAATTTTTTTCTGCACGATTGCAAAACTTGCCTTATAGTACCTTGTAATGTAATACAGCTGGTACCAACGTTTAGACCTCCACATTATAGGTAATGGTTGTCCTCACATTGCATCGCCATATTACATTTGTATGGTTGGGAGAAATATGTTAAATCCCTTATATGCAGCAGGTTGGCACGCTTGTCGACGCACGGCTTACGCTCGTCGGATGGGGGGGGATCTTGCTGCGTTGGTACCATACAAAAATAATAAAATTTTCGTGCCAGGAAATACTGAGATAATGGATTACTATCTATTAACACGAGAGAATGCTCGTTGACCATCAAGCTGTAACTGAATGCCTTTATCACAACAGGTGGTGTGTGTGTGTGTAACCCAAAGGCTACATGGCTACCCTTATCCAATAGTAGCGCATAAGCTACCTCCAAACTGCACTTGCCTATGTTGATGTGCAGCCCCTTTCGGACATTTCCATAAAACAACCGATTTTTATTTACCCCGCTTCATTCATTCTTTCACTTCATCTTCCCTTGAAATATTTCCTTAACCCATCTTCATATTAATTAAAAAGTCATTCAATTCATTGATTTAAATCTAAAACAATCATTCATATTTATTTTCTCTATACATACTATAATTCACTTCTACGTACTGACCTATCTCAACTTAAGGTTCATTGACCAAACATATGTTTTACCTTTTACTACTCGCTGTTACAACATCATGTAATAATGTTCAATCTTAAGAGACATTAACGTTAAACTGTAATGTGTGGATTCTATGCGCAAAGAGAAACGAAAATTTCTTGTGTAATAATGTATTGTGTACTACTAACTACTTGGATATAATACAAATGCAAACAGCGCAGCGCTTAAGAAAATTCAGAGATTAATTAATTGGCAACTGCTTTTTAAGAGCGTGACCCCTCACGGCAAAATTCCCCACTTACTCTTACGTTCCACATACCCATGAACATTTTGTATGATTACTTATCGTATACCTACTACAATACTCCACTACTAATAGAAGAAAAAAAAGTGCACAAGAAAAAAAAGAACCGATCAATAATTGTAATTTGTATTGTAAGTCATGGATATGCATGACGTCTCAATTTAAGAGATTAACTTAACTCACTTGAATATTTTTTTTTCTTCTTTAGGTTTGTTTTTGTAAGATCAAATCAATAGCGATAATGGATAATGTACTACGTAATCATTTAAAAGTAAATACAGATAATTCTACTCACATTTGTTTTGCTTTAACAGGGTGATCCATCCAGCGTTGTGCGCACAAAGGTGGTGACGATCCCGAATTTCTCCTGTTGTATGTTATAGTTAAATATGCGTTTGTTTTACTGTATCCACTATCACTTATTTTTTTTTTTTTTCTTAGATATATATAATTATAAAGGGTGGTTAAATTTCAAGGGCCGATGTTGATTTTGAATAAAACACAAACTATTTAGGAAATTATTGTAATTTTATTTTATTATGATATATTGGTATTACTCAATTATGTATGGAACAAAATATCGGCCAAATGGGCGCCGCGACCACGGCGGCACACCTCCATCCGATGGTCCAAATTTTCGATGACCCTGAGGCATAATGGAGGTTCTATGCCGTTAATGTGTCGAATTATCTCATCCTTTAGCTCTTGAATTGTTGCTGGCTTATCGACGTACACCTTTTCTTTCAAATAACCCCAAAGAAAAAAGTCCAACGGTGTCAAATCACATGATCTTGGCGGCCAATTGACATCGCCATTACGTGAGATAACACGGCCATTGAATTTGTTGCGCAAAAAAGAGCCATTGTTTCGTTAGCTGTGTGGCAAGTGGCACCGTCCTGCTGAAACCACATATCGTCCACATGCATATCTTCCAATTCGGGCCATAAAAAGTTCGTTATCATCTCACGATAGCGAACACCATTCACAGTAATTGCCTGACCGGCCTCATTTTGGAAAAAATAAGGCCCGATGATGCCGCCAGCCCATAAACCGCACCAAACAGTCACTCTTTGTGGGTGCATTGGTTTTTCGACAATCACTCTTGGATTCTCATTCGCCCAAATGCGGCAATTCTGTTTATTGACGAATCCACTGAGGTGAAAATGTGCCTCATCACTGAAGATGATTTTCTTCGAAAATTGATCATCCACTGTTGCCATTTCTTGCCACCATTCTGCCCATTCTCCATGGGCAAATCTCTCCATGGTTCAAATTGAATAAGTCTGAAATAGAGAAATGTCAAATAAAATTCGGAAAAAAACTTGGCGTTTAGGTGTGGTTCACATTCAACATCGGCCCTTGAAATTTAACCACCCTTTAGTTTATGGACTATTCTTTTCTTTCTTTCCTTTTTTTTCTTTACAAAAAAAACAATATTTTTATTATTTTTAACTCACTATTATAACTTCACCAATTCATACTGGGTCTTCTTCTGAGACCTTGACTTAATTTTTTTTTTTTTTTTTTTTCGATTTAAACGATTAAGAATAAGAAAACAAAAAAAAACTTGGTTGGACTTCTACTATTTGGCAGACTCTCTGTACGAAGTGCTGTTTTGAACTGTGTCGGGTGACTTGCAGTATCTGGAGCTACGGTGGCGTGTATGTACAAGGCACGTCTGCCTCGGCCGATGGTTTAAGTAAAAAAGAGCGATCATTTCGACGGAAATGATCGGCTCTACGATCGCCATTTGTAACATTAATTCGAGAAAGAATTCCGATGGCAAATTCGAACATCGAATTTGCGATGTTAGGCTGGGTACACACCAGATGGTAAGTACAACTTTCGTTGAGTGCACCCAGGGTATAGTAGTTCTTTAAACTAGGAAATGAAATACATCACAAAACCATTTATTTTGATGCATGTTCTACCATGCGAAAAAGAAATGGAATTTCGGTTTTTCGTAGGAGCGTTTGACTTCGACCCACACCCTGAATAAAAGTATTTTGTTGTCTATTCTTTTAAGTCTTTTGAGTGGAAGATACCTATTGATTTCCCGTTGGCATCTGCCACTTCATAAAGAGCATTTCCTACAATGCGAACTACACGGCATTTCAAATACTTTGGACAAAATTTAGCATTAATATTTTTCGTGGCATTACTTTGCACAAAGTTTTTACGATAAATTTCTTGGTCGAGCACAAATTTCTTGTCAGATGACCTCAAGTTATAAGCCTTAGAATATTTGTTAAACGCTTGTTTCATATGTTCTTTCATCTGCTCATGGATAAGCTGAATTTGATCCGATTTCTTCACTGAGTGAAAGTCTTCATCATTCAAGAGATATAATTGTCGCAATAGCGAATACATGCTGGCATGAGTCACCATTTGGGTTCCAAACAATGCAAAATAAGGAGTTTTCATAGTCGATTGATGGACAGAAGTACAGAGTGATTGTTGGATTGCAGGAATATACCTATCCCATTCCTTATGGTCCCGTTTGATGTATGAGCGAATTCCTGCTAAAATGGACTGATTTACCCGTTCAGATGCATTTGATTGGGGTGAGTACAGCGCAGATTTCATATGCATTATTCCGTATTTTTCTAGATGTTGGATGAATTGAGACGATGTAAACTGTTTACCATTGTCGGAGTGAATATACTGAGGTACTCCGAAAATGCTATAAACTGTTTGCTCTAAAAAGTTAATAACCAACTGAGTATTAGCTTTTGGCATGGGCTTTAGAAGCACAAATTTCGACAGATGGTCAACCAACACAAAAAGATGCATATTTCCTTTTTTCGAACGTACATACGGCCCCATAAAATCTATGTATATTTTCTGAAAAGGTCTTTCAAACGTAACGCGTGTGGTCATAGGTGGTTTTATGATTTTGTTTGTCCTTTTACTCTTTTTACAGATGTCACAATTCGATATATAGTCCTTAACATTCATTGCCATTTTTGGCCAGAAATAAAAGCTTCGCAGCCTATCAAGCGTTTTGGCCATACCGCCATGACTAGATGACTACAATTTGGAGGATTATGTGCTTTTTCGATCAGTTCCAAGGTCAGGCCTGAAGGTACCCAGAATCGCCATTGCATATGAGTGCGATCAACGTCAGCATCTGAATGGAAAAATTTCTTGTATAGAATATTATCTCTGACCTCTAAGTCTGGACTTAGATCTGAATTACCTTTTACCTTTTCGATTAATGACAAATATTCTGAACTTTGGAAGTGAGTAGATTTTAGATCTAAGTTGAAGCCACTATTTTCTACATCACTGTCATGAAAACTTTCTAAAAATGCACGTGACAAGGCATCCGGCACGACATTCGCCGATCCCTTTCTGTGCTCTATTTCAAAATCGAATGCTTGCAACTTCAAGGACCACCTAGCCAAACGTCCACTTAAGTCTTTAAGCTGCATTAACCATTTAAGACTAGAATGATCTGTAATGATTTTGAAGTGAGATCCTTCAATGTAAGGTCTAGACTTTTTCACAGCCAGAACTGCAGCCAGGCATTCCTTTTCTGTTACAGTGTAGTTTGCTTGACACGAATTAAGTTTCTGGGAGTAAAAGGCAATGGGTTGTTCCTCGTTGTTGTCATTAAGTTGGAACAACACCGCCCCAAGTCCTTGGTCCGACGCATCACATTGGAGCGTGAACATCTTGGTATAGTCTGGGTTGTTTAAATAAGGTGCTTTGCACAACGCATCTTTTAACTCTTCGAATGCTTGTTTAGCTTCCGATGACATTTCAAACTTCTTATTACTCTTTTTGAGCATGTCCGTAACAGGCGCAGAGAGGCTAGCAAAATTCTTTATAAATCTACGGTACCATCCGCACATACCAAGGAACCGACGAATCTGCTTAACACTTTTTGGAAGTGGAAAGTCCTGTATACCTTGTATTTTTTCCGGGTCTGGCATCACTTGACCATGACCAACAACATATCCTAAGAACCGTAACTCTCGAAAACAAAATTTCGATTTCTCTACATTAATAGTTAGGTTCGCATTTTTCAGACACTGCGCCACTGTTTTTAACCTTTGTAAATGCTGTTCAAAGTTTTCTGAGATAACGAGCAAATCGTCCATATAAACAAAAACATATTCCCTAAAGGCCCATGGAATAACCTTGTCCATAACTCGACACATTCTGGCCGGTGCATTACAGGTCCCGAATGGCATTACTGTGAAGTGCATGAGAGGTCTCCCTGGAACTGTAAAGGCTGTCTTTTCTCTAGACTCTGGGTCGAGTGGAATTTGCCAGTATGCGTCCTTAAGGTCAATACTAGAAATAAAATGAGTGTCACCAAGACGACTCAGCACTGCATCAATATGATGTATTGGATTCGCATCTTTTTTTGTAAGAGAATTAACCTTCCGATAGTCAATACACAAACGGTTTTTCCCCGGTTTTCTTACCAGAACCACAGGTGATGACCATGAGGACTGGCTCTCTTCTATTACATCTAAGGATAACATACGATCGATCTCTTCATTGATCATGGACTGGATGACTGGCGGAACAGGGTAATACCTTTGCCTGACCGGTTGTGCATCCCCCGTATCTATTACATGGGTATCTACTGTTGTCTTTCCAAGTCCTGATTTTGAAAAAAGAAGGAAATTTCCCAACAACTTTTTCCAAAGCTTGAGTTTGTTCGATCGTTAATTCATGTTTCCCATCGTTAGGGTCATCCAATACCATCTCAGATATCAAATTTGGTGCTACTCGAAATTCCACCCAAAAATCAATCCCTAAGTACAATGGTTGAGTTAAGGACGGAACGAGATATAAATCAAAGTTTTGTGACCTATTGTTATACTGCATTTTTACATTAATTCTTCCTACTATCTTTTGGTTACTTTCATCTGCCGTTCTGATGTCAGATTCAAACTTTTTTACAGACAATCTGTTCCGTCTAACAAAGTCTTCACAGGCTTTACCCAAGCAGGAAATGGAAGCACCACTATCAAGCAATCCTCTTACTTCTTCATTACCTATGTGCACTACAGCATATGGTCTAGGGTCATTGTCTAATACAATATTTGATGATTCTTATAAGTTTGGTAAAAATCTTTCTTTTGTGTTTTCTCTTCGAGGCAGTATTCAGCTCGGTTGCGGATTGTATGTCTAGTTCTTGTAAGGAAAAAAGTTTAGCACGGAGCTCATTATATCTATTCAGTCTCTCTTCATAAGTTTTAAGTGGAATGGTCTTAACCACAATTGGTGAGGTTGTGGAACTAGGAAGGTTATTGGATTTCGTCTCATCATTTATAAAATCATTTCCGGGCTTTAATTGGTCTGTGTGGAGCAAGAGTTCCCGGTGGAGTTCATGCTCCGTTTCGAGTTTCCCGAAACACCGTTACATGTTGGACATTGCGGAGTGGTATAACCATCTAAGCCACATCTGTAGCAAAATAACTTCCTCACCGGCGATGGACAGTTCATGAATGAATGCCCTTCATTTTTACAATTAAAACATTTTCTATTCCGTGAAGGATAAGCTTTAACGTCGATGACGTTAATGCAGTTATCTTGAAAACCAGTGCAATCCGTCTCTTCAAGCTCGTTAACATGTTTTCGTGAACTGGTTGGGTTATTGTGTGACCGAGATGGGTCTCTCATTGCCATCATCTTCTCTGTTTTTCTGCATTCATCTCTCAAGTGCTCTAACGAATAAATTGACATAGGATAGATCAAGTGCATAAGCTTATTGTTGACGTTTCCCTTTACAATTTTCAATAACTCGGGATCTCTTATTTGTTCTCGCAATTGATTCTTGAGCGTGAGTATGGCATCATAGAAATCATCAAAGGATTCATTCCAGTGCTGTCGACGCTCCATGATCTGTTTGATTATTTCAAAATCTGATTCGTGATGTCTAAACTGTTGGAGTAAGGCACTTCGCAATTCTTCCCATCCCGAATCAAGGTTACAGCGCAAATATTGCCAAAACCAGTTCAAGGCATTTCCCTTCAAAAGTAAGTGAAAATTGTTCAGAACATCGACCCATGGTATCTTATGATTTTACTTCAATGTTTCCACCCTGAAGATAAAGTCTTCAATAGATATGGATTTTTCGTTTCCCTCGAAACTGAGTCCCCATTTGTCCACCCGAGAATACTTGCGATCAGAACTATCATACATTCTACCAGCAACCACATGTGGATCAAAATCACGATGATTTAAACTATCTGAATGGTTCACAGTTCGGTTAGGAAAGTAGGGTTCTTGAGATGATGGATAATTGGACTGTTGACGATTTTGATATACCGATTTTGACAAACCGATGTTCGCCGATGCAAGGTTTCTATTGCCTAACGTTTCACGCGAATTTGACTTTCTGCCACGCTGTTCGTTATTAGTTTTTTGAAATTTTTGGTTGGAATCTTGACTGCTTTGCCTAATCTGTCCTTGTTGACTGACTCGTCCACCAATGGTTCCAATACTATGATTGACACTCTCTTTGACTATATCTTTCAGTACCAATGAGATTAGCCAGATCGTGCCTACTACCTGACGTTTCAGATTCAATATTGAATTCTCTTATTATTCCAATAGGGTTCATGGTTTCATTCAATGTGTTTTCTTCCCTTTGTACCTGACTTGCTACTGCAACGGAAGTAATAGCTTTAATTGGAGTATGCTGGACTCTTTTCTGATGGGGTGTGTTTACATTACTTTGTTCTAGACTATGGTTTTGTTGTTTCTTTGTTTGCGATCGTGTTAACAACGATTCTTGCTGCGTTCCTTTTGGCACAGTTCCGCGAGTCATTTTATTCTATTGGTTTGATACTACTCTCACTATTCTATCTTAACTATAAGTTTATATATATCTTTTTCTCAAAAAAAAATTTAAATTTATGTTTTATCATACAAGGGAAAATGAAGTTCAGAACGAAACGTACGGGGATTAATTTGCATTCTTTAATGGCCGTGATGTTAACTTACATCTCTCTCTCTCTCTCTCTCACACAGTAACCTGCGTAAACTCCTTCTTCAAGATTCATTCCTCTGCAAGCTACAACATAAAATGTAAACTGGATTTTTTTTTTGATACAGAATAAGTATTTCTTATGGAAGTAAATGAAGTTCAAAATACTCCTCTATAAGCAAGCAGACTCATCTGACTAAAATAAACCTCTCGAATACACTTAGACATTACACACATAAGCTTAGCTCTGATTGGATTCATTCCATTTGAATTAGAATCGCTTATCGGCTATAGTTTACGTAAGAACATATAAACTAAACTCAAAATTTTTGGGCCTAGTCGTTGGGCGCCATTATTATTGTAATGTAATACAGCTGGTACCAACGTTTAGACCACCACATTATAGGTAATGGTTGTCCTCACATTGCATCGCCATATTACATTTGTATGGTTGGGAGAAATATGTTAAATCCCTTATATGCAGCAGGTTGGCACGCTTGTCGACGCACGGCTTACGCTCGTCGGATGGGGGGGGATCTTGCTGCGTTGGTACCATTCAAAAATAATAAAATTTTCGTGCCAGGAAAAACTGAGATAATGGATTACTATCTATTAACACGAGAGAATGCTCGTTGACCATCAAGCTGTAACTGAATGCCTTTATCACAACAGGTGGTGTGTGTGTGTGTAACCCAAATGCTGCATGGCTACCCTTATCCAATAGTAGCGCATAAGCTACCTCCAAACTGCACTTGCCTATGTTGATGTGCAGCCCCTTTCGGATATTTCCATAAAACAACAGATTTTTATTTACCCCGCTTCATTCATTCTTTCACTTCATCTTCCCTTGAAATATTTCCTTAACCCATCTTCATATTAATTAAAAAGTCATTCAATTCATTGATTTAAATCTAAAACAATCATTCATATTTATTTTCTCTATACATACTATAATTCACTTCTACGTACTGACCTATCTCAACTTAAGGTTCATTGACCAAACATATGTTTTACTACTCGCTGTTACAACATCATGTAATAAATAATAATGTTCAATCTTAAGAGACATTAACGTTAAACTGTAATGTGTGGAAATGTGGATTCTATGCGCAAAGAGAAACGAAAAACTCTTGTGTAATGTGTACTACTTGGATATAATACAAATGCAAACAGCGCAGCGCTTAAGAAAATTCAGAGATTAATTAATTGGCAACTGCTTTTTAATAGCGTGACCCCTCACGGCAAAATTCCCCACTTACTCTTACGTTCCACATACCCATGAACATGTTGTATGCACGGTTGCCGTTTTGGTAGGATCCTACCAAAATTGGTAGGTTTTTTCAGCTTAGGTAGGTTGGTAGGTTTCAATACAATTTGGTAGGTTTTTTTTACTAAAACATCCTCAACAACTCTTTTACAAAAAATAAAATAATCGTTAGTTAATTTCTCAAAAGAAGTACACAAATGTAACCAGTGGCCAATTATGTAACGACCCTGAAAAAACTGCCAAAATTTGTAAGACGACAGTAAAGTAGCTTTCCACCAACCACTGAAAGCAAGATTATATGAAACAATCGTTTGACGAAGCAATCTACTTTATTCATTGGCAGACAAATCTGAGGATTACAGGAAAAAAAAACACTTGTCTCTACAATTGGATTGTCAACTACAAAACTCATCGAAAATTTTAAGGTGAGTTTTGTTTTTATAGAAAATGTGTTAATTACGTGAACATTTTTTTAGTTATGGATGCTAACTCATATAAAAATGATGAGATAACCAGTGAAATGGATGACATGCATAACATCATTATATTCCTTTCTGTATGTCACTTATGATCTTTCTACAGAACGACCATTTCCACATGAATCAAGTGCGATTATTCCAACTGAAACAACTAAACCTAATCAGGATACGAAGCCGTTTGTTGAGGATTAATATCCAAACGTCTTGTTCATAAGAAACCGAGCCAAGGGGATAGATTTCCTGGACACAGAGAAACAAATGCAAGACAAAATGCTAGGCCAACCAAACCAAAAAAGCAGAAACCAAACTCAAAATATTCCTTGGTTAACAGATGAACAAAAGAAGTTCTCGAATGTTTCCGACTCAGAGAAGATTGTTAACTCTTTTTTGATACCAGAAGTCACTGGTAAGTGAATTTATTTTCGTTATTGAATCAATATTCATACCAATGTTTTCTAGACGAAGCTGCGAGTAGTTTTCATTCAGATTTGCAATCTGTAGCAGAAGATCTCAGACGACGAGTATTTATTGTCGATTTCCTTTCACCAATTTGCAGTCGACTGCAGTCGCTACTAAATTCGATTCTTTTTTGGGTATTTAGGAAATTAAAAAAGTGGCGATTCTTTTTTTTATGAATGTTTGTGTGTCCAACTGACTAATGAAGAAAAACAAGCACCACGGAACAAAACAATTACATTCATATTGTTAAGCACACAATTTTTATATTTTTTTTCACCAAATGTTTTCCAAATTCACAACTAAATACAAAACAATTCTGCTTCCTTTAATTTTTTTTCAAATGCCGATGTTTTTGTTTGCCGTTTTCGATCTGTCAAAATTGTTGTGTGTGTGAAAATCGGTGTGCAAATCCGTCTCAAAAAAGAGATCGACTGCAGTCGATTTTTTTTTCCTCTTAAATGAATTCCATTGAAAAAAAAATTGACTGCAGTCGACTGCAGTCGATTTTTTTGTTGAAAGGAATTCGACATATGACACCGCGTAGTCAAATTTATAATGCTCCAGGTGAGCTCACAGAGGCGAAAAAGTCTTGCTATGAATTCAGACTGCAGTGCATCAAAAAATTAGCTAAATTTGTATGTAATCCGCTGGCCGGTTAACGTAAAATCGAAATAAAACAAAGGGAAATATTTTGTTGTACTCGTATTTGTATTCTATTCTCGGAAATCTAATCTTAACGCTAGCTTTCCATTCGGACCGAATGAAAACTAATTTTTTCTGTAGATCTATGAAAACTTCATGAAAACGACACAAGAAAAATTTGGAGTAGTTCTTAAATAATGTTGCTTTCCATTGCAAACTTGTATCTTTCTTTGTATATGTGGAGCCACCAAAGCTAAACGGTGATCAAATCGCTTGCAATCCATTCGCAATAAATTTCGGCACAGTCCTGGTTCCTCTGCTCGCAATTTCACCATCAATTTCGCGAATCCCTCCTGCTCACGACGCACGGGCCACCCAATCCTTCGTCCCACCTTCGTCCATACCTTACGACACATCTTTTTCGGCTGTTTTATTGTCGCTGTTTTTTAACAAATACGCCGTCAAAATAGTTGCGATTGCAACGTTTTTATCCATTTATATTGTTTTTTGATATTTCACTTTTAGTTGAATATTAAACGATTAAAAACAAAATCTATGTTCTTTTCACTTTTAGCTTTAAAATTTTTTTGACAGATGCGATGTGACAATGAACTGAAAATGAATTTGCAGATCCACAAATGAATTTGTGTGTACACGGTTTGCAGAAATCTACAAATATCTGCAAATCTATTGCCAGCTATTTGCCCAATTTAGTTTGTCGACATTGTCTGCCAAATAGCTGGCAATAAACTTGCAGATATTTGTAGATTTCTGCAAACCGTGTACACACAAATTCCATTTTCACCCTCATTGTCAGCTCATTTGCCCACATTGTCAGACGTTTGCAGATCTGACAATGATTGTCAGACCTACCAATCGTGTACACTTAGCTTAAGTGCACATAAATATCGCAGTAAGCTAACTGAACAACAGGGATGGTTGGTAAATTTCTTTTTTTTGCACCTAGAGGTTGGCAGTCTTTGGGTTGTGTTCGTTCATATTTCTGATTTTCGACAACAGATTGAATAAGTCTGTTTCTTTACTTTTTGTGCACAGAAATTTTTTTTTTAAGGAAAGGTTGTAAAATTCTTTCAGAAACTCTCTGAAAGAGCGTATTTGTCTTAAAAGTAAAGAAACGCCTTGAACAAAACATTCGCAGCAACGCAACGCTTGGAAAAACGTCTGTTTGGCAGTTGTGGTATTTGTTTTGGCTGTGCACGATTTCTGTCCACAGAAATTTTGGAGGCAGAAATCCGCAGGACGGGGAAATTTTTTTACTCTCTCGAGAGCACTCTCTTTTGTGCACTGTTACGAAAAATCGGAACGGGATTAGACTGACTTTCGCCGAATTTCGGTGCATTTCGTGCGAATTTTCAGTAAAGAAACACACCTAATAGCTAATAGATGAGTCAGGTGGTGACTTGGTGGGGACATAAATAGACACGCAGTTACTAACACACACACACACACACACACACAGAATGAAAGTTTCGCAATCGGCCAGAAAAAAATAACATCAGACAGAACACATAAGAACATCAGAACCAAGGCAACCAAAAACATGAGTCACAGAATGAATCTAATTGAACCCAGCCATTACGAAAAAAAATTAAAGTGACATTTGTTTTGTTTACATCGAAAGGAAAAAGTTGAAATGCGGCAAATACATTGAGAATCTAGAATTAAATAGAATAAAATAGAAATGGAAAGTAAAAGGTATGCATTTATATCCTTAGAATGCAAATTTTTAATGTTTCTTATCCTTAGAACAAGTGCAAAGGGTACCAACTTTGAAAGTGAAAATTGAAAGTGACGTGCTAAATGAATATAAACCAAAAATCGTTTTATTGATAAGTGCACATAAGTGCACATAGAAAATTTTCAATAAAACGCGCCTATTATAACTTCACCAATTCATACTGGGTCTTCTTCTGAGACCTTGACTTAAATTTTTTTTTTTTCTTTTTTTTCGATTTAAACGATTAAGAATAAGAAAACAAAAAAAACTTGGTTGGACTTCTACTATTTGGCAGGCTCTCTGTACGAAGTGCTGTTTTGAACTGTGTCGGGTGACTTGCAGTATCTGGAGCACATGGGTTGCCATACCAACTTTGACGCATCGCTGAACAGCGTTTATAAGGGACGATCGTAGTTCACGATCTGAATTTATTGGTGGTTGGTTCGGTGTGGTCTGTGGTACTTATGTCCACCTTTTCCTGGAGTTCCTGCCCACCATGTGACCCTGGCGATCGCCGATCGGATGCCTACGTCCAAGAGGTAGTGGTCGCTGGTCGATGGGGGCAATTTCTCCTGACTGTGAGACAATGAATTTTCCTGTTGGTTTATCCTGTCGTAAGAACACTTTAGGAAGACTACTTTTTATCATTAAAACAATTTTATTTACCGAGAACTGCAACTGGTTGTATTTTATGTTAAGCTCGGGTTGAGCAAAAAAAAAAAAATAGCCCATCTGCTACGGTGGCGTGTATGTACAAGGCACGTCTGCCTCGGCCGATGGTTTAAGTAAAAAAGAGCGATCATTTCGACGGAAATGATCGGCTCTACGATCGCCATTTGTAACATTAATTCGAGAAAGAATTCGGATGGCAAATTCGAACATCGAATTTGCGATGTTAGGCTGGGTACACACCAGATGGTAAGCACAACTTTCGTTGAGTGCACCCAGGGTATAGTAGTTCTTTAAACTAGGAAATGTAATGAAATTCATCACAACCTATATTATAGTACCTATAATCACAAGTAAAAAATTATCCTTATCTTCCTGAAAACTACAGAGGTATTTCTGTTCTTAGCTCTCTACGAAAGCTATTTACTCAGGTTCTGTCTAGTATTATCATCAGATAGCTTTTTCTGAGACCTTTATTCACCGAGTGGTGCGCTGAAATCGCTTAAGTAAAGAGATCATAAGAGACACAAACAAGAGAGAATTAAGCGCTTAAATTTCAAAAAGTGCCAAGAGAACCAAAATCAAAGCAAATTATTTAACGTGGGAAGGAGAATCGAAAACACAAGACAACGTGTAGAGAATCAGTAATCTTATGGTTAAGCAAAGCAGAATAGTTGTGAAAAAATAATTACATGAATTGTTTTGTCTTTCTTTTAGGGTGGGGTATAGTGGTGGCTGGTGGTAGTAGGTCAAGAAAGATTTTATGTACAATAGAACAATTATTGAACATCTGATCATACTGTTCTGATGGTGCCGTGACATTGTGCCAAGCGACGTTATGCCAAATGTAGAAATTTGGCACAATGACGCTTTTGCAAAGTGACATTGGGCCAAACATTAGGGTTTGGTATAATGACGCTTTGTAGAAGTGCCATAGGGCCAAATTAGCTAGTGACATTGCGCCAAATGTAGAAATTTGCATCATCTTGCTCATCTGTGTTTACAGTCCTTGCGACATGACTAAATGGATTATTGGCTTAATGACATCTAAGAAACTCCCACGCTTATCTTTCATAGTGTGAAGGTCTGATGTATTCAAATGCTTTGTTTTTGAGTATAAGATAAAGTAATAGTAAGAAATTCGCCAATGTGTGTAAAAGATGTGTTCTTACTTAGTTCAAGGAGAACTTAAAAACAAATCTGCAGCCGCCGCCGCCTTAAGTACAGAAAAGGAAGCTAAAAGCGAAGCGGGAAAAAATTTTGCAAGGGGGGTATGGGTTTGTGTTCTGAAAATTGAAAATTCGCGCGAATTTGATGAATAGATTTTTTAAAAGGAAAACTATAGGCAACTACAAAAAAACGTATTTTTTCCGAATCACCCAGGAGGTAAAATACAAGATTCGTTTTTTTTAATGAGGTTCCCCAGGAGGCCTGCCTCACTAACTACTTTGCATGCCTGATTTGCTTGATTTGTCATTAATATCATCAATATACAAAACGTTAAACTATATCACAAAATAACATTAAACTAATTCAAATAACTTATAAGAAATCAACAAAAAGCATAACATAACAAAATGACTAGCTAAGGGAATTGAATATTGCACATTCAAAAAAAAGTTTGTAAAAAATAAAAAAGCGAAAGAAAACGAGAAAAGCAATTGCACCTCATATTGCATAGAAAAAAAGGAAAAAATGAAAAAAAAGCAGAAAGAATACTTAACTAAGAAAAAAGAGAAAAAAAGGTAAAAAAAAATAGGAATTTACAAAAAATATATACAAAACAAAAAAGTAAAACAAAACAATAAAATGAGTAGTCATGTCAGGTCCAAGCTCAGTTTTTAAGGTACTTATAAAGAAAAAAAGGTTAAATTATTTATTTAAACAAAAAATTTTTGCTTTTAGACACATATACATTTTTTATTTACATTTGAAAAACATTATTTACATTGCACTTTAAAAATAACTTAGAATACTTAAACATGAAAAATAGGAAAAAAAAGTGAAAGAAAAGCAGAAAGAATACTTAACTAAGAAAATTTAAAAATAAAGAAGAAAAAAAGGTACAATAAAAAAAATATATACAATACAATAAAAATCAATATAAAAAACAGCAAAAAAGTAAAACAAAACAATAATATGACTACGCATGCGAGGTCCAGGTTCAGTTTTAAGGTACCTATAAAGAAAAAAAGGTTAAATTATTCATTTAGCCAACTATTCATCGCATCTTCCTATCTGTGTTTCATGTGAGTTTAAATTGAAAGAATTGAATATTCAAGAACAAAATGAAATCGGAGTTCAGAAATTGCGTTGGGTGGAAAAAAGATCTGACACCTACAGGCGAAATTTAGATCAAGACTCAACTAATCTTCAACTTTCTTCTGAAAACACAATTATTGATGAAGCAACAAATAATAATTTAATAAGCACCATTAGAGCATCTGGTACAACCGACTCAGCTTACAAAGGTAGCATTTTATAAGGCCAGCTGGTACGAAGCGAAGGTACGAAGGAGATTGTAGGTTGAAACTTTTTAGGAGAACTAACAATTCCGCCTTCAAATCTCTTTATCTACAGGCGAATAATATTTACAAAAGCTTTTGTCCCTATAAAAAACAGCAATGCATGCATGATATGGCTCTACAATTAATTCAATGTAGAAATGCTAAAGAGTTCTGTAAAAATGTACGAATTCTAGGTGATTGGACTAGGTCTACTGTTTCTCCAATCGATATTGATGTCATGGGCTCATGTCTCGAAGAATTAACATAAGCTGACCCTAATCAATCGTATAATAGTTTTGCGTCACCTCTCATCTACATCGAAGAACTGGATGCTCCGTTCTCAATGTCAGAATTAGTTTTCGCATTGGAAAAAATGAAAAACAACAAAGCTTCGGGCTTAGATGGTATCCCATCAGAGAGAGCAGAGAACATGTTTTATTATTATTAATAATAAAATGTTTGTGTTAGCCGTGGTGTGATCGATAGCATGTCCGCCTGTTAATCCATAGGTTCGAGTTCGAATCCCAACAGAGGCAAAAATGCTTTTTCTATGGGTATCGCCTTTTGCGTATTTACTGCCATGAAAAGCGCTTTCTCGATTAGCCGTTCGGAACTGGCAGAAAATTGTAGGTCTCCTCCATTCCCTCACAAGGCAAAGGCATGGTTGTGAGAAATGCGCTAGGCCCAAGGGCTCCTCGCTTTGTTGCGCTGACCTGTTTCTTTTTTTATTTTATTTAATAAATAAATGTTTAACAATGAATTTATAAAACACAATATTTCCGCCAGTCATGCATTTCTGCGGTTTATAAAAAAAATGGGCACGACTGGGTCGCACGAACTTGCGATTGTGTTCTAATACTTTATCAAAATCTTAAGGCTGAGTAAAAGGTTTTGGTACTCGCTCTTTAAAATATATTTGGTGGAACAGGGTTGCCAACTAAACATTAATTATGAAAATTGGTTTAAATCACGCAAAATATTGAAAGAAATTAAATTAATTATTCCAAAGTTTTCAAGCGAAAATCTAAAAGCGCCGTTCTTTTGCTGTTGCTCATACATATAAAAGCTGGAAATTTTATCAAAATCGTTGGACCATTTTGAAAAAAAGGTTATTTATTTAAAATTTTTTTTCTTAAGAGTTTTGTAAATTTCAAGAATGCAAAGTATAACGTCTTTACAGAACTTAATTTGACAAAAAATTTGAAAAAAATCTAATTTATGGTTTAGAATTTATTTCAAAAAATCAAAATTTTTTAAGAATTTCAAAAACTGAAATTTTTTAAATGTTAATATAAAATATTTTTTAAACGATTTAAAACTTCTAAAATACAAAATTTCGTAAACATCGTGTACGCCATTAACGAGAAAGTAAGTTTAAAAAAAAAACGGTTCTATGGGAAGTACCGTTCTTATAATTTTTGCAAAATTTTTACTTGCACCAAAAGAAAGACAATCCAAAATTAATGCTTCTTAGAAAATTTTATCGAAATCGTTCTAGCCGTTTTCGAGAAAAATAAGTATTATCATATCGGTTGTATGGCAGGTACCGTTATTTCAAGACCTTTAGACCCAATTCCAAAAACGCCTCTTTAGGCTGCCCCAGAGACCCTACTGCAAATTTTGAAGAAAATTGGTCCATTGGTTCAGGCTGTAGATCCATATACAGACAGACAGACAGAAAGGCAGAATTGCAGGACCCAATTTTTTCGTATTCTCTATCATCGTAATGTCATGTTTAATTGCTATCTCAAAAAATTTTTTCTGCACGATTGCAAAACTTGCCTTATAGTACCTATATTATAGTACCTATAATCACTAGTAAAAAATTATCTTAATCTTCCTGAAAACTACAGAGGTATTTCTGTTCTTAGCTCTCTACGAAAGCTATTTACTCAGGTTCTGTCTAGTACTATCATCAGATAGCTTTTTCTGAGACCTTTATTCACCGAGTGGTGCGCTGAAATCGCTTTATTAAAGAGATCATAAGAGACACAAACAAGAGAGAATTAAGAGCTTAAATTTCAAAAATACCAAGAGAACCAAAATCAAAGCAAAGAAAACACAAGACAACGTATAGTATAGAGAATGAGTAATCTTATGGTTAAGTAAAGCAGAATAGGTGTGAAAAAATAATTACCTACATGAATTGTTTTGCCTTTCTTTTAGGGTGGGGTATAGTGGTGGCTGGTGGTAGTAGGCCAAGAAAGATTTTATGTACAATAGAACAATTATTGCACATCTGATCATACTGTTCTGATTGAGGTACTGAAATTTCAATTTGAATGGATAAAATGAAATTGCTACGTTGCAAAATTTTATGAAAAATGGAGTTTTGTATTGATGAGCAGAAACTTTTTTTGCATTTTGTATTTATTATTCGTAATACGAAAAACGAAATTGAAGAAAATTTTTTCGGAAATGTTGGAATAATAGTTTACAAAAGTAAGTATAGAAATGCAATGTTATGAAAGATAAAAACGAATCTGAAAAGGGTGGAAAACGTTAGTATTTTGATGAATAGATTTTTTAAAAGGAAAAAGTTGCCTATAAAATAAAAAAAAAAACGTATTTTTTCCGAATCACCCAGGAGGTAAAATACAAGATTCGTTTTTTTTAATGAGGTTCCCCAGGGGCCTGCCTCGCTAACTACTTTGCATGCTTGATTTTATTGATTTGTCATTAATATCATCAATATACAAAACGTTAAACTATATCACAAAATAACATTAAACTAATTCAAATAACTTATAAAAAATCAACAAAAAGCATAACATAACAAAATGACTAGCTAAGGTATTTGAATATTGCACATTCAAAAAAAAGTTTGTAAGAAATAAAAAAGCGAAAGAAAAGGAGAAAAACAATTGCACCTCATATTGCATAGAAAAAAAGGAAAAAACGAAAAAAAAGCAGAAAGAATACTTAACTAAGAAAAAAGAGAAAAAAAGTAAAATAAATAGGAATTTACAAAAAATATATACAAAACAAAAAAGTAAAACAAAACAATAAAATGAGTAGGTCATGTCAGGTCCAAGCTCAGTTTGGTACTTATAAAGAAAAAAAGGTTAAATTATTTATTTAAACAAAAATTTTTAGCTTTTAGACTTATATGCATTTTTTATTTACATTTGAAAAACATTATTTACATTACACCTTAAAAATAAATTAGAATACTTAAACATGAAAAAATGGGAAAAAAAAATTGAAAGAGAAGCAGAAAGAATACTTAACTAAGAAAATTTAAAAATAAAGAAGAAAAAAAGGTACAATAAAAAAAAATATGCAATACAATAAAAATCAATATAAAAGACAGCAAAAAAGTAAAACAAAACAATAAAATGACTACGCATGTGAGGTCCAGGTTCAGTTTTAAGGTACCTATAAAGAAAAAAAGGTTAATTTATTCATTTAAACAAAAAAAGCTATTAACTTTTCCATATTATACATTTTAATTCATATTTCAAAAAAAGTATCTACATTACACTTTAAAAATAACTTAGAATACTTAAACATACTTTTTTTGTATTTTTTAGTTCCGCGAAGCTCCTTGTTTGTATTTTTTATAGAGAACAACATCATTCCTAGCAAAAAGAATCTGACTATTGTCTCTTTATGTTCGGTGTTAGTGCAGGGTATTTCCAGGTTCGCATCTCTGGAATGCCGTACTGTCTCCATCCACTTCTCCATGAGGTCTTCTATATGTTGTTTTCTTCTGAAGTTTTCCTCAAAAACCCTCTGCACTTTTCAGCCAATTTTTCCAGCTGGATTGAGGGAACAGCTAGCGATCCGAATTCTGATGTAGCAACGGTGCTGACATAGGCCCTTAGTTCGATCAGTTCGAGTTGATCTCTCCTTTCAACCGAGCTGCTGATAATGAAGTTGGAACAGGCTTCACACTTCAGTTTGGACTGCCAGCAAAGCCTGCGTAATAGATTGCTGCCATCTTTTGCATCTGCTCACTGGGTTCACTGGGTTCTATTTCAACTTGTGCTGAGTCTTCTTCCTCATCCACTTCCATGTTCCTCTTTATGCAGTCCTCGCAATGGCAGTCGTCATCATCGATATCTTCAACATCGACGGGATCTCCTGGCGCTAGTAGATAGTCCTCTATTGTTTCGACGACTTTTGACTTCTCTTTGTCTTTTGTGGTTTTATCGAGTTTTTGCTCCTCGGCCAAGTAAGCTGTGCTTATTAGAGGCTCTGCTCCAGCATCTTCATAACCCGAGTGTTCTGGTGCGCAATAGTGCTGAAACATGACCAGCTTCAGATTTCTTATGAACCTCCACACCGATGGTTCCTTAGCATAGGATCCTCTGATTGATCGCACCATCGAAAACAGGTTCTCCGCGACATCGGTGTTCAGGTGCGCCAATAGGAAATAATTCTGTTCTTTACTTTTCAGAAAGTGCCACATTTGAATTATCCCTATAAGCGTTTGCTCTAATCCCTTAAAGCAAGGTGGAATGGTATGAGTACTGCTGCTTCTCCAACTTGAAACCCACTCAATACAGCTTTCTATGTATTCCAAAGTGTCGGTGTCATCCGATAGCACTTTCTTATTCGGATTTTTCGAGTATTTTTGGCCGGTATTCGATATGTCAAACAGCACATTCATTCGCTGAATAAATGCAGCTGTTGACTCGGCCTGTTTCTTTAACTGCTCTGTTTTATATACGTTGCATTTGATGGCACACAGAATCCCGGTGTATACATTGAAGCTGAAGATTTGAGTGGCCAGCTTCACGGAAAACTTTTCAAATGGTTTTGGACTGATGTAAGAAGCTTTAAGTTTATAACAGACTTGAAAGTCCCCTTTCGAGTCTTCGTTATAAAGTTCTTTGATGGGTTTCCACGACACAACATCGTCATTGATTTTTATGTCGTGTTTTTTTTTTTTTTTTTTTTTTTTTTTTTTTTTTTTTTTTTTTTTTTTTTTTTTTTTTTTTTTTTTTTTTTTTTTTTTTGCATTTCAGAGACTAAGTAGTACTGAGCTTAGAACAAGCTCATATGTACACACTTATATACGCTCTTCATCATGAATGCAAGTAGTTAGTTAGTATAGCACCAACACCAGCACATAGAGAACGTAAGGATAGTAAAAATAAAAAATAAAAACATTATAGTAAAAATTTCAAATATAAATTACATAGATTACAAAATTATCTTAAATAAAGTACACTAATTAAAACAAACAAGACATACAAAATGTGATACAATTTACAATTAATAACATAAACTAAAAATTATTGAAAAATGCAAACATGCAAGCATACAAACTAAACTTAAGAAAGTGGAGCACTGGTTCTCAACAAATTTTTTAAACTGGATTTACTTAAGTTAAAATCAATTAAACATGAGTTAAGATTAAATAGTCTACCCATACGAGTCAATGGCTCATTCATGCCATAATTCGTTCTATGGTAAGGGCAGTATATTAAAACTAAGTTGCGCAGGTGGTAAGAACCGCCTCGAAAGTTGAATTCAACACAAGAAAGTAACTCAGGTGCATCGATATGTCCGGTGATAAGTTGATGAAAAAACACCAGATCGTTAATGGTACGCCTTTGAGAAAGAAGTTGCATATGTAATAATTGGATTCTATGCTCATATGGTGGTAAATCGTAAGGGTTTTCCCACGGAAGCCCTTTAAGAGCGAATCTTATGAATTTATGTTGTACTGATTCAATTCTTGAGTTGTGTATTTCATAAAAAGGGGACCACACTTGAGAAGCATACTCTAGATGAGGTCGTACTAAACAATTGTATAGAGCAAGGGTAACATACGGGTCTTGAAACTCTTTTGACCATCTTTTCATAAAACCAAGCATACTATTGGCCTTACTAACGATGTAATTGATATGTTGAGTAAAGTCCATATTAAAACTAAAATATACGCCAAGATCCTTAAAAAATTTCACTTGACTCAAAATAATATTGGAAATAGAATAACTTGGGTTGCTAGGCTCCTTCTTTTTAGAGAACGTCATGCTTTGGCATTTGTTGGGGTTAAGGTTAAGCCCATTTTTAAAGCACCAAACTGCAAAATGATTAACATCGGATTGGAGATGAGAGCGATCAAGCGAACCAGTTATCTTTTTAAAAATTTTCATATCATCAGCAAATATTAATATTTCACTGAAGGAAATGCAAGACACAACATCATTGATAGCTAAAATAAATAGAAGAGGTCCTAGATGACTTCCCTGAGGTACACCTGAGCCAGCATTAAAAGGGTTGGAAAGGATATTACGAAACTTTACTTGGTAAGATCTCATAGACAGATAAGAAAGTACCCAATCGGTGAACACAGGTGGGAAGCCAATAGCCTTTAGTTTGAACAGTATAATATTGTGTGAAAGTTGATCGAAAGCTTTAGAAAAATCCGTGTAGATGCAATCGAGCTCATTACCATTTTCTAGTGCTAAAGAACATTTTTGAAGAAAGCATAGCAGGTTTGTGACAGTCGATCTATTTTTGACGAAACCGTGTTGCTGTGTGCAAATAACGTTTTTTACACTGAAAGCCAGCTGTTCACATACTAGTTTTTCAAAAAGTTTAGGAATGCTAGAAAGTTTGGCAATGGGTCTATAGTTTTTTATATCACATTTATCCCCTTTTTTAAAAACTGGAGTGATAAAAGATCTTTTCCAAAGTAAAGGAAATTTACTGGATTTCAAAGAAAGTAAGAACATATATTGTAAAGGAAACGCTAAGCATGACCTACATTTTTTTAGTACAATTGGAGGAATGCCATCCGGCCCGGAAGAAAAATCGTCATTTAAGGTTTCAAGACTCCAAAAAAGTTTATCAATTTCAATAACAATGTTATTAAAACATACTTGATTACAGTTGCTTAGATATCTGAAGAAATCAGTATCAATGTCAACAGTAGTATCACAAAATGAGCTGCGAAACTGGTCAGCAAATGCATTACAAATATCAGAGATGCTCTCATAAGAACAGTTCTCATACACAAAACTAGCTGGATAACCATCTGATTTTTTCTTTGAGTTAACAAACTGCCAGAAGGTTTTTGGATCCTTTTTAAATGAGTATCCCATTCGGTCAATGAAATTTGAATAAAGATTTTTAGAAAGTGTCTTAAATTCTTCAAAAAGAAAAACGTAAGACTCATAGTCGGAAACGGAATGAGTTTTAATATAAGTGTTCCAAGCTTTATTTCTTTTATTTCTTAAAACTTTTAACTCTTTAGTATACCATGGATGGTTGGGCTCAGAATTTTTAAAAATTTTTTTAGGAATTGATTTTTCTATACATCTATAGAGAATCAAATAAAAGCTGCTAACAGCTTCGTCAATATTGGTAAAAACTGATATGTTTTCGATACCAGACATAATTAATTCACCACAGAGCAAATCGAAATCAGCTTTGCGGTAGTCAAACACATAGGAACAATCATGAGAGTTACTATTAGTGTGGATCTCGCCACTCAAGTCAAGAAAAATATTCAGAGGTGGGTGGTAGTCATCTATGTTAGTTTCATCAAGGCTAGGATCAGTAATTCCGAAACTAGATTCAATAACAACGGTACTAACAGAGTCTGAAGAGAAGACCAAATCGAGAATTCGATTTTTAGAGTTTTTGATACAGCTTACTTGCCGTAAGTCGGTTGATGTTAAATTATCCAACAACATTAGTTCCTGTTGAGGTGAAGTCAAAGATGGCTTGAAATAGGTTTCATCCGAAGATGGTAACCATTGAATAAAGGGTAAAGTAAAGTCACCTAAGAATAATACATAATTTTCAAAGCACAGTAATTCATTAACATAGTCTAAAACTAACGTTAATTCTTTATATGTTGAGGCAGAGCTCTTTGGTGGAATATATGTATTTATAATATAAACGATTCTAGATTTGATTGAGACTTTGACACATAATACATTTACAGTTAATTCAAATGGGAAAGTTATAAGAGAGGACATATACTTGCTACGAACAGCAGTAAGTACGCCACCTCCAACTTCCGATTTATTATTATAGGTACGATCATTTCTATATACTAAGTGCTCATGGTCATATAATTCAGAATCTAAAAAGGTGGAGTTAAGCCAAGTTTCCGTCAGAGCAAAAATGTCATGAGAGAATGCTTGAGAGTTGTTATAAAGATTGGCAGTTTTACTGCGAAGCCCTCTTACATTTTGGTAGAAGAGAGAGATACTTTCAAGTTTTTTGATCCCTTATTGACGTTACTTTTGGTATGACGAGCTGAAAATTCTTTAATAAGAGTATCAGGCGGCCAAATCAAATCTGAGGGTTACAAATAGCGTCAAAAAGCGTTGGAGAAACAATAATCTTAAAAGAAGCCACATAGTTGTTAGGCTTACTTATTTTATTACACCTAACAAACGAATCGTTTGTGATGCATTTATTAGTTTTGAGGTGGAAAATTACATCTTCTGGAGTAGTATCTGATTTGAGACGAGATATGAATATGGTCTTCGGCTTGGGCACTGATTCCACAAACCGTGGGGGTCTATCATGATCAGATATTACACTAGCCACATTGTTCGAAATCATAGGGGCGACAGATTCGATTGGATTAGGTGAGTTTGGAGAGCTTAAAGTCACTATATCAGTCGTGTTTGAATTATTAGACTCAATTGGATTAGGCTGAACAGAAGAGCTTAAGGTGAGTATTTCATTCATATTTGAGTTAAGAGATGTAGCTACATTACTTCGCAAACCACTTCTTTTCGTACCAACACTTACAGAGGGCACGCTGTCCTGTTTTCTTTTCAAACCCTTACTTGATTTTAAAGGTTGGTAGGAAGCAGAAGGAATAGGAGGAAGTTGAAGGTCTAAGTCATCAGTAGAGGTAGAAATATCTACCGAGTACTGGGCGCTAGAGAAAGAGTTGACATTAGCAACTGCTATATTAAAACAACTCGAAATTTCATTAATGCCCTTTGATATTTTTGTTATATCATTTTTAAATGATTCTAACTTAAATGCCAATTGGGAAAGAGAAATTTTTCTACAGTTGCTGCAGTACCAAAAAGCGATTTTCGATGCAGTAACTTTTTCAATGAAAGCACTCGTAGAACCAACACATTTTGCATGGAATGCTTTGCCACATGGGCCGAAGCAGGCAAAAAGGGGGTTGTTGTTGGAGCTATCAATGCACTTTTCTGCTGCGCAATTCATTTTCTAATTAAAAAAGTTTTAAATAAATCAAAATTAAAACAGCAGAAATTTAAAAAAGATAGAAAAAAAAAAAAAAATTTTTACGGGAAGTACCGGATTTGAACCTGTGTTAATCGGATTCAAAGTCAATGGTCTTAGCACCTGCGCTAAAGAATATCTTAAAATTGAATGTGTAAATTTAAAATTAAACAAAATTTAAATTTAATGAATAGAGAAGGTAAACGTGTAAATTGTGAAGAACTAATAAAAATATTAAAGAGAGAAAACACTCAAGAGCAATTTTTTTTTTTTTTTTTAGTTAGTGGATAATACTCAGAAAGTTAGTGGTAAACAACGATCGAAGAGAGATTGAGTTTGGAAAATGTAGGTATGTAATTACAGCATGCAATGGCTTACCAAGAATAAATTCACAAACAAACTCACGAACAGCATAAATGCTATACACACAACACTATACAATGAATTATTAGTAAGAAAGTATAATGAATGTTACTAAAGTAAGCAATTAACAAGGTAAACAATTAAATGAAAGGTTAAACTATTAAAAAGTCAAAAACTAATTGGAGCTAATTTACACGTAAACCAACACACAAGAAACCAGTGATGCCACTAATATATTACGGATGCTCTTGAATAGATGACAGTAATCATAAAGTATAAACACTCTATGATCGTCTACTTCTATGTAGGGCCTATCTATTGCATCCCAGTCCACTCCGAGTTTCTTGTATGCGAGAACGTTGTTAGATCCCTGATCGCAACTTGTTGCAACAACGGTAAGCCCACATTCCAGGACTTTTTTCAATGTCTCTTTTATGATCCTTTCTAGCATGTCTTCTTTCGGTGATCCGACATAGTAGGAGATGGACTGTTTCCAATTTCTGTTTAGCCCTCGCAAAGTAAATACCATTACTTTGGATGCTATTAGATTCGTCCATCAATGTTCTCCGAAATCAGTATATCCGTACTGAATGTCGTCCTTGTTATTATATTTCTTTTCCTGTTCAACCACCATTTCGTCTAACATGAGCACGCATTTCCTGTCCATTTGCGTCATGTCTTCCGCTTTATGTTTGAGGATGTGCATAACAGTCTCAGTCAGGCCTGCCCTGAGGCGTATTTCGGAGTTCCATCGATATATGGTACTCACAGCTAGTAGCTTGAATCAAGAACTAATCAAAAGCGAATAACACGTTGGAGACTTAAAGAGGGTTTTTAAGAAAAAATCTTTTTCTTTAAGAGACCAATGTGTTTTCTTTTCGTGTAAAAGCTGTGCCAAAACGAAAGTAAGGACTTCTTCTTTTGAATCTTCCAGCTTTTCTTCGACCGCTTTTCTTAAAATATACCTCTTGCTCTTTCGAATATGGCGAGGGGTGTAAATGGGGGGGATGGGGACTTCGCAAAACGTCTAAAAACGGGAGACGGAAGTTCTGAGGGTGAAAGCGGAGTATCCTCCGGAAGGTCTTGAAAATTAAAGTCCCAGCTATATAAGTCTTAGTGGATGTAGATGCCAAATTATAAAGAGGAACATTTGGACTTACTGGTATACTTTCGAAATTTGTATTCAAACACGTTCTGGAAGTAGTTGGTTGAATTCTTTTCTGAATTTTTGGGGCTTGGGGAGTTTTAAAAGAAGAATCAGGAAAATTCTCCAAAATTGTATCTTAAGCTTCTTCTGCAAAAAAAAAGAAGTAGACGGGCCTGAATTGGTGAGAGGGGTTTCGAAAGAAACACTGGAATTTGATGTATTCAAAAAAGAATCTGTAGCTCCTGCACTTGTATCGGCAGAACTCGTAGTCGATTTTTGTGCAGAAGTTGTTGACGATTTTTGTGCAGAAATTTGGGTTTTGATCTTAGATGCTTTGAACTTTAGGAGCTTCAGCATCCATGATTCGTTGTAATGAGTGGTCTACGGCAGCATCCGTTCAACAGCAAATAGCTGGCGAAGATATCGGAAGATCTTTTTTGGACAATAGACATCGATACGACTGAAGAGTTAAATCTTTCTTATAAAAGTGCGTTGAGCACATACTTGCCCTTTTCGGCAATGGCTTGCTGGTTGAAACATTTCCGTGTTTCAACCATATTGGCCTTCTACAATCCTTTGGAATAATGAGAAAAGAAATGCGGCTAGGATAGGTCTTATGCTGACCACAGCCTTTGAACACGCACTTCGACATACTTCAGAAATTTCGCTGCCCAGAAAGCTTCTTCTAATTTCTTTCAAAATCGGACATAAACCAATGAAGTGCTTAATGTCTTCTCTAACAGAGATGTTGCAAAGCGCACATATTATTGGCAGATCCTCTCGGTGTGGCATGAAGTTCAGTCTTACCAACTCACCCCACATCTTGAAAACAGCAGAGACTATTTTTTGATTTAAATCGATCCTAAAATAGTTTATTTCACACAGATTATGTTGAAGCAGTGGCTCTGTGCACAGAATAGGACGCCTGAAAGATACACTCGATCCTGTATTTCTCATCGCTTTTAGCGATTAGATCGTAAAGAGAATCTTTGGCGTCCTTTCCATTACATGTCTGCACGTTGAGTATAAAATTTAACTCGCAGTACTCAGCTAGTTCTCTTAGTTTCTCGAACCAAAGACTCTTCCTATGTAAAATATACATGGCTATCACTTTTGGTAGTCTTTCCTCCTGCATGTTAAAAACTCTCAATTTAGTCAATATGTAGCTTAAGGGATTTCACAAAGAGTGGTGATAGTCCGGTTTCTATATTTACCATGTAATTAGGCGTGTTCTTTGGTAGTTGAAAACATCTTTTGATATAGTATCTAAGTAAATTTTCCACCGATTCATATTTTTGGTATCCCCAAGTTTGAGCCGCATACAATATAATTGATTCGGCTACTGCAGTGAACACTTTGTATCAGTGGCAGCGCTTGTTTGTGTTTATTAGCTTTGTGTTAATTTAGCTCTGTGAAAATTTCACATCTTTGTGGTATTTTGTGTGATTTTAATACCTTTGTTGTTTGTTTTAGTGATTTAAAGTGATTAAAATCGTTCTATTTTGTCTAGTTCCTGAATTTTTCGTAGAGAATTAGTTAAATTTGTGTTTCGTTTTTGATCACAGTGTTTGGTGAGAAATTGACTTTTTTAAATTTTTCGGTTCCGTTTGAGTGTATTTTGATTAGTTTTAAAAACATACTTATCTCATTCTGGCCTATTGGTAAATTCAATAATCATCTTTTTCTAAATTAGTTATATTTTTGTTTATTTTTGTATATTTAAAGTAAAAACTTGCTTCAAATTATCTGCTTGGTGGTGCAATCGTCTAGCAGGTCAGCCTTTTATTATATTTTAACCTCCGCGTCCCAGGTTCATATCCCAGTGGAGTCACATATATATATTTTATTTTTATCTTTCGTATTATTTTATAAAATTTTCTTTTTTTCTTTCTATCTTCATTGCATTTGCAATTTGATTTATTATTTCATTTAATTTTATCATGGCCTGTGCTGCGGATAAATGCATGGAAAGCTCCAATAGTGCCCCTCTCTTTGAATGTTATGGGCCTTGCGGAAAAGTATTCCATTCTAAATGTATCGGATCAAACAATGCATTTTTAGACAAAATTAGTGCGTCTAAGATTGCATGTTGGTATTGTTCCGATTGTAAAAAGATATCAATTTACCTACTGGCAATTAAAATGTCCGCTTTTAAATTGGACATTTTAAAACTATCGAAAGGATTTGAGGAACTCCTTAAGATTTTCAAGGATAGTGTTTCCAATCTTAATTCGTTTTCTTCTCCACATAGTTCTGTGGATATTTCAACTTCTACTGAT
Source organism: Melanostoma mellinum (assembly GCA_914767635.1). Taxonomy (NCBI): domain Eukaryota; kingdom Metazoa; phylum Arthropoda; class Insecta; order Diptera; family Syrphidae; genus Melanostoma; species Melanostoma mellinum. The sequence goes on from OU612060.1 coordinate 87,449,448, forward strand.
GATTTGGAGCCTATCATCATTGACAAGACCCAAACATTAGCAGACCTTCAACAACAAACGACTTTTGCTACCAGCTCGGCCTTAGCTTCAACCAAAAGCTCAAAAAGAAATCGTGATGGCTTAGTTATTAATCAAAACTCTAGTCCTCCTCCTAAGCGTAAAACATTGAGGAGCAATGCGAGCAAAGGTCAAGGTTTTGAGTCCACTGCGACAGTAGCTAAAAATCCTACAGTTACCCAAGATGTAATTCAGTCCACTGCGTCAACGTTCGAAAACTCGGACTCTATGGATACGCAGCCTGTAATTGATCCAAATTCTCTGGGAATGAATGTCCTTATGGAAGCTGTTCCCAAACCTATAACTCTTTTTATCTCACGACTTAAACCAGAAATCACGTCAGATGATGTTTTGCGGCATCTGGTTGACAAAAAGAGTATCCCTTCTATTACGTCAATCAAATGTAACAAAATTAGTAAAAACAATAGCTTTGTGTCTTCATTCAAGTTAGTTGTTCCTCCTTCCCTCTCTAATTCTATTTTGAATTGTAATTCTTGGCCTGATGGTACACTCATTAAAGAGTTTACATTACGCAGGAAAAAACCAGTGAACTGAACGGACACCTGAGCCAAAAAACTAAATAGAATAACCCTCTTTTACCAAAATGTTAGAGGGCTTCGTACAAAAATTACGAATCTTTATCTTAACTCTCATGTCTTCTCGCATGATATATATGCCTTAACTGAAACCTGGCTCAATCCAAGTCATTTGGACACTGAGCTTTTTAGCCACGAGTTCTCAGTATATCGTAAGGACCGTCATTACGATAAGCCTGAAGATGTGGGAGGTGGTGCATTAATTTCTGTAAGAAATACTTACATGTCTTCTCAAATCACTTTTCTTTTTCCTTTTACAATTGATGTCTTATGTGTCAAAGTATCCGTACAGTTAAATAGTATATATGTCGTAAACGTCTATATTCCTCCAAAGAGTCCTGTCTCAGCTTATACTGAGCTCTCTTTAGTTTTGGATTATGTAATGGAATTGTCTTGTCTTAAAAGCTATATTTTATTATTGGGCGATTTTAATTTGCCAGAAGTGAATTGGGGCCCTTCTAAAGACGGATCCTTTCAAGTAGCATCACTGACTTCGTCTCAGCAAGAGCTTCGTTTACTTGACAATATCATTTCCTCAGACTTACAGCAAATAAGCTGTAATAGAAACTTTATGAATCGCATGCTCGATTTAGTTTTTTCATCTGACGCAGTTAGTACTGTTGTTCTTAAATCTAAGTATGGCATTACTAACTTAGATGATCTTCACCCACCTTTAGATATTTTTCTGGATTTAAGTTCTGATTTATATGTTCATAGTAACTCATTTGACTGTTCATACACTTTTGACTTTCGGAGAGCGAATTTCGATTTGCTTTCCGAAGAACTCACCAGAGCCGGTATAGATAATGTATCAGCTTCTGACAATATCGACGATGCAGTCAATTGCTTTTACTTGATCTTGGAAAATTGTATGAACAAAATTATTCCCCGAAAAATCCTTAAGAATTCCTGCTTTAATCAGCCTTGGTATACCAAAGAACTAAAGATTCTGCGAAATAAGAGAAATAAGGCCTGGAAAGCCTACATTAAAACTCATTCTACAACTGACTATAGTGTTTATATTAGTTTTTTTGAAAACTTTAACACGCTCTCCAAAACTCTTTACTCCAACTACCTAAGACAGATGTCTTTCTCTTTAAGGGATGACCCAAAAAGTTTTTGGCGATTTGTTAATTCAAAGAAAAAATCTGATGGGTACCCAGTTAACTTTATTTCTGGTGATACTCCGCTAGAGAATACTAACGATATTTGTAATGCCTTCGCTAATCATTTTCGAAGCTCTTTCTGTGATACCCCCATAGTAATAGATGAAAACTACTTTACGTATTTGCGTAACTGCTCTCAAGTAAATTTTAATAATATCCCTGTTCATAGTGACAACATTTTAAAATATTTATAACTTCTGCAAGATGACTTTTCGTCCGGTCCGGATGGAATCCCGCCAGTTCTGTTAAAGAAATGCCGTTCCGTAATAATGTTCCCACTTCAATATCTCTTTCAGCTTTCAATCAAAACAGGTGTTTTTCCTAGTCTTTGGAAAAAGTCCTTTATCACTCCGGTTTTTAAAAAGGGTGATAAGATAGAAATAAAAAACTACAGGCCTATATCCAAGCTATCTTGCATCCCCAAACTCTTTGAACAGGTTGTTTGTGACAGCCTCTCATTTTTTACAAAAAATATTATTTGCAGACAGCAGCATGGCTTTATGCAGAAAAGATCAACGGTAACAAACCTTCTTTCTTTTCTTCACATATGTTCTAATGCCCTTGAAAATGGGTTTGAACTCGATTGTATTTACACTGATTTTTCCAAAGCATTCGATCAACTCTCTCTTGATGTAATATTATATAAGCTCAAAGCTTTTGGATTTCCAAAAATATTTATTGCATGGATTTGCTCTTATCTCGAAAATAGAACGTACCAAGTAAAATTTCGTAACAGCTTTTCGAGTCCCTTCAATGCTCTGTCGGGTGTACGGTGTACCCCAAGGCAGTCACCTTGGGCCTTTGCTTTTCATTATCGCAATCAATGACGTTGTTTCATGCATTTCGTATAGTGAAATTCTGATTTTCGCAGATGATATGAAAATTTTTAAATCCATTCAAAATACTACTGATCGCGTACTTCTTCAAAAAGATATCGATAACTTTGGAACATGGTGTGGAAAGAATGGTCTTAGTCTTAACCCTTCGAAGTGCCAAACAATGACATTCTCGAAAAAACGTGAACTTAGCAAAGCTATATACTTAATGTCTGGTCATTCATTATGTAGTGTCTCAAGTTTTCGTGACCTAGGTGTTTACTTCAGTATTAACCTTGAATTTAATGAGCATAAGAGCATATAAGCTCAATAGTAAGGAAAGCAAATTCTATGCTAGGTTTCATAAAAAGGTGGTCAAAAGAATTTGATGATCCTTATGTAACATTATCTTTGTATAACTGTTATGTTCGTCCTCATCTCGAGTACGCCTCACAAGTTTGGTCTCCCCTATATGAAATTCATAAACATCGTATCGAGGCTGTACAACATAAATTTATACGTTTTGCTTTGAAGGGTCTTCCTTGGGAAGATCCATTCAATCTACCTCCTTATGAACATCGAATCAAACTTTTGCAATTGCAAACCCTTAGTCAAAGACGTATCAACAACGACCTAGTATTTTTCCATCAGCTTTTGACTGGCTTTATAGATGCTCCTTACTTGCTCTCGTTCATAGGTTTTAACAACCGCGGAGGATCTCACCACTTGCGTAATTTGGAGTTGATTCATTGCCCCCATCATAGAACCAACTACGGCATGAATGAGCCGCTATCGTGCATGAGTAGATTATACAATTCTAACTCCCTACTTTTAGATTTCAACATTAATAAATCTAGTTTAAAACAAAAATTTTAAACCAGTGCTCCACATGCATGATTTTTGTTCAATGTTTCTTAGTTTATTGTTTTTCAAAATATTTGTAGTTTATGCTTTGTTTTATTTTTAGTAGTTTTGTTTAATTATTATTGTATTTCATGTTAGGTGTTCTATATTGTATGTCACTATTTGTATTTTTTTTTTTTCATATATATTGTAACGTGAACCCAACATTTTATACCAATTTCCTAATCGAAAAAAAACGTTCAACCGAAAACACAACTGGCAACACTATAATGGAATGGTATAAATGACAGGCGTTGCTTGTAAGCCAGTGTGTGTGAGTGTAGAGAGCTTGACAGCAAATGTGGAGACAATGTAGAAGTTACTGGAGAGTTCTAGATGGCATGTCATTCGATATAAATAGCCCGCCCGAGGCAAACAGAGGGCAGTCTTGTTTATAGAGTGATAAAGTTAAGAGTAAATACAAGTGATAGTCCAAAAGTCGAGTTGAGTTCAAATAAAGTGTATATCGAAAGTAGATACTGAATAAAGTGGTAGAATTAAATTGAAAGGTAGAGTTTTTAATTTTGCGAACTAAGCGCACGTTACATTGGTGTCAGAAGTGTAAATAAAACTTATTTGACTAGTAAAGTGTAAAAAAAAAAAAAAAGTAAAAAGAAAATAATAATTATATACAGTGGAAATGGGTAAGTTGTTAGAAGAGCTCACTTGCATTGAGCTCAAAAGTGAGTTAGGTAAGCGAAATCTTTCTAGAGCGGGATCGAAAAATGAGCTCGTCCTGCGCTTGCGTAACTATTTGGAACAGCAAGGGGAAGACGTAAACACTTTTGTTTTTGAAACAGAAGTGGAAGAAGAGGAAGTAAGTGAAAATGTAGATTTTTCTAGTATGATGAAACTTTTGTTAGAACAACGAAACGAGCAAAAGAAGGAACAGCAGAATGTTCTCGAACGCCTCGAAGTACAACAAAAGAAGCTGGAAGAGCAACGAAATGAGCAGAAGAAGGAACAGCAGAATGTTCTTGAACAACTTGAAGCACAACGAAACGAGCAAAAGAAGGAACAACAGAATGTTCTCGAAAGACTCGAAGTACAACAAAAGAATCTGGAAGAGCAACGAAACGAACAAAAGAAAGAACAACAGAATATTCTCGAAAGACTTGAGGCGCAACAGAATGTTTTGGAAGGTCAGAAAAACATTCTAGAAGGAAAATTGGGTAATATTGAGAAAAATGTATGTGCCCTTGACGAACGAGTTGAAGGTGTGGAAAAACAGCTTTCTGTTGTAGAGAATCGTTTCGAAGGCGTAGAAAGTCGATGTGATGTTCTCACCAAGGAATTAGACCAGATCCGGAAAATAAAAATTCGAGAATCTGCTGGAGAATTTGCAAGGAAAAAGGAGATGAAACCCCCAACATTTGATGGACAGTCTTCTTGGCCAGTCTACAAGAGACAATTTGAGGCAGCCGCGACAACAAATGGCTGGGATGACGAAGACAAGTACATTGCACTGACTCTTGCTCTTAGAGGACCAGCAGCTGAATTACTTCAAACAGTTCCAGCTGGTAAGAGTGGCGATTTCAGTTCTCTCGTGGCAGCTATAGATAAACGCTTTGGAGATAGCCACTTGAAAGAAGTCTTCCGAGTCCAACTCAATAACAGAGTCCAGAAAAGGGGTGAAAGTCTACAGCAGCTCCAAGCAGACGTCGAAAGACTGGTTCACCTGGCATACCCGGATGCTGGAGAAGAAATCATCAACCAGCTTGCTGTTGAGTCCTTCGTTCGTGCCATTTCCGATATACATCTTCAGAGGTCTGTGCGAACTGCTAGAACACGTACTCTTTCCGAAACTTTAGCATTCGCATTGACAATTGAAGCAGCAGAACAGGCTTCTCAGGGAGTACATCGACTTAGAGAGGCCATAGTCGAAGAATGCTCGTGCCAAAGAGCTGAAATACAAAAGAACCGGAGCGGACTAGCAAGATGTTGGAACTGCAACAAGACCGGGCACTTACAGCGTCAATGCCGACTACCACCAAACAAAGCAGGTTGTCAACATTGTGAAAGCAAGAGATCCAACCCAGAGCAAGGTAACAACAACACCAGCGTTGCCTATCAGCCCGTTTCCCATCAGGGAAACGAGTAAGAACCAATTTCGAGGGGCAGAGGCTGGTTTCTTGTATCGATGGCCCCAGAACCACCATCCAGGTCTCTCAGTACAAACGAGACAACAAAAGTCTGACTGTGGAGACTACTATTAACGGGAACAAACATGTGGCTACCATCGACACCGGTGCCACAGCCTCCATAGTACGTCGAGACCTGGTAAAGACGACGTGGCTTCATAACACCAATAGCTACCGTCTAAGAACCGCAACGGGAGAAGCAGCAAGAGTATATGGAGAAGTGTGTCTTAAGATCCGACTGGCCGACCTAGTGTTTACTCATCAATTCCTGGTGGCAGATATATGTGACGAGTGCATCATTGGAATCGACTTTATGAAACAGCACGGAGTTATTTTGGACATCGGTAATCAGGTTTTGAAGTACCAAAATAAGGAACTTCCAATGACTTATTCGAACGAAAGTACGTCGACACTGAGAACTGTCATCAGGGAAGATCTTATTCTGCCTCCTTCTTCTGAAGTGTTCGTTTGGACGAAACTGGAGGGTGAGTTCGGAAGCCTTCGATACCTCATGGTGGAACCAGACCCAGAGTGTTCCTCCCAATGAATGAATGAATGAATGAAAATTGGGGTTTTGTATTGTACCTCGACCTGTTTAGATCTATTGTACCCCCTACTTCTTAAGTGGTATTCCTTAATTAAAGTACTTCATCCAGATTAGTTCCTTTGATGAAACTTAGTATCTGGGTTACGCTTAGGAGTTTTAGCTCCCTCTCCTCTACATAGTAGGATCCTAGGTACTTCTTTCTTGGTGTATTAGAGCTTCGCAGTCACCTAGGAGGTGATCAGGAGATTCTTCCTGTTCGTTGCAATATCTGCATTGGTCGTCGCTCTCTATGCCTAGTACTTTTAGATGTTTTCTTAGCCTGCAGTGTCCGGTTAAAAACCCGGCTAGCATTCTTACATTGTTTCTATTAAGTTTTATTACGTCTTTATAACGTTTTTTGTTGAAAGTGCCAAGCATAAGTTTGGCTTGGCGCATCTTGGGGAGGTCATTCCAGTGTTTAGCCCTGTTGTCTTCCTCCGACTTTTCCTCCCAAAGCGTCATCATTGGGAAAACACTGGTAGCACCGAAAAACAAAATGGTTCCCGTACGATTACTAAACACCAGACCGTACGATGTAAAGTTGAAGAAAGGAGAAGTCGTTGGACGTTGCGAATCGGTTGCAGCAATTACGAAGATCACAGACGAAGCTCCGAGAAAAACTATAACTCCGGAGGAGCTCGAAACCATCAGAGCTAAAATACTGAATTCATCCAACCTTGATCACCAACAAACAAGGATGGCTGAAAGTCTCCTACAAGAGTACACTGATATCTTCGCATCGCAAAAGGGGCAATATGGTAGGACACAGTTGGTGCAGCATCGCATCAACACAGGAGATGCAAGACCGATTCGTCAACCTGCAAGACGTCTTCCACTGGCCAAACAAGGTGAGGTTGAGGAAATGATAACAGCAATGAAAAAGGACGGTCTTATCGAAAATTCCAAAAGTCCTTGGGCGTCACCAGTGGTGCTAGTGAAAAAGAAAGACGGAAGCACTCGTTTTTGTGTGGACTACCGAAGGCTGAATGATGTAACTAAGAAGGACAGCTATCCCCTGCCGAGAATCAGTGATACCCTGGATGCCATGGAGGGAGCCCAGTGGTTCTCGACGCTGGACTTGAAGAGCGGATATTGGCAAGTTGACATCCACCCTGACGATCGGGAAAAGACGGCGTTTTCTACAGGTAATGGGCTCTGGCAGTTTAAAGTTATGCCGTTTGGGTTATGTAACGCTCCGGCAACATTCGAGCGTTTGATGGAGTGCGTTCTTCAAGGACTGACGTGGAAAGCTTGCCTAGTCTACTTGGACGATGTCATTGTTTACGGGAAAACATTTGACCAACATTGTAAGAACCTTAAAGCCGTGTTTCAGAGACTTCGAGAGGCTAACCTTAAACTGAATCCAGACAAATGTGCACTTTTCAAAACCGAAGTCAAGTATTTGGGACACATCATCTCATGCCAAGGAGTAAAGACTGATCCTGAAAAAGTTGACTCCGTCAAAAATTGGCCAACACCACAGGACAAACATCAACTCCGAAGCTTTCTGGGACTTGCCACATATTACCGACGTTTTGTTAAGAACTTCGCTGGAGTTGCAAAGAGTTTGCATCAGCTCACCGAAAAGGGGAAGCAGTTTAAATGGTCAGGTGAGTGTGAGAAATCTTTCCAGGAACTCAAATACCGCCTCTGTAACGCTCCAGTGCTGGCACATCCAACACCTGGCAAAACATTCATCGTCGATGCAGATGCAAGCAACGTTGGAATCGGGGCGGTACTATCCCAAGTGCATGATGGCGAGGAGAAAGCGGTGGCATACTACAGCAAGGTCCTATCGAAACCCGAAAGAAACTACTGCGTTACCAGAAGGGAACTACTAGCTCTTATCTTGGCAGCAAAGCACTTCCATAAGTACATCTATGGAGAGAAATTCCTTCTGCGGACAGACCACGGTGCTCTGAGCTGGCTGTTGAGCTTCAAAAATCCAGAAGGTCAAGTCGCAAGGTGGATAGAAAGATTGCAGACCTATGACTACCAGATCCAACACCGCAGAGGAAAGCTGCACTCAAACGCCGATGCATTATCACGAAGACCTTGCAAAGTGGATTGCAAGCATTGCAAGCGGCAAGAAGACAAAGAAATCATTACCGCTCAGCGACTAAGAGCTGACCCCATAAGCGGATGGAGCAATGAGGAAGTGAGGACTGCTCAACAGGAAGATCCAGATATCGAACCCATTCTCGCATGGAAAGAAAATGAAGAGAAACCGGAATGGGGAGACATTTCTGACAGGAGTCCAGTTCTCAAAGCCTATTGGGCACAGTGGGACTCACTATATGTGCAAGAAGGTGTCCTCAGGCGAAGATGGGAATCCGCTGACGGTAAGTCACATGTGATGCAGCTGATCGTACCGCAATCGAAAGTCAGTGAAGTTCTTCGGGAGATGCACGACGGACCTTCTGGAGGCCACCTGGGAGTAAACAAAACACTGGAGAAGGTGCGACATCGGTTCTACTGGTTACATGCTAGAGATGACGTGGAGAAGTGGTGCCGAACATGTGACAAGTGTGCTGCAACCAAAGGACCTGGTAGGAAGATTCAAGGTAAGATGCATCAGTACAACGTTGGATCGCCTTTTGAGAGGATTGCAGTAGATGTGGCTGGGCCTTTTCCAGAGACCAGCGCTGGAAACAAGTACATTCTGGTTGTAATGGACTATTTTAGCAAGTGGCCTGAGGCGTATGCCATTCCAAATCAAGAAGCCAAAACGGTGGTCGACCAGATTGTGTTTAACTGGGTGAGTAGGTTTGGCGTGCCTATGGAACTCCATTCCGACCAAGGGAGGAACTTTGAGTCAAACTTCTTCCAAGGAGTGTGCGGACTACTTGGCATTAAGAAGACGAGAACCACACCGCTTCATCCACAATCTGATGGGATGGTTAAAAGATTCAACCGGACCTTGAAAGAACACCTCACCAAGGTCGTAGGCGACTACCAAAGAGACTGGGATAGGCACGTACCGCTATTCCTGATGGCCTATAGAAGTGCGGTACATAGCTCGACAGGACAAACACCATCTGACATCCTGTTCGGGAAAACCATGCGGCTGCCCAGCGAACTTAAATTTGGATGCCCCACAGAGGAGCCACAGGACACAAACGAGTATGTGGACGACCTCAAGGAGAGACTCGCTGACATCCATAAAAGAACAAGGGAACGGATGAAAACCTACAGCGACCGGATGAAGACACGGTACGACACAAAAGCGACAACGTCAGGATTCCAAGCAGGAGATCGTGTGTGGCTTTATAATCCTCATCGTCAAAAGGGATTGTCACCGAAACTTCAGCAGAACTGGGAAGGTCCTTATACTGTTGTCACGAGGATTAACGACGTGGTCTACCGCATCCAAAGAGGACTAAGAGGCAAGTTAAAAGTAGTTCATTGTGACAGGTTGCATCGATATAGTGGCGAGGCTGCAGATGGATTTATTCGGGACGAACAATCCTAAGGAGGGGGCAGTGTAACGTGAACCCAACATTTTATACCAATTTCCTAATCGAAAAAAAACGTTCAACCGAAAACACAACTGGCAACACTATAATGGAATGGTATAAATGACAGGCGTTGCTTGTAAGCCAGTGTGTGTGAGTGTAGAGAGCTTGACAGCAAATGTGGAGACAATGTAGAAGTTACTGGAAAGTTCTAGATGGCATGTCATTCGATATAAATAGCCCGCCCGAGGCAAACAGAGGGCAGTCTTGTTTATAGAGTGATAAAGTTAAGAGTAAATACAAGTGATAGTCCAAAAGTCGAGTTGAGTTCAAATAAAGTGTATATCGAAAGTAGATACTGAATAAAGTGGTAGAATTAAATTGAAAGGTAGAGTTTTTAATTTTGCGAACTAAGCGCACGTTACAATATATTTTCTATGCGTTCTTTATGTGCTGGTGTTGGTGTTTTCTAACCTCTAACACTTGCATTTATGATGAAGAGCGTAGATAAGTACGTACAAATGAGCTTGCTCTAAGCTTCGTGCGACTTAGTCTCTGAGATGCAAAAAATAACTACACCGAGGTACTTATATGCCTTCACAACTTCTATAGATTCGCGATTGAAATGCCATTTTTCATTTCTAGCCAATCTGCCAGAACCATTCTTAAAAACCATAGCCTTTGACTTGCTTAGATTGACCGTTAAGTTCCACAATTTGCAGTATACTTCCCGACGATTGATCATTAGTTGTAGCGATTCCGGAGAGTACGCGAACAGAACAGCATCGTCAGCAAACAGAAGGGCTTTAATTAAAAGTCCAGCAAACTCTATTCCACCCGGTAGCTCGTCAACCAGGTCGTCAATGAAAAGCGAAAATAGATATGGACTCAAGGGACATCCCTCCGACCTCTCCTCGCCATTCCATACCGCTGCTCTGTTTCCGTCATAAAGGTTTTCTAATACCCTTCCAAATTTTGCTGACATTCCTTTGTTATACATCTTGGTTTTTCTATCGATTGTGTCGAATGCAGCCTTGAAATCGACAAAAAGCACATACAGTTTATTTTTTTGCTCCAAAAAGGTACCCGCAATGTTTTTCAAAACAAATATGTTGTCGTTTGCGGAATACCCACTTTGAAAGCCCGCCTGGAATTCATTAAGTATTTTGTTATGATTCATCCAAACAACTATGCGTTTACTCAAGATTGTAACAAAAACTTTATAGAAGGTATTTAAAAATGATATACCTCGGTAGTTATCCGTGAGAGAAATGTCACCTTTTTTGTGAATTGGGAATATTATGGGTTCGTTGAACTGATTATTGATTATTCCAGTATCTAAGATGTTTTTAAAGGCCTCGGTAAGTTTTTGAATAAGCTTCACTGTTCCATATTTCAGAAATTCAACCGTAAACCTATCTGCTCCTGGTGCTTTCCCGTCTGTAAGCTTGTTAACTGACAAACGTACTTCTTCTTCAGTTAAAACAGTATCCAGAATTTCGTCTTCAAAAAACGGTTTCGCATACAGCAACATCGGCGAAGTGTTAGAAGAGTTTAACATTTTTTTAAAATAATCTTTTAATACATCTGCAGAGAGTTTGTCGCTGGTTTGTAAACATTTGCCATTTAGCATCTTTACGCTGTTCCAAAATTCTTTCGAATCCCTTACATGTGGCAGCAGTAAAGCTTGAGATTCATAGAACATAATCTTTTTCCTTTGACAGATCAGGTTGTATTTTTTGTTTGCTTCCATATAAAGCCTTTTGAAACACTGATCATTTTGCTACCCATCCAAAGGATCTGTTCCTAGCCGCTTTACAATCATCGTCAAACCACTTTTCAGTGTTCCTGTTTTTTGGAGAAGGCGTTTGTCTGTATATCGGATAAGCAGATTTGATTACACCCTTTCAGTGTTTCCTATAGTAAGATCTCCATCAACTTGAAGCTCTCGATTTACATTCTGCCGATATTCGGTGATCTTGTTTTCTTTCCATTGCAGTTTTGGCGGAAGATTTAGCTTTCGTAGTTCCACAAAAGTGCAAGCAGATGGAATTAATTCAATTGAAAGTGGCATAAGATCAGAGAACGGCATGCTCAAAACTGCGAAGTCATGAATTATTGAGTTCCATTCACCCTTTGCTAGGCAGTAGTCGACAACTGACGAGCCTTACTGTCCCACGAAAGTTAATTCGCCTTTTTTATCTGACTCACTTGTGCCATTAATTATGGAGAAGCAAAAGGAGTCACATAGTTCTAATAATTTATATCCGTTTGAATTTATCGTTGGATCCTTTGAGTTTCTCTCTTTACCCGCAAAAATGTTTTCTCTGCCAGCTTCCTTCCCTATCCTTGCATTTATGTCACCAACAATCATTATATTTTCCGCACTTTAGCTTTCTAGAAACTCATTTAAGACACCAAAATCCTTCTTCCAATGGTTGCAATTTATATAAGATGGTATTTTTATATATTTCTTTGAATTCTTAATAACCTTCAAAAAAGTAACTTCTTCTTCCTGTATAATTTCGCAAAGTACATTTTCCATTGACTTTTTGTATCCGAAGAGACATCCTCCACTTGGTCTTCCTCTCGAACTCGACTTGATTGCAGGGATCCAATGAAAATTTAAATTTTTGAAACGATCAGTATATAAATCAATGTCTTCGCTCACCACAAAAGTTTCATATAAAAAGACTAAATCATATTTATTCAATAAATCGTAAGAACTTAAATATATTGACTTATTTTTAAGACCAGCTATATTATAACTAATTATTTTAATTTTTAAAACTTCTTTACCCTATGATAATTTTAAGTTTACAGATGAATTTATGGTTGAAGTCCTCGCTACATTACTTCTTGTTTGACTACTAGGTGTCGCTCGCGCTACAATGCTTCCAATGCTTCCAATGTTAGCTCTGGACGGAGTATCCCAGGGCCCAGTGGATAGTGGATACCGCGAGGAGGTATAGTAAGCACAATTGACGTGTACTATAAGTTGCAACATCTGGGCGTCGCCAAGTTGGCACCAGTCAGAGCCTTCCCGAATAGTACAACGCCCATCCACCCAAGCCCTTAATCTTTGAGAAATGTATATATATATAGGTTATATATGTATGTAAATTATTTCAGAAAATGTAAATAAAATAATAATAATAGTAGTAGCTTATTATTATTATTATATATGAAACGTTTGTAAGTTTGACATAGCATCATCTATTGAATCTTATACTCAATCCAGTCAACAGATATCGCCATCTGTTAGAATCGTTTGGAACTAACAGATATACATAATTATGACAGTCAAATAATAGACAAATAATAATTTGAAATAAAATAATATTGTGATCATATATTAAGATGTAAGCTTTTCTTTCTTTCAAGTTGGATCTCACTGCACACGGTGTACAAATTTGATTAAAATTGGTTAAATAGTTTAGGAGGCCATCGCGGACAAACATCGTGACACGTCATTTGTATATATTAAGAAGATGAGTAAATATTGTTGACTTTATTAAATATCGTAGGCACTTTATCAGCTTTTAGGGTAGTTAATAAACTTTACAAGGCGTTTTTTTCCACCTATGACTATGAATTATGCTCTTACCGTCAGCGATCTGCCCTCTATCTCGAAAACGGTTCATTGCATAAGAAAACTTTTCAATCATAAGTTGTAGAAAATTTATTCTTCCTGAATATTGATAATAAACACAAATGGCATAAAACCCATAAGAAAAGAGATATTTGCAAAAAAATATGAAGAAAACGATTTGTAATCGTTTAACCTCTGGTTTTAATAGACGCTGACACCCTACAGTATGTAGGTTTTGAGACAACTTTTAGGATGTCAAAAAATATAATAATACCAATTTACAGCTGGGTATCTATCTCTTATTCCGAGGTGAACTTACTATAATGACTAGACTATGTATGGCAACATACAAATACTTCCATATGAATCTTACTACCACAAATATAGAACATAAATAAACAATGTTGTACCATATTTATCTCCCACAGTTGTCATATTTTTATGCTGATGTAATAATAATCTTATCTACATTTAGAAAGTTATATTTTCTTTTCACTCATATTTACAGTAGACGAAAACTTTGTCTTAAAACAGAAAAATAATGAATTAAAACCAGCTCTGTTCACTTAGTTGAAACAAAAAATAAGAATCTCGTTTCCCAACTGAGAATCGAATTATAAAACCAAAAATTTAAAAATTTGGAACGAGCTTATACCTACTTTGTTGATTTACTCTAATTGCATAGTAAATTACAAGCCTTTAAAGTTATTAAAAATATATGTTTTCGCATATATTAGGAACTCATCCTTAAAGTTTTCATAACCAAAATAAATATCAATATATTGCGGAGTTCCAACAGTATGACACTAAGACAATAGGTATATCGTCGGCTTACAAGCGAAATTCCCTGGATCCCGAAACTGACTGACAAATAAACAGAAAATTGAAAAAAAAAATTGCTTAATTAATTTCACTTGAAAGCCGACGATATGGCTTAGCACAGCAAGAAAATATGCTAAATAGACGCTTTAACAAAGCGTCAAATGGCCACAAAGCAATAAAAAGTGTCACGTGGCCTCATTTTGAAATATGGCAATTTGACACATCGCGGCACCGTTGCCATATGTTTTATTTTAAAAATGATCTTAGAACTGTGAATTAATAAAGTAAGTAATCATACCTATCCTATTTACCATTAAGTGGTCTAGGTATTTCAATACATGAGTACAGAACAGAAGACGATGTGACGTGACTAAAAGCGTGAGCAATCTAGTTTTCCCGCGCTGTTATTCTATTATTTTGGTATTATCTTATCGATGTCAAATGAAAATCTGGTTTTTCATTATAATGTATAGTCAAATACATAGCTACCTAATAAATAAATAAAAATTACTAAAAGTAACACATTCCCAATTCCCATAATCACTTCGAAAATCAACTTGCAGTTTAGCCTATATATATATACCTATTCTCCCACACTAATGTTTATCGACTTTGTATAAATAACTAGAAGAAAAGTAACATACAATACAACGCCTCACGCAACTATGAATAAACTGCGGAGCACACATCACCATTTCACCATTATCATAAACGACAAGCCATATCATACAACACCACAAACCCCGTCCCACTTCATTCTCTGTCTTTTTTCTTTTTTTGTTTCTATGCTGCTTGCACCTTGTTTTGACCCGGAGAAACACAACCCCCAATAGCAATGAATGCAGTAGGGCTCGGTATCTACAGGGGTGTGACTTATTAGGTTTATCCCTCGACGCCTTTTGTTTATCAAAAGAAATCATTTTGATAAAGAATACAAGTTGAATAGTGTTTTAAGATTATTCTGTTGATATCAAAAAATTCATTCAGTGAGTTTGATGTTGCTGCTTTCGGAAACGGCAGTTGTTTTCGTCATTATTTTGGATGAAGAGTTCAAATTTTTTGTCTCGATAAATAAAGCGGCAATTTTTTTGAGTGAAATGGTTACGCACGCCGTGCTGTGGATTAAAATAACGAATATTTAAGCCGTCGGATTAACCACGAAAGCTAATAAACTTAGCCAAAGGAGAGCTTTAATTAAATTTTTATGTGTGTTTAATTTATCATTAAGCTAAAAAATACTACTTCCATTCGTGCTAAAAATCTTTCATGGCAACTCGTATACATTTTAAATATTATTTTTCATTTTGAATGTTGAATAAAAATAAGAAATCGAAGCTTATTTTAATATGCGTCACCATTTGAGTCTGAGTGTGTGTGTTTATAATTTTGATGCTCTTAACCTACCTATCTCTTAACTGCCCTAACTACCTACCTACAAATTTTAAAAGTGAACTAATTTAACTAAAGTGAACTTAAAATAGCCTAGTGCACGCGTTCTTTCACAATAGTGTCGAATTCGATAATCTTTTGCAAGCTTTAAGATCACCAAAATTTATTATTACAAGTGAGTGCTTTAGCAAAGGTTTTCTAAAAATAATAAGTAGCTCATATACCTTATTATATTTTTAGAAAAAGGATGAATTTCAATTTTATATCTTTAACTTTTATGCTATATCTAATAATACAATACCGACTAAATGGTAATATTTAATGGTTTCTGAATGGATACACAAATGAGATTTGTGGTATGTAAATAGTCCTAGCTATATTTAGCTAAAAACATGATGCTTCCTATTACCTTCGCCCAAAACTTGAAGAAAATTTTTTTTAGATTCTTAAAATTTTTTGAATTTTCAGCGTTAATCCCGGGTATCCTTTATTGTCACATCATATCCTTAAGACATTCATATTATAAATTAAACAATACCAAAAAAGTTTTGGTATTGTCTTGATTTTTTGTCCTGGAGTTGTAAATTGTTTGAAAATACGAAAACCGAAAAAGAAATAAATTTCTTTAAGGCATGTTGAATGATCGTTAAATATCAACCTCAACTCCAAGCTTGCGTTTCGCCCAGGTGCGACAATAGGCTCATCAGTTAGATGTTGCCGTACCCTTCTAAGGCGCAAATTTTTTTCGGATTACACCGACACTAATAAAATTCACTGCACTGAACAAGTCATACCGCACTCGGAAAAATAAACAAAATGTTTGCCATGGTTTGGCTTCAAATTGTAAATTAAACAATAACAATAAAGTTTTTTTATTGCCTTGGTGTTTTGTCCTGGAGTTGTAATTTGCTTAAAAATACAAAAACCAAAAAAGAAATAAGTTTCTTTAAGGCATGCTGAATGATCGTGAAGATCAACCTCAAAACCAAGCTTGCGTGTCGCCCAGGTACGACAATGGGCTCACTAGTTAGATGTTGCCGTACCCTTGTAATCCTAACAAAGTTTTCGTCTTAGAGGGGGAAGACAACATCTAATTGATGAGCCCATTGTCGTACCTATGCCAAACGCAAGCTAGGAGTTGAGGTTGATCTTTACAATCATTCAACATGCCTTAAAGAAACATATTTCTTTTTAGGTCTTTGTATTCTTAAAGACTCATCTTGAAGCAAATCATACTGAAGTAAACTCGCTCAAACCCAGATTACAAAAAAAAAAAAAAAACAATTTTAGTCATAGGTTAATTCATTTGACATATCGGATATAGTGTATAACACATTTAGAAAGTTAGTAGGTATAGGTAGGCATACAGTGTTACCAGGTAATAAAAATTAATTAATAAAGGGTGTATTACAACAACTCCTCTGACGCTAATTTACTTAGTCTTCAACCTCCAATACTATGGTTGAAACCGATCCGGTATTTTCTTTTCACGCGCTGATCTTCTTAAGTCCAGTGAAGCTGCTGGTGAAATAGCATCACTAGATACACTCGGTTGGTGGTTAGTGGTTGGATCCAAAACTATATCCTTTCTTGACACTGACGACTCACCTTCATCATAGTTATCCGCGAAATTATTTTCACCAGCCTGTTGATAAAAATCGAAAATTTCATTATTTTTACCATTTAATTTACCTCCTTGCATGTCCCCAGTTTGATTGCCCGTCAGTTCAGATGATTTAATAAGCGGAATCTCATCATTCAACTGATACCTCACAGGCCGAATTCGGTTTTGATGTCGCCTTAAATATACACCTTGAAGTGTTTTGATTTCATACATTTTATTCCCAAAAATGTCTTTGATAATTACTTTTGGCCACTTCTTTGACTTGAAGTACTCACGCACCAAAACACCTCCAGTCCACAATAAAATTTAGGAGCAGGCGCTTTTACTGTATTTTTTCTTTCCATCTGGAACAATGCATGAAAATATATTTCGATACTGACGTCCATGCAGTAACTAAGCGGTGTACTTCAGCGTAACTGCATTTGGTGTTGATCTGTAAGTCGAAAGAAACGAGTTGATTGTCATATTAGTGCCTTTTTCTCAGCCATGTTCTTCTTAAACGATTCTTTAAATGTTCGAACAAAACGTTCGGCTTGGCCATTCGATGTCGGGTGAAACGTAGCGGTTCTGTAGTGTTGAATTGAATGGTACTCGCAGAATTCCTTGAATAGTTGTGCCGTAAATTGTGTTCCGTTGTCGGTTACAATCATTTTCGGAAGTTCCTCTATTGCGAAAATTGATGTGATTGCTTTGATGGTTGCTTCTGCTGTTATTGTGGCCATCGACACCACGAACGGGAATTTGGAAAACGAGTCTACACAAATCAGCCACATTTTGTTAAAAAATGGGCCAGCGAAATCCAGGTGAATTCTTTCCCACGGTTCGTCCGCTGGAATCCAGTTGCTGTACTCCCGTTTTGGATCAGCTGCAGATTCTTGGCAGATAGAACATCCCGCCACCATCTTATCGATTTGTTTGTCTATGCCTGGGAACCAGACATATTGTCGTGCCAGTCGCTTCGTTTTAGAAACACCCCAATGGCCCTCGTGCACGTATTTAAGAACTCTTTGCTGCATCACCTCCGGAATCACAACTCGATCGCAGTTAGAGCTAAGAATGATCATGTTGTCTTGAATTGTTAAAGCATACTTACGATCAAAATAGGGTTTTACTTCTATTTCTACATCTGGCAACCTATACTGCCATCCATTTTGTATGTACGCAGCAACCCTCTTCAGCACTCTGTCCTTAAGAGTACCTTGCCAAATGCTTTAGTATTTAACGGACCCGTTTCAAGATCTTCTACAATCGTATTCACCTAATGAAATTCACTTTCTAAGTTGTCAAACACTGCATCAGGACCCACTGGAAGGCGTGAAAACGTATCTGCATTTCCATGTTTAGATGTTGGTCGGTACTTAATTTCATAAGTGTGTAGGCCATAAGAGTAAGTGCCCAGTTGCAAAGCCGACGCATCGTCATTTCCAGAAAGATTTGCTGGGATTGAATATGGTTGTCAATGGTTTGTGATTGGTCTACAATCCGAATAAACGACCATATAAATAGCAATGAAACTTCTTGAAACCATATATATTCGACAATGCCTCCTTTTCAACCTGGCAAAGGCTATTGGCCTTTCATTCCCATCTGGATACCTATGGGATAAAACCGCTCTAATTCCGTAGCTGGATGCATCCGTAGCCAAAACCAAAGGCAGTTTGTTATCAAAGTGAGCTAGCCGCGCTGCTTTCAATATACCATTTTTTAAAGTTGGCATTGCCTCTTGTTGACTAGCATACCATATGAAATTAGCATCTTTTGTACGTCGGCGTTAAGTGGAGCAGCTGCCTGCAAATTTGGTACAAATTAATTATAATAATTCAATTTACCTATCATAGCTTCCAATTCCTTGAGGTTAGTGGGCTGAGGTTAGCTACGGAGTGCATCTAAATGCTCAATGAAGGGACAAATGCCATCAGCAGATGGTGTGTGACCTAGGTACTCCAATTCTTTTTTAAAAAAACGTGCATTTTTGCTCATTGCAGCGAAGTCCACTTTTTTGAAGACGATCAAACACTTCCGTTAAGGTTTTAAAATGCTCCTTGTCATCCTTACCCGTAACAACGATATCGTCCAAATACACAGCTACCGGCAGATCGGAAAATAGTTGCACCATTATATTCTGGAATTCCCCAGGTGCACTGCTAATCCCAAATGGCATACATTGATATTGGAACAATCCAAATGGGGTGTTGATTACAACTAAATCCTTTGACTTGTCATCCAATTCGATTTGAAGATAAGCGTCTGACAGGCAGGGTTGCGAGTTTATGAAGTAAAAAATCCATAAGCTATAAGCTAATAGTAAGCTTCAGAATTGAAAAATGTTTAATTCACTAGCTAGTTTGTGATTAAGAATTGAGAATATTCAATTCATAAGCTTGTAAGAGAATTTAGAATTGAGAAATATTCAATTCACAAGCTAGTTTGTGAATTGTGAATTGAGAAAAATTTAGTTCATAAGCTAGTTGGAGAATTAAGAATTGAGAAAGATTCAATTCGCAAGCTAGTTTGTGATTAAGGATTAAAAGATATTCAATTCACAAGCTAATTTGTGAATTATGAACTGAAAAATATTCAATTCACAAGCTAGCTTATGACTTATCCGAATTATGAATTGAAAAATATCCAATTCATAAGCTAGCTTATGAATTTAATATGAATTGGAAAAAAATCAATTCATAACCTAGCTTATGAACTACCTGAATCTTTTCCAATTCATAATCCGGATAATTCATAAGCTGTCATGTGAATTGAATATTTTTCAATTCATAAGCTATCTTATAAAAAATATTCACAGCTGGCTTATGAATTGAATATTTTTCAATTCATAATTCACAAGCTAGCTTGTGAATTGAATCTTTCTCAATTCATAAGCTAGCTTATAGCTTATTCAATTCTTACTAGCTTATGAATTGAATATTTTTGAATTCTTAATTCACAAACTAGCTTATGAATTGAATTTTTCTCAATTCACAATTCACAAACTAGCTTGTGAATTGAAAATTTCTCAATTCTTAATTCTCCTACTAGCTTATAAATTGAATGTTTATTAATTCGTAATGCACAAACTAGCTTGTGAATTGAATATCTTCCAATTCACAATTCACAAAATAGCTTGTGAATTAAATCCACACTTAAGCTATAAATTAGCTTAACCTTTTGCAACCCTGCTGACAGGTAAATCTTTGTAAATATTCATCCTCCACGGAGTGTATGAAAAATGTCTCGAACACATGGTAAAGGATAAGGGATAAGTTGTGGATTTACACTAGACTTAAAGTCTCCACAGATTCGTATCCCACCATTTGGCTTTTGCACTACCACTACGTGGGAGCTGCCCACTGCGTACGATGTACTTGCTTTAGTATTCCCGCTGAAATCAATCGATCGATTTCCTTTTTTGTGTCCTTTTGTAGATCATATGATATTGGTCGATGTCGAGCAAATTTAGGGACGGCTCCTTCTTTCAGATCCAGATGAGCTTGATACTCCTTGCACTTACCTAATTCATTGGAGAAAAGATCGGAATGTGATTTACAGAGTTCTTCAACGCTTCTCCGCAATAAATCAGTTGCATCAATTTGCGAAACAGCATGTTGAATCGTGAAACTAAACTCATTGAACCAGTCCATTCCAAGAATGTTTGCGCCAACGCTATTTATCACAAGTAACGTCATATGTTTTCCATTTACAACTAAGGCTATTGTGATGCCTGACCTTGAGCCGATTTGTTCGTCATTATGAGATTGTACTTCTTCAGCAAAATGTAGTATCTCTGCAGAACTACCTTAAAAACTGTTTTGCGTTTCTGATTTCTGATGTCAATACGAAGACTTATGAGCATTTTGATTTTTGCAATTTTTGTTCTTTGCACTTTCTTTCTCCTTAGCTCCTCTACCTCCCTTGCTCTCGCCAAACATGCACACCGCTTGAATGTGACCTATTTTTTTGCATCTGTTGCAAACTGATTTCATGTGACGTCACTCGTGTCTTTTATGCTTAACAAAACAGTTTGGACATGATTTGAGTGAACGGTAATCCTCATAACCGGTAGAGACTGGCAGCTGATTGACTTCCACTACTTGATTTTTTTCAGTACTTGTAGATAAGGTTTGTTGTGTGGTCTCAAATGCGCTCGCAACACCAAGTACATCTTCGATTGATGGATTTACTTTCTGAAGCGCCTGCGTGCGAACACTAGCATGAGGTGTGTATAAAACCACATAAGACTTGCCACAATTTAAACCTGAACACGTAAAAAGGCAATTACTTGCAATTCCTCGAAGATCTGTAACACAGGATGCATATGACTGCTCAGGCTTCATTACAGTTCTATGAAACTGGTCTCTCGCTGCATAAACATGAATTTTAGAGGTAAAGTGATTGTTGTGACAACAATATGAATGAATTCGGAATCACAATTCTAATAAACGATGACAGCTAAAATATGAGAACACATTTTCAGAATCATATTTCAACAACTGAACCACGAGTTCAACAGCACCGACGCACGCACTCAGGTCATTTCCAATTTATTATTTCTCACAAATTGCATTTTCTGTCTACTGGGCAATTTGATTTTTGTGTACATATTATTTCATAAGTTATAAATAAACTAAGTTATAATAAACTAAGTTACGCGTAAGCATTTAATTAGTATAAAAGAAGAATATTTATTTGAATAAAACTCACTTGCTACTACAACAGAGAGCCATAAACAATTTGATTTACTACTGACTTCCCCCCACCAGTCGGTAAGGAGTTACTTCTAATATTTCAAATTATCAACATAACATTTGGTCCTTCGAGCCGGATCCTGCACCATCTTAACTGCAAAAACAAAAGTGGCACCAATAAGGAAGAAACTTCCTCTTCCGAAATTGGAACTATGCGGTGCTCATCTGCTTTCAAAATTATTGGCGGAAACAAAGAAAACCTTTGAATTAACTGCCGTCGAGATCGGAATGTTCGCTTTTCATCAATTATTGGTTTTGGTACTGCATTCAGGGAACTACCGATCAAAAAGTGTCCAGGAGTTAGAATTGTAGTATCCTCAACATCATTCTCGATTGTTGTTAGTGGTCGAGAGCTAAGACATGCTCTGTGTTAATAGCGTGGTGAGCTCTTCAAATGTTAACATAGTTTCACCGATTATTCTCTTTAAGTGGAATTTTGTTGACCTAGCGCCTGATTCCCACAATCCACCAAAATGAGGTGATGCGGGGGGTATAAACTGCCACTGCATTTCGTCTTTAGCAAGCTTTAAGGAGTTACTTCTTCACAGCGTTTAATTGTTTCTCGCATTTGTTGCTGGATTTCCTTGTTAGCCCCAACAAATGTAACTAAGCTTACCAGTTATTTTGTATGTATTTGTATTTGCTACTTGAATTGTTTACATTATACAATAAGATATAATCTTTTTATAGTATATAATAATAAAGTGCTTACCAAGTGAATAGAACTAACAATACATTTAAAAGTAAAGTAAATTGACAAATTTAGTTTTTTTTTTTTTTTTTTTTTTTTTTTTTTTTTTTTTTTTTTTTTTTTTTTTTTTTTAATGAAACATTAATTTGAAGAAAAATAAGTGAAAATCATCTTACTAAAAGTATTAAATGTAGAAGTTCTCTGAATTTCAGAGGGCAGACTATTCCAAATCCTGATCACAGAAACAAAATAAGATCGTTCAGCAATAGTGTGTGCAAATCGCGGTAGGATTAATTTAAGTCCTCTTCTAGACTGTGCGAAATGCAGCATTTCTTTTAGGTACACTGGACACCTTCCATGTATTATGTTATGAAGGAGTAAAACGTTTCGATACAAAATATATTTATCTAGGTTCAGTCCCAACAAAGAATCATGTAAAAATGAAACACTTTCATATCTACGGTTGTTATGAATGAAACGCAAGCAGTCATTAAATGCTACATTTAGTTTACACTTACAATCATAGTCAAGGCTAGGATAAACAGCACAATTAAAAGTGAAGTAAGGCAAGATTAGGCTTTTTACCAGATGTTTTTTCAAGGCAAGATTCAAAATAGCAGATGAACACCTCAAGGAGCGTAAGCCGCTGTATATTCTTCTTATGCTTTCGGATATTGCATCACAACAGCTCAATTTATTATTTATTGTAAAGCCGAGGTATTTAACTTTGCAAACGTATTCAATGATTTGTGTATTCAAAACAATTCTTGGTAAGTCCAAATGATTAATTTCGCGTCTTGAGCATACCATACTAAGCGTTTTTGAAGGATTGAGTCTTAGCTTGTTAGAGTCAACCCAGTTTTGAATATTTACTAAATCTTCATTGATCCGAGTAACGCAATCATTCATTGAACCCAATTCACTAAAAATATATAATAAGACATCATCTGCATAGATATGAATATGACAGTTTTTAACTATTGCGGGAAGGTCATTTATGAAAAGTGAAAAGAGAAGCGGTCCTAGAATTGAGCCTTGCGGTACACCGCAGTTGACAATGTATGATCTTGAAGAACCTTGACCTGTAGTAACTTTTTGGGGCCTGTTTAACAGATAGTTTCTCAAAAGCTTAAGAGCAGTACAGGAAAAATTGAAGTTGTCACAAAGTTTCAAAATTAAAATTTCGTGATCAATGCAATCGAAAGCTTTTGAGAAATCCAACAGTACCATTGTACCCAGCTGATTACTATCGAGCGCAGAACGGAAATCAGATGTGACCTTCACTACCGCAGTTTCACAACTATGGTTTTTGCGAAAACCAGATTGCCATTTAGACATTTTGTCGTTAGATTGAATGAAGTCTAGAGCTTGAGTAGCCATCAATCGTTCAAAAACTTTACCAAAGAAAGGCAAAAGGCTAATTGGTCTGAAGTCAGAGGGCTCACAGGAATTGCTTTTTTTGGGAATAGGTAATACAATTGTATCCTTCCAAGGTTCAGGGAATTCGCTCCTATACAAACAAGTATTTACAATATGTTTTAAAGGTGGAAGAACAATTGGTAAAATTAAGCGAATAAATTTTGGAGAAATTTTGTCAGAGCCGACTGCATTCGATTTCACCAACCTTACAGCACTAATGATTTCAATTTCATCGACGCAGTTGAATGAAAATAAGCCAACTTCGTTTTCTGGCAAAGTTAGAGAAGAGCTCGTACTAGGTAAGTGAGGAGCATAAAATGACGCAATTACTTCTGGATCTATCAAATACTGGTGCGTATTTTTATTTCCAGTGATACCAATGTCTTTTAAGTTTTTCCAAAGCACTTTAGAGTTTAACGAGACATCAAGTTTTTGTAGAAAACAATTTTTCTTACTTAAACGTATAAGAGAAACAACTTTATTTCTAGCAAAAGTAAATTGACGTCTATTGTACTCAGATGGGTATTTCTTATATCTTTTGTGAAAACGTTCTCTTTCTTTGATTTGAATTTCGATATCTCTATTATACCATGGGCAGTTTCTAGTTTTTTTAACTTGTTTAGTTACTATCGGAACATATGTATCAAAAAGTAAATTTAGTAAATTATTGAACAGCAAAACTTTGCTGTCAACATTAACAGCGTATAGAATATCGTTCCAGTAATTGTTTCCAACATAGTTTTGAACTTCTACGAAATTAGGTCTATAAAACTCTTTGTAGTCACATCGTCTACTTCGTAAAATTTTTGAAGTATTTCGAAGTTATCTGCACCGACCCATGACAGGAAAAATGCACTATTTTGGTTGTCGTCGACAACTCTACATGCTTCGAAGTGCTGTTCCATTTTTTTTAGGTACGTTTCCCAATTTTCTTCTTTCTTATAAGCTGGGATTCAATTGCGTGTTTTGCGAAAACCAAGATTTTTGATCTGCCAACAGCTTATCCATCCAATCACGCTGTGATTTAAGGATCTTTTCTAGAGTGTCTTTATCCATATTACTATGGCTTTAATACTTTATGAACACATTCAAAATTAGAAGTCCAATAAAAATTTAAAAAAATTTTCGTCGCCACTGAAGTAAACTCGCTCAGATCCAGATTACAAACAAACAATTTTATTAATAGGTTAATTCATTTGACATATCGGATATAGTGTATAACACATTTAGAAAGTTAGTAGGTAGGTATACAGTGTTACCAAGTAATAACAATTAGTTAATAAAGGGTGTATTACAACACACACAAACCTATGGAGTAATTGCGGGAGAGATGCTGGTGTTTCATCAAAAATCAGTACAAATTTGTTTAAGGTACTAAAGCGAAATAAGCTTTATTTATATATGAAACTTGATAATGCGCCGTCCATCGGGGTTGGATTCGAAGACTTTCCGGGCCGGAGCGTTGGTGTCCATTCCCTCTACATGACCCAACCATCTAGGCCGCTTGACCTTGACTCGTGTGACCAGGTCAGTGTCGTGTGTGTGGTAAAATCTTCTTCCCCACTCTCCGTCTCTATCTATGAAGACGGAACCAAAAATCACCCGAATAATTTTTCTTTCGAAGCATCCTAAAGCGTTCTCATCTTTCTTTGCCAGGATTTGTTTCCTACCATAAAAAAGAAAACTTAATTAGAAAAAAATAACAACTTTTATTAAAAATAACACGAAAGAAAAATATATGTGGGATATTATCGGCGAATTAAAAGTAATAAAAAGCGTTTAAATTGAATTAGATTTATTCTTCGGAATGTACAACGGGGTTTTTATCTTCTACTCTACTCGTCTTCTTACTCGTTTGCCGGTCGGGGAAAAAGTGATTTCTTCTCTTCATTGTCGTTCTTTCGTCTTTCGTTTATGCCATGAGTATGACATTTGGAGTGGTGAATTAGTATTTGCCTTATAGGGTGATCCTACAAATTCGGCCGTCCTGGAATATTCCCTCGACCTCGGGAATGGGATATAATTAACTAATCCGCCACTATTGTCTTAGCAGGTTTTTTTTTTCGTCTTAGCAGGTATTTCGTCTTAGCAGCTTCTTCGTCTTTGCAGGTTTTTCATCTTAACTGGTTCTTCATCTTTGCAGGTATTTCGTCTTAGCGTATTCTTCATCTTTTCAGGTATTTCGTCTTGGCAGCTTCTTCGTCTTTGCAGGTATTTCATCTTAACAGGTTCTTCATTTTTGCAGGTTTTTCGTCTTAGCAGGTTCTTCGTCTTTGCAGGTATTTCGTCTTAGCAGGTTCTTCATCTTTGCAGGTATTTCGTCTTGGCTGGTTCTTCGTCTTAATTATCTGGAGATTTATTGTCTTAACTAGATATCATCGTTTCGGTGTTGATCATCTCGAGGTGTTTCATTTTCAGTCTCCGAACTATCGTCTTCACTATCATTGGTTACCCATGGCTTCATGTAATCAGCACTCGAAGTAGTTGTACGAGGACCTTCTTGACTTCCAACTTTGCGCACCTCGTATCGGTTGTTTGGGGAGATCTTCGTGATTCGGTATGGACCTAAAAATTTGGGAAGAAGTTTGCTATTAGTGGTAAATTGCGTACGTTTAATTGCTACTAAATCATCTAAGCGATATTTTCTAGCTTCTTTCCTATTTTTGTTAAATGATCTGCAATTTTCTCTTTGTATCCTATCAATATTTTGTCGTGTTTCTTCGCGAATTTGGTCTCGATCGGTTTCAAAAGATTTTCTTATTTCTTCATCAATACTTTCTGCTAAAACCATGTCTTCTTTGGATTTCATTTTAACCCCTAACAAAACTTCAAAAGGACTTCGTTTTATACTTCGCTGATATGTAGAATTTAGCAGCATCTGTAGCCTGGTGGTATAGCGAAACCATTTACTTGAATCGTCGATTGAAAGTTTCGTAAGTACGGAAATTATAATTCGATTGATTCGTTCGATCTGTCCATTTGCGCGAGGGACACCAGTTGTTATTAGAAGATGCTGAATACCCTCCTCCTCACAATATTCCTTAAAACTGTTCGATGTGAAAGCTGATCCACGATCGGATATGATTCTCGACGGATTTCCAAAAACTCCTTTCTGTAATTCAAGCTTTTGAATAACTTCTGATGCAGAAGTAGTTTTGCACGGATAAATCCAGACAAATTTTGAAAACGCGTCGATAACGCAGAAAATGTAGCAATATTTTTTGCTCGTGATCGATAATGGTCCTAAGTGGTCAACGTGATAGGTATCTAATGGTAACTCATTTTTTGGAATCGGGTTCAGGAGGCCTTCTTGCTTTCCAGCTTTCCTTTCGCTTAAAATGCAACGAATACAACTCATTCTTACTTGGTCGATTTTGCTTCTCATTTTCGGAATGAAATAGTCCCTACTTAAGAGCTCTTCTAGCTTCCTTGTAGCAAAATGACCTTCATCGTGAACCTGGCGTATTATTTCTCTCGACATGTTGTTTGGAATATACAGCAACTTGTTTCCTTTTCCATCATCTTTGTAGAGAAGATCGTACTCGACAAAAAAGTTCTCGTATGGTTGTGTAAGCAAGATCTGCTTTATGGCTTTTATATGGTCATCTCTTTCTTGGGCTATCTTTATACGGTGCAAAAGTTCACTACTAATCATCATGCAGATTGGATTTCGACTTAAAGCGTCGACGTGTTTCATTCGGATTCCAGGTCGATGTTCAATAGTGTAGTCATAGTCTTGTAAAGCTAATGCCCATCCGGCTATTCTTGGTAATATTTCCTTCTTTTCCATCGTTGCCTTGAATGCAGCACAGTCCGTGACGATTTTGAATTTTAACCCTTAACTTAAGTCGTGATTATTTCCTACGCTTCTTAAGTCGTGGGTCCAGTGGACCCAAGCCGTTTTAAATGTCAATAAAAAAAAAAGTATAATATATTTTATAAATTTTTTTTATCAAACTTCATACTTAAACAATAACAAACAAGTTTTTAAGAAACCAAACACAGGGACTATCATTTGTACTTCAAATTTGCACTTTCGCCAAGCAGTCTCAATTTATATAGTTTAAAAGTAGTGTGTTTAAAAAAATTTAAAATTAAATACTAAAAACAAAGTTAAAAATCCATCAATAGATTTTTTGGCAATTTTAAAACCAATTCTTTAAAACTGTAAATTCAAAAAATTAAAATCAGTTTCTGAAAAAATTTTGACAATGGTCAAAGTCAGACAAGCTAAAAACTTGAAAAACATACTTTTTTCGAACAGGCCATACAAATGGGCAGCTTGCACTTAGCACACAAATGTACCGTCTTCGATTTTTTATTTGCCAGACACAAATAGCACCTTTTCTTTTGTTTCTTTCGTCATCTTGGCCATTGTCTGACTATTCAGAAGACAATTCTGAGTCTGAATGGTGATCATTTCAATACCAAATCGTCGTCACTGCCGGCAGAGAAATCGTTTTTCCGAATAATTGCTAGAATTAAGATCAATTTCCTTTTCTTCGTTGCTAAATTCCATTAGCAGCTGTTGCTCCAACATGTTTTCGGGATATCCAGAAAAACTTCTTTGATTTGCAATTATAAATCAGCTGAAACATTACAATAAACTGAAACAATAAATAAAATAAATAGCCGAAAAAAAGTAACGTAAGTTAAGTTGTGGGTCCAGCGGACCCATGTACACGCCAAAACACACCTAAGGAGAAGCGAGCTAAATGCGTCCTTCTCACTACACATACATTGGCTTACTGTAGGAAGGTACTGAGAAGTTGAGAGAGCTGCGGTGACTGTGCCGTTTTCTATACACATTTATAGATTGTGTGTGGGTCCACTGGACCCACGACTTTAGTTAAGGGTTAATCCAAGCAAATACACTCTAAGCTTCTTTAAGGCATTTACAATAGCAAGAACTTCAAGATGATAGCTACTGTAACGTTCTTCGGCTGGTTTGGTTTTTTTGCTGTAGAAGTATACGGGGTGAAACTTTCCATCATCCGATTTCTGTAATAAAATTGCCCCGTAACCCCATTTTGAGGCGTCTGTATGCAATTCTGTCTCTGCCTCTTGTACGTAAAGTTTCAAGACTGGTTTCGATGATATAATATTCTTTAGTTGCGTGAAGGCGTTTCTTTCCGTTGGTCCAAACATGAAAGGTTGGTCTTTTCTAAGTAGCTGAGAGAGTGGGCGTGCTATCACGGAGTAGTTTTGAACAAATTTCCGGAAGTATCCGGTAAGACCAAGAAAGCTTTGGACTCTCTTGACAGAGTCTGGTTCGGGAAATCGTTTAATAGCACATGTTTTAAGATTTGAGGGTGCTACTGAGCCATTTGAAATATCAAATCCCAGATATTCGATTGATCGGCACAGAAATTGACATTTGGACCATTTTATTTTCAATGCATAGCTTTCAGCTAAAAGGAGCACTTCTTTAAGTCTGCCTAAACACTCTTCATTGGTTTTCCCTAAGACGATCACATCGTCCATGTAAACTAGGACGTAGCCTTACGCAATGAGTGTCTTAAAAACTGTATTTATGAATTTTTGGAATATTCCGGGTGAAACGCACAACCCAAATGGGACTCGTAAAAACTCATATTGTCCCGAATGCGTCACAAAAGCCGTAAACTTAATACTTTCTTCTGACACTGGAACATGGAAGAATCCGTTTTCCAGATCTAAAGTGCAGAAAACATCGGCAGAGCTAAGCGCATCAATTTGATCTTCAATCAGCGGTAACGGAAAATGGTTTCTTACTATCTGCTTGTTAAGGCGCCTATAATCGATACATAGCCTTTTACTGCCATCTTTTTTGCTAGCAAGTACCACTGGACTTGCAAAGTCGGAGATGCTTGGGCGGACGATACCCTCTTCTAACCATTGAGCTATTTGCTCATCCACTATTTTCTTCTCTTGGGGAGCTAATCTCCTTGGTGGTTGTGAAATAGGGTCGTCTGTTTTGAGAACCAATTTCATTTCAACAGGCGTAGTTCTCTTTTTCTTTGGGTCATAACAAGCTACTAAATTTTCAATATCCCCCTTGTATTCAGGACTTCCTATATTTAAATCTGGTTTGTTATAGCAAGCGTTGTAAATTTGACTAAATTGGCTAATAACTTGTTCCGTAGTGGAGACAGCTATTCCTTCTGCAGTTAATTCGATGCTTTTGCCAACAAGGATATCTCTGCCTACTATGAAAGGTACTTGCATCACTGCATCTGACAGCACAAAAACATTCGCCTTGGAAACACATTCGTCAATCTTAACTTCTGCTTCAAAGCACCCTAAGGCTTCGACTGATTTATAGGAAAGACCGCGAACTACCATGTTCGTTTGCTGTATCGGAGGAGCACCCATCTTGATATACACATCGCTTCGAATAATTGTTATATCACTGCCGGTATCAATCAACCCCTGTATTTCGAATCCATTGACAAAAATGTTTTTCATTGCACTCGAGCAGGGTGCATTAATAGAGTTGGAGTGCTTTTCTCCTGCTGACTTCCTTTTTGGACAGCTCGCTGCTTTATGTCCAAACTCATTGCAATGGAAGCACTTTGGATTCTTTTCATTACATGAACTACTCTTGTGACCCCTACGACCGCAATTGAAACATCTGCCTTGTAAGTTTTTGTCCGAAAGTGATCTATCTTTCGTTTTTACACTGTTGCTCAAACTTTCTTTAAATTTTTCATATGTTGCAATTTTTTCTTTAAACTGTTTAAAATTGGAAGCACCAAAAAGTATAACCTTATTTTGCGGTGTGTCGCAAATCCCATCGATAACGTATGATATAACGGAACTGTCATCCAGCCTGCCCTTTGCTCCTAACTCTCTCATTGCTAGTAAATACTCATAAACACTTTCATCTTTCCGTTGCCTTCTTTGACCTAATCTCCTATGAATGTCTGCCATCGACGTCCTATCTGCGAATTCCTCCATCAAAAAATCTTTAAGCCCCGACCATGTGTTTATATGAGGCATTGCCCTTATAGCCATCTTCGCGGAGCCTTTAAGCAATCGTTTCGCAAACAAAACTTTTTCAAAATCTGTCCAATTCATATTAGAGGACGATTTCTCTACGTCCTGAATCCAATTAGCAATGTCATAACCGTCGCTCCCATTGTATTCTGGCACTATTGCTGCTACGTCTTCAAATGTCATATTCGGCCTGCCTTTAAGCCGAGCTATTTCTGCTTCCATTGACGTTTTCAGCATCGACATCTCTAACCTCATTTGACTTTCCCTAACCTCGCTCTCCCTACGCATCAGTTCCATTTCTTTTAGCTTTTCGTGTTCTAATCTTTCTTTCTCACGATTAATATTCTCTACATTTACTGAATCGCGCCTACGATCTAATTCTCGCAAAACTTCCGAAAAATCTGCTGTAGAGCCTGCCATTGCAGTGCTATTTTTTTTAGCTCCCTTCCTTACCATTCCAATAAATAAATGAATTCGTTACCTTTAAGGCTTGTGTACTACAAAACCTGTTCACGTTTTTGACGATCTCCACTTCGATAAAAAGAATATACGGTGATCCGTTTTCCCTTTTTTTTTTTTTTTTTTTCATCCACCACATGTGATAAACGCCAAACGGTATAGACTGAGAAGTTTCTCCTTCGGATAGCTGTTTCAACTGTGCGGTTTATCACGTCACCTACTACAGCTTATCTCAGCCACTACACATGCGCAAAAAGAAATGAAAAAAAAAACCGCTTCTTTTAATTGTACATAAGTTACTTTTTGTTAACTTTAATTACTGGACCGAAATGGATCCCGGTTGAGCCCCCAAAATTTGTGGGATATTATCGGCGAATTAAAAGTAATAAAAAGCGTTTAAATTGAATTAGATTTATTCTTCGGAATGTACAACGGGGTTTTTATCTTCTACTCTACTCGTCTTCTTACTCGTTTGCCGGTCGGGGAAAAAGTGATTTCTTCTCTTCATTGTCGTTCTTTCGTCTTTCGTTTATGCCATGAGTATGACATTTGGAGTGGTGAATTAGTATTTGCCTTATAGGGTGATCCTACATATATTACATGTGCCATCTCCCTGCATGTGTGGGAGAGATGCCGCATAGCAAATTTACTCAATTCAAAACATTAAACATGCTTTTCCGTTCCTGATCCCGTCTACAGTTCCTACTCAGAATAGATACAATCGTTCTGTGCCGTGTAAAGTTTTCATGCTGCCATTTCTGACATGCAAAAAATTGAAATAGTTTTCCCAACATTCAGAAAAAACGTTTGGATCGTCCTAAACTAAACAGTTTCTTGGTTAATTTTTTTTTCCTTTTTTTTCTTTTCGGCAGCTTCAAGTTTTTCTTTTTTCCAATTAAAATAGGAGAAGCTAACACCTCTGCCAAAAGCCTACGATTAGTAAAATCCGGCACTAGAATTTCGGCAGTGGTGGTGATTGCAGTAGTTTTGCTGAGGTATGCGTTTCGTTTTCGAAATGACTGCATGATGTGTCTATTATGGCTAGTAGGCTAGTAAATATAACATAAATATAGCTGTTAGTTCTTGAACTAGCTGGTACTCAAACAATTTCTCTGCTTTTCGGAGAGGCATTCTTTTTTCAAGGTTTTTTTTCGGTTTTATTTTAAAGCCCGTCTTTACAATTTTGGGGGCCATGGGTACTTTTTTTCATTATAAAGGTATATAATTAATGCAGCATGTTCATGTTTTAACATAAACATTAATACAAACTTAAACAATGTAAAAATAATAACAAAATAATACCTATTCCATAAAAGAATTCTTAGATAAACAAAATTTAAAAAGCAAAAAATAAAATTCAGACTGTAGTTTAAGGAACAAAATATCGATGTGCAAAAAGATGGGAACAGGAATGTTTATTGTAGGAGTCTTTTTCTTGATTTAAGAAAAGCAAAATCATTGATTATATCTACAAAATCGATACCTCTGAGGATGTCGGTTTGGATTGACATCAGCGACGAACTTGTCCATCTTTCTTGAACCAATGTGGTTCTGAGTTCGTTTTTTATTCTTTTTAACTTAGAGAAGGAACATTCATCATTGTAGTTGGTCACCATCATACTTAAAAAAATTCTAAGTGCAATTTCAACACTTGGAAATTCATATTCCTTATTTATTTTTAAAAAAATTATAAAGTTCTAGAATATTGCCAGTTTTTATTATTTTCGTGTCGAATAGTTATCCAGTATATTGTTTTAAATTCAGATATTCAGCATTTAGTTCATCTCTGTTTACATCTTCAGTGTAAAATTTAGCAAAAGATTTGCAGTTTGCTTTTAAATCTTCTGAATTCAGGTTTTTTAATCGAAAAAAAAAGTCAAAACGTGGGCCAATATTCGCATACGGACCAAGTCGCTGTTTGAAATTAACGCTTAGAGTGTCAACAATGGGAAGAATAGTTTTTATTTCGAACATTTCTTTCACAGTCAAAATTACTGAGGGTCAAAAAAAGTCTGTTCTACACCTAGTCCTTTCAAAACGGTTCTTTTTTTCGGAATCCGATTTTTTTGTTTGGATGATGAATCAAATTTATCAATTTGTTTGAGCACTTGTTATAATTGTATTTGTATAAGCGCTACTATGGCTGCTCTATTTTTAAGTAGTTTTAATTAGCTTTGAGTAGTTTTAATTAGTTGTAAGTAGTTTTAAGAAAAACGAAAAAATTGGATCGATGAAACTAAGTTTTTTAAACTTTCTTAGTTATCAATATTAGTTCTAGGTTGAAATATAATATATTGTATCTTTAGGCCGAAAGGCATTAGAAATAAGTTGTTGTGTAATCGTTCAGTTCTAGCTCTCGTTGAATTCAGTCAATAATAATTCCTTGCTCTATTGTTTAATGGATGCTTTTTGTGCTAAATCTGTTTGCTGCGGACTTTGTCAAAAAGTGTTTATCTCGGAATGTACTAATATAAATGACTCAATCCTATCCATTCTAAATTCAAATGAGAATCTATTCTGGAAGTGTGATACCTGCAAACAATTTTCAGTTTTATCATGCATTCCTAAAATCAATGACTTTTATTCATTCTTCATTGATAACAAAAGTGAATTTGAGAACTTTAATCCCTCTCTTAACTCTAGTGCTATAAGAAATGTTGGTGTACATAGTTACACGCTCAAAAGCAAATAATACCAGCCTAAATGCAAAGAATCGAAATATTAAGCCGATGAATAAAGATGGAAAGAGCAGTTCTATTTCTTTTGGCCTCAAATCGATTTTCTGATTCTCCTTTGCATTTAAAGTCTAGTAATAATACCCACCTTTCCGCACGAACGGCTAAGAATGACATCAATAACAAAGGAAAGGCTGCAGCGAGTGTTAAAAAACCGGTTCTTTCGTCGAATACCACTGAAAAAGCTAACAACAATACAAATGCACCA
The DNA here is from genome assembly GCA_914767635.1 of Melanostoma mellinum. Classification (NCBI taxonomy): domain Eukaryota; kingdom Metazoa; phylum Arthropoda; class Insecta; order Diptera; family Syrphidae; genus Melanostoma; species Melanostoma mellinum. The sequence goes on from OU612060.1 coordinate 87,483,823, forward strand.
ACGATGAGTGTAGTGATTAGTGAAGTAACGATAACGAATGCAGATAACATTGCCACTGGCGCATGTGCTGATTCACCATTAGCTTCTAGCTCTCGCTCTCTGTCGGCTTGCACAGACAAAATTGATGCGAGCGTTTTCAATGATGTAAATACTTCAGTTGTGGGTGTAGATCAAACCCATTACATAGCTTCTGATGCTGTTGGTCAACCCAGTTGCCTGGAAGATGTTGCTGAAAATGTTGTTGCTGTTGCTACTGCTGACAATTTTGCTCCTGCTGATATAGTTTATGTTGCCGAGAGAAGTTCATTAAATGACAACAAAGCTGCTACCCTGTCTGTGGGTCAACATGATGTTGTTGCTGTCGCTAGTAAAGTTGCGATCAATGATGTTGGTAATGTTTCGGAAACTAATACTTCACATGACAATAGGTTCCCGATATGCATAAGCAATGTTGATGATGCTTCGTTAACACTGGCAAATCCTATAAAACGAACAAAATTACCTACGGGCCTCATTGGAAATAGAATGCAATATCAGAACATTAAGGTAGTCCGAAAAATTAAATGGTACCATATTTCGAACTGATGATTCTTCATGCTTTTTACTTACTAAGCCAAAAGATAATGAATACGCTAATTTTGCCAATTTTAAAATAAGCGTCCCTGCTGAATACGTGAGCTTAGTTTATAATGCTGATTTTTGGCCCAAAGGAGTTATTATCCGCCTATTTGTTTTTTTTTTTTTTTTTTCAAAAAACTAAGACTGGTCTGTTCTCAGGCTTCTGAAGACAGCAAAATACCGACATTAATGGATGATTGTGATACACTCAAAATCTTTTATCACAATGCAAGTGGTCTTAGAACAAAAGTTAGTAAGCTTTTTTATACATCCAGCCGTACTGAATACGACATCATTATTGTTACTGAAACCTGGCTATATAATGGAATTCTGTCAACTGAAATTTTTGACAGTAGCTTATACAACGTTTTTCGAATCGATCGTTGCAGAACGGCTGATGATCGAGGTGGGGGAATTTTAATTGCTACTCGTTTAACTCTTTCGGGCAATCAAATTGATCTACCCACTCCTGATGCGGAGCAAATTTGTGTGTCTATAAATTTCAATTCCAATAAGTTTTATTTTATCGTTAGTTATGTACCTCCTAAGAGTGATTTGGAAATTTATTTAACTCATCGGAATAATATTGACTTCATATATAATTTGTGTCCTAACTCAGAAAATGTTTGCATTATTGGTGACTTTAACTTAGGCGACATAATTTGGTCATGATCAGATGACGATAAAATGCTTATACCGTGTAATATTGGAAAAAACATAGAATTTGAATTTATAGATCATTTATACTCTTTAAATTTTGTTCAATTAAATCATGTATTAAACTCCTTAAATAATTTTCAATATTTATAAACACTTTAAAAAGTAGTTTCCCCTCTTTTGTTCCATGCCTATCAAAAAGAAAGTTGTCTAAGCCCCCATGGTATAATAAACAGCTCATACATTTAAAGAATTTTAAAAATAAAGCTCATGCTAAATATAAAAAAACCCTTAACATTACCGATTACAAACTCTTTTGTAATTATAGAAAAGAGTTTTCGGTTTCAAATAAGTTCTTGCATAGGGGTCATTTGTTAGATATTGAGAGTAAGCTAAAAAACAGTTCTAAAGCTTTCTGGTCATATATAAGCAACAAATGGAAATCTGTTGGTATACCTAACACAATGATGTATAACGATATTCGGTCAAATAATATTGACCAAACTCATTTTTTGAGTCTGTATATTCGACTTCGTGCCATAAAACCAATTTCGATGAAAATTATTTATCTAAAATAGATTTTGGATTATTGGAGCTTGACATTGATGATATTGAAAATGCCCTTATCAATCTAAAGCCTAAGCCCGGTGTTGATGGAATACCTGCTATCATATTCAAAGAATGTTATCGTACAATTTCTAAGCCACTACTTGCAATTTTCAATAAATCGTTACTCTCAGGTTTTTTTCTTGAAGAATGTAAAACTTCATTTTTGATTCCAATCTTTAAATCTAGATCAAGGAATAATGTAAAACATTATAGAGGAATCTGCAAACTATCTTCGATTCCAAAAGTTTTCGAATCTATAGTTAAATCCAAGCTACACTTTCACATAAAAGAACACATATCAGAGTATCAACATGGTTTTGTTTCCGGTAGATCAACTGTCACTAATCTTGCATATTTTACCTCTTATGTGTCAAATGCCATTAAAAGTGGAAATCAAGTTGATACTATTTACACTAATTTTAGTAAGGCATTCGATTCTGTCGTTCATGAAATTCGCCTTATGAAACTGAAGAAATTTGGTTTTAATTCATCTATGTTGAAATGGATCGAGTCTGACTTAATTGGTAGAACACAAAAAGTATTAATTGACGATAGATACTCAAGATCTATTCATTGTACATCGGGTGTTCCTCAGGGAAGCCATCTGGGCCCGCTCTTATTTATAATTTTTATTGATGACATTGTGTCAACTATTCAATTCTGTAGATGTTTAATGTACGCTGACGACCTCAAACTGTTTCTGCAAATAAAACAACCTAGTGATTGTCTTAAGGGGGGACGCTGGCGCTGGTCTAGAATTTTGAAGAAACCGAAATTTTTTTTTGTCTGAAAAGGTACTTTAGGGTCTTAAAAATAACATACCAAAGAATGGATGCCGGCAAAAATGTCTAAATGCCCAAACTTTCCATTCTGCGGCAGCGCCCCTCTAGTATGCCGTATGATTTTATAGTATTTAAAACTTTAAACGCTTTTTTCTCAAAATCACTTTTTTTTGACTGGCCGAAAACATAACTTGAGCAAATCTTCACCGATCTATACGAAATTTTGAGAGTACATTCAAAATACCTTTCTCCAGAGCCGTACGTAGGATTTTTTTTCTATGTTGCATAGTTTTTTTTAATCAATAATTTTGTCGCATTTTTTTAGTGAAAATTTGAATTTTTTGTTCAAACGTACACCATTTCGCGAAAAACATAATATCGAAAAAATCATACGTACGGCTTTAGCTGTTGTTATAAGAAAACTAAAAAATTTTGGGATTTTGTTCCAGGATCAAAATTAAGGAGGTTACACTTTCGGCCATAGACCCATCTAAAAAATGAAGTACCTCCGAAGAAATGCTGAACAGCCGCCATTTTGAATTTAATTGACACGAAAAAATTTGTATTTGTTTATTAAGACCTAAATTATAAAACCTCTTTCACAGATTTTCGATTGATCTTTTTGTTGAGTCACAAAAAATTCATAAATTATGCCCATTTTTTCACGCTCTAGACCAGCGTCCCCCCTTAATGTACAACATGACCTAAACAATCTCTCAAATTGGTGTTTTGAAAATAACCTTAGTTTTAACATTAAAAAATGCAGTGTCATCACTTTTAACAGATGTTATTCGATGTTAAAGTATGATTATTGTCTTGGTCAAAATCACCTCAGTAGAGTTGATCAAATAAAAGACCTTGGAGTCATTATTGATATTAAGTTAACATTCAGCGCTCATATTGATTAGGTAACAGCTAAGGCCAATGCAATTGTTGGTTTCATTAAAAGAAATTGTAAGGAATCTACTGATCCTCACACTTTCCTAACTCTTTTTATATCTCTGGTATGGTCTATCTTGGAGTATGCTGATATAATCTGGAATCCGGTCTATAAAGTTCATTCTGATCGCCTGGAAAATGTGCAGAGGCGTTTTACAAAATACATATTCCGGAAATTAAGATGGGACTTCTCTCCTTCTTATGCGGCCAGATGTCAGTTACTGGGAATATTGCCTCTTGTCACCAGACGGAGCTCGCATGACATTATGTTTGTTAGAGATTTGTTGTGTGGTCATATTAACAGCTCCACCCTTTTGTCGCTTATACCTATCTATACTCCAGCTAGACCACTGAGGGAAAGACAATTTCTTTTTCAGCAATGGCATAGAACAAATTACGGATCTAATGAGCCAATTTCTAGAGCAATTAAATCATTTAATATACATTGTAGTTCTTTAGACTTACATTTATCAAGAGAACGCTTCAAGAACATTTTATTTAGCATATTAAAATAACATTTCTTGTAAAATTTTAATTATAATATTTCTATAATTTCATATTTGTAATTAGTCTGTTAAGCAAAAGCTTGTAGATGAAGAATAAATAAATAAATAAATAAATAAATAAAATAAATTTAGAGAACCCGCCTAGGGTCAGTAAGTTAATCAATTTATTATGTAAGCTAGTTTAAACATTTTTTGTTAGCATGTAAGTAGTAGTAAACATTTTTTGTTAGCATGTAAGTAGTTATAAGAGATTGAAAATAAAAATGAATTTAAAACTGAAAACTTAACTATTTGTATAAAATAAATAAAAAAAATACTAAAAGTGCCCATATTGCCGAAGTACGGGACACCCTGTATAAAGCGCTTAGTGCATCAGCTCGAGTTGACCATCTTGTTTGAGAAAGACTGTACAACTTTTTTTGAACCTAAGTGAGCAGTTCTCACTCTAATAATGGGTTGGGACACTCTCTACAGGCATAAATTATTAATAGTTACCCTTTCGGACCATCGCATTGCACCGCAAATGTCAGAAGGATACACAAGATCACTATTTAACTTCGATCGGAGAATATACGTATAGCGGGGAATACACGATACAATTATCGTATGCGACTTGGATCGCATACGATCGAGTTTGGTTTTGAGTTCAAGGCATTCTACACTGCGACATCGGTACAGCGGTTCACTTCATGCACACACACGATACAATCTACCATGCGATGTGCGATTATCGGTACGATAATTGTATCGTGTATTTCCCGCTTATGGATGTTTTTTCTTTTTGGATTTTTAAAAGTGCCCTGAAACGAACACAAAAGAGTGTATGGATTCGTTGTCCTGATCATTACTTGAGTGACCTCTTTTTTTGTTTGAATTTAAATATAATTTTGTTAAAAAAAAATGAATCGAAGTATTTTTTTTTTCTTGAAAATAGATCAATAGAGGTTGCGTGTTATCTCAGCAATTTGGGGTCCACTGGTAATTGCGGGGCAATAGGCCTGGGCCAAGTGGGTCCAGTGGTAAAGTGGGATCTGGGCTTCTTTCAGCGCCTTTTCTATCCAACTTGCCCTTGTTTATGTGCAGATGTATTTTAGGGGACTGAAGCTCAATACTCTCTTTAAGAAAAATACAAAAGCCAATTCAGCATGCGGCATCTTATTAAAACAAAATTGCGGCATCTCTCCCAGAACGAAGGAGAGATGCCGCACCACATTACAAATGAAGGAAAAATTGGAAACAGAAAAAAACACATACAGTAGTATTCTTTAACACCTATTTATTATGCAAAATACTTACCCTTTACAAAACTTCTTTCCAATACGATTACTTGTAACGAACTAAAAAATTTATTTTAGAAAAAAGGTGCATAGAACAAAACAAATTACAAAAAAATCTCGTTGCATGTAGGATGTTTCCAATTTTTTGTCTAACGTTGTAGTAAAATACATAAGGAACAAAATGCAAAATAAAATTTTTAGTGTGGATGACTAGATGTGTGAGTTTGGTTGAATGCGGCATTTATCCCGCAATTACCCTAGTAGAAAAAGGGGCAGAGTAATACAAAATACAGAGACTTCGACTTCGCTGACTGCTCATAACCTAATTTCGGCAGAAAGAAGGTACTCTATTAATGATATTAATGTCGACTGCGGTCATTGCAATAAAGGTAGTCGATATTCTTTCCCTTTTGTTAAGGGAAGAAAGAAGAAATGATAAACACTTCAGTGATTAATTAATTTTGAAAATTTACGATAGCACAGAGACAAACTTTAAGTTTCTATCCTTTTATCCAAAAGTGAAGAGTACCTCAAGTGGAACTGACTTAGAATAATAGCCGTGTTTACCACAATGATGCAACTCGAACTCGGATCGGATCAGGATAATCAAACAGCTTGGATCATCATATTTTTTTTAATTATTTCAAGTTGGTAGCTGTGTGAAATTCGTTCTTTCAAAAATGACACTTCAAAGTCCGTTCCAGATTCTTCTTGATTTAGAAATATATTCCAATTTGATGAATGCAATGCGAAAATAATTTAGTTAAGTAATTACTTACTAATTGATTTGTGTTCTCTTCCATTTTCTGCAGACATCACGATTTCAATTACTCTATTCGACGCTTAAGGAAGAGTTGCCCTACGAATATTTCTTTTCAATGGTTATTTTCTTGTTCTTTTTTTTAAGGAAAATGATATGCATAGATTTTGTCAAACACACATTTTTTGCACTTGCAAAAAATGATGGATGGGCGTGTACTATTCGGGAAGGTTCTGACTGTTGTCAACTTGGCGGCGCCCAGATGTTGCAACTTATAGTACACGTCAGACGTCAATTGTACTTACTTTACCTCCACGTGGTATCCACTGGGGGTGCAGGGATCTAACTTCACGGGCACTACCTTCACATAGGAAATATATTAAATGAAAGATCTGTTTTTGAAATATGTTAAATAAATTTATATGTATTTCAAAAGCAAGTTTTTCGTTTTGTTTCGCGCGAATTTTTCATTATTTCCTTGTGTTGCGTGTGCATTTGGGTCGCCAAACATTAAGCGTGTTCCCCAATTCAACAAGTCATTGCCATTGATGATGTCGCAATAAAGGTTCACCTTTGCAATTGACACAAGAATTGGGCAACACCAAAATGCTTGGCGAGCAAGTTTCAACATGTTAATTGGCACAAGAGACGAACAACCTCTAACATGGACATTTCGGTCATCGGCAAGTTTCAATTGGAAACGCGAATGATCGGGGAGTTCTATTCTGTTCACCAAACGAATCGGTCGTTTTGTTTATTATTCGTATTCAGTAAACATGGGTAACTCAGCGCTGCGCTAGCGCAATGCGTTGACGCACTAACTGCGCTATGTGCGCTGATACACTTTTGCCTGCGCCAATAACTCAGTGGCGCAATTGAAACTCAATAGCAACACAACAACCAGATGCGATATACAACATAAAACTTACCCAAAAGCATTGCAAAATGAACTTCAAGCGCTTTCATACTCAGCCCCAGCACAGAACCAAAAGCCATAGCCAACACTCCAACAGCATCACACACAAGTTACAGGCAAAAATCATCCCTTATCTCACACACAATACTACAGTAGTGTACTTGATAGCACAACGTTAAGAGAACAGAACCAAAGGCGCATTTGAGTTATGACTGCGCTATTGAGTTACAACTGCGCCAGTGTGTCTTTGCGCTATAGAAGAGTCAATAGCGCAATGATACACTAGCGCAGTTGTAACTCAGTAGCGCAATGATACACTAGCGCAGTTGTAACTCAAAAGCGCAATGATACACTAGCGCAGTTGTAACTCAATAGCGCAATGATACACTAGCGCAGTTGTAACTCAATAGCGCAATGATACACTTATGGCGCAGTGATACCACAGCGCAGTTGAGACTCTTTACTCTTATCTATATTCTCTTCTTTAGAGCAGAGAAATCAGGATATTTTTTTGATAAGAATAATGAGAACTGAAAATAGTGGTGTTGGTTGTTGGTCTGTTGGGTGGCTGACGGATGCTTGTATGTTGTATCGCAGATAAATCTTTTAGTTTTATTTGTTTACATTGTTGTTTTTGTAAAAGTAGATATATCTTTAATAAACGTATGTAGCTGAATATAAAGTGGTGTTTTTAAAGTCTATTGTATGGGCGTTGGGTGGCGGCGGATGCAGTTGTGTGTGGTGTGTGAGGTTTACCTTCTTGGTTGTTATTTCTCTAATAAGCTACCAAGAAAGGGTGCTATGAAAAAACCCTTATGAAAAGGAACGCTTTATAAGATGTACCTATATTACGATTGAATTTGTAAGTATGTGTTGAAACTTGAAATTTGTTAGTACTTGTTGTGTTGCGTTATTGTGTAATGTGCATAGTTCTTGTTCTTACGAATATGATGTCCCGAAAGGATAAAAGAGTGTTTTTATCTATTGCTGCCTATTCTTAATAGTAGTAGTTTACCACTTTACCTGAGAAATCATTCATCAATCTCACCTATGTAATCACATAAAAAGTTTAATTTTGTAAACTCAAAATATACAAGACATAAAAGAAAATAAATCATTTTTCCACTGGATATATTCAGTCCAGAAAAATTGCGCCATAGCGCAATTGCGTTAACGCATTGCGTTGATACAGTAAACTGCGCTTGAGTTAGTGTATCAGCGCACCATTTTTTGCTGCGTTACCCATGTTTAGTATTCAGTGCTATCATAAAGTAAAAGCACAACATTTTGGCGCAGCCGGTGTTCGACCAGTAAAAGAAAATAATAATAATCGGTGCGGTGATTATAAAAAGAGAAAAAAAAAATAATACGAAAAACAGCGACTGTGAGCTCCACATCGTAACCGAACTGAAAACTTTTACCAAAAAAAAAAAAAAAACAAATAGTAAGAAGTGAGTGAAGTGAGTCAAACTAAAAGGGGAAAAAAAAACACAAAATCAAATTACTTCAGTGAATCACAGGTGAGTATATTTTCGTTTTTGTTTCTACCCTTTTATTTTTGGCAAACAGTGTTAGCTCGAAATCCGAGATTTTTTTTTTTATATATATACATATATTTATTTTTTTTAAATATCTGGGTTCAAGGTCGTACCTGACCAACGTTTGAGATCTTGTTGGAGTAGGTCTAATAATTCTGTGACTCGAAATTCTGTTTTTTCCTTCAGTTCTATATTGATATGTTCTCCTCGAAAATTCAAGGTTGAAACAAATTTATGGCCACACATAGTGAGGGTAATATTGGAGAACTTATAGATCAGGTAGAACAGCTAAGAAAACTAATAAGGGATCAAGAACAGGAAATAGCTAGATTTAACGAGTCTCTATTAAACGAGATTAAGAAAAGAGTATCGTCAGATAGTTTTAAATTGATAAAATCTCAAATAACATCACGGTAGGGAAGGCTAACTAGATTAGAATCAGCCGATGTAATTCTAGAAAAATATTCCGAAATTCTAGATATCAATACCGAATCTTATGAAGAAAAGTTGCAAGATTTAAAGAAAAATCTTACACAAAAGGAAAAGCACATTTTAAGTCTGAAAAGGCAGTTAGAAGACAGTTTGACTGAGCTTGAAGAGTTGAAATCTTTTAGCGACAATCCTAGACCAAACATGTCGTTTGAAAACATCAGCAAAGTAGTTTCAAGGTTAGTCCCAATTTTCTCTGGGGAACGAAATCAAGAACTGTCACAAAGAGTTCATGAATTTGTTAATGCTTGCGATCTGGCATTAAGAAGCGTGAAATCGGAGGAAGAAGAGATTCTAGTTGCTTTGATCTCCACACGCTTGGTGGGAGATGCCTTTGAACTGATTCGTTCAAACACGGTGAAAAAAATATCAGATTTGACCAAGCTGTTTAAGGATAGTTATTTAGTGCCAAAAACACTAGACAACGTCCTAAATGAGTTGAAACTGTCTCACCAACTGCTAGGAGAAGAAGTTAAAACGTTCGCCAGACGTTTAGGCAAATTGCAGGCTACGGCGAACGAAATCATTGACGCGAGGTACCAGGCAAATGAATCGGTTGGTCTTAAAAACGAAGTTGCTAACACAGTGATAACAACTTTCAAAATAGGACTATCCGATCCAGCTCTCCGCCAGTTCATGCTGGGGAGCAAAACAACCGACCTCAATGAAATAGCCGAAGAAGCCCGGAAAACAACGCTTCTTATTCAGCCAAACCCTTTCAGTCTTATGGGACTCCAAACTCCTGTGCATCACCCTCAATATCACTTAAATTACAGCCTACACGGCGCATATCCATCAACATCTTCTTTTTCCCTACCACAACAAGCCCCATCATTTTCTCTACCTCAGTCTTCAGGTTACCCAACCGAATACCTTCAGGCTATGCATCAACAAGTGCCGCCTACCTTCGCTGGTGGAGTTCAAGAAAACAACCATCAACTCTAACACACTAAAAATCCGAGTTTTCACCCTGACAAAGAACCAATACGGTCAAGACACGATTCCAAGACAAAATGTGGTTTCTGTGGTAAGTTCAACCATACTTTGCCGAATAAGAAGAAACACACCATACTGTGAATCGTGTTCCTCCTACGGGCACACTTTAGATGTGTGTCCGAAATCAAGAGTTTTTGCGGTTCAAAGTCAGGTAAAATGTGTTTGGTGTGCTCGGATAGGGCATACCGAAGAAAAATGTTTTGCTAAGACTAACTACTTGGCCAGACAGGAAAAGGGAAACGGGAGAGGGGCCAGCAAAACCAACTAAGCTGTGCCCCCAACAAAACCAAAAGACTGCCCCATAAAATTAAAGAAGTAAAAGGAAATCAGGAACAACCTGATTCAGAAATCGGATTTTTCTTTTGCGAGCAAAATACGCTCGTCAACCGTACGACAGCAAACAAAAAACAAGCTAAAAAATATAATAACCTACGAATGAGGATAAATTCTCTCATCGTTGAATGGCTTACAGTGATTCAATTTTTACTTTTGACCATTAGTTCGAAAGTAAGACAAATGAAGCCAAAGAAATCATATCAAAAGGCTTGAATTTTGTAATTGCTGGGAGTGGGTTAATAAATAGAGGAATAATTTCCAAAGCAAAAATAAATACAATCAAGGAGAACGATGTATATGTTGAACTCCCTATGTCATTAGCTAAGACAGGAAAAATTTTAGTTTTAGTGGATACAGGAGCCGACACCAGTTTACTAAAATTGAGTGTTTTAAAAAACACAAAAAACATTTGTAGTAAAGAGATTAAGGAATTAGGAGGGGTCTTTGGTGGTAACGGAGTGACCTTAGGAACGGTCAGAGCAAATATATTTTCATCCCAAAAATTCATAGCAAAATGGCACATTATAGACGATAAAAATGATATTCCAGTTGATGGTATCCTAGGTCGGGATATACTTTGGAATAATTCCGTTATAGATACAGTGTCCAAAACCTTAAAATAAATAAAAATAAATCGGTTGTCTCTGAATATCCCCTAAGGCATGCGTTTGAGAGAAGTATTAGCTTGCAGTGCATGGCTAACAACGCACGTTTAGAACAACGGGAGATAAAAGCACGTACTCAAATGGTTGTGACTTTAAAAGTGCCATCAAAAACCCCTGAAATTCTAGTACACTCACAAGAAATCTACCCAGGCATATATTTGGCCAATACTGTGGTAAAAGTGAAGGACGGAAAAGTACAAGTACCCGTCCTGAATTCAACAACAAAAAATTTTTACATCGATGATAAGTTTACTCCAAAATTTAGCAATTTTAATCAATTTAAGATCTTAGACAATAAGTCTCCAAATATCTATAGCATACAAAGCTCAAAGCTACCGTGTAAGAGAATAGATTCATTGCTAAAGGCATTAAAATTAAATCCTTCTATGAGTATTGAGGAAAGAGCTAGTATAGAAGAAATATGTAGTCAATACAATGATATATTTCATTTGGATGATGACCTTTTAAGCTATACCGATGTTCTTTCCCATAAAATAACTGTGAAAGTGGACCAAGGGCCAATAAATCAAAAACAGTATAGATTACCTCAAATTGCTAGAGATGAGATAAACTCACAAGTCAAAAAAATGCTTGACGATAGAGTTATTTCTACCAGTAAATCACCATGGAATTCCCCACTTTTGGTCGTTCCTAAGAAATCAGGACCTGACGGACAAAAGAAGTGGAGAGTGGTAGTTGATTTCCGCAAACTCAACGAGGTGTCAGTGAAAGATGTTTTTCCTCTGCCTAGAATAGAAGATATTCTCGACCAGTTAGGAAATAGTCGGTATTTCATTACTCTTGATTTGGCCAACGGTTACCACCAGGTCCTCATAGACAAAAAGGATCGAGAAAAAACGGCCTTTAGCACTAGTCTCGGTCATTATGAGTTCAACCGAATGCCGTTTGGACTTTCAGGAGCACCCGCCACTTTTCAAAGAATAATGAATAATATCTTGACGGGGCTCCACGGCATTGACTGTTTCGTCTATCTCGATGATATAGTGATTTATGCTAAGAATTTAGAAGATCATAACAAGAAGCTAGTTAATGTTTTTGGTAGACTAAGGGAGAGTCGTTTAAAACTCAACGTAGAGAAATGCAAGTTTCTTTGCAGAGAAGTGGTATACTTGGGCCACATCTGCTCTGAAGACGGCGCGAGACCTGACCCATCGAAGACTAGTTGCGTAACTAGTTACCCACCTCCCAAAAATATCAAGGAAGTTCAGTCTTTTCTGGGATTTGTAAGTTATTACCGTAAGTTTGTACCAAATTTCGCAACTATAGCTTTTCCCATAAACAATCTCCTCCGAAAGAACACACAATTTAGGTGGAGTGACGAATGTCAACGGGCTTTTGAAGATCTAAAAAAGGCAGTAACATCCCCACCGGTTTTGATATACCCTGATTTTACTAAAACATTCATCCTTACGACTGATGCTAGTGGGGAAGCGTTGGGTGCAGTATTGTCACAGGGAAAAGTAGGGGAGGATAGGCCGATCGCTTTTGTTAGTAGATCTTTAAGCCCGAGCGAGAGGAGGTATTCGACCATAGAAAGGGAGCTCTTAGCTGTTGTGTGGGCGACTAAAAATTTCAGAACATATTTGCTAGGGCGACCGTTTATAGTCTACAGTGACCACCAACCACTGAAAGGAGTATTTAACGTGAAAGACCCAACAACTCGTCTTGTTAACTTTCACCACAAACTCTCAGAATACAACTACAAAATTGAGTACAAACCCGGGAAAATAAATACAAATGCGGACGCATTGAGTCGTATTTCTAGGCCTGAAGGTCAGTGTCTGGCAGTAACGAGGTTAAAAGCAGCACGGGACCAAGTCAAAAATGCAAATAGTCGAAACTTACAGGGGGATGATAATATCACGGTGATGAAAGAAGGTCAAGTCGATTCGGTTAAAAAGGGTACTGGGAATTGGACGTTTCTATCCAACCCAGACGAAATCCAAACAATATTAAAAGATTTCCATAACTCGCCACTGGGGGGCCACCAAGGTGGAAAAAAACCTTCCAACGCATCAGACGACAATACAGGTGGAAAGGTATGAACAAACAGATACTGGACTATGTAAAAGAGTGCCCAGAGTGTCAGAAAAATAAGAGTTCACTACTTACTAAAATGCCAATGGTTCTGACAGACACCCCATGCCTCCCGTTCGAAAAAGTATACATGGACATGGTCGGTGTACTTCCGTTGAAGTATTCTGGTAACAGGTATATTTTGACTTTCCAGGACGACCTGACCAAGTATATGACATGTGTAGCAATTCCTGACGCGGAAGCATCGACTGTTGCAAGAGCTTTTTACGAGGAGATCGTTACAAGGTTCTGTATACCAAAAGTACTAGTCACAGATAATGGAACCAATTTTATTTCGAAACTTTTTTCGGAAACTTGTAAGCTTCTAGGAGTTAAAAAGGTTCACATTACCGCCTATCATCCACAAGCAAATGGCTCGCTGGAATGCAGTCACAGACCCTTAGCGGAATATCTAAGGAGTTTCGTTGACAATGATGACCGGTGCTGGGACCAATGGTTGAGACAGGCGATGCATGTTCACAATAACACCGAGCATTCAGCTACTAAGTTAACACCAACGAAAAGCTTGTATGGTTTTGAATTTGAAATGCCAACTAATTTAAAGGGCAAACCTGCACCCCTTTATAATAGCGAGCATTATCCAAAGCTTCTGAAACATCAGATACAAAAAACATACGAACTAGCGAGGAAAAACTTGGTGGTTGCTAAACAAAAAGCAAAGCAGCAATACGATCGACAGACAAACCCTGTTACGTTTGCTGTTGGAGAAAAAGTTATGCTCAAGAACCCTACTAGGAAAAATAAGTTCTCGCCAATTTGGTTAGGGCCCTCTGAGGTGGTGTCCGTTAACTCAGTAAACACCACTATTTTATCCGGTAGGAAAGCCAAAAGGGTGCATAACAATCAACTCAAACGTTTTCACTGTCAGAAATAAATCAATTATCATATTTTTCAATAAATGCCTAATAATCAAATCCTTTTCAAAAGTTTACTTATTCCATAGTAATTATCCAACGTTTTTCTTTTCAGGTATCAAAATAAATTTTATATTTCTAAGCAAAATTAAATTGTATATTATATTTACATTAAGTATTGCATTTCTTTTAAATTAAAAAAAAAACAAAGGGTAAAAGGAAGGAAACATTCAAAATGTATAGATTTATAATAATTTCATTGGTAGTTATAGGGGTAGATTTGTCTAGACCACCATACGAAATCGAACGTCTTCGGGAGTCACCGGTGTTTTTCGAGACAGTGGGGCGTGCAGTTTTTTACAAGGACACGTGGACTGTATTGACAAAGTTTACACCGTTGGAGTATCCGACCGTATTGGCAGTGACGGAGGACTGCATTAAAAAGGTGGGAAAAATCTGTCAAAATGTTCCTGACAGCCAATACCGGGAGCGTTGCGTGCGGAGGTTGCAACAGCTGGAGCTCAATCTTGACATGCTGAGGCAAGATGGCCAACGTTTAAACGCCATCTTTCAACTCCCCTCTAACCGTCAAAAACGAGCTCTGGACTTCATTGGAAAGTTTTCAAAATGGGCCTTTGGCACTATGGACAGCGAAGACTCACAGAAAGTGTATAGCCGGCTCCTGGTTTTAAAGAAGGATGAAGATGAGACCATCCAAGTTATGAAAAATCAAGTATCGGTTGTGTCCTCGAACTATGAAAAACTTTCTAAGCCTATTACGCAGCTGACAGCCGAAATCGAAAACATAACGGCAGAAACAGAAGGATTGTCCAATGCAATTGGGAAAAGTCTGAGCAACATAGATAACGAAATCAACACGATGCAAATGAAGTTGGATATCAACGAACTTGTTGCACTTATTACGGCAAAGATGATAGAATTGCAACATCGTCAGTTCATTGAGCTATCTATTGTAGATGATCTCTACAAAAATAGACTGCATCCTTTTATCCTAAATGCAAGCAATTTAACTAAGACTTTGCAGGCAGCAGGTGTAAGAAGTGAAGACGTATTTGGGGATTTTACAATACTCCATCAAGCCGCCGACACGTCAGTTTTTCCTAACCAAGGCAGTTACTTTATAAAAATCATCATACCACTGCCGGAAAACTGTCGTTATGAGTTACATAAGGTATATCCAATGCCAGCAGTATACAATAAGGATTGGGATTTAGTAATCGACAACAGATTCGAGTACATCGCTGAATCCGAAAACCACGCACTATTTGGAATACTAAGTCATGATGATTTCGAGAGGTGCGTGCTGGTATCTGAGACAAAGGCAAACTCGACAGTTGCCATTTGCAGCTTCTATGCACCGCTGTTAACATCTGGTTCTAAGCATTGCTTAGTTGAACTTTTACAACATGCTGTTACATCCGAAACTAGTTGTAAATATGTTGCAGTCCCAGCAAACGATGGCGTCCTGCTTAAGATGTCAGCAGCTAACCACTGGTTTTTCAGTTGTAGAAAACCATTGATACTGAACCTAATGTGCGGTGGGATTCGTGAGCAGGCAACTCTTGAGGGGTTGGGAATATTCAAACTTCATCAACCTTGCGACGCCAACACTAAAGAACTGAAATTCTCATACCAACGAAATTTCGCAACACTTGCGGAATACAAGCAGCCTTTGGTTAACCACTCACAGCTCTTGGAGGACCTGAGAGACCCAATTCGAGCCAAAAGCCAACCAACTACGTTGAAACCATGGAATTTCAGAGTGGGAGACCACAAGAAAATAGTCAGCGATATTTTAGATGGTAAGCGTTCCCTTCAAGAATTGCATCAAAACCTCGCAAATTTGGAAACCACAAGAAATACGAGAAACATGGCATGGGAAATATCATTCCACAGATATTCGCTACTTTCGTTATCGACCCTGGGAGTGATAACCGTTGCAGTCATCGTGTTTGTGGCAGTCTTCAGGAGAAGGAAGAATTCGATACCAACAGCTGCCAATACAGTCATATGCATGGATCAACGTTTTCCATCGTCACAAATCAGCGATGAAGAGCCAAAACGAATCAGCAAAACTAAAAGAGCCCCTGAAGCACCAACTCGCCAGTCGAATAAGGGAGCTACGTATGCGTGTGTCTAAGTTTCGTTTGGGTTTTTTTTGTTTGCTATAATATAATGATGGTTTCCTTCTCATGTAAATGTAGATTTAAAGAAAAATTATTTTTATCAGTAAATTTTTATAAATTGTAAAATCAAAAGAAAAAAAAATGTTTAAAATTAAATTTTAGATTTTATGCCACGATAAAAAAAAAAAAAAGAGGAAAAATGTTTATTTATGTCAATTAACTTATATAAATTGTAGAACTAAAACATTCTAACTAAAGAAAAAAAAAAAGAGAAATTGAAGATTATATTTAAAATTTTAAGCCATAATTCCTTCTAGTATCGTGTACGTCAAAAAAAAAAAATATATATATATTATATATATATATAAAATAATAATATATGTCAATAAATTTTCGTAAATTGTAAAATTAAAACATTTTAACTTAAGAAAAAAAAAAAATGTTTAAAAGTAAATGTAGTTTGAACGAAACTCCAACATTATTATATGTAAATTCAAATTTAAGCTTTTTATTAATATTTATTAATTTATAAAATAAGAGAATTCAAGAACATACATCTGCGTAAACTGAAAATCTCTTCAGATTAAAATAAATGTTAAATTTATTTGATTAAAGACGAATTTGTGTAAAAAAAAAACATATAAAAACAATAATATTGAGTCAATACACCTCAATAATTTTTCACTTTGTAATTTCAGTAAAATTATTAAAATTTGTGTAATGTATAGGTTAGTTTGTGTATGTTAAAGGTTATAATATAAGATAGTCTATAAGTTGAAATAATCTGTTAGTTTTAAGTTACATACATAAATACTTGGAAAATAAATATGGAACACTGATGTTCGCGTTTCCGATTGAAACTTTCCCTGAGGGTGGAGGAATGTTGCGTGTGCATTTGGGTCGCCAAACATTAAGCGTGTTCCCCAATTCAACAAGTCATTGCCATTGATGATGTCGCAATAAAGGTTCACCTTTGCAATTGACACAAGAATTGGGCAACACCAAAATGCTTGGCGAGCAAGTTTCAACATGTTAATTGGCACAAGAGACGAACAACCTCTAAATGCTTCTTGGACATTTCGGTCATCGGCAAGTTTCAATTGGAAACGCGAATGATCGGGGAGTTCTATTCTGTTCACCAAACGAATCGGTCGTTTTGTTTATTATTCGTATTCAGTGCTATCATAAAGTAAAAGCACAACACTTGTATAGAGTACTAAAACGACAAAATACACAAAAACGAAAAATTTGCTTTTGAATACATATAAATTTATTTAACATATTTCAAAAACAGATCTTTCATTTAGTAAAATGAGTGCAACAATATGCAGTGAAAGATCTGTTTTTGAAAATATGTTTATTATTTTAGTTGACATTTTTAGCTAGACATATTCGCAGCTAAGTAGCCTTATGCTGGACTTACATGGATCTGCTAATGCAGATGAAAAAAGGAAATAGACAATAAAATTCAATCGCACGAATTTTTCACTGTATCCTCGTATAAAGCACTAAAGCGACAAAATGCAAAAAAAAACGAAAAATTTTGTTTTTGAAAATGTCTCACACAAAAATCTATTTAGCATATTTTTAACTTTCAAAGTCTTCGTTCAAAGCGCTGTTGTTTTGAAAATATAGTTTGACATTATTATATTTTTTCCAGAATTGAGTTCTTTTATATATTTTTTGAATATACAAACGCGAACTTTTTTCATTTTTGTACCTTTGTTTATTTGGTAAAATTTTGTTAGTTTAAAATAAATCGCCCAAAAGCTATAATTTCTCTTTTGTTCAATGTCTATAATCTTCAAACTGCAGGTGGGAAATAACTTCACACAAATTTCAGGTGAAGTTATTTCCCACATACATTGGGAAATATCTTCACCACAAAAAAGTGAAATTATTTCCCACTTGAGGTGAAGTAATTTCCCATCTGAAGGCAGTGCCCGTGAAGTTAGTTCTCTGCACCCCACTGGGCATTAAGATGCTTCATCCGGAGCTGACCTGCTAAACTAGTAAGTGCGAGTGTTGACAAAGGAATGCGGAAGAAAGGTATTATGATCTACAC
Source organism: Melanostoma mellinum (assembly GCA_914767635.1). Lineage (NCBI taxonomy): Eukaryota > Metazoa > Arthropoda > Insecta > Diptera > Syrphidae > Melanostoma > Melanostoma mellinum. The sequence goes on from OU612060.1 coordinate 87,502,095, forward strand.
TATAATGCTCTGCGAATAGCGACTGACTGACCGAATCTGAGTGATCTACCCTACCAGAGCTTTTCGGAAATGTCCCAGCAGATGAATTCGAATGACAGAATCAACGGTGGACTTCAGGAGTCAAAAAAGCAGAACGTGGAACTTTGTGGACGAGGAGTTCCTAAACTCAAAAACAACTTTGAGTGAAATTAATTTGATCTCGGACCCCTCAAATGTTGACATACTCATCGCTTTACCACCCGCAAGGAGTATATATATGTATCCCGCCTTTCTCCTTCTACTTCGGAGCATTTGATCCAAAGTAACATTGCTAAGAAGAATTCATAAGTTAATTTATCAAATCTCTTTATTCGTAAATTTGTGATGTTGCAAGAGAAAGAGTACTCTTCCTTCATAATCAAAGTTGGGAGGAACCAGGAGCTCTTCAATTTGCTATGTGATGTATATTTTTGGCCTACGCATACTGTTGTTCACGAATTTTTTCGAAGCAAGAAGCGAAGACCCAAGGACAGCTGAGAGAACCTCATTAACTGATAGTTTCAACTGCTCTCCTACTCTTCATACCCCTATTGATATGCTTTCTGTTTATTACCAAAACGCTGATGGTATGAAAACTAAGACGATGGATTTCTACGTTGCTGTATCCTGTTGCCCTTATCACATTATTGCGTTAACAGAGACATGGTTATCTGAAGATGTACTTTCCACTGAACTATGCCGGTCTGCTGATTTCAATGTTTTCAGAAGAGATAGATCGTTTGCAGATACTGGATTAGTCAGAGGTGGTGGTGTTTTACTAGCATTAAGATCATATTTTATATGTAGAGAAGTTCCTCTTGAATTCAAAATTGCTGAACAATTATGTGTGGAAATAACCTTGCCATTGGATTTAATAATCTTTATATTATTGTATCATATATTCTACCTGACTCTAATATGAGTATTTATCAGATCCATATCAATAACATCCTTAAAGTCTTGTGTTATGATTCTGTCACTGCTGTAGTTGAGGAAGCATTATTCCATTTAAGGAGAGGCAACATTGAAATAAGTCTGTCTGGTTTAATAATATATAACGTAACCTTAAAAATAAACTTTCTAAGGCACATAAAAATTACAGAAAAGATCCTAGCCTGCACCTTCGATATATATATATACGATGTAGAAAAGAATATGAGACTGCAAAAAATCAGTGTATAAAAGCTATATGCGTAATATTGAGATTAATATTAAAAGTAACTCTGGAGCCATTTGGAAATTCGTTAATTCAAAATGTAACTCATATGGGATTCCTACCAGCATGATTTACCTTGATCAGTCATCAAATAGTGAGGACGTTACACATATGTGATATATTTGGTGCAGGGAAATAAGTCCACAGGTACAAAGTCCACTGAGGAACTTAATTCTCATTTGTACAGCGAAATAAGTCCACAGGAACTAAGTCCACTGAGGGTCTAAGTTCTCACTTAATGGGAACGAAATCCACTTAACTAAAATGGCCTTTTATCCCATTGAGTGAGAACCAGCTCCACTTCCTTATGGGAAATAAGTACACACTGGGAAGCTTAGAGTTAGAATGAATTTCCGACAGCAAAAATTAAAGAGAGAAACTACTGTTAGTTCTTAGACCTTTCCTTACGTTTTCTTGAACTTATCTTGATACGTACGAGTATGTTGCAGACGATATTCAATACACTACGGAATTTCAAAATTTAGTGATAAAGTCCCATTCTACCAACACACGGTTTAGGAAAATGGCTTTGCATACACCATTTTTATGGCTAAAAGAATTACTAGAATGATAGGAGAAATGCCCGCCACATTTCAAAAACGTTATTTTGTTGATGGGGCGTTCAATGTTGTGACCACATCATGTGGATACAAACAACTAATTATTATTCATTTCGCTTATAAATAACATGTAAGTAAGTATGAGCATCGTATTCAACTTTTGCATATGCAACTGCTTTCGCATCGGCGAATAAATAATGATTTTGTCTTTATTCACCAGCTCATAACAGGACAAATTGATGCTCCTGACTTGCTCGCATGCATAAGTTTTAACTACCGGGGAGGCTCATACCAACTGCGCAACTTGGAGTTACTTCACTGTCCTTATCATAGAACTAATTATGGATTGAATGAGCCTATTACTCGTATGATAAAAGTTTTAAACCTTAACTCAAATTTAATAAATTTTCATATTAGTAAAACTACGTTAAAGTCCTTAATTCGAACCAGAGCTCCACTCTCTTGACTATGTTTTTTTTATGTTTCTAATATCTTTATAATTGTCATATTTAATAATTAATTTTACGTTTATATGTAGCTATCTAATTTGTTTTTGTATATGTTTATCAATAATTTTGTAATATTTTTTAGCTCTGTTGTCTTGAGTGTGTTAGACTTAATTTTTGCTTACTAACTACTAACACCTCGCTAAATGATGATACAATAAATGAGTGATACATATTTCTGAGTACTTAAGGGTGAAAAAACTCTTGAAGAAAAGATACATTGTTTCACAAGCTTGAAATAAGCTGTTCTGATTGTGAAAAAAAAAAGTAACCACCTTTTCGATACTATTTCATTATTTTCGAAAATTCGAAGAGTGAATCAAAAAGCATATTTTCGTAAACTCGTTTATTTCGAAACTCAGTTTTCGAGTTTTGGAAAATATTTTATTATACAATTTATTTCGAAATTCAGTTTTCGAGTTTTATTTTTTTTTATTTTTATTTTATAAATTTTTTTTTATTTTATTTTATTTCGAGGATTATTTTTGAAAACTGAATTTTGAAATACATAAACTAAATAATAAAATATTTTCCAAAACTCAAAAACTGAATTTCGAAATAAATTGAATAGTGAAATATTTTCCAAAACTCGAAAACTGAGTTTCGAAATAAACTGATACTTTTTGATTCAATTTTCAGATACTCAATTTTGAAATAAACTAAACAGATACCTACTTCAAGAGTATTACCTTTAATTTGAAATTTTATCAATTTTATTTATTAAATTTGGTTTCTCGATAGAAGTAGTATTTTTTTTATATTCATAAAATTTAAAAATAAGTACTTGAAGAACTACTTTTTTCCTGGCTAAAAGCATAAGATTTTATTACACATTCAGAGGGAACTAAAAACTACAGTTTTTTGTAACGAATTGCCCACTGTTAATGGGAACAAAGGCCACTTTAGTTAAGTGGATTTCGTTCCAATTAAGTGAGAACTTTAACCCTCAGTGGACTAAGTTCCTGTACAAATGAGAATTAAGTCCCTCAGTGGACTTTGTTCCTGTGGACTTATTTCTCTGCACCATGTTTGGTGCAGGGAAATAAGTCCACAGGTACTAAGTCCACTGAGGAACTTAATTCTCATTTATACAGGGAAATAAGTCCACAGGAACTAAGTCCACTGAGGGTGTTCACGCCATCTATGGCTTAGAGTATGTATCACTCCTCCTTGCGCATCTCTGGTGCTGGAGTGAGTGATACATACTCAACCGCGCCCAACTTCGCGTTGGTGTGAACACTGCCGGCCTGACCGGAAACGTCATACATGACATGTGGTTCGCTCTCTTCTTTTTTGGCGTTCGATACAGACAGACGTGCTTTTGCTTAGGCGGCTTCCCCGCAACCATTTTTTAATTGCAGTAAATATATTTTTAATTCTTAGGAAAATTGTTAAAACAAAAGGAAAAAAAGGAAAAAAACTAAAGAAATAAATGAAACGAAAATAAAAAATAGAAAACAAATCTCGTTCTTCATAAACATTTGGTCCATCAAGCCGTATCGTTGGACATTCTTCGCCATCACCGTCGTCCCATTGACGCCATTATTGGCACAATTGCTTTGCCCACATCGAGACAATATTGTTTCGTCTCCATCGTCGCCCTCTTGGACAATTTCATCGTCGTCATTGGTGGCCATCATTGCCACACATTATCGTCAAAATTAGACGACCGGATCATTGGACATTTTTCGCCATCACCGTCGTCCCATTGACGCCATTATTGGCACAATTGCTTTGCCCACATCGAGACAATATTGTTTCGTCTCCATCGTCGCCCTCTTGGACAATTTCATCGTCGTCATTGGTGGCCATCATTGCCACACATTATCGTCAAAATTAGACGACGATTGTACAGCGGTTCTACGATAAAATCATCCAGCATCAGACCGGATCGTGGCTACTGACCATATCGCGCCAGTCCATCGTCATCCATAATCATACCAGATCGTGGCTACTGACCACATCGAGCCATTCCATCGTCCTGAGTGTCGTCGTCTTGGACAATTTCATTTTCGTCATCATTGCTACACATCATCGTCACAATTAGAATAAGATTCTACAGCGGTTCTACGATCGCAAAAAAAAAAAAAACACTTTCAACCTCAACACCGTCGTCGATGTTGTCCAAGTCGTTTTGCCGCACATACCACATACATACATTCTTCGCCGCCACCGCACCGTCGCCGTCGTCATTAACTTACATACACTCATCGCCGCACCGTCGCCGTCGTCATCAACTTACATACACTCGTCGCCACCGCACCGTCGCCATCGCCGTCGCCATCGTCATCAACATACATCCATCGATCAGCACTCACAGTTCCAGCAGCACATCACCATCACATACCAACATAGCTTTTTGGAAAAGAACAAGATAATAAACAAGAAAAAACGACAAATTGTATTGGGGTAAGAATTTTGATCTCTTTTCATTGATTTCTTTCGTAACCATTTTATACATTAGAGTATTAAAAAAAAAATAAAAAAATATATCTTATATATAAAAATGAATCGCAAAATGTGTTGGTAAGCGCATAACTCAACAACGCCTGGACCAATTTGGCCAATTCTTTTTTTGTTGTGTTTGTTATTGTCAGGAGAAGGTTTTTATGACATAAAAAATTTAAAAATTGATATTCCCACAGGAACGGGTTTGGGAACGGAAACCTAGAAACTACTAGGCAGGTTTCTAAAAAGATTCGAGCATTAGGCGAGCTACATTATCCCCCTCCATCAGTAATTTCGATTATATTTCATCCCTAAAAACCCACGGGAACAGAAACGGGAACGATTATCGAAACCTTTAAGTTACTTGACCGATTTAAAAAATTCTTTCAATTCTTGGATGTTACATTCATACCTCAGTGACATAGACTTATGAATGATTCCTGTCAAGGGCTGATCCCCATATTCCGACAGGAACGGGTTGGGGAATGGAGACTTAGAAACTACTGGACAGATTTCTATAACATTTCCTGCATTAGGATAGCTACATTATCCCCCTTCATTAGTAATTTAGACTGTATTTCATCCCTATAATCCCACGATAACAGAAACGGGAACGAGAACGGGAACCTTAAAGTTATTTGACCGATTTTTAAAATTCTTTCAACTCTAGGATGTTACATTATCCCTCAGTGACAATGACTTATAAATGGTCCCTGTCAAGGCTTGATCCCCATATTCCCACAGGAACGGTGTTGGAAACGGAAACTTAGAAACTACGAAACAGATTTCTAAAATTCTTTCGGCACTAGGAGTGCTACATTATCCCCCTCCATGAGTAACCTAGACTATATTTTATCCCTATAATCCCACGGGAACAGAAACGGGAATGAGAACCGAAGCTTATGCTTACTTGACCGATTTCAAAAATTCTTTCAATTCTGGGATGTTACATTATCCCTCAGTCACAATGACTTATAAATGGTTCCTGTCAGGTTTTGTTCCCCATATTCCCTCAGGAACGGAATTACAAAAAATTTCGCGGATATTCCAACAGGAACGGGTTTGGGAAAGGAAACTTAGAAACTACTTGACAGATTTCTATGACCGTTCCACTTCCTGCATTAGGATTGCTACATTATCCCCCTCAATTAGTAATTTAGATTTTATTTCATCCCTTTAATCCCACCGGAACAGAAACGGGAACAAGTACGGGAACCTTAAAGTAACTTGACCGATTTCAAAAATTCTTTCAACTCTAGGTTCTAGGATGTTATATTATCCATCAGTGAATTAGGCTTATATTTCACATATTTCCACGGTAACGGAAGATTCCGACAGGAACGGGTCTGGGAACGGAAACCTAAAAACTAGATTTCAGAAATTCTTTCGGCACTGGGATGCCACATAATCCCTCAGTAACTTAGCGTAGATTTCATCCCTATAATCCCACGGCAACAGAAACAGGAATGAGCACGGGAGCCTTAAAACTACAGGCCCGAGCAACGCCAGGCGGCTCAGCTAATGAAATAACAAATATATAGTTAGATTATTGGATTGTTTGTTTTTGAGAACTCTTTTGATTTTCATTTGGTAGGAATAAAGATTTAAACTTTTTTTAGTTAAAAGTGTTACTTTTACAATAATCCAAACTATTTTTTCATATGAAATGACCGCATATTGAACTTTATTTACATTCGCTAAACAAAACGAACTGATTTAAAGTGATACTATACACTTTGACCTAAGCAATGACAGCGTCTTCTAGGCCTTTGGTAGAGATAAGGATCTTGAATGGATATAGGGTTCGAAATGAAGTCGAAGTTTTTTGGTTATTTTGTTGTTAAGAAGAAATGAGTAAAGTAATAAGGACTCGAAGAAAATTTTAATTTTGACCAAATGAGGGTATTGCAAAACCACTTGGTGGTCTCTGTGACCATGTTGAGTGGTGCAGATGCTAACACTTTGATGTACTCAACAAGTGTCACAAGCTTCAGCATCGGAACGGGAACAACAACATTAGCGGGAACTTGGAAAATATTGGACCAAATCCCGAAAATTTTTCAATGTTTGAATGATTCATTGCTCCTGAGTATTAAAGACTATTTCCTTCCCATATTCTTTCGGGAACGGAAACAGTAATGGCGAAATAACCAAGAAACTGGAAAGTACTACAAAAATTCTTTCACCGTTAGAGTGGTTCATTGTCCCTGAGTAATCTAAACAATATTTCATCGCCATCTTCCCCTACACTTTGACCTAAGCAATGACAGCGTCTTCTAGGCCTTTGGTAGAGATAAGGATCTTGAATGGATATAGGGTTCGAAATGAAGTCGAAGTTTTTTTGGTTATTTTGTTGTTAAGAAGAAATGAGTAAAGTAATAAGGACTCGAAGAAAATTTTAATTTTGACCAAATGAGGGTATTGCAAAACCACTTGGTGGTCTCTGTGACCATGTTGAGTGGTGCAGATGCTAACACTTTGATGTACTCAACAAGTGTCACAAGCTTCAGCATCGGAACGGGAACAACAACATTAGCGGGAACTTGGAAAATATTGGACCAAATCCCGAAAATTTTTCAATGTTTGAATGATTCATTGCTCCTGAGTATTAAAGACTATTTCCTTCCCATATTCTTTCGGGAACGGAAACAGTAATGGCGAAATAACCAAGAAACTGGAAAGTACTACAAAAATTCTTTCACCGTTAGAGTGGTTCATTGTCCCTGAGTAATCTAAACAATATTTCATCGCCATCTTCCCACAGGAACAGGAACGGGATTAAAAAAACCACCTACTACCGATTTCAATGCATATTTCACTTTTACAATACTGGGCCGATTCCAAAAACTATGTCATCGTTAGAGTGCTTAACTGTTCCTGAGTTACATAAACTATATTTCATCCCTATTATCCCACTAGAATGGAAACTTGGAAACTACTTAACTAAACTTACTTAATTCGATTGACGTAGGGCCTGAGCAACGCCGGGCGGGTCAGCTAGTCTTATATATAAAAATGAATCGCAAAATGTGTTGGTAAGCGCATAACTCAACAACGCCTTGACCAATTTGGCCAATTCTTTTTTTGTTGTGTTTGTTATTGTCAGGAGAAGGTTTTTAGGACATAAAAAACTTAGAAATTGATATTCCCACAGGAACGGGTTTGGGAACGGAAACTTAGAAACTACAAAACAGGTTTCTAAAAAGATTCGAGCATTAGGGGTGCTACATAATCCCCCTCCATCAGTAATTTAGACTATATTTCATACCTATAAACCCACGGGAACAGAAACGGGAACGATTGCCGAAACCTTTAAGTAACTTGACCGATTTAAAAAATTCTTTCAACTCTTGGATGTTACATTCATACTTAAGTGACATAGACTTATGAATGATTCCTGTCAAGGGTTGATCCCCATATTCCAACAGGAACGGGTTTGGGAATGGAAACTTAGAAACTACTGGACAGATTTCTATAACATTTCCTGCATTAGGATTGCTACATTATCCCCCTCCATTAGTAATTTAGACTATATTTCATCCCTATAATCCAGCGATAACAGAAAATTCTTTCAACTCTAGGATGTTACATTATCCCTCAGTGACAATGACTTATAAATGGTCCCCGTCAAGGTTTGATCACCATATTCCCACAGGAACGGGGTTGGAAACGAAAACTTAGAAACTACTAAACAGATTCCTAAAATTCTTTCGGCACTAGGAGTGCTACATTATCCCCCTCCATGAGCAACCTAGCTACGGGAACAGAAACGGGAACGAGAACCGAAAGCTTATTCTTGCTTGACCGATTTCAAAAATTCTTTCATGGCATTATCCCTCAGTCACAATGACTTGTAAATAGTTCCTGTCAAGGTTTGCTCCCCATATTCCCACAGGAACGGGATTATAAAAAATTTCGCGGATATTCCTACAGGAACGGGTTTGGGAAAGGAAACTTAGAAACTACTTGACAGATTTCTATAACCCTTCCACTTCCTGCATTAGAACTGCTACATTATCCCCCTCAATTTGTAATTAAGATTTTATTTCATCCCTTTAATCCCACGGGAACAGAAACGGGAACGAGAACGGGAACCTTAAAGTAACTTGACCGTTTTCAAAAATTCTGTCAGCTCTAGGTTCTAGGATGTTATATTATCCCTCAGTGAATTAGGCTTATATTTCACATATTTCCACCTTAACGGAAGATTCCCACAGGAACGGGGCTGGGAACGGAAACCTAAAAACTACTGGACAGACTTATATATAAAAATGAATCGCAAAATGTGTTGGTAAGCGCATAACTCAACAACGCCTTGACCAATTTGGCCAATTCTTTTTTTGTTGTGTTTGTTATTGTCAGGAGAAGGTTTTTAGGACATAAAAAACTTAGAAATTGATATTCCCACAGGAACGGGTTTGGGAACGGAAACTTAGAAACTACAAAACAGGTTTCTAAAAAGATTCGAGCATTAGGGGTGCTACATAATCCCCCTCCATCAGTAATTTAGACTATATTTCATACCTATAAACCCACGGGAACAGAAACGGGAACGATTGCCGAAACCTTTAAGTAACTTGACCGATTTAAAAAATTCTTTCAACTCTTGGATGTTACATTCATACTTAAGTGACATAGACTTATGAATGATTCCTTTCAAGGGTTGATCCCCATATTCCAACAGGAACGGGTTTGGGAATGGAAACTTAGAAACTACTGGACAGATTTCTATAACATTTCCTGCATTAGGATTGCTACATTATCCCCCTCCATTAGTAATTTAGACTATATTTCATCCCTATAATCCAGCGATAACAGAAAATTCTTTCAACTCTAGGATGTTACATTATCCCTCAGTGACAATGACTTATAAATGGTCCCCGTCAAGGTTTGATCCCCATATTCCCACAGGAACGGGGTTGGAAACGGAAACTTAGAAACTACTAAACAGATTCCTTAAATTCTTTCGGCACTAGGAGTGCTACATTATCCCTCTCCATGAGCAACCTAGCCACGGGAACAGAAACGGGAACGAGAACCGACAGCTTATTCTTGCTTGACCGATTTCAAAAATTCTTTTATGGCATTATCCCTCAGTCACAATGACTTGTAAATAGTTCCTGTCAAAGTTTGTTCCCCATATTCCCACAGGAACGGGATTATAAAAAATTTCGCGGATATTCCTACAGGAACGGGTTTGGGAAAGGAAACTTAGAAACTACTTGACAGATTTCTATAACCCTTCCACTTCCTGCATTAGGATTGCTACATTATCCCCCTCAATTAGTAATTTAGATTTTATTTCATCCCTTTAATCCCACCGGAACAGAAACGGGAACGAGAACGGGAACCTTAAAGTAACTTGACCGTTTTCAAAAATTCTGTCAGCTCTAGGTTCTAGGATGTTATATTATCCCTCAGTGAATTAGGCTTATATTTCACATATTTCCACCTTAACGGAAGATTCCCTAAGGAACGGGGCTGGGAACGGAAACCTAAAAACTACTGGACAGATTTCAAAAATTCTTTCGGCACTGGGATGCCACATAATCCCTCAGTAACTTAGCGTAGATTTCATCCCAATAATCCCACGGCAACAGAAACAGGAATGAGCACGGGAGCTTAAAGACTACAGGCCCGAGCAACGCCAGGCGGCTCAGCTAATGAAATAACAAATAGTAAGATTATTGGATTGTTTGTTTTTGAGAACTCTTTTAATTTTCACTTGGTAAGAATAAAGATTTAAACTTTTTTTAGTTAAAAGTGTTACTTTTGCAATAATCCAAACTTTTTTTTCATATGAAAAGACCGCTCATTGAATATGGGATATAGGGTTCGAAATGAAGTCGAAGTTCTTTGGTTATTATGTAATCAAGAAGAAACGAGTAAAGTAATAAGGACTCGAAGAAAATTTTAATTTTGGCTCAGACCAAATGAGGGTATTGTAAAACCACTTGGTGGTCTCTGTGACCATGTTGAACGGTGCAGATGCTGACACTTTGATGTACTCAAGAAGTGTCACGAGCTTCAGCATCGGGACGGGAACAACAACATTAGTGGGCACTTAGAAAATATTGGACCAATTCCCGAAAATGTTTGAATGATTCATTGCTCCTGAGTATTAAAGACTATATTTCCTTCCCATATTCTTTCGGGAACGGAAACGGTAATGGCGAAATAACCAAGAAACTGGAAAGTACTACAAAAGTTCTTTCACTGTTAGAATGGTTTATTGTCCCTGAGCAATCTAAACAATATTTCATCGCCATTTTCCCACAGGAACGGGAACGGGATTAAAAAAAAAACCACCTACTACCGATTTCAATGCATATTTCACTTTTACAGGCCGATTCCAGAAACTATGTCATCGTTCGAGTGCTTAACTGCTCCTGAGTAACAAACTATATTTCATCCCTATTATCCCACTAGAATGGACACTTGGAAACTACTTAACTAAACTTACTTAATTCGATTGACGTAGGGCCTGAGCAACGCCGGGCGGGTCAGCTAGTATATATATATATATATATTTTATCTCATATTCTATTAAACAGTTGTGTGTGCGTTTGGTGGTTAGGACAAATAAATTTAAAGAGTTTCAGTTGTAAAAAAAAAAAAAAAAATCAGTATTTAAATGCATTGGTGCCTATGTTGCGCAACCCTGCTTACACATCCATAGTGTCATTTTTTCGCTGGTTCAATTTTTGTCTTAATTGGTTTGGAACTTTGTTCATGAAAAAAGTTTTGCCACTGCCATTCGTCCTGGGGTAGGAAATTATTTAATTCGTGGCCTTTTTGTGGTTTTTTTAAAGTTATTTCAAGGTTTTTTGGGAAATTAATTTGAAATAATTATTTCAATTTACTACCTTTGCAGAACGCATTTTCTTATTAAATCGTTTAGTAATCTTATATATAAAAATGAATCGCAAAATGTGTTGGTAAGCGCATAACTCAACAACGCCTGGACCAATTTGGCCAATTCTTTTTTTGTTGTGTTTGTTATTGTCAGGAGAAGGTTTTTATGACATAAAAAATTTAAAAATTGATATTCCCACAGGAACGGGTTTGGGAACGGAAACCTAGAAACTACTAGGCAGGTTTCTAAAAAGATTCGAGCATTAGGCGAGCTACATTATCCCCCTCCATCAGTAATTTCGATTATATTTCATCCCTATAAACCCACGGGAACAGAAACGGGAACGATTATCGAAACCTTTAAGTTACTTGACCGATTTAAAAAATTCTTTCAATTCTTGGATGTTACATTCATACCTCAGTGACATAGACTTATGAATGATTCCTGTCAAGGGCTGATCCCCATATTCCGACAGGAACGGGTTGGGGAATGGAGACTTAGAAACTACTGGACAGATTTCTATAACATTTCCTGCATTAGGATAGCTACATTATCCCCCTTCATTAGTAATTTAGACTGTATTTCATCCCTATAATCCCACGATAACAGAAACGGGAACGAGAACGGGAACCTTAAAGTTATTTGACCGATTTTTAAAATTCTTTCAACTCTAGGATGTTACATTATCCCTCAGTGACAATGACTTATAAATGGTCCCTGTCAAGGCTTGATCCCCATATTCCCACAGGAACGGTGTTGGAAACGGAAACTTAGAAACTACGAAACAGATTTCTAAAATTCTTTCGGCACTAGGAGTGCTACATTATCCCCCTCCATGAGTAACCTAGACTATATTTTATCCCTATAATCCCACGGGAACAGAAACGGGAATGAGAACCGAAGCTTATGCTTACTTGACCGATTTCAAAAATTCTTTCAATTCTGGGATGTTACATTATCCCTCAGTCACAATGACTTATAAATGGTTCCTGTCAAGTTTTGTTCCCCATATTCCCTCAGGAACGGAATTACAAAAAATTTCGCGGATATTCCAACAGGAACGGGTTTGGGAAAGGAAACTTAGAAACTACTTGACAGATTTCTATAACCGTTCCACTTCCTGCATTAGGATTGCTACATTATCCCCCTCAATTAGTAATTTAGATTTTATTTCATCCCTTTAATCCCACCGGAACAGAAACGGGAACAAGTACGGGAACCTTAAAGTAACTTGACCGATTTCAAAAATTCTTTCAACTCTAGGTTCTAGGATGTTATGTTATCCATCAGTGAATTAGGCTTATATTTCACATATTTCCACGGTAACGGAAGATTCCGACAGGAACGGGTCTGGGAACGGAAACCTAAAAACTAGATTTCAGAAATTCTTTCGGCACTGGGATGCCACATAATCCCTCAGTAACTTAGCGTAGATTTCATCCCTATAATCCCACGGCAACAGAAACAGGAATGAGCACGGGAGCCTTAAAACTACAGGCCCGAGCAACGCCAGGCGGCTCAGCTAATGAAATAACAAATATATAGTTAGATTATTGGATTGTTTGTTTTTGAGAACTCTTTTGATTTTCATTTGGTAGGAATAAAGATTTAAACTTTTTTTTAGTTAAAAGTGTTACTTTTACAATAATCCAAACTATTTTTTCATATGAAATGACCGCATATTGAACTTTATTTACATTCGCTAAACAAAACGAACTGATTTAAAGTGATACTATACACTTTGACCTAAGCAATGACAGCGTCTTCTAGGCCTTTGGTAGAGATAAGGATCTTGAATGGATATAGGGTTCGAAATGAAGTCGAAGTTTTTTGGTTATTTTGTTGTTAAGAAGAAATGAGTAAAGTAATAAGGACTCGAAGAAAATTTTAATTTTGACCAAATGAGGGTATTGCAAAACCACTTGGTGGTCTCTGTGACCATGTTGAGTGGTGCAGATGCTAACACTTTGATGTACTCAACAAGTGTCACAAGCTTCAGCATCGGAACGGGAACAACAACATTAGCGGGAACTTGGAAAATATTGGACCAAATCCCGAAAATTTTTCAATGTTTGAATGATTCATTGCTCCTGAGTATTAAAGACTATTTCCTTCCCATATTCTTTCGGGAACGGAAACAGTAATGGCGAAATAACCAAGAAACTGGAAAGTACTACAAAAATTCTTTCACCGTTAGAGTGGTTCATTGTCCCTGAGTAATCTAAACAATATTTCATCGCCATCTTCCCCTACACTTTGACCTAAGCAATGACAGCGTCTTCTAGGCCTTTGGTAGAGATAATTATCTTGAATGGATATAGGGTTCGAAATGAAGTCGAAGTTTTTTGGTTATTTTGTTGTTAAGAAGAAATGAGTAAAGTAATAAGGACTCGAAGAAAATTTTAATTTTGACCAAATGAGGGTATTGCAAAACCACTTGGTGGTCTCTGTGACCATGTTGAGTGGTGCAGATGCTAACACTTTGATGTACTCAACAAGTGTCACAAGCTTCAGCATCGGAACGGGAACAACAACATTAGCGGGAACTTGGAAAATATTGGACCAAATCCCGAAAATTTTTCAATGTTTGAATGATTCATTGCTCCTGAGTATTAAAGACTATTTCCTTCCCATATTCTTTCGGGAACGGAAACAGTAATGGCGAAATAACCAAGAAACTGGAAAGTACTACAAAAATTCTTTCACCGATAGAGTGGTTCATTGTCCCTGAGTAATCTAAACAATATTTCATCGCCATCTTCCCACAGGAATAGGAACGGGATTGAAAAAACCACCTACTACCGATTTCAATGCATATTTCACTTTTACAGTACTGGGCCGATTCCAAAAACTATGTCATCGTTAGAGTGCTTAACTGTTCCTGAGTTACATAAACTATATTTCATCCCTATTATCCCACTAGAATGGAAACTTGGAAACTACTTAACTAAACTTACTTAATTCGATTGACGTAGGGCCTGAGCAACGCCGGGCGGGTCAGCTAGTAGTTTATAACTTCGACCTAAAATGTCTTTATTAGACGATTTTATTCATTCCGCTGACCAGCTGGTTAGATATTTTTCTAATGCGAAAGAGATCCCAGTAAAAAACCATACCCTTGCTACAATTGAAGCTCGTAAAGAGGAGCTAAAAAGTTTGTGGTCTGAGGCAAAGTTAAACTATACCAAATGCCTTCGCTCTCCATCAGAGGATAGAGCAGATATAGAAACGCTTGAAAGAAAATACTCAAGCTCTAATGAAACGTATATATCATGCTTAGGTCTGTTTTTAGAAATCCAAGTAAATTTACAGAATGAAGAGTTCAAAACACCTTTGACATCTTCGAGTAATTCTAATGCTTCATTAGTGGAAAAGTCGTCCTTTTCACACTATATAAAGTTACCTCCCTGTGATACACAGGTTATATTTCATGGCCGTCGTTCCGTGACATGTTTAAAGCCGTATACTATGACCACCCAAAGTTGAGTGCTGTCGAAAAATTATTCCATTTGAGAGCGAAGACAAGTGATGAAGCTCATGACATCGTTAGTAAATTTCCCTTAACCAATGCAAGTTTTGAGCTAGCTTGGGAAGCACTTCGGACACAGTACAAAAACAAGAGAATTTTGGTTGATAACCAAATAAAAATTTTATTCAACCTTCCTAGTTTTAAGGATGAAGTTTCTTCTGCCATTAAGACTCTTCAAAGAAGTGTAAATGATTGTAGGTCAGAACTTCATGCACAAGATGTATGCACTAAAAATTGGGATCCAATTCTTATCTTTGCTTGCGCTAATCGACTGCCCCCCACCACACTCGCTTTATGGGAACAGTCACTTTCCAATCCTACAGAAATTCCTAAATGGGAAGAAATGGATAAGTTTTTGAGCAACCGTTTTCAAGTTTTGGAATCTATTTCTGATACCACCTCATCGCAAACTTCATCCAACAAATCTAGAATGGCATCCAGACAACATAGTCATGCACCAACTAAGTCCTATTCTCAAAATCCGAAACACGTTAATATTTTTCACACAAAGGCACAAGAATTTGTATGCAAAGCGTGCTCTGGGAAGCATTATATCCGTCAATGTCCACAATTCTTAAAATTGCCAGTGCTAGAGAGAATTGAACTTATAAGAAAAAACAAAATGTGTATCAACTACTGCCTGTCATTAAATCATGTTCTCAATCATTGTGCTAGCAAATATACCTGCAATACATGTAATCGACGACACCACTCCTTACTTCACATAACAAACAATTCTCAGGCCAATTCAAGTAATTTAAACAAAAATTCGCAACCTTTTATGCCTCACAATGACTCATCAAGTACCTCGCACTCTCAGTTCCTTAATTTGGATCGCAATGCTGACGTCGCAAATACCTCCGATCATAATTCAACTCCACAAATACAGTCCATTTCATCTTCCGATATCCAACAAGAAAAACAACAAAATTTTTTTGTCAAAGCTCATCGAAGAGTTTTACTTGCGACAGCTTTAGTTGATGTCTGCGGTCAAGATGGTATTCATCGAATAAGAGCCTTAATTGACCCCGGTTCTGAGTCTTCTATTATCACGGAAGCAACTCAACAGCGTCTTAGCTTGCCAACTAAAGATTCGGACATTTCGATATTAGGAGTTAGTGGTGCTCAGACAGCCAAATCTAGTAAAGCCTCATTTCAATAATCAATAGTGAAGATCCAAGCGAACTAATAACAACAAATGCACTTATTCTTGAGAAACTTACAAATAATTTACCTAGTACATCATTTTCTTTAATTGATTCTCATGATTTAGAAGGAATTTGTTTAGCAGATCCAAACTTCAATTATTCTTCTCAAGTTAATTTGCTTATCGGAGCAGATCTTTATCCAACCATTATACGCGATGTTGTTAAACAGATTTCGAAGTCACTTTTAGCTCAAAAAACCGTTTTCGGTTGGATCCTTTCCGGACCAATTCCTACCACAGTCCAAAGTTTTTCTACGAGTATAAAGGAGAATGAATCCCTTACTGAAAGCATCAAAAAGTTTTTTGAGGGGGAAGAGCTTTCTGAACGAAAACATTTTGCTTCGGAATCCGATAAATACTGTGAACACCTTTATGAAAACACTACGTTTAGACTTCCCGATGGAAGATATGTGGTCAGCTTACCTTTTAAGCCTGATTTTGAACCGTCTGAACTAGGAAACTCGAAAAATATTGCATTTCAACAATTCTGTCGCACAGAACGCAATCTTCAAAATAAACCTGATCTTCAAAATAAATATTCTCAGGTGCTTACCGAATACCTAACGCTCAATCATATGCGCAAATTAACGTTTCATGAAAAGCATAACAGCAGTAATGCACACCCCTATTATCTGCCACACCACGCAGTGCTCAAGCCCGAGAGCCACTCTACCAAGGTAAGAGTAGTGTTTAACGCTTCTAGCTCCACGTCTACTGGTAGGAGTCTCAATGACTGTCTTTATGCAGGACCTACGCTCCAAAGTGATTTACCTTCACTAATACTCAAATTGAGATTTTTCAAATATGCCTTCAACGCCGATATCGAAAAGATGTACCGGCAGATTTTGGTACACCCCGATCAAACAAAATTTCAACGAATTTTATATAGAGCTTCACCAGTAGAAAATATTGTAGATTACGAGCTTCTTACGGTAACCTTTGGGGTGAATTGTGCTCCATACTTAGCTATCAGAACACTCAAGCAACTTTCAAAGGATGTTCAGCTTAAATATCCACTTGCAGCAAAAGTCATTGAATCCGACTTTTACGTTGATGATCTGCTTTCCGGTGCGCATGATCTTCAAACGGCGAAAAGTACCCAACTCGAAGTTATTGAAGCACTCAACTCTGCTGGCTTCCCACTTCGTAAGTGGACTTCGAATTCATCTTTTCTATTAGATCATCTCCCTTCTGATCACGTTTTAAACGAAAACTTTTGAAAAATTGATTCTGACAGCACCACGAAAACCTTAGGGATTCGTTGGAACGCTAAAGATGACTTTTTCTACTTCACCACTCAGCCTATCAGATTTTCTACGACTCCTACCAAACGTGAAGTTTTTTCCGAAATTTCCAAGCTTTTTGATCCTGCGGGCTGGTTAGCCCCGATTATAGTCACCGCAAAAATTTTTATGCAGCAAATCTGGATCGAAGAAACTGAATGGGATGAGCTCCTAAAGTCAAACACTTTTCTCAAGTGGAAAGCCTTTGTAGAGTCGTTCAGTGAAATCCAGTTGATTCAAATACCAAGATGGACGGAATACACTCCTTCTGGAGATGTTCAGTTCCATGGCTTTTGCGATTCATCGGAACAAGCATATGCTGCTTTACTTTACGTACGAGTTCAGCACAATGATGGAAGCATACGTTCACATCAAGTTTGCGCAAAGTCCAAAGTCGCGCCAAAAAAATCTATCTCACTACCTAGATTAGAACTCTGTGGGGCTCTTCTTCTTTCGAGACTTGTTAAAACCTATCTTCCGCAAATACCAGTCGAATCTTATCAAATATTTCTCTGGTCCGACTCTTCTGTGGTCCTAGCATGGCTTAGAAAACATCCACGGACTTGGAAAACTTTCATCGCAAATCGAACAAGCGAAATCATCGAAAATGTTGGCAACAGAAACTGGAATCATGTTAGATCTGGCGATAATCCTGCAGATCTCGCTACTCGGGGTCTCACTCCATCGGTTTTAAAAGATAGTGATCTATGGTGGAAAGGCCCTTCCTGGATAAGCGAACCTCAATCGCAATGGCCGGCAAGCCTTCCCCTTGAACCGAAAAGCGAGGTCTTGGAGGCGAAACCAGTCTTGACGTTTGTTACTTTAATCACTTCTAACGATATTTTATCCAGAATTCCGTGTTTACCACGTATCTTCAGAATCCTATCTTATGTTTATCGCTTTCTTCGTAAAAGGTTTCCAAAGAAATTTGAACCAATTTTTTATAATTCATGCCGTATCACTCTTCCTGAAATTCAATTCGTTCAGCATCGCCTCATCTCTCTTCTTCCGCAAACAATTGTGACGTTTAATCCTTTAGTGATATCGATATCTTGTCGAGATTTTCGTCGTTACCACGAGCATTGAGAGTTCTCTCATATGTTTATCGTTACCTTCGCATAAAATTTCCGAAGAAATTCAAACCAATTTCGTTTGATTCCATTCGTATTACTCAACCAGAAATTCAATTTGTTCAACAACGTCTAATAGGTCATTGTCAGCAATCCTTTTTCTTCGAAGAATTCAAAGCTCTGTCTACAAACCACAGTATCAGTTCAAAAAGCCCGATTTTATCTTTGAATCCTACTTTGGATTCCAACCAAATTCTACGAGTTCACGGACGATTATCAAATGCAAATCTCTCTTACAGTGAACGCCATCCTATCATCTTGCCTTACGGAGCAAAATTTACCCAACTCTTAGTTGCTTTCATTCATGAACTTACGCTTCATGGTGGAAACGCCTTAATGATACGGATGATTCGTCAAGCTTATTGGATACCGAAAGTAAAAATTCTTGTAAAATCTCATATTTATAAGTGTAAAACCTGTGCGTTCCACAGAAAACAATTAGGTCAACAATTGATGGCAGCTCTTCCTGATGAACGTTGTAACTACTCTCCTCCTTTTACTCATACCGGAATAGATTTCGCGGGACCTTTCACAATCAAAAGCTTCACGGGTAGAAATTATCGTTTGACAAAGGGCTATGCATGCCACTTCGTATGCTTTTCAACGAAAGCCATACATCTGGAAGCCGCCAGCGATTTGTCATCGGCAGTTTTCCTAGCTGCCTTTGCTCGGTTTGTTGCAAGGCGGGGTCTTCCGCATTCTATATATTCAGACCATGGAACCAATTTCGTTGGTGCCGACACGGCGTTAAAAAATGAGTTTAAAAAGCTTCATTCATCATTTCCAGAATTAACTTTAGCCAAATATGGGATTCAAGGCTTGAACTGGAATTTCATTCCCCCAGGTGCTCCCCATATGGGTGGGCTCTGGGAAGACGGGGTAAAGAGTTTCAAAACTCACTTCGGACTTCATACTCGTTTTTCTTTCGAAGAATTCGCTACACTATTAGCTCGCATAGAGGCGTGCTTAAACTCGCGACCTTTATGTCCTATGTCGAATGCACCTACCGACCTATTAGCGATAACCACAGGTCATTTCCTGACCGGAACTCCGCTTTTAACTTTTGCTGAACTGTTGCCCAAAAAAAAACTCACTCGGACTTCATACTCGTTTTTCTTTCGAAGAAATCGCTACACTATTAGCTCGCATAGAGGCGTGCTTAAACTCGCGACCTTTATGTCCTATGTCGAATGCACCTACCGACCTATTAGCGTTAACCCCAGGTCATTTCCTGACCGGAACTCCGCTTTTAACTTTTGCTGATCTGTTGCCCGAAGAAAAATCTCTTTCACTCATAAACCGCTGGGAAAAGCTCAAATCAATTCAGCATGAATTTAGCAAACGTTGGAAGAAAGAATATATCAAAGAGCTTCACAAACGAACAAAATGGCATCACTCTACTGAAGATTTTAAAATCGGTGATTTTGTTTTAATTAAAAAGGAAAATCTTCCATCCACTGATTGGTGTATGGGTCGTATCATTAAAGTATTCCCTGGCCCAGATGGTAGAGTGCGGGTGGCAACAATAAAAACGCGATTTGGTGAATTTACTCGCCCAATAGTCAAACTTTGTCGTTTGCCTATAAATGATTGAACCAAGGAACAAAGGAACTGTCGTAATTCAATACATTCATATTTTAGATGAAGTATCTATAAACTTATGTATATTTTTTTTTTAGATGAAGTATCTATAAACTCAATTTTAACTTTGTTTTGTGACGTCTAAAACAGCACACAACTGAGAACATAACTGAGAACATAGTAAGAAATCAAATGAAATCAGATCATTGTTCTACAACCATTTTGTATTTTATAACCCTTGAATTGATTTGCTAAAATGATTATTATATTTTTAAATTGTATAACTTTAGAAGTACACATAAATTTCTTTTGGCACTATATGCCAAGGGGGCCGGTAATGTTCACGCCATCTATGGCTTAGAGTATGTATCACTCCTCCTTGCACATCTCTGGTGCTGGAGTGAGTGATACATACTCAACCGCGCCCAACTTCGCGTTGGTGTGAACACTGCCGGCCTGCCCGGAAACGTCATCCATGACATGTGGTTCGCTCTCTTCTTCTTGGGCGTTCGATACAGACAGACGTGCTTTTGCTTAGGCGGCTTCCCCGCAACCATTTTTTACTTGCAGTAAATATATTTTTAATTCTTAGGAAAATTGTTAAAACAAAAGGAAAAAAAGGAAAAAACTAAAGAAATAAATGAAACGAAAATAAAAAATAGATATATAATAAATCTCGTTCTTCATAAACAGAGGGTCTAAGTTCTCACTTAATGGGAACGAAATCCACTTAACTAAAGTGGCCTTTTATCCCATTGAGTGAGAACCAGCTCCACTTCCTTATGGGAAATAAGTACACACTGGGAAGCTTAGAGTTAGAATGAATTTCCGACAGCAAAAATTAAAGAGAGAAACTACTGTTAGTTCTTAGACCTTTCCTTACGTTTTCTTGAACTTATCTTGATACGTACGAGTATGTTGCAGACGATATTCAGTACACTACGGAATTTCTAAATTTAGTGATAAAGTCCCATTCTACCAACACACGGTTTAGGAAAATGACTTTGCATACACCATTTTTATGGCTAAAAGAATTACTAGAATGATAGGAGAAATGCCCGCCACATTTCAAAAACGTTATTTTGTTGATGGGGCGTTCAATGTTGTGACCACATCGTATGGATACAAACAACTAATTATTATTCATTTCGCTTATAAATAACATGTAAGTAACCACCTTTTCGATACTATTTCATTATTTTTGAAAATTCGAAGAGTGAATCAAAAAGCATATTTTCGTAAACTCGTTTATTTCGAAACTCAGTTATCGAGTTTTGGAAAATATTTTATTATTCAATTTATTTCGAAATTCAGTTTTCGAGTTTTATTTTTTTTATTTTTATTTTATAAATTTTTTTTTATTTTATTTTATTTCGAGGATTATTTTTGAAAACTGAATTTTGAAATACATAAACTAAATAATAAAATATTTTCCAAAACTCAAAAACTGAATTTCGAAATAAATTGAATAGTGAAATATTTTCCAAAACTCGAAAACTGAGTTTCGAAATAAACTGATACTTTTTGATTCAATTTTCAGATACTCAATTTTGAAATGAACTAAACGGATACCTACTTCAAGAGTATTACCTTTAATTTGAAATTTTATCAATTTTATTTATTAAATTTGGTTTCTCGATAGAAGTAGTATTTTTTTTATATTCATAAAATTTAAAAATAAGTACTTGAAGAACTACATTTTTCGTGGCTAAACATAAGAATTTATTTCACATTCAGAAGGAACTAAAACCTACAGTTTTTTGTAACGAATTGCCCACTGTTAATGGGAACAAAGGCCACTTTAGTTAAGTGGATTTCGTTCCAATTAAGTGAGAACTTAAACCCTCAGTGGACTAAGTTCCTGTGGACTTATTTCTCTGTACAAATGAGAATTAAGTCCCTCAGTGGACTTAGTTCCTGTGGACTTATTTCTCTGCACCGATATTTATTCGTCTTATTTTCAGTCTAAGTTTGTTCTAGATTCCGTTCCTCTTTCGCACGAAATTCTAAGTGGTGAAACACTAACTAGTCTGGGAAGTTTAACTTTGTCAGTGGACCAGGTTTTGATCCAGCTTTCATCATTGAAATCTGATTTCAAATTAACATCTGATAATTTTTCCTCTGCTTTACTTAAAAAGTGTTCTTTAAGTCTTGCAGCTCCATTTACTTAAATTTTCAACTTATCGCTTTCCACTGGTAACATTTTAGATGACTGGGAATTGTCGATGATAAGTCCAATTTATAAAACAGGTTCAAAACAAGAGGTTATTAAATACAGACCCATTTCAAAATTGAAGTTGATACCGAAAGTTTTTGAAGCGATTGTGAAAAAATGTCTTTATGATGAAATTAGTTCGAGTCTATCAGTAGATCAACATGTTTTCGTTAAAGGTAGGTTAACATTAGGTCAGATTAGTCACAACATGCCTTTTTTCTAATTTCTGCATTAGAGGCATCGAATGTGGAAATCAGGTTCACGCTATCTATACAGATTTCTCCAAAGCGTTTGATAGAGTTCAACACTATATTCTGCTAAAAAAACTGAAATGGAAAAATTGGAACGGTTCCTCAAGGGAGTCATTTAGGACCTCTCCTCTTTATGGTTCCGAAACAACCAAAAGCCTCGGATGACGATAATGATTTCAAAGTCATTCAAAGTCAGTCCAGAGAAAAAGTTTTTGTGAGGTGAACACGCTTTTAGTTTGTGCTCTCAATTTTTTTTTTATTTTGCAATAATCCCTTATCAACCTTAAATTAATTGACTCTGAACTTCATTTGAAAATGTCGAACATATGTAAAATTTGCACTACAGAGGTTTTTGATAAGCAATATAAAGTAAATTGTTGTGATTGTGCGGCGGTTTTTCATGCTTGTTGTGTTAACATTCATGAAAGTGACGTAGATTTCCTTTTTCTCAATTCGCCGAAAGTCTTTACTCCTAAGTCCCAACTGTGCCTGCATCTCTCACATCTAAGAGGACCGCTACTGCTGTTGTTTCTGCTGCTTCTCCATCCGCCACCTCTGCTCCCATCATCACTGCTGCCACTACATCTACTTTTTTGCCACCAAATGCACTTCTGTGAGTGCAATAACTGCGGTTGCTGCACTCTCTAACACCAACGCGAACGCTGGAGCGGATAAGATTTTGAATCATCAACATCTCAATCACCATACGCTTGTAATTGATGACATAAAATCTATTTCTTTGGAAGCCAAATACAAAGAAATAATAGAGCTTAAAAAGAAAAATTTTGATTGTCTGTCTTCTCTGCATGAGCTAACAATTGCAACTAGACAATACTGTGTGTTGGCTTTCGGCCAACCAGACATTCGTAACGCAATATACAGTAAGCAAGGTAAAGGCGTCCTTTCTATTACTGTTCAATGGTTACAAAACCTTTATTGGAAATAAAGCATAATTATAGTATAATTTACATAATTACAATTGTTACACTTACGTGTCTGGTTCAATACAAATTAATATAGATTTCGTGACTTTTAATAATTATAACTTTGACTATCAATATGAAGTCAACTTATGCGTAATGAAAATTTCTCTCTAATGAAAAATGAAATGGAAATGAAAACGGCGTAATTTTTAAGTTTCACTTATTCGTAGTGAAGTTGGTAGTGGTGGATATACCCGCTGACGTGGAAGGCGTTTGTGCATGTTTACACTGACGTCTGCCAACACTCCCCCTCGGTATGTCCAACGGGAGTTACTTCACGTCTTCCTGAAGTTCCACGTCCAGCACAGCCAATCTTACAGCCGGCCTTATGTATGTACCAGAACGTGTTAAAACTGTTGCACTTCTGACTTCCGTCTTCTGCAACTTTGGTTTGAGTGACGCGTCCCTTTAGCCAGCAGTTTCGCGGACTATGCGGGTCTACAATAAGCACGATGTCACCTTCTTTAATCGGCTCTACTGGTTCAAACCATTTAGACCGACGAGCTAATGTAGGAAGATATTCACTTACCCATCGCTTCCAGAAGTGATTCGCATACTGCTGTGATATTTGCCAATTTTTCTTCATAACCTTTACGTCGTCATCCAATATCGCTAGAGGCTTCATTCCGTTTGACGACCCCAGGAGAAAGTGGTTGGGTGTAAGCGCTTCCTCGCTTTCATTGTCCATGGGAAGATACGTTAATGGACGCGAATTGACGATGTTCTCAGCTTCCAGCATCATACTTCTTAAAAGCTCATCCGTAGGATTTCGATCAGGCATGATTTTATATAGAACGGTTTTTATCGAGCGCACAAGTCTCTCCCAGGAGCCTCCCATGTGCGGTGAGCCAGGTGGGATGAATGTCCATTTTGTATTGACAGATGTAAACGCTTCCATTAGTTTAAAATGGTCGATCTCATCAAAGGCTTCTCTCATCTCACGCTCTGAACCTATAAAATTAGTGCTATTGTCACTAAACATCTCGATCGGTGTTCCTCGACGAGCCATAAAGTTACGAATGGCTAAAATACAGGAATCTGCAGTTAAGCTGTGTGCAATCTCGATATGCACTGCTCTGGTTGTAAGACAAGTCAATAGGACTCCCCATCTTTTTTCCGTTCGCCTCAGAACAGACACATGTATTAGGCCAAAGAAGTCAACTCCAGTAAACGAAAAGGGTCTCGTGTATGGAGACAGTCGCGCCTTAGGTAGTTGGGCCATTATTGGCTCACGTGGTTTCGCGTTTTGATTTTTGCAGTACTGGCACTTTCTCTTCATAACTTGATACGCCGTTCGTAGCTGTGAGATGTGGTACGTTTGACGAAGCTCGTTAACCGCTGTTTCGTGATTTTGATGATGGAGTTTGCAGTGCATGTCCATCATGATGAGGTTGGTAACTGAGTGATCTCTGGGAAGGATGACAGGCCTCCTTAGATAATCGTTCAATTCAGCGCAGGAGTCGATTCTACCCTTAGCTCGTACGATATTATGTTCATCGAGATACGGACAAAGGTTGAAGATAGGGCTTGTCTTCGGTACAGGTCGTCTTGATCTCAGATGTAGTAGTTCCTGTTGGTATGAGTTACGCTGGGCTTCTCTCATCAGAACGTAGTAGGCCTCTTGTAGTTCTTCGCGTTTTAGAATTCCTATACTTCGATTATGTTTGTTCGGTCTTTTGATTTTGAGATTGTTTTTGAATCGGATAACATATGCTGTACTTCGCAGCAACCGGTTCCAGAATAAAAGATGGTCTATTCGAAAAACGCTTCCTTGAGATTCAGCATGGACATTCATGTACTGTGTCTTTATTTCTTCGACAGTAGTTTTCTCCAGACAAACTTCTGTTGGCCACTCGTTTGATGGGAGTTCTAGAAATTCAGGTCCTTTGAACCACCTGCTCTGAGACGAAAACTCGGGCACCGTTTTCCACTTGGTTGCTTCGTCTGCCACGTTGACTTTTGTTGGAACCCAGCGCCACTCTGTCACATCCGTGATGTCCGAAATTTCGCTCACTCGGCAAGCAACAAATTGTTTGTATCGACGATGATCTGCTCTAAGACAGCTGAGGACGTTTTTGGAATCTGACCAGAAAACACGATGAGAAAACCGGGAGTTATGCGAGTCCACTATTGATTTCCCAAACCGGGCTCCTAGTAGGGCAGCTTGGAGTTCAAGGCGGGGAATGGACATGTTCTTAAGAGGTTTTTTTTTTTTTTTTTTTTTTTTTTTTTTTATTTATAATTAACGCGCACATCAAGGGGTTATGACTTCCAGGGTTAGAACCTTGCTCCAATCGGAGTAAATCTACTCCAGTTTTGAGAAAAAAAATTAATTTACTCCACCACTCCGATTTTTTGAGATCTAGGTACTCCTTTTTTCACTCTGAAAAATTTTAAAATCTTTCAGCCGAGTCTCATGAAAGTAAACTACAATCCTGTGTTATTCAATTTTGCAACCAACCCTGAATCTGAAGCTGTACTGTATCTATAGTTTTATACTGTTCTAAATGATCCCATTTATTTTTTTCTTCGTTTCTCGTTCATTTCGTTCTCATTGGCAATGTATAACTATGTTAATAAGTTAAAGGAGCTAAAGTCGACGTAAGTGAAAATCTTGTTTTCAATATCACATATTTTCCTTCTTGTTTACCTTTCAATTAATCTGGGCTCCGTTACTATACGACAAAAAATAGCCGCTAAATTAAAAAAAATCAAAGCAACTTATGTTTAAATAGACAAAAAATGCTTGACTTGAGCTCAAATAAGAAAATATATTTTTTTTAAACGGATCAAGCCATGATATAAGCGCTTATTACATTTAGAAATCAGAAGAAATGATAGCTTATGTAGACATATAGGTTGTTTTGAACGTAAGCAAATCGGATCATTTGATAACTTATGTCGACATAAGCCTAAAGTTAAGTTCAAAAAACCTTTTTTTATTAGTAGATGTGTGGTTGTTTTTAACAACGAAAAAATATTTAATTTGGGCATTTGTCCTGAAAAAAAAAATCGTAAGTCTAGTACCTACAGTTTTAAGGCAATCACTAAAAACGTCTTTCGAAACTAGTTCACAAAACTTCATTTGATCGTACTGAAAATTTATAAAAATTGACTTTAGCTCTTTTAACTTATTGGCACAGTATATTCACAATAGTAAACTCGATTTCCCATTTAACAAGCTTTTTAAACAATTATTTACATACTTTAGTTCAAATAAACTTTAGTTAAATTCAGTTATTGAAAATCTGAGTTTTTCTTTCGTTTTCAAATCTACTCCGGAAATTTTCAATTTACTCCACTTTTTTTTACAAATCTGCTCCGAAATTCTACTACTGAGGTTCTAACCCTGATGACTACCCTTATAATGTTATAAAAACACAGTGCGAGCATTTAGGAAAATAGGAGAGGACTTGAAAGGAGACACCGATGCACGTTGCTTTTGAATTTTTGTGAATCGTAATGAAGGGGAAATACAGAGCCAGGTAAAGCATTCCACATTCGGGTGGTGCGACTGAAATACGAATCTCTATACTTGACTGTACGTCCGAAGTTGGGCTCAAGGTGAAACTGATGAGCATTCCTATTGAGGCGGGTGTTGCGGCTAAATTGTTTCAGGGGAGGAATGCAACTGGCTACTTCACTAGAGCACTGCTTGTGAAAAAAGCGATAAAAGAGAGAGAGACAGGCAACGTTTCGACGATGTTCAAGAGAATCAATTGATTCTACGATTGAACTATCACCTATCAATTTCAACGCTCTATTTTGTACCCTATCAAGGAGGTGCAAAGATGTTTGAGAAGCACCTGACCAGATATGGGAGTTATACTCCAGTTTTGGGCGGATGAAGGCCTTATAAATTGTAGCCAGATCAGAAGGGGTGAAAAACTTCCTACATCGTCTCAAGAAGCCTAAGCATTTTGCAGCATTTTGGCGACTTCAAATATGTGGTCATTCCAACGAAGATCATCGTTTACACACATACCAAGTACTGACAGCTTTTCGGTTTCTTCGATGCAGGTACCATTCATGGATAATGGCAATGGGGGAATGTTAAGCTTCAACGACAAGAGACAGCATTGAGTTTTCGAAGCATTGAATTCTACTCGGTTCATAATACCCCATGCAACAATGCTGTCAAGGTCAGAATTCAATGAGCTTATCATACGCAACCGTTCCAGTTCCACATCCGAAGAGCAGGGACGTGAAATTGGAAACGAATATGAAAAGCTGAGGGTCGAGTCGTCAGCAAAACAGTTAAGTGGATTAGAAGTTTCAGACAAGAGATCATTAATGAAAATGAGGAAGAGAGTCGGAGACAAAACGGAGCCCTGGGGCACACCAGCATTTATGAAGTGGGTATCAGACTTGAAACCATCCAACACAACTTGTATTGAACGGTCGGAAAGGTAGTTTCTAATCCAACGAAGAAGAGACTCATCGATACCAAAAGCACGCATTTTCGATAAAAGAGCCTGATGCCAAACTCTATCAAATGCTTTAGAAATATCAAGCGCAATAATCTTACTTTCTCCAAAACAATGTAAAGATTGGTTCCACTTTTCAGTGAGATAAGCCATCAAATCACCAGTGGACCGTTTGCTACGAAAGCCGTACTGACGGTCATTAAGAAGCTTTCGTTCTTCAAGATATTTCATAAGTTGACGGTTTATCAACGTTTCCATGACCTTGGAAAGAAGGGACGTTAGTGCAATTGGACGGTAATTGGAAGGGGAGGAAGATTCGCCTTTTTTAGGGACCGGCTGGACAAATGCAGTTTTCCATCTGCTCGGAAAGATCCCAGCAGAATAGGAACGATGGAAAAGTTTACGGAGTGGTTTTGCCAGCGTAGAAGAACACCTCTTCAGAATAACGGCGGGGATACCATCTGGACCAGCGGATTTATGTATGTTGAGATCTTTAAGGACTCTCGCAACCGAGCGAGTTCGAAAAAATATCTGCTTCATCAAAGAATTTGCAGACTCGAGCTCAGGTGGAGCCACTATGCTATGAGGAAGTGTCGAGTTGGCAGCAAATTGAGCTGCCAGCAAATTGGCTTTGTCGATGGAGCTGACATACGGAGAGTCATTGAAGACGAGCGTTGGGACCGATGACGTGGTCGAGTTCTTAATGTTCTTCACAAAAGACCAAAAGTTTTTACTTCCTTTTGGACACAATAGTATTTTTTGCCTTACTTTTTGGTCATGTAAAAACTTAGCCCTTTGTATCTGAGCATTACAGCTATTTCTGGCCCGTTTGAACAAATTTCGGTTTTCTACAGTAGGGTTGTCTTTGAATTTTCGAAAACTACTTTCTCTAACCCGAATCGCCTCTTTACAGCTTGAATCAAACCACGAATTCTCTTTGGGGATGATACTTTTTGTTCTGTGAGGAACAAAATTTCTCATGCCGTTGAGAATTACGTTAGATATCATATCAGCTGATGCATCAACATTTCCGTCGAGAAAGCACAATGACCAATTAAAATTTCGAAAGAAATTATTCAGGCCGTCCCAATTGGCTTTCTCGTATTGCCACACAGTTCTTTTAGGGACTTTATCTTTTTTTACCGTGACGGAAATCGAAAAATCTACCGATATGACACAATGGTCTGATTTGCCTAAAGGAGATGATACTAAAACCCTGTATTTTTCGGGATGAGAAGTGAGAAATAAGTCAAGAGTGTTGGCCGCATGGCCTTCAATATCTGGAACCCGAGTGGGCTCAACAACAAGTTGAGTTAACTGGTTAAACTCAGCGAAGATCTCAACACACTTTCCTTCGGGTGTTGTCTGGCCAGAATGTCGAAGCCAACCAGAATTGTGTACATTGAAATCGCCCGCAATTGCGATTTCAGTGTGAGGATACAGGGAAACAATTCTTATTATGGAGTCAGATAGCGCATCAAACTCGATAGAGGTTGAATTGCTATCTAAATTGAGCTTCTATACATGAAACAATAATGAATGATATGCTTACGGACGGTGAATTTTAACCACATGAAATTAAAGTTCGTATTAGAACAGAGGCCGTATTGTGGTAGAAGCTGGTAAGCAATATCATTCCGAACATAAACGGCGAGGCCATGGGAAGAAAAGAATAATGGCACCAAGCTATATCCAGGCAGGTTGAATTCTGAGGGATCAGAATCAACACCCACCTGTGTTTCACTCAGTGCCAAAACAGCTGGCCTGCATTTTGCAGTGTGAGCGTACACAGCAAAGAAATTCGATCGCAACCCCCTAATGTTGCTAAAATCGACCCGAAATTTACCCGACATTACAATTCACAAAAACACACAAAACAAAATATCAAACGCAGACGCAACCTAAGTCGAACCAACAAGTAAAGGTCTCGATTGGAGAACACAAGCAAATTACTAGCGGTGTTATGCCCAGCCAGCAACTTGTTTATGTTTCACCAACGGAACCAACACCGTTGATTGACTATTCGCCTAGCAAACTCACAGCCACAGCATTTGCACACACTGCATTGATAAGAAAAAATTCAAATCATATGTAATGTGTATGCCGTGACTGCAAGAGTGGTGCAGGGCAGGAGATGACTTAGAAAGGAACCGCACTTTGTGTTTGGGCTATTGATGTTTTTTGTTTTTTTTTTTCCTTATATTAATTTAAATGAGTTTTAGGTGGCATTTAAGTGGATTGCACTGCACAAGCACTGACACTGGTGTTCATTTGCACTCTTTTTTTTTGTTTTTTTTTTGTTTTAAAAACAATGAATATTTTTTTGTTGTACTCGCGGCGCACGGGAAAATTAATTTTTATTGATTTTGAAGGGATTAGTTTTTAGATTTTGGAGATATGGTTGCATGAAAAGTAAATGGCACTGATTGGGCAAAATGCGGACACTTTACACGGCACGTCTACACACGTTCGATAGCAGATCGGAACTCAACTCTTGTCAAACTGCAACTCTTGTCTTCGCGCCTATGAGCACACCAGTGGCGAAGCGTCCATATAAGTCGATTATTTCCGACTTACCTTTTGAAATTCACATCCGAAACATCTTAGACTTCTGGCAACATGAATCAAACTTAATCATACACATGAACTCGCTGCCAACTTTTTTTTAACAACTACCACTCTGCTTTCCGTTTTATTCTACACACATTTTGGCTCTTCAATTCACTCCATAAACAAACACAAAACTTTAGCAACATACAAGGTAACCCCAAATATTACGTCTTATAAAACTTGTTGCTGGATAGAACAAATTTGTGTTCTCTCCTCTTTTTTCTTTTATCAAAAAATATGACGGTAGAACATCGTCTTATTTTCTTCCATAAGAAAGCATGTATTGAACAGAGAAGAGCCTAGCGCTAGGCACCTCTCTGTTCAATACATGCTTTTTTATGGAAGAAAATAACCCGGTGTTCTAGCATCATATTTTTTGGTAAATCTGTTGTTTGTTATCTCTTTGTGCTCTGAGCACGTGAATATAGCGCCGGCGCAGTAGCCCAGTGTTCATTTGCAGCATTGCTTCTGCTTTCTGCACACTTCGGTGTTTACTTGAGGTTGGTTTTATAAAAGAAAAAAACGATTTGCTTCGTATTTCTTCCCATGGACACATGTGTATAAACAAAAATGTATATGGCAGTTTTGCAGGTTGAGGTAGATCTCTGCTTGAAGAACAAGAAAATAACAAGCTGGTCTCCGACTTATTTAATGAATTTGTATGTGTCTATGCACTGTACTGATTTGTCAAAGGTTGCCACTTTGATAACAAATATGCGTGGATATTAGATCTCATAGCATAAAGCATATTTTTGGCAGAAAATGCAAAAAATAATTGGAGTTTTTCTAAAGTGTGCGATGCTTTCTTTCTAAGGCTGAGGTAAACTCAGCGTGTCCAAGGTATTCTCGACGAAGCACCAGAAGTCGAGATAAAGATTCCACCAAGACTTAGCCAAAATAACCAAACACGACCAACTTTTATTTTTCCAATAAATTCCTTTTTATTTATCTTCTTAATAACAATAGGTTTATTTAAAATAGCATATACAACAATAATTCTGTCCTTAGCGCAAATGCCAAAGAATAATCGGGTGGCCAAAAGCATGTCCTCGATACCTTCAGGAGGAAGGAAGGAGGAATAAACACAAGTAATATTGTCCTCGGCGCAAATGCCGAAGAATAATCAGGTGGCTACAAGCCTGTCCTCGGTACCTTCAGGAGGAAGGGAAGGAGGAATAAACACAGTAATTCTGTCCTCAGCGCAAATGCCGAAGAATAAACGGTTGGCTATAAGCCTGTCCTCGATACCTTCAGGAGGAAGGGAAAGAGGAATAAACACAATAATTCTGTCCTCAGCTCAAATGCTGAAGAATAAACGGGTGGCTACAAGCCTGTCCTCGATACCCTCAGGAGGAGGGGAAGGAGGAATAAACACAAGTAATCTT
The DNA here is from genome assembly GCA_914767635.1 of Melanostoma mellinum. Lineage (NCBI taxonomy): Eukaryota > Metazoa > Arthropoda > Insecta > Diptera > Syrphidae > Melanostoma > Melanostoma mellinum. Next base: position 87,534,300 of record OU612060.1, read on the forward strand.
GTCCTTGGCGCAAATGCTAAAGAATAAACGGGTGGCTGTCAGCCTGTCCCCCCTACACTCAGGAGGAGTGGAAAGAGGAATAAACAAAGCAGGGTCTCGCTTCTGCCTTATGTCCAAAGCACCAATGCTATGGAATTATCGTTGAAACCGCTTTTGCGTCAGCAGCTTCCAATGTCCGTGAGGATTCCTGACGGGAATTCACACGGAATAAACGTTTGAGCCTTCCGGACTCTGTCCTGAGCGTACAATGCTGAAGAATAATCAGGTGGCTTTCAGCCTGTCCTCCCTACACTCAGAAGGCGTGGAAAGAGGAATAAACAAATTTAGACAGCTGGTGCCGTCCTTTCAAAAAGTAAATGGGATTAGTACCAAGTACTGCTGAACCCCAAGTTCCAATTAAGTACTATGTACACTCTACCGAAGCGGAGCAGAAACTTCATTTTACCTGTTCGCAATACATCCCTATATCATCTTTCCTACCACAAGTGAGTGTGAACTCTATAAATGAGCAAAACCCATCGACCATTGAATGCATATACAATGTCGCATGCCGATGCCTGTGTTTGCATACACGAGTGGGGTGAATGGGACACCTAGGAATGTGTGTATACTCGTGTGTTGCTGCGGGTGCGGAGGTATTTGGTGCTTTTGTTTGTTTGGTTCTCTCGAATTTTGTTGAACAAAATATCCGCACTGTGACGGTTCGTTGCAGAGCCCCCTCTGTTCACGAGACGAGAACCTTCTCGGCTAAAATAATATTAATTTTTTCATATTTAATATTTGTTTTCTTTCGAAAACATTTTTATTTTTTCCATTTTTTATTTCTTTAATTTTCTTTTCAAAACTCTTTTTTTCTTTTTATTTCTGATTCAATTCAAATGTTTTTTTTTTCTTCTCTCTTTTTTTTTAATATATTTTTTCTGACTCTATTCAACATTTCTTTTTGTTTTTTTTTTTTTTTATTTACATTTTTTCCATTATTTTTTTTGTTTTTTTTTTCATTTCATTCATTTTTTTTTTTTTTGCAATTTTTTCGAATAACAACTTAAAATATATTTCCTTTCTTTTTTTTCGTGTTTTTTTTTTTTTTTTGTTACATTCAATTTTTTCAATATTTTCAAGAATCAAAATTTTTTTTCTTTTTTTTTTTTTTATACAACCAAAATAATGGTTTATCGCTCTCTACAATCTCCTCTACTTCGCGATATCGATCGCCTACTTCCCAATTTGTATATTCCATCACAGAATAGACTGGTATTGTGGCCTTTGGCGTTACTGAGATGGTCGGTGGGGTAAAATTGGGGCGTATAGCTTCCTTCTTTTTCACGAAGGTGTGTGCTTCAGCTATGAGCCCTTGGCTGGTGGATGGTTGGGGTGACTGCTGTCCCTCCTTCTTTTGGTTTGTGGCGAGCGGTCGTTCGAAACCTGTCATCTTCTGCCCTTCTGGTGAGGCGAGTTTCTTCTTCTTCTGGAGCAACTCCTCTGCCGTTGTACTTCGGTCTCTGGTAGCTTTCATATTCTCCTTGGGTGAATCGGGGATTGTGATTGGCTTCGGTGATGGTGCTCTTTCTGGTCGGTTCGGTACTCTGGAATGCACGGGTTCGCTTATGTGTGTGGGGGCAGCCATGGATGGCCTTTGGTCGCTGATAGCGTTCAAACTCTTCTTGGGGGAATCGGGGATTGTGATTTGCTGCGGTGACGGAGCCTTTTCTGGTCGGCTCAATACCCTTAAATGTACGGGTTCGCTGCTGCGTGTGGGGGCAGCCATGGGTGGTCGAGTCTGGATTCTGGTTGAGAGGTCGACATAACCTGGCATTTTACCTCCTACGATCTGATTTCCTAAAAGTATTTCTAAACCGGCTTGTCGTAATGCTCCCAGTCCAAGTAATGCGTCAACTTCTAGGGATGGCATGTATATCACGTCTTCATTGATTTGCATCCCGTTTAATTCGAATGATGTAGGATGCCAAGTACTTTTTTAAAATAAAGAGAGACGATGTTAACTTTTCGATGCTTTATTACCAAGTGATTAGTCTTTGATTTAAAATACATGACGAATGCGATACCATGTGATGACAATCAGTTATGTGTACATAGAGATTATAGGTCATACTGTAATATGATTCGATCTTATTTATCTAATTGCTTTTAATATACATTCTTGTGTGTATTATTGAAAAGAAATTATAAAAAGGAATATGAAAGTGCATTTGTAGAGTACAGGGTGTTTCTGATGTGTAAGTACTTTATGTGTTATAACAATAGCATAGCTCAACCCCCTTAAAAATAAATCGCCCTCGATTTACTTTGTACAACAAATGCATTTACATTTACATAAAATAACAGTTAATTCTTGTTCGTTTTAAATTATTTACATATAAAAGTTTTGATTTGAAGTAACAATTGCGAAAGTATAGATTACATACATATCTTTTGGATGCTTTTCTTTTCGTGTAAACATTTATATTAGTACATAAATGAATAAAGCATATTTTAAATTTAAAATACGTTTATACGTTTAATAAAATCATATAAATTACTGTGGTAAACAATAAATTTTCATGTTATCTGGAGATGATACTCCTTCATATGGAATTCTTGAAACTTGAAAGTTCTCGAGATCTTTTATTAAATATCTTTCATTCGGAAGTAATTTAGCTATTTCGTATTTCGGGATCAGTTTCTTATTAGTGCCAGGCGTATTATCATTACTTTTGATCATGACAAGATCACCCACTTTATATGCGTATGGCATTTTATGTTTTCTATCAAAATAACTCTTGTTTTTTTCCTGACTACGAACAATATTTTCAGATGCCTTCTGCCTTATTGTTTCTAGATCTATTGTTTTTTCTTCTATAATGTTTTCAGAAAGATATTCGCGAATTTTGTCGTTTACTTCACCTTTTTGAGCAACACCAAAAAGTAAAATACTGGGACAGAAACCTGTGCTCTTGTTGCTTATATTGTTTAGAGCAAACTCTACTTTACTCAAGTGTTTCGTCCACTCAGCAGGATCTATTTCACTCTCCTTAGCAAGCATAGGTGTTAGAGTCCTATTTATTCTTTCAACCTGTCCGTTGGACTGAGGTGAACTAGTTGCAATTTTAATGTGCTGTATATTGTTGTTGCTACAGAAATTGGCAAAGTCATTGGAGGTAAAACAACTTCCTCTGTCCGACACGATTCGCAATGGTCGGCTGTACGTCGCAAAATAAAATTCTAACCATTTTATCACTTCCGTCGTGTTAGTTGTTTTAACCGGAAAAAGCTTGGTGAATTTCGAAAAACCATCAACGACTAAGAAGACATGCTTTTTTAAGTTACGCACAGCTGAAGGCAAAGGACCAAAATGGTCAATGTGAAGTGTTTCAAACGGCTTGTTTACCTTAGGAATACTGTGTAAAACGCCCTCTTTCTTTCCACTTTGGGGTGAGAAATGAATGCACTTCAAACAACTTTTGATGTAGTTTACGACTTTGGCTTTCATAAATGGAAACCAATAAGTTTTCTTAAGAAAGTCGTAGCATTTCTCTGCACCAGCATGGCAAAGACCCTCGTGATGCGTTTGAATTACATTTCTCTCCATTTGTGATGGAACATAAAAGAAAATTTGTCCATTTATTTTTCGGTACACTAGGCCATTAACGAGTTCATACAAATTGCTTTCCCTTTTTTCTAGCATTTCTACTAACTTTCTTACTGTGGTGTCCTTTTGTTGAGATGCAGCTAATGCATGCTCAAAAGATTCAGACTCAATGGCTAAAATATTATGACATCTACTAAGAGCGTCAACATGACCCATCCTCTTTCCATCCCGGTGTTCAATTGTATAATTATAGTCTTGCAACTCTAAAGCCCAACGCGAAATTCTAGGATTTAGAAGTTTTTTACTAAGAGTAAGAGTCAGCGACTTGCAGTCAGTAACAATCTTGAAATTAATACCAGCCAAGTAGATTCTGAATCTCCTCAAAGCATAAATTATTGCCAGTGTTTCTAGCTCATACGAGTGATATTTTGATTCTTGGGCCGTTGCTCGCTTCGAGAAAAAGAAAATTGGGTGATTCAGCTTATCGTCTTGTCGCTGAAGAAAAACTGCTCCAAAACCTAAACTACTTGCATCGCAGTGTAACTCCGTGGGTGCATTGGGATTATAAATGCTTAACACTGGAGCATGCAAAAGCTTTTTCTTTAAAGACTCAAACGCTGAAATTTCCTTTTCACCAAAAATATACTGACAGTCTTTTTTCAAAAGATCGTACAGTGGCTTGGCAACAACCGAAAAATCTCTCACGAACTTTCTAAAGTATGAGCACAAGCCCAAAAACGAGTGCAAGCATTTAACATTTTTTCGTAATGGAAAATCCCTTACAGCCTTTATGCAATCTGCGTTCGGACGTATTCCGTCAACAGAGATATTATATCCTAAATAAGTGATTTGCTCATATAAAAACAAACATTTATCGAAACGCAACTGTAAAGAATTTTTCCTTATAATTTCAAAAATGTCTTCCAAAATACTGAAATGCTCCTCCAATGTTTCTGTTGCTACTAATAAATCGTTAATATAAATTCTTAACAGATCATAACAACGTTTTAAATTTGGCTTCTATAAAGCGCTGAAAAACAGCTGGCGCATTTTTAAGCCCACATGGCATAAACAAATATTCAAATTGCCCCGATGGTGTAACAAAAGAAGTAAGCTTTGTTGAATCATGTGCCATTTTCACGTGTTGGAACCCGTTTTTTAAATCCAATAACGTGAAAAACTTTTTACCACGTAACCCATCTAAAATATCTTCAATTAAAGGCAGCGGGAAGTTATCTTTAAGTGTAATTTTATTTAACTGGCGATAATCAACGCACAGTCGAAGCTCCCCTGTTTTCTTCTTTGCTAAAACAATCGGTGATGCAAACGGCGAATTGCTTTCACGAATAACTTTCCTTTTCAAAAGATCATCTAATATTTTATTCAGCTCAACTTTATGAGCAAAGGGCAATCTCCTTGGAGCACAATTGAAAACACTGCTCGTATCACTAAGAGTTATTTTCATTTCAACGTCATTAGCAGAACTGTTATCAACATAATTCTTATTTGAAATACTCCCGGCAACTAAGTTTTGAATCCGTACTCTGTCGGTATGACTTAAATTTTTATTTATCTTCAAATCAAATTTACTATCGCGATCATCAAACGTTTCAATTTTCAAGATTTCACTTATTTCATTTTCTACATCAATTAAATTACTATTATTCTTCAAAGATTCGCTTTCTTTATCATAATTATTTTCTTTTTCCAACGTTAATCTGATATTTGTTTTTCTTAAGAAGTCCCTACCTAAAATAATAGCATTTTTCATGGTATCGTTCTTAACAACATATAAAACAAAAGCAACATAATCGTCATTAAACTTAATTTTACATAAGACCTTACCAAACATTATCAATTTACTGTTGTTTATTCCCACGAAGTCTTGCGAATGCGATTCTACAGGTGTCATCAAGTAGGGTAGGGTGGAAAGAGGAATAAACAAAGCAGGGTCTCGCTTCTGCCTTATGTCCAAAGCACCAATGCTATGGAATTATCGTTGAAACCGCTTTTGCGTCAGCAGCTTCCAATGTCCGTGAGGATTCCTGACGGGAATTCACACGGAATAAACGTTTGAGCCTTCCGGACTCTGTCCTCAGCGTACAATGCTGAAGAATAATCAGGTGGCTTTCAGCCTGTCCTCCCTACACTCAGAAGGCGTGGAAAGAGGAATAAACAAATTAAGACAGCTGGTGCCGTCCTTTCAAAAAGTAAATGGGATTAGTACCAAGTACTGCTGAACCCCAAGTTCCAATTAAGTACTATGTACACTCTACCGAAGCGGAGCAGAAACTTCATTTTACCTGTTCGCAATACATCCATATATCATCTTTCCTACCACAAGTGAGTGTGAACTCTATAAATGAGCAAAACCCATCGACCATTGAATGCATATACAATGTCGCATGCCGATGTCTGTGTTTGCATACACGAGTGGGGTGAATGGGAAACCTAGGAATGTGTGTATACTCGTGTGTTGCTGCGGGTGCGGAGGTATTTGGTGCGTTTGTTTGTTTGGTTCTCTCGAATTTTGTTGAACAAAATATCCGCACTGTGACGGTTCGTTACAAGTGACACAATTGGCTTAAATGAATTCAGTTCCCAATGAGCCGTATTTTATTTGAAAAACGCAGTTTACTAGCAGAACGCAGTGCAATACTTATTTAAATTGATTTGGTGCTTTTCGTGATTTTTTTAAATGTTACAAATATAGGCTTTAAAAATTTAAAAGTGCAAGAAGTCTGAAAATTTTTCCGATAGTAAGTTTTAGTGGTTTAATTATGGCCTTGATATCTGTTGACTGTTGCTTAACTGATTTTCACTTAGAGGAAACAAATAGTTTTAATTAGCTTAGTTTTATGAAAAAAAAAGTTATGACGCTCTACCTAATAGCTGGTTGGTTTGAAATACTTGACTTTTTGGCTTGATGCGAAGACAAACATTGCACAAAAAAAATTTTAAGTAAACTTTTTTTTGTTGGTGACTAAGTTTCCTTCGAGTTACCTTTTGGAATTATTCACCCCTCGCCACTGGAGCACACACTCTACATTCTCGTCACATACGCTCCTCACAAATGCCACGGCAGCGCAACCATTCTCGCTGGCGTCAACGAAGATGTGCAGTTGTCGTTCTATTGTGCCTACCATGACTTCTGAGATGTGACATCTGGGGATTTGTAGCTCTCCAACCGCTGGTAAGAGGCGCACCCATTTTAGCCATTTTTCAAATTCGGCATCTTCTATTGCCGTGTCCCAATCTATTTTCGAGCGCCATATGTCTTGCAGGAAGATTTTGACGAACATAAGAAAATGAGCTAATAACCCCAGTGGATCGAAGATTGTCATCAGAATCTTCAAGACTTCTCGCTTTGTTGGTCTTCGGCCCTCGAATAAAATCTCTCTTTGTTGGGAATGTCTCAATAACTTGTAGGTAAAGCAGTCGGTTGAAGTACACCACCACATACCTAAAATCTTTTCCGTACCGAGTTCAATGTCGAAGTTCAAGTTCTTATTTTCGGTAGGTTCAGACTTTAAAGCTTGAAGTACAGTGACTGAATTCAAGAGCCAGTTTCGTATGTGAAAGCCTCCCTGCTGGTGAACGTATCGAATTTGTTTGGCTAGCTGTATCGCTTCTTCTTCGGTGGAGACACTATCCATAAGATCGTCGACATAATGGTTATGTTTGATTGATTGTACCGCACGGGGAAATTCGGTAGCAAAGTCATCAGCATTTCGGTTTTTTGTGTATTGAGCACAACACGGAGAACAGCTTGCACCGAAAGTCATAACCGTCATAGCATAGGCGGCAGGCGGCTCTTCAGCGCTGGGGCTCCACAAAAATCTTTGACAGGATTGGTCTTCTTTTCTTATGCGCACTTGGTGAAACATTTCCATTATGTCACCACATATGGCAATTCTCTCTTCTCTAAACTTAAGGATCACAGATAAAAGTGACGTGAGTTGAACGAGTTTAATGACACACCCTTAACAGTTGCCGCCGCATCCCAAACAATTCTCATCTTGCCTGGCTTGCTAGGGTTAAACACGGGAAATATTGGTAGATACCAAGAACGATTGCTTTTATTTTGGATCTCGTCATCTCGCAGCTTGCGTGCATAGCCCTTCTCAACGTATTCTTCTATTTTCTTATTAAGTGCGCTCGCCAAAGCAGGTTCTCGTTTCATTCGTTTGTGTAGACATGACAGTCGCTTCGCGGCCATTTGATAGCTATCTGGCATTTGGAAGTCATCATATTTCCAGAGTAACGCCGTCTCAATCATCAGTACGAACGGTGTAAGTTTCCAACCTGGTGGTAGCTCGTTGGTCTTCATCCGACATAAGTTCTTTTCCGGTGTACGATGTTCCGAAGCTATCGTTGACAATGAAATTGTTTACCAAACGCTCGAGGTTGTCACTATCTCGTTCGTCAATATGGAAACAATCATTGTGAGCTTCGGATCGCCTGAGAGTATGCAGTCTACTAGATAAGTTGCCGTGGACAACCCATCCGAGACGAGTCTTGGTGGCGACTGGTTCGTCTGTGCCTCCTCCCTTATGACATAATGGTAATCCGAGCTGGGTGTTGTTAAGACCAATCAGTACACGTGGCCAAGCTCAATTTCTAATCCCCGGAGATGTTCAAACTGGCTTTGTAGGGCTTTGGTGTCCAATGACGGTTTTGGTAAACTGTAAGTGCGTCCGATAACGCGTACTCCTCAGACCCATTTTGGACTCCCGATATTCGAAGCTGAACTACACGAGAATTATTTTCCACTCGACAGGTATTACCAGTCCATTTAAGGCGCAGAGGCTGAGGCCTACCTAGCAGGTTCAGTTCGTTGGCGATATCTTCATCTAGAAGCGTTACTGACGATCCGTCATCAAGAAACGCAAACGTCTGGATCTCCTGGTTGTTACCGTACAAGGTCACCGGCACGATGCGAAAAAGAGATTCATAGCAATCTTCTTGTATGCTGTTTTGTTGATGGACCGAGACATTTGCATTGGCATTTCGAGTTCTGTTCTCTTTGATGGTATAGCTATGCAGTAGCTTGTGGTGATGGAATGGACAGTCGTTTATACCACAAGTCGAAGTTGAGCTGCACTTGTTTCTAGGATGACTGTTTAAACAACATCTGCAAAGGTTGTGTTCTCTCACGGCAGACCATCTGAGTGTTCTAGTCAGACCTTGGAATCGTTTACAGTTGGCAACCGACTTGCAACCGCCCTTGCATATGCAGCACACAATTTCGGCTGAAGCAGCAAATTCAGTATTTTGTGGCTTGAAGTGGTCGTGCGTGTTTACAAATCCCTTACCTCTCGGAGATCTACTAGGTGGCTTAGGTTTGTTTGATGATAAAGATGTGAGTGGAGGAACAACACCTCCTGCCGCATCTGCAAGCCTCATCAACCAGTCATTGAAATGGCAGAGGGTACATTCTACTAACATGTACTTATGTGAAGCCCAATTAAGCCTGATGTCGTGAGGTAGCTTATTTTCTAGCTCTTGTAAAAGCGACGGATGTTGTAGGTGGATGGTCAGACCAGAAGCTGATATTGTTGCACAGTAATTTTGTACCGCCAATGAAAAGTCCACAATGCTCTCAAAATCTCCTTCTTTAGGTGCTGGAGTTGCTTGGATTTTTTGAAGTACCGCCTGAATGATTACCTGTGGTCTACCGAACTTTGTTCTCAACGCTTTGATTACTTGATCAACACATTCGGGTCGAATAAGAATACTTCTTACAGCGTTTAGTGCATCTCCTTTTAACGATTTCTGCAAGCGCAATAAGTTTTCTTCTTCAGTAAACCCGCATAGATGGGTACTTCTTGTAAAATTCGAAATGAAAACCGGCCATTCCTCCACGTCACCTGAGAAACTCTGGAGATCCCGTGAGATAAGCTGTCGCGCTGCGATCTGGCTTCGGGATAATCTCGTTTCTCCAACCATAGATGTTATCTGGTTGAGATGACGTGGGTCTAATGGAAGCTGAGAATGTGTTGCAGTTAAGGGAGGCTGAAGCGGTAACTGAGCTGAGAATTTTGGCTGTCGTAGTGTTGAAATATTCGACAGCGTATTCGCGTTTAACTGAGTTGGATGCCAGATAGGACCAGACACATACTTCGTTGTTGTTGTTTGAGAAGGGAAGTGTGGTGGTGGTTCAGTTTGAAGATGGTGGTTTACTGTGGTTTTAATGTTTACTTGACTCTTACCACAAGTCTGAGATTCACCATGCGCTTTATTTGAATGCTTTTGAACTTCTTGTGAGGTTAACCAGTTGCTCACTTTGACACTTGCAGCGGATGATTTCCAATCCTCATCGTCCGAGGAATGTTCTGACATCTGGCTCAGCAGCTGGTATTTTTTGGCGAGATAATCTTCATCTCTCTTTGCTTGGAGTTCCTTTTCCTCTTCTAAACGCTGTAATTCCATTTGAATGTGTTTTCCTCGTGATGACTTCGTGTTCTTCGAACACACCGACGTCTTCGAAGCGCGTTTGTCGCCTGATCCATCGCTGTTAGCCCGGAGTTATACACCTTTGTTGAAGTTAGTGCAACACCCTTATGCAATGGCGAGAGGGGCGCTGGGTGTGTGACTTCGAAGGATTTTCTTGTGGCTTCGGACGCGTAAGGGATGAGCCCGCATGGAGTATTCGATGTGGTATAGACGGCATTCGATGACGATGGTATAGCGTTATGCGTTTTATTAGATAAAATCCAACCTTCCAATCGACTTGACTGAGGGCGAAGGCCTGAGGAATTGTTCGGCATCGGAGCTGGACGAGGAGCTGCTGAAAAAGGCGCTGTTGAGACTGTAGGTACGCAAACGACGACAGGAGTTTGAGCAAGAGATGTAGTTACCGAAGTAGAAAACGCGTTATTACTATTTAAAAGCGATGTACTTATAGGGTTTGTTGCAGTTGCGGTGGTTATTGAAAAATTGTTTGCGCTTATTTGACTTGTGGAAAACGCGTTAGTGCTTTGTTGCAAATGCGCATTACTAAAAACATTCGCATTATTATCGACGAGAACTGGATTCGAACTTGCAGCAGTATTGGCTGCACGTGTCGCACCTTCTTTGGAGGTTATGGCAAAACATACAGCAGCTGCGCAATCAACATCTGAAAACTTAGAAAAAGGAATATTCTTACCTTGGTCACATTTAGCACAGAGCCACTCTCGTTCTGATATTCCACTGGTCACTCCAGCGCATGTGAAATGACACCAGGCTTCACAACTGTCGCAGTTGACCATGTGGTCGGCGGAGTCCGGCTTGTCACATGCATAGCAGTTAAATTCATCCTGTGATGTGTGGATTACTTCATGTGATGGTTTCGATGTCTTCTTCCTAGGCATCTTTGGAAACTCAATTCGTTGATTTAAGAAACGTTTTGTAATTTGTTGGCTTTCGGCCAACCAGACATTCGTAACGCAATAAACAGTAAGCAAGGTAAAGGCGTCCTTTCTATTACTGTTCAATGGTTACAAAACCTTTATTGGAAATAAAGCATAATTATAGTATAATTTACATAATTACAATTGTTACACTTACGTGTCTGGTTCAATACAAATTAATATAAATTTCGTGACTTTTAATAATTATAACTTTGATATGAAGTCAACTTATGCGTAATGAAAATTTCTCTCTAATGAAAAATGAAATGGAAATGAAAATGGCGTAATTTTTAAGTTTCACTTATTCGTAGTGAAGTTGGTAGTGGTGGATATACCCGCTGACGTGGAAGGCGTTTGTGCATGTTTACACTGACGTCTGCCAACACTGTGGACATTTTTGGTATTCCGGAATTGACAGAAGCGAATGCCTTAGATAAAGCTCTTAAGCTCTTCTCCGTTGGACTGGGAGAGACTATAAGAGAAGAACAAATCGACAACGTCTATATAAAAAAAATCAATAGAGCTGAAACGAGTGTTTCTTCTGCAACAAACTCCACATCTAAGCCTACAAGTGTATTGTGCGTCAAGTTCTGCTCTCTAATTACCAAACGAAGGCTTTTAAAAGAACAGTGGCGTGGAAAAAACCAATTGACACCAAGAGTTTTTGGGAATAATTTCGACCATTAAAGTGCCATTTATATAAACAACAGTCTGTCATTCCATAATAGAGAACCTCGAAAGCTGCTGAGGTTATTAAAAAGTCTAAAGGATACAAATATCTATGGTTTCCAAATTCCAATCTATTAATAGGAAAGCAAGAAGGAGAAAAAGTTATAAAAATCCCTTGAATATGCAATTTCGAAAAGGGGACATCTCGGATGTTTTGTCAAAAACCTTTTTTCATGTCATTGTGTTCTTAATACTTGTATGCACCTATTTTATTCGAAAAAAGCATATCTCCGATATTCGTTCTATGGTAGATGTTATGGCGCGCAGAGAAATAAAGGTCACAACTATGAGAGATGTGCCCTTTTCGAATTTATTGTTTTAATATAAGTCCGTTAACCGCCACAATAGTTCTGTCTCTTTTGTTTTTGTGATATAAAACAACAAACTTATTGCGTCATCCATCAGTCACTGAGGAGTCTAAAGTTAGTAAACACGTGCGGTTAAGCATCCACCATTAAATTATGAATACTCAACGTGGTAAATTTCGAAAAGGGCACATCTCATGAATTTATAATATCGAAATATACATATCTAATAACGTTAACATCGTAATATTTCTGTAACTTTCGAGGGTTACGATACCCTCAAATGTAACTCAAAAATATTTTTGCTAAATATTGTACTTAATTAGAAAATAATTAGTTTTTTTCATTTCCTGGAAAGTTTAAATATTCAGATATGTGCCCTCTTCGAAATTGCATATTCAATTGTTTAGAAGACTTAAATGTTCTATAAAATTAATTTTTTTTGATGAAAATTAGTGTCTTTCAATAATTTAAATGATTTAAAACCAGATGATGTTGTATTTTCATATAAATTCGAAAATGATTTGTTGTTAAGTGTTCTTCTGAATAACTATATTTATTCTAATAGCTTTTGTTTTATTAACCAAAACATCCGTAGTCTTCGTGCACATTTTGATGTGTTGTTGCTCCATATAGATTCGTCTTCCAAAAAGCCTGATTTAGTGTTTGTTACTGAAATTTGGATTTTTGATAATGAGAAAGGTAATTTCATTATCCCTGGGTATACTTTTTATGCCATATGTAACTTATTGTGCTGGTGGTGTTGGTGTTTTTATAAAAAATTATAAATTTATTTATTTATTTATCTAGCTTATTTCAAGGCGCAGGGGCATAAGACCCAGGGAACTTACCCCCAATCAAAAAAATTGGGCTTTATGACCCACCAGAGTGGGTTTGATTGACAGGACTTTTAGTGTACTACCCTGTTATGCGGAAGCAAGCAAAAAATTATCATATTAGTATGTACATTGCTCATGCCGAACACGTAAGTGCATAAGTAGATTATTAATGAAAGATGTAATATTTAGGTTTTTATTTTAATCAAATTCTCTAAAACTAGAATTGTGTTAGTACGTATGCAAGTTTCTGTTTGTTTTTTAATACTCAAGAAAGTCAAATTGTATTGAATTGGAAACAACATCGCCGCGATTTTTGGGCTTTAATTTAATCCAATTTTCTAATTTGGGGTTTGAGACCCACATTGTGCAAATGGAAAAGGGCTTTATGACCCACCCAAGCGGGTAACAATCCCCAACTACAATTTGGGCCTTATGACCCACTCTAGTGGGTCATAAGGCTTCTTTTCTTTTTGAGAATTCGGTGTTCTTCCCTTCTTTTCTCCTTGTAGATCTCGTTATACTGATCGTAAGCAGCCATCGTTCGTGTTTGCATAAGCATTTGTCGTGCTCTTTGCTTGGCTGCATTTGCCTGCCTGCATTCTTCATCGAACCATGGGTTTCGTTTTGGTGGCCGAGTGAAACCCAGAACCTCAGTGGCAGCGGTTCTGATGGCTTCTTGGCATTGCTGCCACTGGTCTTCAATGTTTAATGCTGGCGGCATAGGATTCAAGGATAATTGAAGGGACACTCGATTGGAAAAGGCATTGGCAATCTCTTCAGATTGTAGCTTTCCGACGTCATATCTCTTCACAGCGTTAGTTCGTGCTGGTCGTGAACAAGATATCCTAAGATACAAGATATATCATTATCCTGTGGGGGCGTGGGCGCATATAAGGCTTATGTTGGCGAATTTAGCCCTGATGCGAATGGTCATTATACGCTCATTGACTGGATTTTGGCTAATCACCTTATCCCTGAGTCTTCCTATAACGACAAATCCGCACCCAAATAACCGCTGTTTCTGTTGTCTGTAGCAGTTGCCATAGTAGTTTTCCAACAGTTTTTCATCTTCTTTATGCCCGGTCTACTCCATCGCACTTCTTGGGTGGCGGTTATGTCTGCTTTGCAGCAGTCCAGGGCGTCCGCTAATTCTCCAGCTGCACGTAATCCATTAAGTGATCTAACGTTCCACGTGCAGATCCGGAGGTCACTGTCCTTTATTCGTTTGCTTGGGTCGTCAACTTTAAAATCATTATCGTTATCCGAGGCTGTTGTTTGTTTCGGAACTGTCCTTTTTTACGTGGTTGGGTAGTTAACCCTATGCACAACCCCCAACCTGGAGGGCCAGGTCCTTTTGGATCCCTTCGGACACAAAGGGCTGGAATATCCAGTGTCAGTACCCTGTTGCAGGGGTGTGAGTGCTGCCGTTGGCCCACCAGGAGCTCGTCCTCCACCATCTCTACTTCAATACCCTGTCCTAGTATTGAAAGGCCCCGAAAAACCTTTAAACCAAATATGTTGGAGTAGCTCCTTCAAGGGTTTCTGCTTTTATGGCTGCTGAAGTCCACCGTTGATTCTGTCCTTCGAATTCGTCCGCTGGGACATTTACACGAAAGCTCTCGTAGACCACTGAGTCATTGTTCGCAGAGCAATTATAGTGTTGATCGATCACAATTCTTTGTTCTGGATTCCCTTATCAACACTCGCACTTACTAGTTTAGCAGGTCAGCTCTGGACGGAGCATCCCAGGTCCCAGTGGATACCGCTTGGAGGTATAGTAAGCACAATTGACGTGTACTATAAGTTACAGCATCTGGGCGCCGCCAAGTTGGCACCAATCAGAGCCTACCCGAATATTACAACGCCCATCCACGAAAATCAAATGCTTTTGTTAAATCAACAAAAAGTACAGCTGTAAGTAGATTATTATCAATATTTTCATTTATTTCACTACAAAATTTGAGCAACGCGTCTCCAGTAGATCTTTGAGCTCGAAATAGAAATTGAGCTTCACTAAAAAAATTTGTTTTATTTAGAAATCTCAAAATTCTGCCTTTCATCGCCTTTTCAAAAATTTTTGAACAAAAAGGTAACATAGAAATAGGACGGTAAGTGTTCATAAGACATGGGTTTGACTTTTTGTATAAAGGAATGACCTCTGCAATGTTAAGTGAACTTGGAAATACACCATCAACCACCATATACACTTTTATTAAAAATATGTACAAGAACATCCACAATGTTGTAAGCAATTTGCTTAAAGATTACATTAGAACAATTTTTCCTTGTAATAGAACTGGATTTTTTTAGATTTTCGATGATGAAGAGTAGTTCACCAGGCATTATAGGATCATATAAAAGAGTTTCTGTAAAAACTTTCTCATTAACTAAACCTTCAGAAAAAGAACAGTCAATATTTCTCCTGATGACATCAATCGAACCACTTTCAGATACAGAAATGAAAAAATTGTTGAATTGGTTAGCTATCTCAGTAGTATCAGTAATTTTGATATTATTTACTTTTATAGTCAGAGGCTTTTCATTAGGGGAGACACGACCTAAAATTTTGCTTACTACGTTCGATTCAGCTTTAATATTACCTTTCTTTTTTTTGAAGTTCAGCTAAGTAATAGTTTTCCTTACAGATTTTTATTTCTTTTGATAAATTCTTATATATTTTTTTATATTCAGCTTTAAGATGAATATTATTTGGATTGTTTTTACATTTTTTATGAAGCTTTTTTTTTTTTTTTGTTTACTCTATCTAAAATGTACCCTGTCATCCAATCTTTTAGGTGTTTGAACTTCCTCTTTTTTGCTGATTTTTTCATACAACAATCCAGATAATAACCTAGGTTTTGTATAAAAACATCATAGGCAAGTGAAGGATTGCTTTCATTATAGGCGTCTTACCAATTTTCAAAACGCAGAAGCAGGGTTTTTCATTACACAATAGAATATTCAATTCTTCAAGAAAAACATCTCTACTACTGTCACGAAGCCTATAGGCACATATTAAACAGTGTTTTTCATTATTTAAAGTAAAAGTTATTTTAATAAAATCCGCGGACACCAAATTATCGCTGACAACATCACACTTGAAATAGGCGCAGGGGCATAAGACCCAGGGAACTTACCCCCAATCAAAAAAATTGGGCTTTATGACCCACCAGAGTGGGTCATAAGGCCCAATCGCAAAGTGGGCCTTATTACCCACTCTGGTGGGTCGTAAGGCCCAACCAAAAATGATGGGGGTTATGTCCCACTACATGAAAATGACAACATTATATATATATTTTAAACCATTTCAAGAAGAAAAATGTCGATTCGATTTTGATTCGATTACTCGATATTGCCACCAAAAACAATTTTACAGGCATACCATCATAGAACAAAAATTCAGATACAGTATTTTCTTAGCTCCAAAGATAGTGGAGTTAATTGAAAACCAATTGCCTCAATCAGAAAAGCACTTTTTGATTGACAGGACTTTTAGTGTACTACCCTGTTATGCGGATGCAAGCAAAAAATTATCATATTAGTATGTACATTGCTCATGCCGAACACGTAAGTGCTTAAGTAGATGATAAATGAAAGACGTGATATTTAGGTTTTTATTTTAATCAAATTCTCTAAAACTAGAATTGTGTAAGTACGTATGCAAGTTTCTGTTTGTTTTTTAATTCTCAAGAAATTCAAATTGTATTGAATTGGAAACAACTAGAATATTATCTTTTCTAATTTCACAAAAAAACTATCGGAGAAAACAAAATAATAAAATTATAGCCATAAAAAATTTTATACTATAAACAAATAGAATTTGATTTTTTTAAAGATTTAAAAACAAACAGAAACATACATTTATATGTACTTACATATGCAAATAAAGTTTTAGAAAATTGGATTAAATTAAAGCCCAAAAATCGCCGCGATTCTATTTGTTTATAGTATAAAATTTTTTATGGCTATAATTTTATTATTTTGTTTTCTCCGATAGTTTTTTTGTGAAATTAGGAAAGATAATATTCTAGTTGTGTCCAATTCAATACAATTTGAATTTCTTGAGAATTAAAAAACAAACAGAAACTTGCATACGTACTTACACAATTCTAGTTTTAGAGAATTTGATTAAAATAAAAACCTAAATATCACGTCTTTCATTTATCATCTACTTAAGCACTTACGTGTTCGGCATGAGCAATGTACATACTAATATGATAATTTTTTGCTTGCATCCGCATAACAGGGTAGTACACTAAAAGTCCTGTCAATCAAAAAGTGCTTTTCTGATTGAGGCAATTGGTTTTCAATTAACTCCACTATCTTTGGAGCTAAGAAAATACTGTATCTGAATTTTTGTTCTATGATGGTATGCCTGTAAAATTGTTTTTGGTGGCAATATCGAGTAATCGAATCAAAATCGAATCGACATTTTTCTTCTTGAAATGGTTTAAAATATATATAAAATGTTGTCATTTTCATGTAGTGGGACATAACCCCCATCATTTTTGGTTGGGCCTTACGACCCACCAGAGTGGGTAATAAGGCCCACTTTGCGATTGGGCCTTATGACCCACTCTGGTGGGTCATAAAGCCCAATTTTTTGATTGGGGGTAAGTTCCCTGGGTCTTATGCCCCTGCGCCTACATTTTTTACAATTTTTTTTGAGTTTCTACCACATTAACATTATACAAAAATTTACAATTTCATTTTTTTATTTGATCTAAATGTCTTTTGATGTGCCTGCCTGATTCCATTTTGCACAGGTTCATTCGCGGACCGAAAACCTTAATTATACATGCTTTTGTCCATTGTTAACTATTTTTTACAGTATTAAAATCACGAATCATGACTACTCCACCGATTTCAAATTTCCTATCGCCCGTGTTACTCATTAACTCTTTTTTAAACGGCTTTGGATTTAAATTAGCTGGAGCTAACATATCAAGTTTATTTCTTGGTGCATACTTAAATATCAAAGATGCAGGAGTAACCTTTGTAGAACAATGCTCTGTGTTTCGGTAATCAAATAAGAACTTAGTCAAAACCTCATCTACATCGTCATTTTCTCTAGCCCTAATCACATCCGGGTGGAGTAAGGCCCTGAGAGATGCCATACGACTTCAAAAAAAACTTTACTCTGCTCGGACACAAATTGAGTTCCGGGACACCAAATCTTGAAAACACATTTTGAAGACACTTTATGTAAAATGTAGAGTTGGGTGTTTTGGTGTAAAACACTTCAACTCATTTAGAAAACGCGTCGATTACGACTAGAAAATTCAAGCCTTTAAAAGGTCCTGCGAAATCTACATGAATTCGCTACCACGATTTTCCTGGCTTTTCCCGATTAATAAGCAATGGCTAGAGCATAGAGCTTCCTTCTCTATAACCCCGTATTTTTGCTCGGATTTTGATAAACAACGTGAAGCGAATTCTATCGGTCGTTCAGACCCGTCCGGAAAAGTGTGTACTAAGACTGCTCCTATGCCCACATTTGATGCATCGCAAGTAAGCACTAAAGGTTTCGGATTATAGTGAACTAAAACCGTATTTGACATGATTTCGTCTTTCATACTTCGAAATCGTATATCGGAAACATTTTTGTAGCTAAACTTGCAATGAATCGACCGAAATAATTAACAAAGCCACAAAAAGATCGAACATCCGAGATACATTTCGGAACTGGAAAATTCGTTACAGTTTCATCCCGATTTACTTTAACCAAACCTTTACTTGAAATTAAATACCCTAGATACTTAATTTCATCCTTCGCGAAAACACATTTAGTTTTGTTTAATTTCAAACCCGCACTTTCAAAAGTCGCGTGAAGTCTTTCGTTATGTTTCGTTAGACTGGGTGCCGAAATCGCCCAAAAAATTTACTACTCCTTCGATACCATGTAAGACCCTTTCTATTTCTCTTTGAAAAATGCCCGTGGCTGGCTTAATACCAAAAGGTAGTCTATTCATCAAAAAGTTACCAATGTAGGTATTCCACGTGACCAACTCTCTTGATGACTCGTTTAACCCTGGAAGGACATCCTTCGTCGAATCGACGAACACTTCACTTATTTTTTATGATTTTTCTTCAACTATTCACCCCCCTTAATTGTATCTTCGTACAACACCAGTTGGTGTGGTAATCTAACTGTGGGCAGACGTATGGTATCCTGTGAATTATAAAAATACGTATTGCTTACAGGTTTGTTCGTCGAAACGACGAAGCATGACCTTTGTGTGACTTTTTTTTTGTTTGGGCTTGCTAATTTTTATTATTTTGGATTTTTTTTTTTGTTGTTTCTTATGACAGAACAAAATGAGTTACAATTAGCAACAAACGCATAATATGTTTAGTATCAAAAAAAAAAAAACCGCTATGCCATCGAAACTATATGAAAAAGCTACATTTTGATCTTGTCAAGGAACATAATATGTCACGAAGACTGGACACACAAACTCTTACTACTAAAACTAGGAGGAGAATCAAAAATGTTTTGGCCGATGGCCAAGGAATTTGTCAAGGCAATATTCAGTATTCTTGGGCTGAGTGAAACGAAGTGGAGGGGAAAAGCTGAATACAGCGCAACCTCAGAACTGACTAAGATGTTGTATTCCGGGGAGGAGGACACAGGCAGTGGTCAAAGACTGAATGGTGTTGCCTTAATGCTAAATAAGAAGGCTAGAAAAAGTTTAATTTCCTGGGAACCAGTTTCGGCGAGGATAATGACTGCGAGGTTTAGCTCAAAAATTCGCAAAATCACCATCATCCAGTGTTACGCCCCGACGAACGATGCAGCGGAGGACGACAAAACTGCGTTCTATGCTCAGCTGAACTCGGTATACAACAATGTTCCAAAAGGAGACATAACTATCATCATGGGGGATCTCAATGCCAAAGTTGGCCCGGACAACGTAGGCCTTGAACGCGTTATGGGTAGACATGGCTTGGGCCAGCGAAATAACAACGGTGATTTGTTTGTCGATTTTTGTAACGCTCATCAGCTGGTGGTTGGTGGAACCCTGTTTCCACACAAGACCTGTCACAAAGTCACCTGGGTCTCCCCTGATGGTCGAACACAAAATCAAATCGACCATTTTATTATTCAACAACGATAGAGAAAATCACTTTGCGATGTGAGAAATGAGAGAAGTGCGGATATAGGTAGCGACCATCACCTGCTACTAGCAACTTTACGGCTACGAACAGCTGCTATCCGGAGACGTTCAGAAAATACAGCAAGCAGGCCAAAATTCAATACAACAGCTCTAAGTGACCCAAATATTTGTCGTGATTTTGCCAACACCCTCAACGACAAGGCGTCAAAGGTGGACTTGAACGTTAATATTCCCATTGAGACGATGTGGGACAAAGTTAAAAGGGTTTTTGTGGAAGCTGGATCTGAAACGGTACCGAGGCAATCTAGAGATAGGGACATTTGGATATCCCAAGACACCTGGGACAAAATTACACACCGCAGAGCACTCAAAATAAATATAAACAAGGAAACTGATGCTCATCGGAAATCAGTTATGCGAATCGAGTACAGAGCAGCTCACAAGGTAGTGCAGAGGTGTGTGAGACGAGATAGGAGGGCCAGATTGGACAAATTGGCGGAGAGTGCGGAAAATGCTGCAAGAAGAGGTAATGCAAGGGTGTTGTATACGATTACTAAGGATCTTGTAGGTCAACAAAGTAGCAACAACAACCACCCTGTTCTTGACACGAACGGTCGTATTCTAGTGTCAATAGAAGACCAGTTGCGAAGGTGGAAGGAGCATTTTTGTGCACTGTTAAATGATGAGCAGAATGCAAATGCCGATTTTCTACTGCCGGACATACGTAGATCTTCCAGAGGCATTAATACTGACCCCCCGACAAGTGAAGAGTTAAGAACCGCGATATTACTTTTAAAAAACAACAAAGCAGCTGGACTGGATGGCATACCTACTGAATTCCTCAAAGCAGACCCCGACTTGGCAGCCGATATATTGTTGCCACTTGTTGAGGCTATTTGGGTAAACGAAACCTTTCCCAGGGAATGGAAAGACGGAGTTATCGTCAAGCTACCGAAGAAAGGTGATCTAAAGAATTGTAATAACTGGCGTGGTATCACCATTTTGTCCGTATTTCCGAAGTTGATGGCAACTACTATTCTCGAGAGGATAAAATCTAAGATCGAGTCTACTCTCAAGAGGCATCAAGCGGGATTTCGCAGTGGTCGATCATGTGTCGATCACATTAACACCTTGCGAATTATTCTTGAACAATCATCGTAGTATCAATCGCCGCCTTACCTCATGTTCGTCGATTTCGAAAAGGCCTTCGATCGCGTTAGTCGCGATGCTATCTGGAGATCGCTTGGTGCTAGAGGTATCCCGGATAAAATTGTTGCTCTTATAAAAGAATCGTACAACAACGCAAGGTGTGTCGTTCTGCACAGTGGACAGCTTTCCGATGCATTTGAAGTTCGACAAGGAGTGAGACAGGGTGATGTTTTGTCACCGATTTTATTCTTACTGGCAATCGATGATGTTATGACTGCCACGGTGGGTGAAGGTGAAAGACTTGGTATCCAGTGGGGCCTCTTTCACAAGTTAAGCCATTTGGACTATGCTGACGACATCTGCTTAATGGCAAACGGAGCTGGAGCCCTTAACCAAATGTGTCACTCTCTTCAACAAAATGGTGAGGCAACTGGCTTAAAGATTAACGCCAAGAAGACAAAAACAATGCACACCAGCCGGAACCAACAACAGCAGGTTATTGTGAGGCAGGAGACAATAGAAGAGGTCACTCAGTTTAACTATCTGGGTAGTTATCTATCATCCAACGGTGGAACAGACTTGGACGTCAGCAATAGAATAAATAAAGCTCGTAGTGCATTCGGAATGCTTTCTCCAGTGTGGAGCTCTTCAAAAATATCACTTCGTACTAAGTTGAGACTCTTTGAATCCAATGTTAAATCCGTGCTGCTTTATGCCTGTGAAACGTGGAAATGCTCTACTAACATCTCGAGTAGGTTGCAAGGCTTTGTCAACCGTTGTCTGCGTTACATCCTAAAGATCCGATGGCCACAAACAATGTCCAACAATGATCTGTGGCTTAGGACTGGACAAACAAAAGTGGATGAAGACATCAAGCAAAGAAAATGGCGCTGGATTGGCCACACACTGAGGAATCCTGATGACAACATAGCAAAGCAGTGCTTTGAATGGAATCCTCAAGGTGCGAGACGGATTGGAAGACCAAAGGAAACATGGAGGTCAACTGTCATGAAGGAAGCTCGGTCGCAGAATTTGCAGTCGTTTTCACAGCTGAGGTATCGTGCTAGGAATAGAGAGAGATGGAAGGATCTGGTTGCCGCCCTATGCTCCAGTAGGAGTTAAAGTGTTGCTGTCAACAGCTTCCGGACACTAAGAAGAGAAGAAGAATATTCAAAATCAATAAGCGGAAAAAAAGAAAAAATTGTGGATTTTGTCCATATTCCAATAGGGGAATGGCAAAATCTTCATGTTAGAAATGCAAGAAAAGCATCTGTGGCGAGCACATAATTGAAGCTTATGCCTCTTGTATATAATTTTTTTTTTAAATGCTTTTTGTAGTTCCAGTAGTTGATATGAACTAAAACTTTAAGTTTTTGGAATTATTTCCATAAACAATTTAATTTTACTATTTTTTGTTGATTTTTTTTAAAGACAATGGCAGTATGTGTAACAAAATAAACTGATAATTTTAATTTTATTTTTAAAGGCCAAAAACATATCGATACTGGATATCAATAAATTGCATTTGTTACTCAAAAACATTTTCAAGAGTTTCATTTAAAATTTTTGAGATCAAAGTCAACTCAGTACGGATAAGATAGGTTTAAAGCTGAGCTTCGTCGATTCGACGAAGGATGAACTTAGTGCGCGTAAAATATGCATGTCCTTCCAGGGTTTTAATTCTATCTGATTATATGCGTTAGCTAAGTCTGTTTTGGAGAAAACTCGTCCATCTTTGATATTATTCGATATGTCTGATATTCGCGGCAGAGGATGATTCGTGTCTTTTAAGAACTTGTTTGTCGTTATTTTATAATCTGCGCATATTCTTATTTTCCCGTTTTCTTTTGAAATTGGCACCAGGGGTGTTCCCCACTGTGTGCTTTCGGTTTTCGTGATAACACCGCGTTTGACTAAATTGTGAATTTGACTCTCTACTTCTTCCCTGAAAGCAAATGGAATCTGGCGTGCTTTAACAAAAATTGGTTGGATGTTGCTGTCAACTTCAAGACTAACTTTACGATTTTTTAATTTGCCGTAATCATCCGAAAAAAGTGAATCGTTTTTTTTTATAATTGTTTTTAAATTTTCTTCATCTGAGACTAAAGCATTTATTTGAATTGGTTTTATTCGAAAAGCCTTAAGAAAATCTCTTCTGACTATTGGGTTTTTACCCCTATCGATAACCAAAAACTTAAAATATCTTACAATATTATTGTGGTTGATGTTACCAAACATTGAACCTTTCACTGTTAATGAATTTTTAACGTAACCAGAAATACTGGCGCAATCTCTTTGCAGTTTGATATCTTTAAAAAAACGCAAATACGTTTCCCAAGGAATAACTGAAACGGCTGCACCCGTATCAACTTGGAATTCTACCTTTTTATTAAATAATTCTCACTCAATGTCCATAGAATCAGTAATGGGTTCATTACTTTTAACAGTTGAAATATATTTTGATGATTTTTTCTTACGTGGACATTTGCACATAGACGCCATGTAGCCAACTCGTTCGCAATTGAAACATGTGATATCTTTGAATTTGCACTGCTGAGGTTTGTGGTTATCAAAACCGCAATGTTGTTTCTGCTCTGGGACTCTTCTTACCCGTTCTCTGCTGCTGTTGCCCTGTCCTCTGTTGCTTTTGTTGCTTCTGATAGCTCGTTTTAATTGCGCATATGTTTTCAACATGTGCGCCATCGTGTCGTTTTTGAAATTTTTTTGCTGTTTCCAATGCTTTGGTTAGTGTAAGCTTCTCATCGTCACACAATTTCTCAAAAACAAATCCAGATGTTCCAATGACAAATTTATCCAAAAGCATGCTTTCCAATCGGCTACCAAATTCACATGCCTTTGCAAGATTACGCAGCCTGATAAGGTACTCTTGCGCAGTTTCGTTTTCTTTTATTCCAGCTTCGTAGAACGTTCGTCTTTCACAATACAAAATCGTGGGAACTGTGAAATTATTGTTGAATATTTTGTTTAGTTTGTCGTATGACTTCTCTGTTCTCTCCAGGTGTCTTGGGTCTCCCAGTAAATTGATGAGAGCTGCTCTTTTTTTAATGTCGTCGGTGATTTCGGCCTGTCAGAAATATTGCTCCAGACGCCATTTGAACACAGATTACTTCTGTACATCGTATTCAAATGAAGGAATACTGAGTACTGCTGATGCAGGGTTCATCAAAAAGCAGGACTGTTCAACTGTTGTATTTGGATCACTGCATTGGGGTAAATTCACTGGCATTTTAGCACGTGTAGGAGGTGCACAGAATGTATGAAATGCAAGGCTATCCAACAATTTTTTGACCCGCACAAACTTTCGCAATCACTTTACTCGTCGCCAATGTTATGTCGCAAGACTAAATAAAAATCATTCCGTAATATGCTTTAAGATTTATTTATTATGAAAAGACAACTTATTTTAAACCCTCTGCGACTGACGTGGTGGTCTGACAGACACCACAAAATGTAAAATCTGTTATATCGCCCCTATTTTTTGAGATTTGACCGGTGCATTCTCAGTACCTTACAATTGTACGTTCGAGCATGCGTAAGTGTATAATCAGCTGTCGTTGCGTGCTCAGAGTGTGTTTTATAAGGTAGGGTGTCTACGAGACCACCACGTCAGCATTAAGGTAGGTGTCTGTGAGACCACCACCTCAGTGTTATTGTTTTATTTTCATAGTGTCTGTGAGACCACCACCTCAGTGTTATAGTTTATTTTCATAGTGTCTGTGAAACCACCACCTCAGTGTTATTGATTATTTTCATAGTGTCTCAAAGACCACACGTCAGTAAAACTGATTGGTAGAGCATAATTTATGTGTTTTCTTTTTTAAATGGCTCACTTAAATACCAATAATGAGTCGCAATGGTTAAAAATGATTGCTGTGATTGTTTGAAGCTTATCTGTCTTCAATGCTCGAAGCCAATTTGTGAAAACTGCCAAAAAAATTTGTGATTTTAGTTTTTAATTTAAATTTTTTTCAACCGATGGATTCAAATTTTTTTTTATTATTATTATTATTATTATTATTATTATTATTATAAGTGTTAACTTTGAGAATTTAATAATTTGAATGAAGAAAATATTTATTTTGATATTTTAAAATTTTTTTTTATAAAAGCGGTACGTTATGAAGAGATATTTATGTTATAAATAAAAATTATTACCTTACATGTGCTTTTTTACTTAACATAATATGAGCTATTAAATCTAGTAAAGAATACTCTAAGCTTCAAAATGGAATGATTAAAAAATATAGTTAAGTCTAGTTTTTGAAATACAAGCTTTCCAAATGGTGTCAGTGGAATTGCAACAAAAAAGTCACGTCAGTCGCAGAGGGTTGATACCAATGTTTTATAATTTATTAATTTAAGAATGACTATTCGGCTTGACATTTGGATCTTGGATGAGAAGTGAAAATCCATCTACATGCGGTCATCCAAACGTCAAATTGTGGAAAGTAATTATTGTAGAAAGTTATTGTGGAAAGTGTATTGTGGAAAGTGTATGGTGGAAAGTGTATATGTGCTGCCAAATGCATACATCACACTCTTCCTCTAAGACATTTGTACTACTTTAAAGTCTTAAAAGTATTTTTTATCAGAAGTGGCTATTTTTCAATAAGAAGTATTCCTCGCCAGAATTTAAGAGTCAATATCTTGAATTAGTTAACATCCCTTCTTATAAAAAGATACATTTTAGAAAATTCTTTACAATAATTGCTCCCTCAGCTGTTATTGCCCACTTTTCTACAGAATGTTAAATCTTGGCTTTTCGAACACAATCACAATCAAATTGAACATCTATTGTCGTAGAAACATGAAAAAACACCTTCATTTTCTCTTTTTTTTGCTCACCTTGCACACAACAACAGTTATATTGATTTATTGTTTTGATGAGCATTCACCACTAGCTCTTGCTTTTAAGCTATGCTAAAGAATGTCTCTTAATTTGTTTTGTTGCGGTAATTTAATGAAAAATATGTATATTGAAGATCACTCCTTTTAAAGTACAAATAATTTTTCAAATTATCTGGCTTTTCTAAACAATGTCTAACTATCAATAATTTGTTATTATTTCCAATATTGTTATTTTCATTTTCTTCTTAACTTTATTTGCATCGAAATGTCATTGTACCTAACAAAAAAAAATTAGTAAACAAAAATTAATTGAATTGAAAATTTAATTGAGTTGACGACCCAAGCAAACGTAAAAAGGAAAATGACCTCTGGATCTGCACATGTAATGTAAGATCTCTTGCCCTGGACTGCTGCAAGGCAGACATAACCGCCATTCAAGAAGTGCGATGGAGTGGACCGGTCATAAAGAAGATGAAAAACTGTGACATCTACTATGGCGACTGCTACAGACAACAGAAACAGTGCTAATTTGGATTCGGATTTATTGTTAGAGGAAGACTTAGGTGATTAGCCAAAATCCAGCTGATGAGCGTATAATAACCATACGCATTAGGCTGATATGCGCCCACGCCCCCACATAAGAGAAAGACGACAATTCCAAAGACTTTTTCTGCGAGCTCCTCGAAGAAACATATGAGCAGTGCCATAGACATGACGTGAAAATCGTTCTTGGCCTTGTTGTCCTTGCTGTAGCCAAGGTACGAATGAGGATATCTTAATCACGACCCGCACAAAGTAGCGCTGTGAAGAGATATGACGTCGGAAAGCTACAATCGCAAGAGATTGCCAATGCCTTATCCAATCGAGTGTCCCTTCAATTATCCCTGAATCCCATGCCGTCAGCATTAAGCATTGAAGACCAGTGGCAGCAATGCCAAGAAGCCATCAGAACCGCTGCCTCTGAGGTTCTGGGTTTCACTCGGCCACCAAAACGAAACCCATGGTTCGATGAAGAATGCAGGCAGGCAAATGCAGCCAAACAAAAAGCACGACAAATGCTGATGCAAAAACGAACAAGGGCTGCTTACCATCAGTATAACGAGATCTACAAGGAGAAAAGAAGGGAAGAACACCGAATTCTCAAAAAGAAAAAGAAGCAGCATGAGAAGCGCTCGTTTGAGGAAATTGAGAGTTGACATGAAGGGAATGAGATTCGGAAGTTTTACCAAAAGGTAAAAAGATCCTGTCAGGGTGGCAAGCCCCGAACTCAAGCCTGTAAAGACCAGCAGGGAAACAAAGTTATAGAGTCACAGTTGCTACTGAGGATCTGGAAAGATCACTTCTGCAAACTGCTTAACGGCGATTAGGACACAAATACCGCTGTCAGGCAGATTTTCCCATTCAGCTTGGACGATGATCAAGAATGCCGTCCTCCTAACCTAGAAGAAGTTAAGCTTGTCATATGTAAATTAAATTCAACTAAGACTGCAGGTGCAGATGGCCGAACTTTTCAGGGCAGCTGGAGACAAGTTGGAAAGGAGCATGCACCAGCTGATCTGCATGATATGGTCGGAAGAAAGCATGCCCGATGAATGGAACCTCAGTATCATATTCCCGATCCTAAAGAAGGGAGATCTCACAATTGCGCCAATTATAGAGGGATATGCCTCCTTCACGTCGCTTATAAGATATTGTCTGCTGTACTATGTGAACGTCTGAATTCTGAACCCCACGTCAACAACTAGATAGGTCCTTATCAATGTTGGTTTAGACCAGAGAAGTCCACAATAGACCAAATTTTCACATTACGGCAGAACTTGGAAAAACCCGAGAATATAATATCTATTTACACCATCTTTTTATCGATTTCAAGGGTGCGTATGACAGTATTTACAGAGACGAGCTGTACAGAGTCATGACTAGTTTCGGCATCCCTGTAAAACTCATACGACTGTATAAGATGACTTTAGAGAGTTAACGCTGCTTCGTCAAGTTCGGCAGAGAACTCACCGAGACCTTTGATGTCGAAAAAGGCTTAATAGGTAAGGCGACAAACTGTCGTGCCATTTCTTCAACATCATACTTGAAAAGATTGTACCGTTTTTACTGTTTTGAATACCACACGTCTAAAAAACACTACTAGTACTTATCTGAAAATCATGTCGATTACGTTTTTTAATCATTGTAGCGATTCAACAGAGACATATGTGTGTGAGTGAGTGACATTGTTGTTTTGAGTGAGTTACTTTCACATTAATCATTCATTTGCTTTTCAATGCTAAGTTCGGAAACGAAGGAATCCAACGAAGAAAAGACTCATTGATACCAAAAGCACGCATTTTCTTATTGAAAGCTTGATACCAAATTCTATCAAATCAAAAGTAGACCTTTTTCTACGAAAGATATACTGAAGGTCAGAAAGAAGCTACTGTTGTTCAAAAAATTTTATGAGTTGACGGTACGTATATCAAAGTTTCCATGACCATGGAAAAAAGAGATGTTAATGCAATTGGATGCGTATTGGAGGAGATTTGAATAAGCTGAAAAGTGAGGGATGAGGAAGTAATACAATCATGAAAAAAGCTTGAAAAGACTGTTTAACTCTCTTCGTGAATCGCATTTTATAGCCATTTCAATATTTTTTCGGTTTTTGTTTCTTGCAAAAAAAAAAAGTAAAAATTCATTTTTTAATTATTATTCTGTTTTTCCTTTCTTGTATTAATGAATTAGATTAAAAACAAAATTGTTTCTGTTACACATAGAGCTCTTTTTCATTTTTCTAGTAATAGCGAAATACAATGGGTGCCACATCCCCAGACTTTACTCTAAGATTGATGATTTAATTGTAGAATAGGTCGGTTCTCTTGAATATCGTCGTAATCCTACTTGCCTCTATTTAACCACTCTTTTTTACAAACAGTGCTAGTTAAATATTCAGTTACATTCCTTCCCTGAAACACTTTAGCCGAAACACTCGGTAGGAATGCTGACCAGTTTATTTTGAGGCTGACTGCGGACGTACAGCCAAGTATAAAGATTAATGTTTTAGTTACACAACCTGATTGTGAAATTCGTTTACTCTGCTTTTTCCTTGCATTGGGATTCACTTAAGTTCCAAAGTAATGAGCGTCGGTGTCTTTTACTTAATCATGTTCTATTTTCCTAAACGCTCGCACTATGGTTTACACCATACGAAAAGAGTTCAGACTAACCTCAATATCACCGCTTTATCAAAGGTTTCAGATAAGCTAATACACGAAATATAAAATTTTTCCCACAAACATTTCATACTGACCATGAAAGCTTGTTCTCAAACTTGAAAATAGCTTTCAATCTTAAGATAGGTAGTGCTGCTATGATAAAATTTATCACCCTCTTAAGCTTTTGTCTGTTGTTCAAAAAGGATCAATTTCGTTGTTATTTTGAATGTTTATTATAGTCACCCAAGACCAACAAACTACTCTACTATTAACTTATATGCAGATCAAGTTGATTTGAAGTCCAATTCAGTTTTCAAGTTGACCAAAGCTGATTACCGGTATTGGGATTTAAAGGAACATTTATATGGACCACTTTCACAGTACATCTCTATAGAAAAACTTTACACAATTAAAAAATCGTGGTAGATAAAAATAGTGTAGCACAACATGGGAGAAGCCTTCGGCCTAGCTCATTTCTCACACCATAACTTGGAGCGAACGAAGGTACCTTCCATTTTTCTTTGCCAATTCCAAACGTCTGTTTGGGAGAAAGGGTTCTTATGGGAGGAAATCAATATTAGAGAACTTACAAATTTGAGATTTTTAATTACGGAGTTCAATATTCCTCTTCAGCAGTTTTTAAGTTTCACTTTGCGTTTCCGTTCCCATGGGAGTATGGGGATGAAAAATAGTCTATGCTACTCCTACTCGGGGATAACAACCCATTGCAATGGTGAAAAAAATTTAAATCGAGGATGTGGATTAATGGTGGATCTACATTCATAAAAATTATGAAAATAAAATTCCGCAAAATGATGGTAGCGAAGTGAAAATAGAAGTCAAAGCTAAAAATGAAAACGCAGTAGCATTTGCAGTGAATGCGTTCATTCATCTTTCTGAGCATAAAGTTTCGTCAAGGTAGTTGACGAAAGAAATTTTATAGAACGTTTTCGCCATGCCATTTCCAGCATTTTTATTTTGAAATCATTAAAGAAAAGTTGTGCCGGCATTGTATACTCCACCCATTTTCCCATTTTCAAATTCTTAAATTTTGACCAGTAATTATAATTTAAAGTTGATTCAAAATAAAGCAAGATCTAATAAAATAAAAGAAGGAATCTATGAACATTAATTCGAAGTTGGAAACGTGGAATACGGCCAGGTAAAAACACAACAGGTTATATTGGTGATCCGGGTAAAAGGAACACACCCGACAAGGAATACACCCGATTGATTGCAACCACAACGCCCTTAAAAGTAAAAATTTTGGCCATTTACGCCAAACAAAGTATGGCACCGCAGACTGTACCTCTGCCATCGGCCGTAGAACCGCCACACACCGCTATCATTTTTTGATTCACACATTGGCCATCACGCGTTACCATTACACGCCATTTGCCAATTGCCATTATTCGTTGCATTTACGCTGCAATCATCATCGGCATCACACGTTGCCAATACCATCATCATCACACGTCGCTATCGTCAACCGCCAAAAAATTACCACCATGCTTTGCCGCAATGAGCGCAAAATCCTAACGTTCATCAACCTGAAGGCCAACAATTTAGAAACATACATTAGTCAGCGGGTATCCAGATTTTCAAGAACAAACATTGTATGGGTAAGAGCATTAAATTTTAACAGTACTGGCACATCTTTTTTTTTGTTAATAAGAATCAAACTTAAAATCGCTGTTCGTTAGTCTGGCTAAAACTCGAAAACGGCTGAACAGATTTATCTTTTCTTTATTTTAAAAATGTTCGTGTTGGTCTAGGGAAGGTTTAAAAGCATTTATTTCATCCCTATAATCCCACGGGAACAGAAACAGGAACGAGAACGGAAATCTTAAAGTTACTTGACAGATTCCAAAAATTCAACTCTAGGATGTTACATTTTCCCTCAGTGACATAGACTTATATTTTATTCATATATTTCCACGGGAACGGAAGATTCCCTCAGGAACAGGGTTGAGAATTGAAACTTAGAAACTACGGGAACCTTAAAGTCAATTGACCGATTTCAAAAAATTTGTCAACTCTAGGATGTTGCATTATCCCTCTATGACATAGACTTATATCTCATTTACATATTTCCACGGGAACGGAAGATTCCCTCAGGAACGGGGCTGGAAATGGAAACTTTAAAACTACTGGACAGATTTCAAAATTTCTTTCATCACTGGGATGCCACATAGTCCCAAAGTAACTTAACGTAGATTTCATGTCTATAATCCCACGGGAAAGAAAAAGGAACGAGAACGGGAAACTTAAAGTTACTTGACAGATTCCGAAAATTCTTTCAACTCTAGGATGTGACATTATCCCTCAGTGACATAGACTTATATTTCATTCACATATTTCCACGAGAACGGAAGATTCCCTCAGGAAAGGGGTTGGAAATGGAAACTTAGAAACTACGGGAACCTTAAAGTCAATTGACCGGTTTTTTAAAAAAAAAAATTCAACTCTAAAACGTTACATTATCCCTCTGTGACATAGACTTATATTTCATTCACATATTTCCACAGGAACGGAAGATTCCCCCAGGAACGTGGCGGGAAATGGAAACTTGGAAACTACTGGACAGACTTCAAAAATTCTTTCGGCGCTGGGATGCCACATAATCCCTCAGTAACTAAGCGTTCGTTTCATCCCTGTAATCCCACGGGAACAGAAACAGGAATGAGCAAAACATTCGCAAAACAAACGAATTGATTTGAAGTGATACTATACACTTTTATCTAAGCAATGACAGCGTCTTCTAGGTCTTTGGCAGAGATAAGGACCTCGAAGGGATATAGGGTTCGAAATGAAGTGGACGTTCTTTGGTTATTATGAAGACAAAAAGAATAAGAAATGAGTAAAGTAATAAAGGCTCGAAGAAGATTTTAATTTTGGCTCAGACGCAATAAGGGTATTGTTAAAATAAGTGCGTTTAAGATTGCATGTTGGTATTGTTCCGATTGTAAAAAGATATCAATTTACCTACTGGCAATTAAAATGTCCGCTTTTAAATTGGACATTTTAAAACTATCGAAAGGATTTGAGGAACTCCTTAAGATTTTCAAGGATAGTGTTTCCAATCTTAATTCGTTTTCTTCTCCACATAGTTCTGTGGATATTTCAACTTCTACTGATGATTTGGAGCCTATCATCATTGACAAGACCCAAACATTAGCAGACCTTCAACAACAAACGACTTCTGCTACCAGCTCGGCCTTAGCTTCAACCAAAAGCTCAAAAAGAAATCGTGATGGCTTAGTTATTAATCAAAACTCTAGTCCTCCTCCTAAGCGTAAAACATTGAGGAGCAATGCGAGCAGTTACCCAAGATGTAATTCAGTCCACTGCGTCAACGTTCGAAAACTCGGACTCTATGGATACGCAGCCTGTAATTGATCCAAATTCTCTGGGAATGAATGTCCTTATGGAAGCTGTTCCCAAACCTATATCTCTTTTTATCTCACGACTTAAACCAGAAATCACTACGGAAGATGTTTTGCGGCATCTGGTTGACAAAAAGAGTATCCCTTCTATTACGTCAATCAAATGTAATAAAATTAGTAAAAACAATAGCTTTGTTTCTTCATTCAAGTTAGTTGTTCCTCCTTCCCTCTCTAATTCTATTTTGAATAGTAATTCTTGGCCTGATGGTGATGGTACACTCATTAAAGAGTTTACATTACGCAGGAAAAAACCAATAAGAACTGAACGGACACCTGAGCCAAAAAACTAAACAGAATTACCCTCTTTTACCAAAATGTTAGAGGGCTTCGTACAAAAGTTACGAATCTTTATCTTAACTCTCATGTCTTCTCGCATGATATATTTGCCTTAACTGAAACCTGGCTCAATCCAAGTCATTTGGACACTGAGCTTTTTAGCCACGAGTTCTCAGTATATCGTAAAGACCGTCATTACGATAAGCCTGAAGATGTGGGAGGTGGGGCATTAAGTTCTGTAAGAAATACTTACATGTCTTCTCAAATCACTTTTCCTTTTCCAATTACAATTGATGTCTTATGTGTCAAAGTATCCGTACAGTTAAATAGTATATATGTCGTAAACGTCTATATTCCTCCAAAGAGTCCTGTCTCAGCTTATACTGAGCTCTCTTTAGTTTTAGATTATTATGTAATGGAATTGTCTTGTCTTAAAACCTATATTTTATTATTGGGCGATTTTAATTTGCCAGAAGTGAATTGGGTCCCTTCTAAAGACGGATCCTTTCAAGTAACATCAATGACTTCGTCTCAGCAAGAGCTTCGTTTACTTGACAATATCATTTCCTCAGACTTACAGCAAATAAGCTGTATTAGAAACTTTATGAATCGCATGCTCGATTTAGTTTTTTCATCTGACGCAGTTAGTACTGTTGTTCTTAAATCTAAGTATGGCATTACTAACTTAGATGATCTTCACCCACCTTTAGATATTTTTCTGGATTTAAGTTCTGATTTATATGTTCATAGTAACTCATTTGACTGTTCATACACTTTTGACTTTCGGAGAGCGAATTTCGATTTGCTTTCCGAAGAACTCACCAGAGCCGGTATAGATAATGTATCAGCTTCTGACAGTATCGACGATGCAGTCAAATGCTTTTACTTGATCTTGGAAAATTGTATGAACAAAATTATTCCCCGAAAAATCCTTAAGAATTCCTGCTTTAATCAGCCTTGGTATACCAAAGAACTAAAGATTCTGCGAAATAAGAGAAATAAGGCCTGGAAAGCCTACATTAAAACTCATTCTACAACTGACTATAGTGTTTATATTTAGTTTTTTGAAAACTTTAACACGCTCTCCAAAACTCTTTACTCCAACTACCTAAGACAGATGTCTTTCTCTTTAAGGGATGACCCAAAAAGTTTTTGGCGATTTGTTAATTCAAAGAAAAAATCTGATGGGTACCCAGCGAACTTTATTTCTGGTGATACTCCGCTAGTGAATACTAACGATATTTGTAATGCCTTCGCTAATCATTTTCGAAGCTCTTTCTGTGATACCCCCATAGTAATAGATGAAAACTACTTTACGTATTTGCGTAACTGCTCTCAAGTAAATTTCAATAATATCCCTGTTCATAGTCACAACATTTTAAAATATTTATCACTTCTGCAAGATGACTTTTCGTCCGGTCCGGATGGAATCCCGCCAGTTCTGTTAAAGAAATGCCGTTCCGTAATAATGTTCCCACTTCAATATCTCTTTCAGCTTTCAATCAAAATAGGTGTTTTTCCTAGTCTTTGGAAAAAGTCGTTTATCACTCCGGGTTTTAAAAAGGGTGATAAGATAGAAATAAAAAACTACAGGCCTATATCCAAGCTATCTTGCATTCCCAAACTCTTTGAACAGGTTGTTTATGACAGCCTCTCATTTTTTACAAAAAATATTATTTGCAGACAGCAGCATGGCTTTATGCAGAAAAGATCAACGGTAAAAAACCTTCTGTCTTTTCTTCACATATGTTCTAATGCCCTTGAAAATGGGTATGAGCTCGACTGTATTTACACTTATTTTTCCAAAGCATTCGATCAACTCTCTTATGATGTAATATTATATATAAGCTCAAAGCTTTTGGACTTCCAAAAATATTTATTGCATGGATTTGCTCTTATCTCTTATAGAACGTACCAAGTAAAATTTCGTAACAGCTTTTCTAGTCCCTTCAATGCTCTGTCGGGTGTACCCCAAGGCAGTCACCTTGGGCCTCTGCTTTTCATTATCGCAATCAATGACGTTGTTTCATGCATTTCGTATAGTGAAATTCTGATTTTCGCAGATGATATGAAATTTTTTAAATCCATTCAATATACTACTGATCGCGTACTTCTTCAAAAAGATATCGATAGCTTTGGAACATGGTGTGGAAAGAATGGTCTTAGTCTTAACCCTTCGAAGTGCCAAACAATGACATTCTCGAAAAAACGTGAACCTAGCAAAGCTATATACTTAATGTCTGGTCATTCATTATGTAGTGTCTCAAGTTTTCGTGACCTAGGTGTTTACTTCAGTATTAACCTTTGAATTTAATGAGCATATAAGCTCAATAGTAAGGAAAGCAAATTCTATGCTAGGTTTCATAAAAAGGTGGTCAAAAGAATTTGATGATCCTTATGTAACATTATCTTTGTATAACTGTTATGTTCGTCCAAATCTCGAGTACGCCCCACAAGTTTGGTCTCCCCTATATGAAATTCATAAACATCGTATCGAGGCTGTACAACATAAATTTATACGTTTTGCTTTGAAGGGTCTTCCTTGGGAAGATCCATTCAATCTACCTCCTTATGAACATCGAATCAAACTTTTGCAATTGCAAACCCTTAGTCAAAGACGTATCAACAACGACCTAGTATTTTTCCATCAGCTTTTGACTGGCTTTATAGATGCTCCTTACTTGCTCTCGTCCATAGGTTTTAACTACCGCGGAGGATCTCACCACTTGCGTAATTTGGAATTGATTCATTGCCCCCATCATAGAACCAATTACGGCATGAATGAGCCGCTATCGCGCATGAGTAGATTATATAATTCTAACTCCCTACTTTCAGATTTCAACATTAATAAATATCGTTTAAAACAAAAATTTAAAACCAGCGCTCAACATGCATGATTTTTGTTCAATGTTTCTTAGTTTATTGTTTTTCATAATATTTTTAGTTTATACCTTGTTTAATTTTTAGTAGTTTTGTTTATTGTATTTCATGTTAGGTGTTCTATATTGTATGTCACTATTTGTATTTTTTTTTTTCATATATATATTTTCTATACGTTCTTTTTGTGCTGGTGTTGGTGTTTTCTAACCTCTAACACTTGCATTTATGATGAAGAGCGTAGATAAGTACGTACAAATGAGCTTGCTCTAAGCTTCGTGCGACTTAGTCTCTGAGATGCAAAATCCATCTGGTGGTCTCTGTTACCATGTTGAACGGTGCAGATGCTGACACCTTGATGTAGTTTAGTTTAAAATGACTTTTATTTTATGTATAAAGCTAACAATTATTTAATAATTTCTTAAGTCTAATTGGCTTGGCCTTTGGCCGTCTACCAAGTTGACAATATATAATTTTAGTTTTGAATTTATTTAATGAAACATAATTATTAATAGTTAAAAATCACCCTCTAAAATTCGTTTTCTATATCGAAGTGCAGCTACAGTGTAGTTGTATAAAGCATCCCATCCTCTTTCTCCGCTTAGAACTCTTAAGGCTTCTCCCTCTTCAAGGACATCTTTTGAAAATATTATTACGCGTAATTCCTTCAAAATTGGACAAACTGCAAGGAAATGGAAAACATTTTCTCTAGTGCCCATGTTGCAAAGTTCGCAGAGTGTTGGTAGATCGGTGCGGTGGGGAATGAAATTTAGGCTGAGTATCTCACCTCTTATTCTAAATATAGTGCTGATTTTTTCCACAGAATAGCAATTCAGGAAGTATGTATTTTTACCAAGATTGTAATTTAGTCTGCTATAATAGTTTCTGAAGATAGACGCTCCAGCCTCTTCAATATATCTTTCATAGGATAGTTGACCTAATTTCTCCAACATTGAGTTGAATTTCTCTCTTAGTGTGAAGGGTTGTTCGTTTGGCTGAATAACTATTTCTGTTCCACACTCCGACGCAAGTTCATTCCACGATTTGCAGATATTCCCGTTGAATTTAATAACATTTTTCAGAACTATGTGAGGTATTCTTGTGAAGATGGAGATGGTCGATCTCCAATACTTTTATTACATAATCGAAGTGCATTTTCAAGGTAAATAGGAACATAGGTGGAGTACAAGTTTCAATGTATAACATATAATTTGGAGTGTTTCTCGGCAATCGAAACATCCTCTTCAAAAAGTATCGTAGAAACTTTTCAACGGAATCGTATATGAACTATAACCCCATACCTGAGCTCCGTAGAGCAGTATAGATGCAGCAGTTGAACGGAAAACCTTTTGTTTTGCAGTATGAGAAATGTAATTGTTCTTAATGCAACGATCCCATATCGATGAAATGGCTCGCTAAGCATCTGCTAGTTTTTCTTCAAGATGTGGACTTACGTTTAAATTTGCTGATATTAGCATTCCAAGATATTTGTACTTGCGTACGATTTCAACCTCCTCACCGTTGAAGTTCCACTTTTCCGAACGCGAGTAGCGTCCATTGCCATCTCTAAAAATCATAATTTTAGATTTCTGTAGGTTGACTGTTAAATTCCAGCTTTTACAGTATAAGTCGAGTCTGTTGATCATTCGCTGTAGACCGTCCACAGAATCACTGAAGAAAACAATGTCATCTGCATACATTAAAGCTGGAATTTTTACTCCGTAGAAATTTATCCCACCATGTACTGCATCAGTTATATTATTAATATATTAACTGCTTACTGGTACAGATTTTCTAATAATCTCTGTTAATTTTTCAATATCAAGTAGACTATTTTGATTTGTTAAGTCTTCAATAAGTTTGTTCATGTTTTGTTCATAGATTGATCGCGTTCTTTCATTCCACATGAATTTCGGTAGAAGACATAACTGTTTCAAGCCCATGTTGTTTTCACTCGAGGTTGCAGAGAATGTTACTTCTAGGGGCATATGGTCTGAATATATCTCCACTCCTACTTTGAAACTATCCAAGATCGAGTTCCATTTTCCAGCTATAAAGCAATAATCAATGACTGAGCACGAAGTTCCACGAAGAAAGGTAAATTCACCTTCAGCATCACCTACACAACTGCCATTCACCTTGATGTATTCAACAAGTGTCACAAGCTTCAGCAAACGGGACGGGAACAACAACATTAGCGGGAACTTGGAAAATATTGGACCAATCAGCAAAATTTTTTTAATATTTGAATGTTTCATTGCTCCTGAGTTTTAAAGATTATATTTCATTCCCATATTCTCTCGGGAACGGAAACGGGAATGGCGAAATAACCAAGAAACTGGAAAGTACTGAAGGGATTACAAAAATTCTTTCACTGTTAGAATGCTTCATTGTCCCTGAGTAATCTAAACTATATTTAATCACCATTTTCCCACAGGAACAGCCTAGCGCACTTCTCACAACCATACATTGTAAGGGAATGGAGAGGACCTTCAATTTTCTGAACCGCTGCTGGAGCGATTTTCTTCAAAATTTGCACTTAGGGTCTTTGAAGCAGCCTACAGAAGGGATTTTTAGAATTGAGTTTCTTGATGTAAAAAAAGTTTGAGTTTATGATGTAAAAAAAATGTCTAAGAACGGTCCCTTTCATAGCACGGTTTATTTCAAACCCGACTTTCTCGTTAATAGCCTGCACGATATTAACAAAATTTAATACCGGATGTTCCGTAATGCGTTTTACATACTTTGGGATGTGATTCTTCGTCATATTGTAAGAAAAAAATTGCTTTACAGTAAAGTCCGTTTCTAAAGTTTGACATCACTTTTTGACAATTTAAAAAAGGCTAACTTTGTTGTTCACTGACCTGTGTTAAATTCGATATCTCTGTCAATACTGATGATAGAGACCTTATCTAAGAATTAATTTTTTGCAGAAATAATAATCTTTACAACTGTTATTAAGTTGAGCTCCTATCAGTGGCGGCGCTAGACCTCACGAGGACGTCGGCGAGATTGTGTTTGCGAGGCCCCTATCAAGAAAACGATTAATTTTACACCTTACACAAATTAAAGTTAAACTAGAGTATGAGTAGCCGATTTTTATTGCTAATCAAATCATGAAAACAAATTTCACAATTAAAACATTAAAAAGGACGAACTTTTCGACTTTTGGCCTCACTGAACTTTTTCAGGATTTCGTGATAACTAATGCTAGCCGCTATTTCAGCTCCAATTGATAAAACTGATAGCGCAGATTGTCTTTCTTATGTCATTGCTCATTGTGCTTCTCAAGTATGGCTTAATCAATTTCGACTTCAAAAAGCTTCTTTCAGCGGAAGCCGCACTGACGGGAAATGTGAGGAATTATTCTAATTGTTAGTTAACATTTGGATATACCTATACGTATTCTAAGTTATTTTCCAAAATGTATTGAATCAGTTGTTTCGCATCGTTTATAGAGTCTTGTTAGTTAATTTTTAAAAGTTGGAATTCTTCATAAAGCTCGAAAGGCTGAATGTCACTGTCTCCACCTTCCCTTCCCTTCTTGAGAAGGTCTTCATTTGGTTTAGTTTTTAAATAATTGATATCATAAATGAAACCAAAATTTTCGAAATACTTATTGAGCGATTCAAAACGACATTCGGTGTCGGTTATAATTGCATCAATAATTTAGTTAAAGAAGTTCACTACTCTGTATTGCATTTCAAAAGATTCATTGAAGTTCATCAACATGATGTTCATAACCGAAGATTCTTTTTTTCCTGGCTATTCGCTTTTCTTTAAACTGAGATACAATTTTGAAAGAACTTTTCTCTACAAGTAATCCAGCTTGTGCAATTCTGTCCTCAGATCCTGTCTACTCTCCCATTGTGTTTCAGGCCGAGGTTTTAATGTCAATTTTAATCAAGTTTTAACAATATCCCAACGCTTAGTTGACTTTGCAAATAGCACATAGATTTTATTGATGAATCCAAAAAAGTTTTGGCTGTTGTAGAAGAATAAGCTGCATCAATCAAAAGGAAATTCCAACTGTGGCATCCACACGGCGCGGCGGGCGTGAAGAATGCTCTTGGGTTTATATTGAGTATTCTTGTTCTGATATTTTTATTAATACCGACCATATTGGCGCCGTTATCATAACCCTGTCCTCGACAGTTTTGGATAACTAGACCATTTCTTTCTAGTTCTTTTAATATTGAATTTGTTAAATACTCTCTCGTTGTTCCTGTGACGGCAATAAACTCAATAAAATGTTCTTCTATTGATCCAGTTGGGGAATTGCTATCTCAATACTTTTGACATTTGTTCAACGCGGCTTATATTCCTGATACAATCGAGCAAGAAGGCGTAGTATCTTGCTTGTTTAATTCTGTGAAAAATTTCTTCAATAACTTATTTAGACATTATTGAAATAAGATAGATAGATAATGTTGAGTGCGTTGCTTTTCATTAATACGTCGCATATACTCTTGTAGTGTCGTATCATATTTGGACAACAATTGAAACAAATCTATAAAATTACCACTGAATTTGCTATGGTTCAAATTAAGGGATTCTCGATGAGCTCTGAAGGGCAAATTGTGTGAGGCTAGGTAGTTCATTATATCAATCATTCATTCAAACAAATTATACCAGTA
Organism: Melanostoma mellinum; assembly: GCA_914767635.1. NCBI lineage: Eukaryota > Metazoa > Arthropoda > Insecta > Diptera > Syrphidae > Melanostoma > Melanostoma mellinum. The sequence goes on from OU612060.1 coordinate 87,574,728, forward strand.
CTTTTGCTATTCCTTAATTGATGTCTCGTAATCCTTATCTACTGTTTTTCTGTGTTTGATTCCCTTGTAGAGGTCCATGCATTTAAGCATGCATTCCATGTGTCCTTGATTTTGTTCATGTCTCTGCAATATCCGACTCCAATCTTTCCAGTCACTACATCCATCTTCAACCACATGCGTCTGCAAATTTGAAAAAAGTCTACGTGAAAAGCAATAATTTTATCTCGAAAAGTAGAATGAATTAACCATTTGCGATGTTGAGTTTCGCCGTTACTTAATTTTCGAGTGAAATAAAATTTAGAAAAATCTCTGTTCTTTGCATCTTTTGGGTAACTTTCGTCAGACTTTCCTAGATCTTGATCTTAATTTCTTGCATTTGATTTTCTGAGTCACACAGCGCTTCATTTTCGAGTTCCTTGTGGGGTTCAGACATTTGGATCGAAGCAGATTGGCCCAATGTTGCAGGTAAAACGGTATTAGAACTTTGAATAAAAGATTCATTCGAATCGAAAGCTGGCTCTCAGTCTGAAAATCAACCAAATCCAACAAAACTTTCAAATGGAATTGTTTTTTTGTCGATCGACAAGAAAACGTTTTCTTGGCTTCGCCGCTTTGGTGTGGGTTTTGCCATAGGGTAAGTGAACTTGCTTGATTTCTTTGCGTTCACATAATGTCAAACATCACAAAACATCACATACTAGCTATCTACGTCCTTTCTTATGTAGTTTTTTTTTATAATCCTCACAATCCTCATCGTCTTTCAGTCGTTGTCTTTTTGCGAGGCCCTCTTCGGTGCGAAGCCATCGCGTCGGCCGGCGCCGGCGGCTGCCGACACCGCCGACGCCTCGCGCCGCCACTGGCTCCTATAGGCTTAGAATTTCCAAATTTTCAATTTTAGGGTGTTCAAATTTTCTTCCCAAAACAAAGTTTTGATTTTGAGGTCATTTTTTTTAGAAAATGGCTGATAAACATAGAGTTTCTTTATCTTTTACAGATGAACAAAACAATAATGAAAAAGAAAAACTTGGTAATAAGTGCACTCAAAAACCCGTACATTTTATGATAGTTGAAAAAATACAAAACGTGTAAAATTTAAAAAAAAATTTTAAAATTTTAAACTTTGTGGTTTGTTTGAATAAAACGAACGGAATAAAAAGAAACGGACTTTACTGTGAAGCAATTTTTTTCTTAGAATATGACCAAGAATCACATCCCGAAGTATGTAAAACGGAACACCCTATACACAGAACACGGAACACCCTGTACATTAGGATTCGTAAGTTTGAGAAAGATTACATTAGAAAATTTTGAAATGCTTATAGATTTTTAGAAAATTTTTGATTTTTTGAAATAACTTCACACTTTTCAAATATTTTGTCAAAAAACTTCTGCCAAGATCTTTAACTTTGCATATTGGACTTCTAAAAAACTCCTTGTTAAGAAAAGTGAAAAACAAATAACCGTTTTTTTTAAATGGATCCAACATTTAAAAAATTTTGAAATGCTTATAGATTTTTAGAAAATTTTAAACTTTGTGGTTTGTTTGAATAAAACGAACGGAATAAAAAGAAACGGACTATACTGTGAAGCAATTTTTTTCTTAGAATATGACCAAGAATCACATCCCGAAGTATGTAAAACGGAACACCCTATACACAGAACACGGAACACCCTGTACATTAGGATTCGTAAGTTTGAGAAAGATTGCATTAAAAAATTTTGAAATGCTTATAGATTTCTAGAAAATTTTTGATTTTTTTAAATAACTTCACACTTTTCAAATATTTTGTCAAAAAGCTTCTGCCAAGATCTTAACTTTGCATATTGGACTTCTATAAAACTCGTTTTTAAAAAAAGTGAGAAACAAATAACCTTTTTTTTTTAAATGGATCCATCGATTTTGAAGAAATTTTCAGCGTTTAGATATACAAATTAACAATTGCAAAAGAATGGCATTCCTAGATTTTCGTTTGAAACCCTTGGAGTACTTAATTTTTCCAATACTTTGCGTGACTCAATTTTCATAATTAATGTGTAGTTGGCAGCCCTGTACCACCAAATATTTTATGAAGAGCGGATACTAAAACCTTTTACTCAGCTTTAAGATTTTGATGTCGTTTTTAGCACATAATCGCTAGTTTGTGCGACCTATTCGTGTCCATTTTTATGTGTAGGTACTTTGGATGCAGGTCACATAACATGGTAGTTGGTAAGGTCAACCTGAGTATATTATTTCCAAAAGGTCACCAAGCCTATACTACTGTGAAACCGGAACAGTGGTTCTATATGTGACGATTTCTCAAAGCGTTTTTCGCTTCGATTTTAGGTACTACATATAAGGCAAGTCGTGTAAAATAAATTTGAGATAACAACTAAACATGACATGACGATGATAGAGATAGAGAATACGAAAAAAGTGAGTCCTATAATTCTGTCTGTCTGTCTGTCCGTATAAGGATCTACAGCCTGAACCGCTTTACCGATTTTCTTCAAAATTTGCTGTTAGGGTAAATGGAACAAGGAATATGGTTAAAGATAATTATGTATGAACAAACTAAAGAATGAAGGCTCGGATAGATTTTTTGTTTATTAAAAGTATGGGATATGTGAGAAAAAGTATCGAATCAAAAAATTTTTACTCGGATTACATGTCTATTCTTTATTAAGAGTGTGGGAGATGTGAGATAAAGTATCTCACATCAATTTGAATGTTTGGGGTGCTGCATGGGTGACATGCTAGGTCGTAAGTTCGTAACTGCCCCCTTCCCCTCTAATGAGATACTCTCCCGAATATCTGTAAGATCAATAAAAAACTCTTTTTTTCTTTAAAACAATTAATAATATTACAATTATAAATAGAATTAAAAAAATAGTTGAAGAAGATATAAAGTCCTTAACATTATTTACGTATTTTAATTCTTTAATTATATCTCTGTTTTCAATTCGATTTATATAAATAACTTCCAATTTTATAGTCTTTTCATCTAAAACTTTTGGCATGGTGTGTAATGGTATAAACATGTTTTGTGTTATGTTTATTCCTTCATTAGTAAAGAATGTTTCATTGATTTTTATTTTACAATTATTAAAATGTATTGAATTACTCTTTTTGTATTTTATATTTTAAAGTATTAAAATTGCTGCTAAAATAACTAGTATAAAATTTTTAGTTAATATAAGATCTTCAATAATTTCTCTATCATTGTTTATAATTGTTTAAAATTCTCCGTATGAAATTTTATATAAATTTTGTATACATTGTGAGCTTCTTTTAAGATAATAAACATAGAATTTTATTATTAATAATCCTTACTAATATTATAAGTGTGAAAGTCACTCTGTCTGTCCGGCTTTCTATGTTACCGTCTCCTGCCCAAACTACGGAACTGATTTAAATTAAATTTTGTACAGAGATAGTTTAGAACCTGAAGAATGACATAGGCTACATATTTTATCCATATATTCCCACGGGAACGGGAACGTATACGGAAATTTAGAAACTACAACACCGATTTCAAAAATGTTTCCACCGTTAGAATACTACACTATCCCTGAGTAACATAAACTTTAATTCATCCACATATTCCTACGGGAACGGAAGTCCTTACTAATATAATAAGTGTGAAAGAAGCTCTGTCTGTTCGTCGTTCTATGTTACCATCTCCCGCTCAAACTAATGAACAGATGAAAATTAGTTTTTAAACAAAGATTGTTCAGAACCTGAGGAAGGACATAGGTTATTTACATTTACATTTACATGAAACCTACTCCACACATAAATCTGCGGAGTAGGGGGTTTGCAGCCGGGCGACAAAGACCATTTGGCTGATACACCACAAGACTAACTACACAAATACTACATAGAACAAATAACACATGACAACAGCACGCAGTAGTACAAGACGGTTCCCCATCTTGTCACTAACAGCGCTCATTCCGATTTAATTACGGTGTTCTAATGGGAACCGACTCTTTTCGGGTGACAAGGCCGTTGTCATACATAGGTTATATATTTTTTCCCTATATTCCCACGGGAGCAGGAACGTATACGGGAACTTTGACACTACAGCACCGATTTCAAAAATTCTTCCACCACCGTTGGAATGCTCTATAATCCCCGAGTAATATAGACTCATCCCCATATTCCTTACGGGAACGGTCACCATGTTTCCACGGGAACGGGAGTCTTTACTAATATTAGCCGAGTTTTATTGGGAATTTCTATATTCATTTATATTCACTTCACTTGCGAGTCTCAATAAAACGCTTTATATGGCTGTATACACTTACCAAGTTCACTTTCACAAACTCCATTTACGAACCATCCCTGTTGTTCACTTCTGCAAGTGAGTTATTTTCGCCCACTTACGCTATTCACTTAATTTCACTTAAGGGTTGTTGTTTTTCCATGAGCGATGTTTTGCGATGTTTTGCTTAAGTGAATATGAGAGAATATAGATTCCCAATAAAACTCGGCTATTGTAAGTCCGAAGTTAAATCTGTCTGTCTATTTCTCTTTGTTACCATTAACCGCCAAAACTATTGAACCTATTTATACGAGTTTTGGTACATAGACAGTCTAGAACCTTAGGACGGACATTTATGTTATGCAATATGTTTTATCCCTGTATTCCCATGGGAACGGGAACTTGGAAAATACAGCACCCATTTCAAAAAATGTCCACCGTTAGAATACTACACTATTCCCGAGTAATATAAACTTAAAGTCATCCTCCGGAAATTGCCCTCATATTCCCATGGGAATGGAAGACTTTACTAACTTTATAAATCCGAAATTAATTCTGTCTGTCTGTTTTTCTTTGTTTATATTTACCGCCCAAACTATTGAACCGATTTATATGAATTTTGGTACAGAGATAGTCTAGAACCCGAAGATGGACATCCTTACTAATATTACAAATCCAAAATTAGCTCTGTCTGTTCGTGTTTCTTTGTTACCATCTCCCGCCCAGACCATTGATCCGATTTAAATGGAATTTTATTCAGAGAAAGCCTTGAGCCTGAGGAACAGGAACCTTGAAACTGCTGGATCGATAAAAGTTCTTCCACTGCGGAGTGATTTCTGTCGAAAATACATTTGACCTGAGAAGATATGTCTATCTTGATCTTCAAATAAAAATTGGCAATCGGGAATGGCTGTGTGAAAGGTCGATTTCGGCGCCGGCTAATGAGATAGTTAACCTATAAACTAATAAATTATGTTCGACGTATTGGGGGGGATGTTGTCGAATGTCTATCAGTAGACAATATTATGAACACTGAGCAAGTCACATCATACCCTATAGAGTTTCTCAATTTCTTAGGATTATTAGGAGTGGCAGCAAGTTGGTGTTCCAGTAATCCAATAATGAGTATGTAATCCAGAATTGTACACAGCTACAAATTACACATCTGGGACGCAGCACTATAAAAATTTTAATAATGAATGGAACGGCAAAATAAGAAAACGTTTTTATTCCCCGTTTTCCTTTAATTCCCACTGATTTGTCATTATAAATAAGGCTCAGACGCTTTGAAATGCAGGTGTTCGTTTAAAAAAAAAAAATCCCATGGCAAATTTATGTGGCAGAATCACGTGTAGGTATTTATCCCACATAACCTTTTTATTTCGCAAAAGATGGAAAAAAAACGTCGTGTGCAAACATATACTTAAATAAAATAATATAACAATAGTTTACCAAAACGCATGAATGTGTCTTATTTGCAAAATAAGTAGCCTAAAAAATTAAGAATGCTGCCGAAAGTCACTATTCCACGCGGACGAAGTCGCGTGCACAGCTAGTGTAATTATAATGCTCAATATTTACTCGATCTCCATGAAGATTAGGTAATTTAATAGTTTTTATTATTTCAAAGTTTTTCTCAGAAAATGTTGGGATTTCCAATAGAAAAATCAACTGGTTATTCCTCTCAAATAAATTTGATTTAATGTTTTCTAATTTCTGGAAAGAGATATTAAAACTCCTGTTCTCTTCTTCTGTGAGTATATTTCTACCTAATATTCCTAATTTGGAAAGACAACATTGTCTTGAAGTTTTTCTGTTTCATTATTAAGTGACATAATATCAGTGTATATATGTAAAGATTGTAAATTCTTTGCCAACCTTTATAATTTCTTATCTTTAGTATCAATAAAACTGTTAAATATTGATATTTATTTATTCTATCAGCTTGTTTCCTTAATTGTCTCTGAAGGTTCGTGTCAAGTCCTATTTGTCTATTTAGTTGTATTATTTGAAAGTGATTATTTTGTTCTATAATTTTTAATTGTTCTTCTATTTCTTTTAGTAAGTAAGTAAGCAAAAAATGTTGCTTTATTTCATGGTAATGCTACTTTATACAATTATTTACAATATTCAAGAAATATTATATAGATACTAGCTGACCCGCCCGGCGTTGCTCAGGCCCTACGTCAATCGAATTAAGTAAGTTTAGTTAAGTAGTTTCCAAGTTTCCATTCTAGTGGGATAATAGGGATGAAATATAGTTTATGTAACTCAGGAACAGTTAAGCACTCTAACGATGACATAGTTTTTGGAATCGGCCCAGTACTGTAAAAGTGAAATATGCATTGAAATCGGTAGTAGGTGGTTTTTTTAATCCCGTTCCTGTTCCTGTGGGAAGATGGCGATGAAATATTGTTTAGATTACTCAGGGACAATGAACCACTCTAACGGTGAAAGAATTTTTGTAGTACTTTCCAGTTTCTTGGTTATTTCGCCATTACTGTTTCCGTTCCCGAAAGAATATGGGAAGGAAATAGTCTTTAATACTCAGGAGCAATGAATCATTCAAACATTGAAAAATTTTCGGGATTTGGTCCAATATTTTCCAAGTTCCCGCTAATGTTGTTGTTCCCGTTCCGATGATGAAGCTTGTGACACTTGTTGAGTACATCAAAGTGTTAGCATCCGCACCACTCAACATGGTCACAGAGACCACCAAGTGGTTTTGCAATACCCTCATTTGGTCAAAATTAAAATTTTCTTCGAGTCCTTATTACTTTACTCATTTCTTCTTAACAACAAAATAACCAAAAAACTTCGACTTCATTTCGAACCCTATATCCATTCAAGATCCTTATCTCTACCAAAGGCCTAGAAGACGCTGTCATTGCTTAGGTCAAAGTGTAGGGGAAGATGGCGATGAAATATTGTTTAGATTACTCAGGGACAATGAACCACTCTAACGGTGAAAGAATTTTTGTAGTACTTTCCAGTTTCTTGGTTATTTCGCCATTACTGTTTCCGTTCCCGAAAGAATATGGGAAGGAAATAGTCTTTAATACTCAGGAGCAATGAATCATTCAAACTGTTGCAGTGCAAGCTGCCCATGGTTTTGCTGTGTTAGCTGCCCATTAAATTCTGACAGGATTTAACGAATTGAATTATTTTCGCTGTGACATTTATCATGCTTTCTTTATTCATTTTCATACATTTGCCATTCATATCTTAAATCATTTCACTTTAAAGTTCTTTTTACTTGAACCCTTGGAGCAAACGGGTGGTGCCTTATTGCACAAATGTAAGAATTTATTAAATTTTTTCATATTTTAATTTGTGAACTAATATCAAATTTAATAAAGATTTTAGTGCTGATTTCAACTGAAAATACGTGTTTTATTACACCCGGCCCGACCGCTCAACATTCTAAAATATTTTTGCATGTTCAAGACGTAATTTGGAAAACGATTCTGTGGACAATGAACAATGACAAATGAACAATGTCACGATTCGTCAGGGAATTGTTACTGTATCTAATGCCATTGATAATTCACTCAATATATCGGGAGCTAATTGCATACAAACTTCGTCAAGTCCAGCCCATGCTACCGGAGCCATACCAAAAGCTGCGCATGCGACTCCTGAAGTCCCCACGCTCATTGCTCAAACGACGGAATATGCATTGGCAAATCAATTTTTGCCAGGAACAGTTTTCAACAACCCAGTTCATCATACGGTATCAACTTCTCGCTTAGGGGTTATACACGAATCGCCAACGTTCGCAAACCCACAACTCAATTCCAATTTTTGGTACGAAAATGTTCAGAAATCTGCAGTAAGCAATTTGCTTCATTCAACAATGCTCAATAATACAATCGATGGAAAGCGCATAGCCTTTGAATTTAATCAGAATTCAAACCCACATTGCAGGCAGCCCGCTTCTGTTAGATGCTATTCATCTGGGCACAATCGGGATCAAAACAATTGGGGTACCTGTAGAACTGACCCTGTGTGGTCATCGCAAATGCCTAATCCCACTGCACAAGAAATTCCCAGCACGAACCATTACAAACCGGTTTTCATTCAGAACGGAGTGCCAGTATTAATGCCCTCGCCCATCTCTGCCACGACATTTGTTCGATCTAGTGAAATGCCATCAAACCACAGGTTCATGGGCCCATCACACCAGAATTACGAATCCAACTTACCATATATGTACAATCACAGTAGCAGCGCTGATATAACTCTGACGACATCACAAATTGCTTCTCGCCACGTAATGACAAAAGATTTGCCTAACTTCTCTGGCAAACATGAAGAGTGGCTTGTCTTTATTACTAATTACTTTCAATCAACGGACCGATGTGGATTCACGGACCAAGAGAATCTTCTCCGCTTGCAGAAATGTTTAAAAGGTCCGGCATTGGAGGCAGTGCGGGGAAAGCTTATTGTGCCAAATACCGTTTCATCCGCAATCGAAACTCTTAAGATGTTGTACGGATGTCCAGATGTTATTTATCAAACAATGCAAAACAAATTAAGGCAGGAGGCTCCCGTTAAACCAGATAATTTGGAAAGCTTGATTTATTTATCGTTGGCTGTGCAAAATTATTGTTCTACAGTTCAAGCAATTGGCTTAGACGGTTACCTGCAAGACCCAGTGCTATTAAGTGATCTTGTGAGTAAGTTGCCGAGTAACCTGAAACTTGATTGGAGTCGTCATCAAACAACATTGATTAGGACAGATGTTAAGGCCTTTGACAATTGGCTTTCAACACTCGCTTTCTGTGCTAGCCGAGTGACCACATACAAACACCTTCAACCCGTGTCAAACAAAGAAATAAAAAAATCAAACAGGCAGTCGATGATAATGGTGCATGACGTTGTGAATCATCCTCAAGAATCATCTCTTCAACGGGTTTCCTGTCCAAAATGCTCTTCAGATCATCGTCTGGCAGATTGCGATGAATTTTTATTGCTAAATACGCAAGAACGTTGGAAGTTTATCCGGGCAGAGGGTCTTTGCTTGCGCTGCTTTAAAAAACATTTCGTCAGACGTTGCAACTCCAAAAAGCGATGCGGCGTAGATGGCTGTGTAATGTCTCACCATTGTCTTCTTCATACATCTGGAGGAAAGTCATATGCTAGATGGTCTTCTAATAAGACCAGCGAAAATGATCAAGAAAATAAGGAACACCACAAGCAAGAATCCGTCGTAAAAGAGTCCACCGATAGAGTTGTCTCCTTTCATTCAAACGAGCCACGAAAGTCCATGTTTCGGTATGTTCCTGTAAAACTGCTTAATGGAACCATATCAATTAAAGCTTACGCATTTATTGACGAAGGTTCAGCCATTACACTTATGGATAAAGACATTGCAACTGAACTAGGTTTGGATGGCCCTAAAGAAGAATTGTGCTTACGATGGACTAACGACTTTACTCAAAACGATGTGAACTCCAAAATCCTAAGCGTGAATATTTCATCTTGTGAGAAAGATGCACAACATTTTACTTTGCATAATGTGCGTACGGTGTCTAGTTTGGATCTACCGGTCCAATCAATTAGCTCTGCCTTTATTAAGGAACATCATCATATTAGTACTTTGCCAATTTTGCCATATGACAACGTTCGAGCCAAAATTCTAATCGGAATTGACAACGCTAAAATTGGAATGCCTCTTGAAACTCGAGAAGCCGAGGACAGCGATGTGATTGCTTCAAGGTGCAGAATTGGATGGGCAGTATATGGCCGGGATCGTGGTTCAACACCTTCAAAAATGCAAAGGATTATGCACGTGTGCCAATGCAGTTCTGGAGAAAAAATGGACGAGATGCTGAAAGCTTATTTCTCCTTGGACTCTGTTGGTATTTGTACTACAACGTCCACTCTTGCATCTAAAGAAGAAGAACGCTCACAAAAAATAATGAAGCAGACGTCAACCTACCATCAATCCCAAAAGAGGTGGGAAACTGGACTTCTTTGGAGGTACAACAACATCCAATTTCCTAATTCACTAGCAATGGCGCAACGAAGACTCCAATGTCTTGAAACAAAAATGAGGCGTGATCCTGAACTAAATAAGTTTTTAATTGAGACCATCAGAAACTACCAAGAGAAAGGCTATGTAAGAAAACTGAAGAAGAGCGAAATTCTGTCTGGTGGAAAAGCATGGTACATTCCGATATTCACAGTTACAAACCTCAATAAAAATAAGAAGAGACTCGTGTGGGATGCGGCGGCAACAGTCAATGACGTTTCCCTTAATACAAACTTGATGAAGGGGCCTGATCTCTTAACTTCTTTGGTGGGCGTACTCATACGATTTCGAGAGAGATCTGTCGCGCTGTGTGGTGACATCAAGGAGATGTTTCACCAAATTCTTATAAGAAAAGAAGATCAAGCATCTCAAATGTTTCTGTTGTGAAGGGATCACACTAGCGACCACGTCATTATACATTTAATTCCGGTCATTGACGTTAATCCACATTACGCTTCACGATAGCCAACCTTGAACTCATATTTCATTCATGGTCATGAGTATCAACCTCATGCACTAAATTATTAAGTAATAATTTCAATGCCACTGACGATGACGGGACGCGACGCTTCAGATTACTTTTGTCAAGTGTATCTACCTACTCACTAAGGTTCAATGTACTGCATACTGTGTAGTGCATATGGCTGGACGTATTTGGATACATTTGTGCATTGTATTAGACGGGCTATGCACATTGGCATGTGCTATTAATTTGATGACATAGCAAGTATGCTACCGGGTTCCGTTGTTTGTTTATTTCCCACAGAATTCGGAATCCCAAATATTTCTATGTGTTAGTTATAATATGTATATTTGATATTGGTTTAAGATGTTAGTGTGTAAGTTGATTATTTTGTATAAATAGCTTAAGTTCAGTGTAATAAATTCACTTTTTAGTTTGAAGTAGAACAGAACACTTTGGCTCTTCAGCCTCTATTCTTATTTCCAAACAGATAGGCTCTCTAGCCATCAACACAATTCGGCTTGGGGAAGCCATCTAATATCCCCCATAGATTAGTAGGTGAGGTAGTACTTAGGCCCCTCGTTACATGGCGATCTTGCCAGGAGTCAGAAGATTCCAGGAGGTTCAGTGCCTCACTGTGCTTGCGGTTGGCTACACTCCGTTTCCTAAATTGTAGTATCTAAATCGTTTGCTTTGACATCCATACTATGTAAAACAAAAATACACACCAACAAAGATGACTACAATTAAACAAAAGCCAGGCAACATCATGAGGGTGATCACAATTAGCAGCACAAACAACGTCCTAAACTTTTTCCGAACTCTATACTGCTTCCATCGCAAAGAGTTTCACAGGAAGAAAGCAGATGAGTCTCCAAATTGATAATATTATGTACTACAGTACTACAACTGCTCCAATTAGAATTAGTTACTTTAGAAAATAGTTTTTTTTGGTTTACGAAAAGAGAAGCAAAAGAAACTTTAAAACGTTATCAAAGATAAGAAATTTCCATAAATTTTTAACCATTTTCTTTTCATTTTTGGCGATTTTTTTTTCTACTCTTTCTTTTGATTTTTGAAACTGAAAATGATTCAAGAAACTTCAAATCTTGTACTCATGTACATTGTCATCATAATTTTTATAATCCTCATAGTTTATTTAGCCAAAAAAAAAAATTTAAATTTGTATTGTTCAGAAGATTATTACAAATGAAGTTAAAAATGTAGCAGTTTAAAATTTTTACAAAAAAATTTTTTTTTTCAATGTATAAACAATGTAAAAAAAAAAAAAATTTATATATGAATAAATAATTAAAAATATGTCAAATGCAATAAAAATGGAAAACTTATAAAAAGAAACAAAAAATCTCTAAAAAAAAAATTGTAAAATCGATTTAAAAAAAAAAAAAAAAAAAAAAATTCATATCTCCCCCATAAATTGATAAAAAAAAAGTTCTGTTATCATTTGTTCAACACAATAACAAACATTAAAAGACAAACTTCCGTTGAAATACTTGCAAACTTCAATAAAACCCCTAAAGAGAAAATATTCCGAAAATAATATAGGTATTACTGAAAACAGAACTTCTGAAACCACCCGAAAGTGGACTTAAGGTTATTGAATTAAAAATCGTTGACAATTTTACGGAAGATTTAGTTAATTTCAAGGACGACATAATTATAGGACCAAACAAAGTTTTGGCGTATATTCCAAAAGGGAATAGTTTACTCCTAAAGAAGCCCAAGGACAGCACTACAACCCAATCGACATTATTTGGCAAAATATTGTCGAGGGATGTGCAAAAATTCTGCGGGCCCAAATCAATTAAGAGAATATATATTACTAAAAATGAAATAAAGAAACTCTCGGACGGCCGTCGAGAATATAAAATTAATGAATTAAAAAATATATTAGGAGAAATGTTTAAAGAAAGTAATATAAAGGTATACCTCATAGATAATGTTATTGAAATTACCGATCCTTGTAAGAAGAAATTAATACTAAACGACTTTCACATACTTCCAACCAGTGGACATGCAGGTATAAACCGTATGATCCAAAATATAAAGAAAAAATACTTTTGGACAGGAATGCAAAACGATGTGACGACATTCGTTAAGCACTGCCCAGTATGCCAACGAAACAAATATAACCAGCCGAAGAAACAACCAATGACTATCACATCAACAGCCGAATCAGGTTTTGACAAAATATTTATAGACCTAGTAGGACCTTTAGAAGAATCTGAAGATGGATCTAAATACATACTCACCATTCAAGATGAGCTTACCAAGTTTATCGAAGCTATACCACTCCCAAATAAAGAATCAGGCACGGTAGCTAAAGCTCTAGTAGAAGGTTTTATTCTAAGGTACGGAGTACCACATACAATAGCATCTGATCAGGGAACCGAATTTCTAAACCAGGTTTTCAAAAGTATCTGTAAGCTTTTGAGAATAGAACAATTGCAATCTACAGCGTACCATCATGAGAGCATAGGAGCTTTAGAAAATTCACATAAGGTTTTAGGAGCATATCTTAGAAGTTACGTCTCAGAAAAACACACGGACTGGAGCACTTGGTTGCCATATTACGTTTTTTGTTATAACACTTCCGTACACTCAGAAACGGGTTACACTCCATTCGAATTGATATTCGGAAAGCAATGTAGCTTACCCAACAATCTGACAAAACAAATGGAACCGGTGTACAACTATGACAATTACGTAATTGACCTTAAACATAAATTACAAGTTGCCCATAGAGATGCCCGAGAAACGCTTATAAAGAAGAAAAATGTTAGGAAAGATAGGTATGATAAAGAGGGACGAACAAAGAGTAGTAATTTTGAAAAAGGAAGTTTAGTTTTATTAAGAAACGAAGCTAGAAAAAAATTAGATCCAATATTTATAGGACCATACGAAGTTTTGTCTCAAAATGGTGTAAATTGTGATATCAAATACGACAACAAAACAATGACAGTACACAAGAATAGACTAAAACCATTTTACATGTATTTAACTTTTATATAATCGCTAATTAAATCAAAATCAAAAAAAAAAAAAAGGGGAAGAGAATGTAAATAATATTATATGCATATATATATACATACAAGATAACTACTTCATTTAATTGATTAACTTAATTTCTAATAAGAGTAAATTATACTGTTGTGCACAACTAGAATATAAGAAAAATAAGTTACTTGTATGAATGAAAATGAAAAATGAAAAATTATATTATATTATACGCGTAAGTAATACACACTAAGTATAAAAGAAAATAATGTTTAAAAAACACAACTAGAATATAAGAAAAATAAGTTACTTCTATGAATGAAAATGAAAAATGAAAAATTATATTATATTATATGCGTAAGTAATACACACTGAGTATAAAAGAAAATAATGTTTAAAAAACACAACTAGAATATGAGAAAATAAAGTTACTTGTATGAATGGAAAAAAAATTATATTATATTATATGCGTAAGTAATGATACACACTAAGATTGTACTATTTCAATTAATATAAAAAAAAATAATGTTTAAAAAAAATATATATATATATATATATTGGGATTCCGAAGAAAAAGAAAAACAAGTTAGTGTCGCTTAAAAGAAGAAATCAAGATATGTCATGATTTCTCCTTTTCCCCAGGAAGGGTGGTGTGAAGGGATCACACTAGCGACCACGTCATTATACATTTAATTCCGGTCATTGACGTTAATCCACATTACGCTTCACGATAGCCAACCTTGAACTCATATTTCATTCATGGTCATGAGTATCAACCTCATGCACTAAATTATTAAGTAATAATTTCAATGCCACTGACGATGACGGGACGCGACGCTTCAGATTACTTTTGTCAAGTGTATCTACCTACTCACTAAGGTTCAATGTACTGCATACTGTGTAGTGCATATGGCTGGACGTATTTGGATACATTTGTGCATTGTATTAGACGGGCTATGCACATTGGCATGTGCTATTAATTTGATGACATAGCAAGTATGCTACCGGGTTCCGTTGTTTGTTTATTTCCCACAGAATTCGGAATCCCAAATATTTCTATGTGTTAGTTATAATATGTATATTTGATATTGGTTTAAGATGTTAGTGTGTAAGTTGATTATTTTGTATAAATAGCTTAAGTTCAGTGTAATAAATTCACTTTTAAGTTTGAAGTAGAACAGAACACTTTGGCTCTTCAGCCTCTATTCTTATTTCCAAACAGATAGGCTCTCTAGCCATCAACACAATTCGGCTTGGGGAAGCCATCTAATATCCCCCATAGATTAGTAGGTGAGGTAGTACTTAGGCCCCTCGTTACACTGTGGCGTGATGGTGACTCTTCTAGGGAACCCGATACATTCGTGATGCAAGTCATGACATTCGGAGCTTCATGCTCCCCATCTCTGGCCAACTACATCAAAAACAGAAATGCGATCCGCTGGATAAAATACACTCCTTCAGCCGTAGAAGCTATCTTGAGAAACACATATGTAGACGACTGGTTGCAAAGTGTGGACAATGAAGATGAGATGATTAAATTGGCCTGCACCGTACGGAAAATTCATAGTGAAGGAGGGTTTGAGATGAGAAACTGGACATCAAATTCAAAACGCGTTTTGACATCTCTGACAGGTTTATCTTCTCAACAAGAAAAAAGAATCGAGGAATTTAGTACTACTGCACTTCATGAAAAGGTTCTTGGATTATGGTGGTGCCCAAAGACAGATAAACTGACGTTTTTCGAGAAATTCCCCAAAGAAGTTTTTGATGAAAAAACCTTTCCATCTAAACGCCAAATTCTTCGAGTGGTTATGACAGTTTTCGATCCGCTTGGCTTGCTGGGTTTTTTTGTTATTCATGCTTAAGTCATTCTGCAAAATATATGGCAATCTGGAGTCAGCTGGGACGAGCCTGTACGAACCGATGAGCTTGAGCAATGGTGGCAATAGATTCGACTCATCCCTTTAATAAAAACGATCCACATACCTCGATGTTGTCCTTTAGTTAGCTGCAATGATAATGTCGAATTGCATCTATTCGTAGACGCAAGCATTAATGCTTATGCCGCTGTAGCATATTTGCGAGCAGAGAAGATGGGACAGATTGCCTGCTCACTTGTGGCTTCAAAAACTCGAGTAGCCCCCCTGAAACCCATATCAATTCCAAGGCTGGAACTAATGGCTGCAATTTTGGGTCTGAGGTTGGCCAAGTTTATTGGTAAGGAGAGCTCTATTCCTATTAAACGTCGATTCTTTTGGACTGATTCAAAAAACGTTCTAAGCTGGATAAGGTCCGACACAAGAAAGTTTCATCAATTTATTGCTGTCCGAATAGGCGAGATTCTGGAAGAATCAGAAATCAACGAGTGGAGGTGGGTTCCAACAGCCCACAATGTTGCAGACGAAGGGACCAAGTGGAGTAAAAACCTAAAGTTTGACCACAAATCCCGTTGGTTCAATGGCCCTTCCTTCCTTCGTTTGAACGAAAATGACTGGCCTGAAACAGAAACAATTACCTCTCCAAGTTGTGAATCTGATGTTTTATGCCATGTGAATTCCTTACACGATACCAGTTGGACTCTATGCAGCATAGTACCCGATCCTGAACGGTTTAGCAAATGGGAAAGACTTAGAAGCGCTCAACGATACATACTGCAGTTTTTAAAGTTGGTTGTCAAGTTATCAAGTGTATCCAAAAGAGTACAAAACCTCATAAAAACACAAGGAATTCTTGGGGCGGAACTTATACTGTTTCAATTTAGTCAAGAAGATGCATTTCCTGAAGAATTGGCATGCTTGCGATCTACTAACGGTAGGGTGAATTCTAATAGCTCCATTTTCAGAAGCTCTCCCTACTTGGACGAAAATGGATTGCTACGAGTACGCGGCCGAGTAGATATGATTCAAGGAATATCCATGGATACGAAACGTCCCATCATTTTACCTCGCCATCACCAAGTTACATGGTTGATAGTTGATTTTTACCACAGAAAGTTTCATCATCATCACAATGAAATCGTGGTAAATGAAGTTCGTCAACGTTTTTCAATAGCCGGCCTTCGA
This sequence comes from Melanostoma mellinum, assembly GCA_914767635.1. Classification (NCBI taxonomy): domain Eukaryota; kingdom Metazoa; phylum Arthropoda; class Insecta; order Diptera; family Syrphidae; genus Melanostoma; species Melanostoma mellinum. Next base: position 87,591,555 of record OU612060.1, read on the forward strand.
GCATTAGCAACAAAAGTCGCCAAAAAATGTCAGCTTTGCAAAAATCGTCGAGCTTTGCCGGCACCTCCTAGCATGGGTAGCCTACCACCCGAGAGGTTAGCTCCATTTACTCAACCTTTCACCTATACAGGCGTAGACTACTTTGGACCAATGGACATAGCAGTCGGACGACGACGTGAGAAGCGATGGGGAGTTCTCTTCACATGCTTTACAACGAGAGCCGTGCATATCGAAATTGCAACATCATTATCAACAGAATCATTTTTACTTGTCCTTAAGCAGTTTATCAGCCGAAGAGGAGTACCTAAACGCATCATATCAGATAATGGTACAAACTTTAGAGGAGCAAGCCGTATTCTGGTCGAAGAAATTGAGAAGGTATCATCGAGCCTACTAGAGCAGAGATATCCTGAAATTCAGTGGTCATTCATACCACCTGCTTCACCCCACATGGGAGGCGTGTGGGAAAGAATGATACGATCAGTAAAATGTATTCTGATGGAAATCTTGCATGAAAATAATCTGCGGGAAGACGTTCTGCGAGCCACGTTAGCCGATATTGAGAATATTTTGAATTCCCGTCCGTTGACATACGTACCGCTGGACTCGGCCATAGGTGAAGCCCTTACACCAAATCACTTCTTGGTAGGAAGCTCAAGTGGAATAAGAGAACGTAGTGACGACGACAACAACGGATCGAGTCTACGCAGAAATTTTAATTTATCAAATCAACTAGCTAATCAATTCTGGAAACGTTGGGTGCGAGAATACCTACCACACTTAACTCGTCGCACCAAATGGTTTCAACCACCCCTGGAGCCTATCAAAATAAGAGACGTAGTGATTATCGTCGATGAGACTTGCAAAAGAAACACTTGGAAGCGAGGAATTGTCATGGATTTGCATCGATCAAGAGACGGAGAAGCTCGTAGTGCTGTCGTGAGTACGAACACAGGCTTGCTGACTCGTCCTATAGTTAAGCTAGCCAAACTAGACGTAAAAGAGTAAATAATGCGAATGATGATGCGCAGAATTTACAAGGGGGGGAATGTTGCAGTGCAAGCTGCCCATGGTTTTGCTGTGTAAGCTGCCCATTAAATTCTGACAGGATTTAACGAATTGAATTATTTTCGCTGTGACATTTATCATGCTTTCTTTATTCATTTTCATACATTTGCCATTCATATCTTAAATCATTTCACTTTAAAGTTCTTTTTACTTGAACCCTTGGAGCAAACGGGTGGTGCCTTATTGCACAAATGTAAGAATTTATTAAATTTTTTCATATTTTAATTTGTGAACTAATATCAAATTTAATAAAGATTTTAGTGCTGATTTCAACTGAAAATACGTGTTTTATTACACCCGGCCCGACCGCTCAACACAAACATTGAAAAATTTTCGGGATTTGGTCCAATATTTTCCAAGTTCCCGCTAATGTTGTTGTTCCCGTTCCGATGCTGAAGCTTGTGACACTTGTTGAGTACATCAAAGTGTTAGCATCTGCACCACTCAACATGGTCACAGAGACCACCAAGTGGTTTTGCAATACCCTCATTTGGTCAAAATTAAAATTTTCTTCGAGTCCTTATTACTTTACTCATTTCTTCTTAACAACAAAATAACCAAAAAACTTCGACTTCATTTCGAACCCTATATCCATTCAAGATCCTTATCTCTACCAAAGGCCTAGAAGACGCTGTCATTGCTTAGGTCAAAGTGTATAGTATCACTTTAAATCAGTTCGTTTTGTTTAGCGAATGTAAATAAAGTTCAATATGCGGTCATTTCATATGAAAAAATAGTTTGGATTATTGTAAAAGTAACACTTTTAACTAAAAAAAAGTTTAAATCTTTATTCCTACCAAATGAAAATCAAAAGAGTTCTCAAAAACAAACAATCCAATAATCTAACTATATATTTGTTATTTCATTAGCTGAGCCGCCTGGCGTTGCTCGGGCCTGTAGTTTTAAGGCTCCCGTGCTCATTCCTGTTTCTGTTGCCGTGGGATTATAGGGATGAAATCTACGCTAAGTTACTGAGGGATTATGTGGCATCCCAGTGCCGAAAGAATTTCTGAAATCTAGTTTTTAGGTTTCCGTTCCCAGACCCGTTCCTGTCGGAATCTTCCGTTACCGTGGAAATATGTGAAATATAAGCCTAATTCACTGATGGATAATATAACATCCTAGAACCTAGAGTTGAAAGAATTTTTGAAATCGGTCAAGTTACTTTAAGGTTCCCGTACTTGTTCCCGTTTCTGTTCCGGTGGGATTAAAGGGATGAAATAAAATCTAAATTACTAATTGAGGGGGATAATGTAGCAATCCTAATGCAGGAAGTGGAACGGTCATAGAAATCTGTCAAGTAGTTTCTAAGTTTCCTTTCCCAAACCCGTTCCTGTTGGAATATCCGCGAAATTTTTTGTAATTCCGTTCCTGAGGGAATATGGGGAACAAAACTTGACAGGAACCATTTATAAGTCATTGTGACTGAGGGATAATGTAACATCCCAGAATTGAAAGAATTTTTGAAATCGGTCAAGTAAGCATAAGCTTCGGTTCTCATTCCCGTTTCTGTTCCCGTGGGATTATAGGGATAAAATATAGTCTAGGTTACTCATGGAGGGGGATAATGTAGCACTCCTAGTGCCGAAAGAATTTTAGAAATCTGTTTCGTAGTTTCTAAGTTTCCGTTTCCAACACCGTTCCTGTGGGAATATGGGGATCAAGCCTTGACAGGGACCATTTATAAGTCATTGTCACTGAGGGATAATGTAACATCCTAGAGTTGAAAGAATTTTAAAAATCGGTCAAATAACTTTAAGGTTCCCGTTCTCGTTCCCGTTTCTGTTATCGTGGGATTATAGGGATGAAATACAGTCTAAATTACTAATGAAGGGGGATAATGTAGCTATCCTAATGCAGGAAATGTTATAGAAATCTGTCCAGTAGTTTCTAAGTCTCCATTCCCCAACCCGTTCCTGTCGGAATATGGGGATCAGCCCTTGACAGGAATCATTCATAAGTCTATGTCACTGAGGTATGAATGTAACATCCAAGAATTGAAAGAATTTTTTAAATCGGTCAAGTAACTTAAAGGTTTCGATAATCGTTCCCGTTTCTGTTCCCGTGGGTTTATAGGGATGAAATATAATCGAAATTACTGATGGAGGGGGATAATGTAGCTCGCCTAATGCTCGAATCTTTTTAGAAACCTGCCTAGTAGTTTCTAGGTTTCCGTTCCCAAACCCGTTCCTGTGGGAATATCAATTTTTAAATTTTTTATGTCATAAAAACCTTCTCCTGACAATAACAAACACAACAAAAAAAGAATTGGCCAAATTGGTCCAGGCGTTGTTGAGTTATGCGCTTACCAACACATTTTGCGATTCATTTTTATATATAAGATTAGAGAAAAATGTAAATGTTCGTATAAAATAAAAATTAATATTAATGAAAAAGGAGCTTAACATGAAGTAGTTAGGACTATTCTATTGACGAAGTGTCAAAAGGCGAATAATCCGTTAATTGAAATGAGTACATTCAAGAATATGGATAAAATAGTTCGATGGGGAAACAAAACATATAAGAAAAATGAAGGTAAGCAATTCTAAATATTACGAAGAAAAAAAGTGAATTTGTGATAATCATAGATACAAAATATAGTAGAGAAGTTAAAATAACAAAAATAAAAAAATGTAAATAAGCAGAAATGAAAAAATAAGCATAAAATAAAGGATGCTATTGGAACTAAACAGTTTGCTTTTTCGCGGTGATCAAGTGTAAGCAGCCAAGACTTGACTTTTCTCAAAAAAACTGACTTGTTTCTCATGCATCTAATTTTAATTGGTAGTAAATTAAATAAACGCGGTGCAGTAATAGCGTAGAAATAGGAATAGTGTGCTTTGTTAATAGTAGGCACTGTTGCAAAATTTAAGGCATTGACACGTAAATTGTGGCTACTGTACAGCCTAGAAGCGTTATAACCACAATTGATAAAAAACAATTTAAGAATTATATAAAAATATAAGTGCCTTAAGGGAAGAAACTCAAGCCTCCTAAACAAATCAAAGCTAGGGGTTCTACGGTTAACCCTACACAAGATTCGGATCGCATGCTTTTGTTTCACTTACAATGGTTTAATTTTATTGGCGTTTGTACCACCCCAGCAGCTGAGACCATATTCTAGTTTGGATTTGAGCAAACCGTTTTATACCAACTTCAATATAGGCAATTCACAATAGAGACTTAGGTGATATAACTGTCTAACAACTTTTTTTAAATACTGCTTTAAAAGAGCAATGTGTTCATTCCAATTGATTTTCGAGTCAAGAGTTAATCCCAAATACTTAAAACTTATGGTACGTTCAATTTCAAAACAGCAGTTCGAGCAGTTATGTAGCTCCTTGAGCGTTGGTGTAACAGAATGGCAGCAATTATTATTATTTAAAAGAAATCTACTACAGCTAGGTGAATGGTAACATATGGGTAATACATCAGAAGTATTCCCTGATATTTTGAAAATCATAAATTTGGTTTTTTTGCTAATCACCAGTTTGTGCAAATGAAACCATTTCCGTAAAATATCCAAATCAATATTTATGTTTACGATCAAATCAAAATAATTGTTATTAGAATATGATAAGGAAGTGTCATCCGCAAACGCAGTTATTTTGCCTTTGAATTTTTGGAGGAATAGGGAATTGATAAAAATAAGAAACAAAAGAGGACCCAAAACAGAGCCTTGAGGAACTCCTGTATTGATTAGAAGCGCTTCACTGAAAGAGTTCCTGACTTTAACAATTTGCCTTCGATTTTTCAAGAAGGACCGACACCTTTCGTAGAAAAATCCTCTAAAACCTGCACTATAAAGTTTTCCAGTAACAAAGTATGACCTACCATATCAAACGCTTTAGTAATGTCAACGAATAGCGCTGCAGGAATTTTGGATTCATTAACGCTATTGTAAAGTTCAGTGCACAATTTCATGAGAGCATCCTCAGTAGATTTACTATTACGAAAACCAAATTGGAACTCACTTAATAAATTCTTTTTTTTTTCAAGAAATGAAAACATTCTGAGTTTAATGCCCTTCTCGAAAACCTTTGAAAAAGCAGACAAAAGTGAAATAGGGCGAAAGTTATTTACCAAATGCGAATTACTGCTTTTAAAAAGTGGAATAACTACTGCTGTTTTGAGCGAATTAGGAAAAATTCCTTTTTGAATGCTTAAATTGAAAATAGATTTTAAAACATCAGACACTTGAAAAGAAATTGATCTAAGCAAGTTACACGAGATGTTATCATAAGAAGACGAATTTGAATTTTCCAACGACATAATTATCTTATAAATTTCAAAAGAAGAAAATTGATCAAAAAAGAAACTATCAGGCTGTACACTTTAATGCTTAATAGTGTTATCGCAATGGCAAATATGAATTGCAGAGTCATTTGAACTTGAGTCAGAAACGTTTGAAAAATGAGTATTAAACAGATTAGCAATTTCTGAAGGCTCAGTTAAAGTAATGTTATTATTAATTATTATTAAGTATAATATCAACGTTAGGTTTATTTCTATTCAATAAATCGTTTACAATCTGCCATTCTTTTTAGGATTACCAATGTTCTCGGCAAGGCTATTGGCATAATATGTATCCCTACAACGGGCAATATCTGTTGTTAACATAGTTTATCATAACACTGTTTTAGACGCACATTTCGTGGATTTTTGATTAAACACGAGAGCAGCTTTTTCTTTTTATTTATTTTTCTCAATAGAGGTAAAGTCATCCATTTTTTAAAGGCATTTTAACTTCTCATATTTGACCTCCTTGTGGATACAATTTGAAATATGAAATTTAAGTTTACTAAGAAAAATATCAAATGCCGCTGAAGGATCATTAGCTCGGTAGACTTCATCCCAAAACTCCACAGTCAACGCAGCTTTCAGAGCTTCAAAATCATTTTTTTAAACGATCTGGCCTGAGCACACTATGGCTCAGCTCGATAGTTTTTGAGACAATGATCAGTAATTTGCAAATCATAAACTGCGGATTCATAACTTGAAGAATTATTTCTATGGAGTCTTATGTAAATGTGATCTAAACAAGAGCCCGAACTATGAGTTTATTGAAGGATCAATGATTCAAATCCAAAAGAAGAAAAAGTTGAAGTAAAGAGATCAGAATCACTGGAACTAGACAATCCCCTAAAAGTATTATATTTTTGCAGGTTTGATCTTGGAAGAAGCCAGTAAATTCATCCACAAAGGCTCTTATCGAATGAGTAAGTAATCTGTAGGCAGCAACAAAAGAGTAAGGAACGCCTGAAATTTCACAACACAAACTAATAGAATTCACACTATTGAGCCTAGGATTAACAATTTTGCATACTAGATTACTTCTATAAAAAACCGCGACACCACCTGCTGTAAAAACTTAACTTATGGAAACTTATGGTATAGAAAAATCCGAAATCTCAGAATCAAAAATCCATATTTCTGAAAGAAATATAAGATCTGGTAAATGGTCTAAAGATTCTTAATGGACAAAAAAGTGTCAAAACTCTTTCGAATACTTTTAATATTTTGGTGAACAATTGAGAAACCAGAAGAAGAATCAAATCCTGGATGATTAACACAAAAACATCTTATATCATTGGCTAATAGAGAGTTTGAGACGATATCACTTAAATTAATATTTTGAGATAATGAAAAATTATCTGTATTGTTACTATTCATAACTTACACAATTATATAATAAAACCATTCAAAGCAAAATCGTCAAAACTAACAAATCTTATAACTTTTTTGCCCTCATATTTCCGCATGAGTATTTTAGAGCCTCGTACCCAAACATATTTACATTTGTTGTTTTTTTAGTTGTGTAGCATTACGCAGAAGAGATTTTGTGTAGCCAGTAAGACTATCGTTGAAGTAAATCTTATAGTGCAGTCAATGAAGCATTTTAGGTCCGAATTTTTTTACTGTGAACCGATTTGCATGAAATTTTGGAATTAGGCTCATCTTACCCTTAACTTCAAAAGTGAAAATGATTTGAACACCGCCACCACCCTGGGGGTGGTTGCCACCCCTTTTCGGGGGTGAATTTTTTTTTCTCAAAATAACCTCGGATATCGATAAAAGGCCTAATTTTAAGCAAAAAATCAAATATAAAGTTTTTCATTAAGTCCAATACTTTTCGAGTTATTGGCAATTGAAAATTCGCAATTTTTTCATGTTTTTCATCTATTTATTGCAAATATATCCAAAACTATACGTTTTATCGAAAATTTTATAAAGAACAAAATTGTAGCAGGTAAAACAATGAACAATTTGGTTTTTTATAAAGTATTCTAAGAACAATATTAAGCTAGATATAAAAGATCAAAGCCATTTTTTATTTTGTCTGAAATTTAATCGTTGTGGTCAATGCCATTTAGCGGCGAGCAGATGCATTTTATGCATTCTAATACTAGGATGTTTTGTAGTGCTTAAAATAAGCTTTAAAATGAGCACTATTAAAAGTCTTTTGCACGTAAAATAAGTGAGCTGTGGTGCAAATAAGAAGAGCATCTAATGTTTTTTTCTTTTAAATCAATGGGTTTCATAAGTGCCATTTCCACCAAAATCAAATTTAATCGTATTCCGCCTAAAATTAAGTTTTTTATGAAGAGTTTCATAGATAGTATCAGTTTGGATGCTACAGGACACATATTTTTCAAAAAAGTCACAATTAAAAAAAAAAAAAAACAAATTTTAAAATTTTTAAAAAACCCACTTTTTTTCATAATATCTCAAAAATGACGACAGAAACGTATAAAAGTGTAAGAATAAAAAATTTAGGTATTTTTCTGACAAACAATTTGGTTTTTCAGTTTTTTCTGTCAGACAAAAATTGACGGAGATATGATTGTTTAAAGAGCGCGTGGCAGCGCAATCGCAGCCTCTCTTAAGTCCTTTAAGCCTTCACCGTCTTAGCAAAAGGTTGTTTACTATATATTGCAATAAAGGATGTTGTAGCTCTCTTAATTACCTTTGCAATGGTTTTTTATAAGTCGTGATAGCATGAAAATTGAAGGAGTTATGGTTTTGGACCATTTATTTAACTCATTAATTTAAAAGAAAAAAACATTAGATGCTCTTCTTATTTGCACCACAGCTCACTTATTTTACGTGCAAAAGACTTTTAATAGTACTCATTTTAAAGCTTATTTTAAGCACTACAAAACATCCTTTAGTATTAGAATGCATAAAATGCATCTGCTCGCCGCTAAATGGCATTGACCACAACGATTAAATTTCAGACAAAATAAAAAATGGCTTTGATCTTTTATATCTAGCTTAATATTGTTCTTAGAATACTTTATAAAAAACCAAATTGTTCATTGTTTTACCTGCTACAATTTTGTTCTTTATAAAATTTTCGATAAAACGTATAGTTTTGGATATATTTGCAATAAATAGATGAAAAACATGAAAAAATTGCGAATTTTCAATTGCCAATAACTCGAAAAGTATTGGACTTAATGAAAAACTTTATATTTGATTTTTTGCTTAAAATTAGGCCTTTTATCGATATCCGAGGTTATTTTGAGAAAAAAAAATTCACCCCCGCCAGGGTGGTGGCGGTGTTCAAATCATTTTCACTTTTGAAGTTAAGGGTAAGATGAGCCTAATTCCAAAATTTCATGCAAATCGGTTCACAGTAAAAAAATTCGTAGGTAAGGCCCTATTTTTCGCTTCATTGACTGCACTATTACGGCTGCTGCTGCCTTTCTCACCAGAACTGCCCGCAATAGGTTTCGACTTGTGCCCACACACTTTGGTCATGATGTTAGCTTTACGTGTCAGAGAAGCAAACCTTACACACACGATGTTTTTTTGAGCTTTGTTGTTGTTTTCACGTCCCATCTTTATGGTCTTAGTGTAGCACGACTCGATGTCACAGGCATCAATTTGTATTCCCATGTTATCATTGATTAGTTCAATAACCTTTTCTCGAGCATTCACGCTGTTCAAATTTGGAATACCCAAAATGTCAATTTCACCTTGCTTATCTCTTGGCTCCATGATGTTTAATTTGACTTCCAAAGCCTTTAGTTTTTTATCCAGCAAGTCATTGCTCTCCTCTAGTGTCTTAATCTTCGCTATAGCATCGGAATTTATTTGTTGCAATTTTAAAATCTCACCATAAAGCATCTCCAGTGTAACATGATTAAATTGCTGCAGAGAAGAAGACTCAAGATGAAGATCACCGGATGAAATCGCGGTAGGCGAGGGAGAGGGTAAAGTCTCACTTGGAATCGGTGTACGGTCACCCAAAATCGATTTTCGCCGCTGTTTAACACAATCATTGCACTTGTAGCCGTGTACGCTTTTTTCATAGAAGTCTGTTTCTTCTTTGTTTAACTTAGTGCACATAGCATGGAAGTAAACATTACAGATCGCACATTTAATTTTCAGATCATATCGATCGACTTTTAATATGCACAAACCGCACTTCATTTTTCTTGTTTATTAAAATGTAATAAATACGAATTAATAACAATTTGCTTTTACTTGGTAATGAAGTTGCAAAAACACAAAACTGATGAAAAATTCTCGTACGCTTGTGTCCCCATCAACACTCACGTTATCCATAACTCCAAACAAAATTTTCGATCCTGTTTCACCTACGTCTGCTAGACCTCTTTTTTCTCTAGTAATGGGTATAGGTAATATTGTATTTAGATTTGACTTAGAATAAGGCTAAAGCTTAAACAAGAGATATGCTTAAATCTTCATCATTAAATTTGTTATGACTTCCTTCTATAGCGTTTTCGATTTGTTTAAGGGGGAGACCACTTTATAATTTTCAAAAAATCTATTTTTTTATTACATACAGATTTTGAAAGTATGATATCTATAAAATGTTATGACCAAACGAATATGGAAAATATCGAATAGATGCAGCGTTATCGCATTTAGAGCACGATAACAACATACGGTCGGGTGACGAGCCAGGTAGCTCGGGCCGTTAGAGGAGGAGCGCATCGCTTCACAATATCCTCTACTGTCGACCTTTTGTTTGGTGAAGTAGCTGTTTCGGGAAAGGAAGCCGAAGGTCTATTGTGCACGCTTGGAATCGCCGATTAATCCGCGAGTCACTGCAATCAATAATTTGTTCGTGGTGAGACTCTAAACGAAATTATATCGAAACTACTTTTTCAAAAACTGCTTCTGTTGTAGCTCACAAAGTTAGCGACCGGCTTAAAAGAAATTTTGGGAGGATACTCTCAGTAATATTATTGAAAGGATATACCTTAAACTTGGAAAGTAACTTTTCGGGGGTCAAAACTGCCGAAAATTAAAATTTTGGAGTAAAAAGGCTCTCAAATTTAGAATTTTTCACTTTTTCATTCTTTATTAGGTCTATCCTTCTCCTTAATATGTCAGTAAAAGAATTATTTTGATAGATCTTCCTCAGATCAACCGAAAAAGAATTGCAACTTCTGCAGTTTTCGATTTCGCCAGAAACAGGCGTCCGGAGAACTTCAATAACGCTGCAATTTTGCTGGTCATTATTTATTATGGACAACTCCATAATAAAAATTTCTCCCAATTTTGAAAATGATTGGGTTATTTTATCCTATCTAAAAAAAACCCAAAGAAAACACGTTCTTTTCGCTCCAAAAGTGGTATCCCGCCTTTATTACTGTTTTGTAGCTTTCTAAGTCAATACTATGAAAGATTTCATATTATTTTTTTTTTCGTAATGATTTGTATAGGTTCTTGTTCTAATGTAATATACCCTGCTTGTGAGCTAGTTTCCCCTAATCTTAACTTTGCCTTGGTTATTTTCAGTAGTAACGTTAGTATCTGTATTTTCCTGATGAAATTGTTGGTATTCAAAGCGTCTTTTGAATTGATTTTTGTGAATGTTCTTCTTTTTATAGTTCTGTGAATAAATTGATTATAGTAGGGGAGCCCAAGAGTGGATTTCGCGCGTTACTCGAGCGCGTCAGAAAATCATATGGGGAGAAACCTTGCACCATGTAATGTACTCCTACCATATATTAAACCTAAATGTTGGGGCGTTCGCTGAGAGCAGCCCGTCAGATTAGTAAAAAAAAGTCGATCATCGGAAATACTCGAACGCGTCAGATTAAAAGATGGTCGGTTGATTACATCGAGAAGAGTGTATATTTCAATAATCTGACAATTTGAGCGGGGCCTTCGTAAGTAGGCGAGTCACAAAGATGTAAAAAAAAATCGATGTTTCGGAATACTCGAGCGCGATTAATTTTTTTTTTATTTTGAAGGTAATTTTATCAGGATTACAGAAAACATATAATCTGACATTTTGGTTGGGGCGATTGAGGTAAAATCGTCAGTGAAATGTATAATATATGATGGTTAATATCTCGGTTAATATTGATATTAGCAATTGGTCCAGAAGACTTTTTTTGTAGAAAACTAAATTCTCTACAAGTTTGTTATTTACAATTTTTCTGTAGCTTTTGTTATTTACGAGATAACTGCGACAAAACGTTAGTTTTATGCAAAAATCTGGTTAAGTGGCCCGTACCACCTTCCCGGTATGAGTAACGACTTTGCCAAAAAGAACATTTTTGTAGAGCTTTCAATTTTGAGAAAAAAACATCTTCGGTTAAAGCGATCCCATGAAATGCCGCTGAGTTATAGAAATTTAAAAATAAAAAAACAGAGTTTCCGTGTATTTTCAATGGAAAATCTTCACACCTCTTGATCGAGCACTTAAAATTAATATTAAGGGCTCAAACTTTCAGGATTTTTTTTAAAAGTATTTTCAACAAAATTTCGATACAAAATTTTTAAATACATAATATGTGTACATATTTTTTGATTGCATTCAGTAACAAAAAATAGAAACAACAAAGAATTGTTACTTTAAAATTGTCAGACTAAGAGTACGCCCCCATATAATTGTCAGATTATCATCCTGGAGGACGAAGACATCAAGTTGATCACTCTGTATAAAAATCTGACGCGCTCGAGTATTTCAAGGTCACGTGTTTTTTTTACATTTTTAAAAATCAGCCATGACTGATCGCCCTACTCAAATTGTCAGATTATTGAAATATACACTTTTTAGAGTACACTTAACATTCACTTTGAAAATCTGACACGCTCGAATAACTTTTTATTTTTTGTTTTTTTAACCTCTCTTTACGCCCATTTGCCCCCAGTAAATCGTCAGATTAATATATATCCGTTATAAGAAAGACAAAGCGCGTATACTCTATGAAAATCTGACGCGCTCGAGTATTTCAATTTAACTGTTTTTTTTTTTACATTTTTAAAAGCTCATACACGCCCATCGCCCCACTAAAATGAAAAACTGCTATACACTTTTTTTCGTTTTAGAACGTAAACTTCACAATCCAATAAGTCCCCATGACGCTTTAGTAACTGCAAATTTAGCGGCTCGGGCTCCCCTACTATTATTTTCTTTTTCTGCTCTAATATTTTTATACTTGAGTGCTATTTTTCTATGAACTCAGGGTGTATCTGCTGTTATATATAATATAAGTTATTATTTATAGGGGGTGATTCAAATTCTTGTCTTTTTAATTTTAAGATTGATCTATTTTTGGTTTGAGTAGTTTTTTCTGCTATTTGATCTTATTCCTCACAGCTTATTTCATTGTTTAAGAATTGAAATGGTTTCTTTCCAGTTGCTGAATGGAATGAATTGTTAGAAATTTGAGATATACTTTTTCTTTGATGTTTATATCAGATTTTTTCGAATCCAATATTCGAAATGTTCATTTAAAGTTCCATGTGCTCTCTCTATATCTGCGTTACCTGTTTTTTACTTGAGTTGTATTTAAAGCGCAGGTCAAAATTCTTTTTTCAAAATTCTGCTCTTTTTCTTTTTGTCCTATTTGTAAACCTCACTATCTGAATCATTCAGAGTGATTGTTATATGCTTTTCGAAATTCTGCTTTTAAAAATCTGCTTTTCAAAATTCTGCTTTTCAAAATCCTGCTTATCAAAATTCTGCCAATTATAAAGAAAAAGATGGTGTAGAAAATGCACAGCGCGCGTTTTATACTCTTTATTTTTTCCTTTATCCGAAAGCGTGTGCTTTTTAACATTTTCCAAACCTTATTTTTCTTTATAATTGTCAGAATTTTGATAAGCAGAATTTTGAAAGCAGAATTTTGAAAAGCAGAATTTTGAAAAGCAGAATTTTGAAAAGCAGAATTTCGAAAAGCATATAACAATCACTCTGAATGATTCAGATAGTGAGGTTTACAAATAGGACAAAAAGCAGTGGGCCCAAATGACTTCCTTGAAAGTTAGAGATAACCTTTGACATACTGGAGCCAATCTTAACATATTGTTTTCGATTCGTTATATAACTTTCAATCCAGTTTAGCAAGCCAGAAGCAATTTTCTAACTAGAACTACATGTTGAACCCGATCGAAAGCCTTGGAAAAATCGGTAAAAATAGTGTCCACCTGGTACCTGTTCTCCAAACTTCCAAAACAATAGTTTGAGTAGATAGCTGGGTTCGTTGAAGTAGATCTACCTGATACAAAGCCGTGCTGGGAAGGAGAAATATGATTGCGAACAATTGCATAAATTTTATCTTTAACAATCGCTTCAAAAACTTTTGGAATAATTTGTAGTTTTGCATTCGGTCAATAATTCTCAACTTCTTGACGGGAGCCAGATTCAAGACTTCCAACATTCTAAGAAAACGCCTTCACTCAGTGAAAAATTAAACAAATATATTAACGGCACTAGTAAGGTATTTTTAGAGCTTTTTAAAAATATTGGTGGAACATTATCAGTTGCAAATTTAGAACTATCGTCCAGTGCGGAGAGTTCGTTGAGAATGTCAATTTCTTCTACTTGTAAATTGCCTAAATTAGGAACTCAATTAGGCTCACTTTCTTCCAATAGGTGCAATAGCGGCTGTTCAGCAACATAATTTGATTGAAAAAAAGCCGCAAAAAAGTTACAAATAATTAATATTTAACGGAAGCAGGTATTCCCAGAGATTCTTTCTTAGAATTGATCACGCTCCAAAATGCTTTCAAATTATTTTTGATTTTCGATTAGAGGACCATATATATTGACGGTAAGAAAATCTTTTTAAGAACTCATATTCTTTTCTGAGTCGATAAAATTCGGCACGAAGAGAACTATTGCTTAGACTTCTTCTATAAGCTTTTATCATGGCTGTTTTTAAATTTCTTAATCGCTTATGAAACAATATCGGGTATTTATGATTATGAATCTTTTTTTCCGGCATGAATCTTAAAAAAACATCTTCAAGTACTCTCATGAAAGAATAGTAATCTTGATTTAAATTAGAAAAACTAAAAATATTATTCCATTTTATGGATTTCAGGAAGTTATTAATTAGCAGATAATCGGCATTTGCTAAGTTATAGAAAGATAAACTACGATGATCATTCCTAAAAAAATAGTGCTATTAAAATCAATTAAAATGTTTGGCGTTA